>CP136061.1:239105445-240305445 GCA_032622095.1 Siphonodentalium dalli | reverse complement strand
TATTTGACCCGGAACTCTGCTGAAGGTTAGGCTATTCAGCCTTTTGCGTCGAATTACGAAATCGCGTTTTGAATGTCTCTCTTTTCCCGCACGATAAAAAGAGGTCTTCGCACGAACCAAAAATGATAAAACTTCCCAATTATAAGTAAAAATACCCAAATGAAGGAGTGTATGTAGGCCCAGAATGAGTCTATAGTCTCTTTGATGTAGAGTTCTGATGGAGAAAATGTAGGTCGATCTATTTTTGTCATAACTCTGACGTATTTTGACCTGGGAGAAACAATCGAAATCGAGGCTCACTACGAGCATGCCAGGTTTAAATATAGAAACACAGGAAATCCCGACAAATGGCGATATCGGCGACAAACAAATAGTCGAAAACAACACATAAAATAAACAGCAAAAACGCGGCACAGTAAAAATGTCAGAACGCCACGAGGTTTTACGTCGTTTTTGGTGACGTCACGGAGTGAAACGGAGCAGAGTGACACCAACCTACGAATCTGTCTGATCGCCATACTGTTGCGCGAGCGCACGTAACGTTGTCGTCATTAAGTGGAATAACTGGACAATCGCGTATATGTTGGGCCAATTTGACAACGAAACAAGTACGATCTTGTCGTATATGAGTATTACGTTAAAATGACCTTATTCATGTCCATGACAATATGTCATTCCCGGTCACCGCACTCACACAGATGAATGAACTAAAAGGGCTGATGAAACGACATGTCAAGGGTTAATATCAAATGAGAGGGCATTGCCTAATCAGAGTGAAGTACCGTCAAAGGAAAACTCAATTACTAAGAAGCCAGGCAGAGTTGTTGATCTCAAGTCCACCGCCAAATACCAAATATGTTCAAAAGGAAGCGCCTTGCGTCAAAACGCCAGGGTGACAGCCGACTATAATGTTATTATTTGGTTAAGAAGCCATTCACACTATTTGTTGCAAAGTTCGTACACTGACACCATGTCTGTCTAGAAGGACAATGACATGCTTGCATCGGCAGACAGCTGATTTTGTGCCTTTGTGGCGATTCAGGTGTCATTAATTTTCTCCGAGTCATAGATATATCTTTATTACCTCCAAGTATAGGAGAGATCGATACACATGACATGGCAGCACTGTCGGACCTAATCTCACGAATTGTCCAATCAAAAGATAAAGCGTAATATATATAATTTCTTTCATTCCAACTAGCGTGGTGAGATTAGTGATGCGTCCGCGTTGAGAGTCCAGTAATTCAAATTCTCGAATGAGTAATTTCAGAGAGAGTTCGTCGGGGTTAAATTTTGTTTTATATAGATAATATTTCAGAATTTATAGTATAAGAAAGTTTAGTTTGTTGTTTTTATTGAGAGCACCAATCCCAAAAAGAATGTTTTTCCGAGAAAGCGAGATGCCCAGTTGATAGCGATCTAGCCAGGCCTGAGTGGATTTACAAACGTTCTTACAAATGGACAGTCAAAGAAAATATGCGAAATTGATTCGAATGGCATGGCAATTGCGAACTATGATCGATCACAACATCAATATTGTTTCCCATTATTTGATATAGATTGGTATGTCATGTACGTAATTACAATTGGCTAAGTAATTTATTTTTTATGAATCCACATTCCGACTGACTAGATACGTGAATAAAAATATGGATATTTGATTGGAGTACAATCCGTACACAGAGACCGGACGTGGTAGGTGGTCCATCGGCCGCGATTCAAGTTTTTTGTGCAGCTAAAATATTGTTTTACTCAAGCTTATATATATCTTTATTATCCTCCATGTATGGATATTCATATATATATATATATATATATATATATATATATATATATATATATAAATAAATATTGGTAATTGGTATTATATATGTGAACAAACACTAATTGATACAAAACACAGTGTATCATAACTAGAAAATGGTAAATATATATACAACAAGACAGTCACAATCGTTCACAAGCCACACATACACATGCGCGCGAACTTGTCAATATATATTACATGTACGCAAGTGAATAACACACTCACATATGTACATATGCAGACAGTGACAGACATACAAACGACGGCCAGACACAAAGGCATACACGAAAACAGACTGTAAGTTTTATGTGTGTAGGCAGACATGCATATGTACAAACAGGCGGAGGGACGAGTTGTGAAACATTAGCCAGTTGATAAGATTAATACGAGTGTGACCGATATGTGAATGCATACACATTCATGTTACCTTCGATATAGTTGAATGTGGGATATAATCAGGACTTAACGTCAAAACGATCAACATATGCTTTCCAACGGAATTTAGCTTTATTCACGAGCAAATATAGTAGTCTGTTTTCTTCTTCTCTTCTTCGAGAGTACCGTATATGTTTTCATTTATACCTGCTTATAGAATCGCGTTTTACATTTTCCGTCCATTTTGTCATAGTGCAGATGCATGTCAACATGAAATACGTTTAGCATCTCGAATTCAAAATTATTTAGATTATCGCAAATTGAAGAACAGTCAATCAAGGCAAGTTTGACAAGATCTTTATATTTCTTGTCACATAAAACGCAAGCTTCCTCATTTGCTTCCGCAAATAAGGCGAGCAATCATTAAATACGATTTTCTACGGGTTGGGACAATTTTCCCATATCCGGGACATGCATAGCATTGGGTGGATGGCATAGAACCTGGCAAGTCGAGTATCCCCATTTACGCTCACTTCCCAACATTCTCTATTTACTTTTGACCATGATTCTTTTATCGCACATTTCCAAGTTGATTTCGTCGGGAATATTGAATGTTCGATGTAGTTCTAAAGGGTCTCTGTCGTGTTATATTTGTCAAGAGTGCAGATGTCAGATACATGTGTATGTAACTTGATGGTGAACATGTAGTGGCAACGACTTACTTAAGTTGCACAACGAACCGAAGAATTACAATTTACGTGTTTCGATATTAAAAAGTAATACCATAGGCGAAGTTCCGACGAATCCTTGAGCAACAACCGTGTTTGTAAGATAATGAAGGCCCTGGTAATACTTTAAGCAGAATCGACGTGTTCTCTCAAGACGATCCACTTGATTTTGGTTTAAATTCCATATGAGTTCTGAACCGTAAAGGCCTTTAGGCATAACCGCCGACGGTTATATCAATATCTGTATCGGGTATACACTCGGCGAACCTGGGGGGGGGGGGGGGCATCAACACATTTTAGAGACTATATCGGAGGTGGTGGATGGTCCATCAGCCGCGATTCAAGTTTTGTACGCAGCTAAAATATTATTTTACCCAAGCTTATAAATTAAACTAAATTATCCAGATTGACCCCGTAACGATTGAGACATATACATAGAGCATATAGTGTCATGTCGTAGCTAAGGTTGGCGTCAAAATCAAATATTGGACCCTTCAATTGTATTCATGGAATGGACCGCTATTTGTGATTGCCACAAGCCAACATTGAGAACAGCAAACAATCTCAACAATGACTTCTGCATATATGAGATAGTAACACCCCTTCCTGTACACAATCCTTGTATACATGCATGTCGGATATATATAATAACACTGCGCTAGTACCATGATGATTATCGGCGGTGTTAAAAGGGGATCACAGTAGGATAATAGTATGATAGCAACCACAAGAGCATGGGGATAGGCACAAACAACCTGATCCAAGTATCACAATTCTGATAAAAGTTTCAACCCTTTCTATACTAAATGGTTTCTTCCATTCAGTTATAGACGTATACATTGGAATGGTGTGTTGTTCATTTATAGGAGTGTTCTGGTAATAAAAGCAGATGACATACAGAAAACACATATAATACAAGAGCAGAATGTTTCATATTGATTGGAGGGAAATGTTCAAATAATACCAATCAGAAATATGGCATACACAGTATGTTATTGTCAAATGTTTTTCCTTTGTTATGTAAACAAAAGCAAAATACATTACCGAACCTGGCTTTTGTTTAGATCCGGATATGGTAAACATAAAGAGCGTTATTTTGTTTGGCATATGAACAAAACTATATATATTTTAATATTCCTTCCATTGATGGAGATCTGAACAAATGTGAATATTTCTGCAACGAACGCCGTCCGTGCCTTTAACAGACCTCAATTAAAAACTCAGTAATTGTTTATGTTACTCTGATCAAAATATATCTGAAAATATGGTAATATGGTAATAATACAAAATGTTTGCGTTGAAAGGAGGTAAATCTATACTATAGTACTGTAGACTCGATACGTCTAATATTCCGCGTATTTATGGTACCTGTAACTAATCTGTTCAACGTCACAATACTGCAATTGCTAGATAGTGTTTCTCTCCCCAGCATTTTATGTTTTATGGTTTATGCCAAATGGCAAAGGTGATGTCAAGGCCTAGTAATCTACAAACTGGGTGGACTGCACCACACCGACCCCACGGACTAGCAGGAAAAAACTAGTATGGAAGATCGACTGGTAACCGAGGGCGAACCCTCGGCTATCTATAAGTCAACAAAGGATATAGAATAGTAAAATGACTGATAATTCTGTCGCTATAAATATAATTTTTCACGTGATACGTGCATAAAACGGGTGTGTGTATATCATGATGGAAAAGGAACGTAGCTGTAAAGCATATTAAAGATATGGGGGTGGTTTAAGGTTATGTTGCCCAATTTGTACAGATACAGGTTTCCCCGTCCATCATGATATAAGATTTGTGAGGCATGATCCAGGAGCGGTTTACAGAAATTTGGAAAAGATTTGGAACGTACATACCAAAGTAAAGTTGAATAGCCAAAATAGATAATTTTGAACTTTAACAAAGAGCTCCCACATTTTGGAAAGATAGAATTGACACCGGAAGCGTCATCAGTTGCTAGCGCTTGATTCATGACTTCCTAAACGGTTGCCATGTTTATCCTTTTCGGCACTTACTAGATAGTGTTTCTCTCCCCAGCATTTTATGTATATATTGAAGAGTATAGAATAATAATTTTGAGTCAGAAAGACCCTGTCCTGAGGCACCTCTCATAGAAGTCGACAGGCAAAATTTCAGACCAATCGTTACTAGACAACCTGAGCTATAACGTGTTTCCCAAAGGTTACCAAAGGCGATACTTTTACTGATATAGTGCGTTTCCTTCTTAAAACTTTGAAGATGAATGTGGATTTAGTGCGTCATAAATTCCGGACAAACTCCGTAGTTTGCCGGCTTTCTTTATGTCTATATTGTTATCAGCGGTGGAGATATTTTCCTGCATGTCATGTTTGTCACCCGTCAATGTTGACCTCAGACGACTTAAAAGGGGCATGTACATGTATGAGGAAAAAAGATCCTAGAATATATGTAGAGCATATGTAGGAAAATTGGTATACACATTGGTCACGTGGCCAGGGGAATTAATGTCATGTGATAGGCAACTTCGACCTCAAATGACTTAATGATAAATTGCATGATTAATAAAGATCGTTTATTATCAGAGCAGGCAATTTGTAGGGAAATTGGTGGATAGAATTACAAGACACGGGGAATGTCACTGGATATATGCTGCTGTCCACAAATGAGTTAAAAGCACTAATAATTAGCAATCAATAACGTTTATCAGCATAATGATTCTTCACACGATGTTCCTTCATATCATGTTTGTCACCCGTCATTTGTGACGGCCAACCCCATTGTGAACATATAGTAAGTGAGTATGGTCGATAATGGCACTAACAAAATCCCATTTCTGTTCGTTATGGTCTCGAAATGAGATGATGCCCTCCAGATTATGAACCTAATATAAAACAGATCATATTATAAGCCCATACGCGAGAAAAAGCTGCACCATGTGACGATTCTAAGCCCATTATAAACCTAAAACAAATCCTGCATGTCCTATGATGATCCACGCCATAACGTATTAATTTTCACGAGAACTGACTGCAGGTCACACATTTTCTGCGATTATGTCCACAAACAAATGCGTTGATGTCAGCACTCAGACAGAGCGTCAGGACAATGTAATCAGTGTTATCACGATCAACTCAGGTGAAAGAGACCGATCTTGTTTCTGTTCCAAAATCTACACCGCAGGCCAGTAACACATACATACCAGTTGTGCTGTTGCATGGACCAAAACAATCGCCAAAATCTCTCAAACATTTTGGCTATCAAAAACAGGTTGATATTTGAGTTAGAATATTTTAGCACGATTCCTGGGTTGAAGCATCCGGCTCTCTTCAGACACATACAATAATTTAAAGTGATGTGAAACACTCCGGTTGGGTGATCACATAGAATGGAAAATAATCTTGCTCAAAGCAACACCCACCGCCATTCTTATATATTCAACAAATGCAATGCCTCTTAATGTCGAATTCATTTGTGTTTATTTATAGTCGATAGTTGCGTCCCGAACCGAGAAGTAAATATTTACAATTGAGCGTAGTTCAGACGATGTTTTCTAGGGAGTGGTATGGTCGATTTCGTTGAAATTTTAGTAGATGTTAGTAGAATGCTACATTTACCAGATTGGCATGCGCCTGCGTACTAAATTATCAGATTTACGAATTCGAACAAGTCCATAATATGTCTTTAAATGTCTTAGCAATGCAAAACCAGGTGTTAAAAGCTGCTTTATCTATATCGATGTGAAGCCTTGGGAAATTATTTTGCTTCTGCCGAATTGTACCACCTGCATTTTTATGCTAATTATATGTGCTTTAGATTATATGTATGCACACTAGTCAGTTATTGAGTATGTATTCCTGACTCCAAGTGGAAACATTTCCTCTTTGGGTGCTTTTATGTGTACGTATTGTTATTCTCACCCACTGACTGATCTATATACACAGTTACTTCGCTACAATAGTTGTTCAATGCCTGTTCTGTTCCTGGTCGGCTTAGCGGCTGAGACAACGTTAAACCACGACCAATCGATTAATTAGTCACACCTGACACGTTATTAGTTTGATATTGCAGACCAAGGATAAGCAATTATTCTGATGGTTTGAATTTCCAATCAATTGATAGCGGTATTGTGGAATTTGAGACCAAAAGTCGAATATTTTCTTACTTTATAGCCAACATAATCGACTTATAATGTGAAATATGTACATAATGTGATTATTTGATTCTGAAATAAGCAGATAATGGAGTCATAACCTTTATTTCGTTTTATAGCGCGGGCCACAGTGAGAACACATGTTAAGTATGAAAAGTCGTTGGTTGGCTGATATGTGTTATTATCCGGAAATAATCTGCTTCGAATCGCCTCATTATGAGTGGATAATGTGACTAAACTGCTCCCATTTTCAGCACATTATCGACTCGATTCTAAGCAGATTATCTACCATAAAGAATTTCTTTATAAGCGGATAATGTTATAACACACTATGGTCTGCAATATCCACCAGTTGTAACATTTCCAGCAGCTGGAGGCAGCAGCTTAAAATGCAAAGCTAAGAGGGGCGTTCATATGAAAATGGTCGGAATTGAAATGAATGTTCTGTCTGATTAAATGGAGCGTATTCTCATACATGTTGGATCGTTAAAGACATATTATGGTCTAGTTCGGGGGCGTGAAACTGATAAGTTAGTATTCAGGCCCTATGCCAACTTACTAACATCGCCGAAAATCTGAAGCAGATCGACGTTACCACTCCATAGAAAACATCGTCTGAACTACGCTCAATTGTAAATATTTACTACTTGATTCGGGACGCATCTATCGGCAATAAACTAACAAAAACGATTTTGCCATCGAGAGTCACTGCATTTAATTAATATATAAGAATGACGGTGTGTGTTGTCAATTTGGATATTTGTAAAAATAACTACTTTGAACAAGATTATTCTCCATTTATATTTGATCACCCTACCAGAGTGTTTCACATCACTTTAAGGGAAGCGGAAGGACAAAACATTGTTCACAGAAATGAGTCGGGTTTAAAACTGGATAAGCGCCAGCGTTATTGTAAACGATGTTAACATTTCAAGCAAACAATATCTTGACAAACACCATTCACCCCAGTACAATACCGTTTATCGCGATGAATTAATATAAGCCATTTGGCGAATGCGCTCCTAAAATACACAGGTCTAATATATTCGCCTTTTATTTTTCCTGTTTCGAAATATTAGGTCGATAATTTCTTGAATCACCTTTCTACGAGCATTGTTTATTGTCTCAGAAAGACGCATTGAAGTTATACAAAAGACATTGAACACGATGTTTGGTTTCCAAACAATAAACCGCCATTTCTCAGAGCATGTGAAGTCTGTATATCAATATTTCGTGTATTTGTCAGCCTATCTTGTACGTCCTTCCGAATTAAGTAGAAATAATTTGGAAGCTCGAATGAGTCATGTAAAATAATACAGTATGTTGTTCGGCCACCTACAATTTTATATGCCCATAAATGCACAACAAGACGTTGATTGTATATCGAAGTCCAGATAGTAGAAGCGGGCGACATCCAATTAACCCTTTCCACACTAAATTGATTCTCTCATCCAGTTGAATCATTGGTCTATCATTTTGGAGAGGAAAATAGCAGACTACAGACGGAAAAACAGATACTGCAAGAGCAGAATGATTAATATTCATTGGTTGAAAATTATCACATAACAAGTTCAACAAACGGCCTATGGTCATTTGTTGAACTTATTATCTGAAAATTTCCTATGTGATATTTACTCGTCAATGAGTATTTAGTATAGAAATAGTTAAACACTCTAAAGATTCATTTTAGAGATTTATTCAGCAAAGTCATCCACAGACGCCTGAAGCTGTTTGCTGAACTTATTAACCGAACATCACTGTACACTAATTAATGGAATCAGACAACTACTCATCATTGAGTGTTCAATTATTAAATGGTAAAGCGGCACGAACACTGTACATTTTAATTTTTTTAAATGCAGGTCAGTTAGTCATTGTATCTTCTCTACATGTTGCCCTGTGATAGTTTCACGATTCTGGTTGAGGCAGTCAAGTGGTTGAGAACGTCGTTGTGAAACTGTTACATATAAACCAACACGAAAGGAGACAGCGACGTAACTCTTCACTTGTCATATTATTTATATCGAAGGCAACAAGTGTTTTGTTGGTGGTTAGCTCCAGGATATCATAGTGAAGGGTTATGTCGGATATGATCACACATTTGTCGCTATACGTTGAATGAATGATGCTTTAATCTCAGCCATTTTTACATGGAACATGAGCGATGGTTAACTATTTACACTATTTACACATATAGAACATTATATATAATGATAACAATAAACTAGATGGTGTAAACATGCAAGACACATTTGACAAATTGAAACAAACAAACACGCATCATTAGCATACACTAAACATATACAAAACACGCACAATAAAGCTACAAACAAACAAACAATTATATTTGCATTTATTACGAAACTTATTCATCATTCATGATTGTGTCCTTTCCACTAAATTTTTTTCAACCCGAGTTTTATAAAGATTGCCAAATTGTTTAATATGTCAGGGTTGGTCGAGTTAAGAAGTTCGAATAAAAGTTCTCTCGAAGGTTCGTCATAACATGCCTTCGGAATGTATTTGTTTCGTAATTGTTCAAGTTGCGGACACATAATAATAAAATGGAATTCATCGCATAGCGAGGCGTTACAAAGTGCGCATGAGCTATCTTTGTTGCTGCTTTTATGATTGCGATTCCGTTTTTTCCATCTACCGGTCTCAATACCTAATCTATGATTGGACGTTCTCATTTTGCCATCGGATTTTGTAGGGCGTATATACGCACCATCTTTAGCGAAGTGTTCCGAAACACTTCCATTTAGCTAACACAAATATAATGTGATGAAATTAATATTGAAGCTCTACATATTTTCTTGTGATGATGCGATTGGACAGATAATACCCAAAATAAATCAGTTGGATGTTCTTCAGTATACAAGGTGATATAGGATTCGTAGAAGCCTTACAGCCTTCGTATAATGGAAGCCATTCCATATAAGATACCTCGGGATATTATAACGGAACACACTTAGTTTCCCTGAGCATTACCAGATTAATACATCACCAAGGTGACATGAAATAACAAAAACAATTATCGTCACAAGCATATCGTTGTCTTATTACCGCGCGAGTCTTGATATATTTGCTTCCAATATTTGTCTGGCGGTACTTCCACCACATCGTCTGAAAACAACGCCAGAAGTCAATTATTCGCGACGTTTATATATCAGAACTTCAAACTTCGCACATAAATTGGCAGCAGGCTATAACGCTACGTGCATATATTACGGGAAATACAATTCCTTTTCAACGTATTATTCTGTTTGCAAAGTAATGTCTGCGATATTTTGTGTTCGCCTCATTCGGTGTGTAATTTGGGTTATGCGGAGTGTAATCGCCAACTTATATATATAATTAAACTATACATTTACCATTGGACTGATTTTCCTATCACATGTATCGTTCTGATGTGTGAAGTTAGACGTTATCAAAAACACACATGTCCATTAACTACATATATTACATGATCTTACCCATATTCTATTCAATAAACCCATTCTATGAATTGTGATATTAAACGTTTTGTTTAATAACTGGAAATAGTGCCAGGTGACCTTTGACTTCCGGTTGTCGTCTGTTAACATTCCCCACGCTACGTCTCAAAGTACTATGGCTTCCAATATATTTCCAGCAAACTATAATGAACGAAGAGTTATGTCATTGAATATACGCCATAAAATACACCAATGAGTCAATATTTATCTGGACTATTTCTTTACGCGGACAAACAACGCATAGTTATGTGACACGTCATCGCATGCCTTCTAGAAGCCGATGTTAGTTTCGCTTCCCATTTGTTGATTTAAGTATGTTTTGTCGAGGTTTTGGATCATATATTAATAGAATATACAACTCGTCCCAATTCTATAGTGGAAATTACAAAACTCGTCCAGTAAATTAGGTCTGGACCTCTCCAAAGGCTTGGTCCAGACCTAATTTACTAGACGAGTTTTGTAAATTCCGCTATAAACGGGAGATTCGTTGTCGATCCTCTATGTAAACAGCGGACAAATTAACAGACCCCTACCACGTCGTCTTTTTTACTCTTTCAGTCCATATATCCCTCCTCTGATTTCTCCAACATTCCTTCTTCCACACTCGTTGTATCCACTATAGACCACTAAACAGTACTAATCGGATAAAGTTATGGGGACTAGATTAGTATTAATATTCTCATAAACGATCAACCGTATACTATCTTATATGTGTTAAGTGTGAAGTGTACCTTACAGCCCATTGAGAACTTAAACAACTATTTCGGGTGTGTAAGAGTATCTCTAGAACAATTTCCTTTTTTCTGAAGCATTGACATTGAGATTCAGAAGGGTAACATTTTACGCGTAAGACGCAAAACAATCACACGAAGGCATACATGTTTCTTAGCGGGAACCATATATCAAGTACAAGTTAAGCAAACTACTGAATTTAATGTTAATATCAGCCTCACTTATGTGCTGAGAATTAATTTAAAACTATTTATTTGCACAATACATTACAAAGACACAAGGGGTTGGATGATAAGGTGTTGAACAAGCCTTGAAATAGCGTGTCTGTCATTTGCAGAATGAGGTCCACAGAGGGTGAATTTAGTGATAGCATCACTAAATTCACCCTCTGGGGACCTCATTCTGCAAATGACAGACACTCTATTTCAAGGCTTGGTGTTGAAACTTACACAGACCTTCACTTTCTCCATTTGAATGTGCATACCATTGGCAAAAGTGGTGTATTCAGTAAATATTCAAACTCAAAGTAGTAGTTTCCCTATAATTATGTGTTGCCTGTTTTCTGCAATTATTAAATTTCGATACTTGGTTCATGCACCCCAACGTTCAAGATGTGTCAAAATCACTCATATCTACCAGTTTACCCATCATATTGGAGATGATGACAACTGATGGGAACCGATTTTTGACAAGCGAACATGGCCCTTGCTAAACAAACTAAAAACACTACTAAGTTATGCGAGTTATCATACGAAGTCTATAAAGATGAAAGGGTCCAATCGAAACGTTTAAAGATTTATTCAGGGTTCCAGGCTAATTGTTACAAAAAATATGTATCCTTTATATTTGACTTAGCTTCTAGTGTCTCAAATAACATGTTTGGAACAATAAATGCTACAAAACAGACGCTATTTTTGATATTTATTATTTGATATGCATTTAGTTCACAAGTTTGGTGTTCTAGAGTGACACCAGCAATTATTGTGTAAAATCTTCAACAGAAAATCTTATTCTTTGGTATCGATATGTCTGGTTTTGTGTCATATTTTTGGTTTTAACATTATCTCAGCAAAACCGAGGAGAAAACGACGTTAAATTAAATATATGTTGGGTGCACCTTTAACACCTTCACAGTGCTTTAATTTGAGGGAAATCCCCACACACTCAGATAAATGACAAGTTTGACCATGCCAGTGAGTGAATGCTTGCACATATATTACTCACAAGTATAAAAACATAAGTTACACCGTGCGCCCTAACATCCATCTACATGCATATACGCTGTTGTAAATTTTAATGCAGTTAAAAATTATAAATTAGGCGTCATCGAATGGACAACCCATATAGTCAGTAGTCACTTTCCTACCGCTAGACTAATATTCTACCTTCAATCGTGTACATACATGCACGTTACCATGTCAGTGATGTCACGCAATGTATGCCTTATATAAGCCTTCAGGGAGTCCATGGAAGCCGAGCGTGATGTTATGTAAAGCTCCTCTTACAGCGTATTATATCATATTTTAATACTGTCTTAACATTAAAGGTTTTCGCCCCTGGCCAGATGGGTGTGGGAGTTTTTCTGATAGTAGGTTGCATGACATTGGCAAACGAGATATGGTAACCACGGTCGATCAAAGAGGAATATATAATATACTGTATAAAACCTGGCATCGATATAAAGCACATAATATCGTGGAGATGCTACGCCGCTCAAATGGCTTGACTTCTACCATAAAATGTCCGTTAATCGGGGATGCTCAAACATCAAGCGGAGATCCAACCGTGTTATAGCCTAGCTGCTTTGATTATATTAGCCGGATAATTCGCTATAACGTGAAAATAACTGCGGTCAGGAATTTTGATAAAGGGTCTGATAACACAATTGTTACTAGATGGGACCTTCATATTATACGTGTGCGAAGTATCAAAGGGTCATCATACCGTCAATTGTCGCAGCGAAAGTAATCGCAAAATTAAAGGGGCTGAACAGAAATCTTCTCAGGCAACGTGTTAGCGGTACCATTAACCGGTAGGCTACACTAAAAACACACCAGTAATCGGCAACTGCAAAACTCAGCCTAAAACAAACGTTGTCTTAATTAATTTATGTGTAGAATTCGACAGATCACATTAAGTACATTGGTTCGTCGTGATTCATACCACTGTCGTCTACGTTTTCTTTAATGAAATATGATGCATATTGTCCCACGGGGAAAGCGGCGGAACACATTTGAATAGAAACCATTTAAGTGATTGATCACTGGCCGATGTTATTTACGCTATAAATCAAAAGAAATGATAGAATCGGGTGAATTATGACTACACAGAATTCGAAATTTGTTTCAAACGCATATTAGCATCCAGTCCGGGATGTACTTTGTATTCATTTCAACAAATTTAATGGCTATAAATCAGAGATTTTTCGGCTCAAACTGTGTAGTCCATGATTATGTTGCGCCTGATAATAACGGAACGAGCTATTCTGCCATTTAAAGCAGCAAATATTAGTATAGTATGGGCTCTAAGCCGGTGGTGTGTGTAAATTTGGATAAAAATATGAAAATTGGCACACATATAGAGTAGACCATGGGGGTTCAGCTCGAAGCGAGACCCAAATTGGCAAACCCGCATATGACCTGGAATGTGCATACGGGAGCTAAACAGCTATCAATTGTGCATAGTATGCATTACTTCATGCCTAGGAGACATAATTTGACTTATATTGTAATATTCGCGGGGCTTTATATGAGAGCTGGAATGTTTTTGGTGACCTTGACATTTTGTCAAGTTGTCAATTATCACTTGGGAGAGGGAATATTTTAGGCATATCAAGTGAGCTGTTGTATTCAAACATATTGCAACAATGATAATTATATTCAATATAAGTGGGGACACACAGTGGCTCAGTTCAGTTGGCAAGGTGTGTCTTGCATTAGACAAACATAAGCCATTCCATTTAGTGATGGTGAAACTGATTCGAATCTCGAGTAGCATGGATTGGTGATATACACACCGGTAAGGTAATTTGATTCATGTACATGTAATCGGAAAAGTTCAAATGCGCAGAATTGGAACCCAGCACACGACACTTATCAACGATGATACACCAATGTTTAATTTTGGCCACCCCATTAAGACTACATTGTCATACGCCAATACAGTTCAGACCATACGTTTGTCACGTGTAGTACTAGTCAAAATGTATACCTGTTTTGAAAATCCCATTGAATAAAGTCAAGTCGGCGAAATATTGAAATCATATTCAACTCCTAACAGCATATCTCAAGATTCTGTCACCAATGAACTTCTTGTGCTTTGTGAAAAAGAAAAAGATGTTTTCAGTCATGAGCGGCAATAACACATACTATTCACAGATATGAAGCGTTGGGGCAAAATACCAATTTGAAGAAAGAAGGCATTAGAAGTGTACCCTCTCTGTGATAGAGAAGAGAAATTACTATATATCCTACCTCATTGAAGGAGGTGATAATAGCCAGGTTCAGTCTCGCATTCGTGTAACTTGTAACATGTGCCACTATGATATTGCTATGGATACACACTTGGCAGGAATAGTCATTTGATTTTACGGCGCCAAAGTGACACATTTTGAAACATCGGCCCAACTTGTAGCAGAACAAGTAAACACTAATTCGATGTTAAGCGACATGTCCACAGTGCTACCGCCGATATGCTTAATTTACCTAAATCAAGACACAATATTTCCGCACTGAAACATTCTATTCTCCTATATTCTGCAATTGCATGAATAGCGTTGGTTTATCACTATCAGAATCAGAATCAGAATAGTTTATTTCATGACAAATCATATATAGTATCTAGTACATAAAAAAGTAAATATAACAAAAATAGACAAGTCACGTGGAGGCGACATGACCTATCGGGTCGTCTTCCTGTCGCCACCCTAAAATTAAAGATATTGTTATTGATTCTTTGATAATAATAAATCCGGTCATGACATGTGAGAGCTGGTTACATCGTCGTTTATCCATTTGTTCAGGATTAAGTTAAATATTTCGTCTAGATTAGAAATTGTCGGTTTACAGCATTCAATTTATTTAATGGTGCAAGTCGACTTTTTGATATTTCGTTTATATCCTCGAACTTTTTCCATAAGTGAATTCTTTGATTAAATTTGCAAGATAATATTAAAATGTTATACTGAAAGTCCACCTGCACAGTAACCCACTATAGAAAATCTTATCACAAGATTGTGTTATTCCACTTTTCTACAAATTTCGTAATGCTACACATTTGACACAAAACTTCTAAACAGCTCGACATTGTACGTGTAGGCACACGAGTTATGTGCTTCTGTTGGCAATAACAACATACCTTACAAGTTACATGTATTTGTATGAGAACCTAATATTCTTCATAATATACTGAAGATAATTTGGTGATTGTATTATCAAAATTAAAAAACTTAAGAGTCGGTACTACCAGATAAAGTCCTGAACTTACAGAATTGAATATTGTTGCGACCCCATGAGTGAGCTATCGGACCATTGTTCACCCTGGCTTAGCAGTGTATTGGGAATTTGATCATTAGCGGAGATGTGCACAATGATTACAGTAACCCAGAAAACAGGCAATCTGGTCATCACTGGAAACTGGCAAATTGTTTGCCCAGTTTCAGGATGTGCATGGGTGATATTGGTGTACTCTATCTCCACCCTATTTCGTCCCAGGATAAGATATACGTGTAGGCCTCGCATTTCAAAGTTCGCGTAGAGTGACTTCTCTTGAAATTGATCACCATTATACGGATACATAATATGAATATTCTTGAAATCAATAGAGACAAGAGCTCTGGTGTCCCAGTTTCGGGATACGTACAACACTTCGCCCCAGATGACACCTACTTGTCTCCCAGTCCAATGATACTGACAAACTCGGTATATACCGGTATCTGTTATCTGGTCAGCACTAAATTTGGAACTTTGGCTAGTCAGTCCCTATGTATATCGCTATCCCTCTATCTTGTCAATCCTGGATGCAGACGCTCCGATGCCAAACACGTGCATGGTTGGCATGAATATGTGTTATTGTGTGTGGTGGGTACTTTAGCTGACCAATTAATGCTTGAGTCTGAATGATTTTGTCACTGTTTTCGACCACACTATGTACATACACGGTGACACAGTCCCTAGATACCACTAATATGTGTACTATTGAGGTACCAGATAACATAATACAGGGAGACTATAGACACCCAGTTCCCAGACATCGCTATTCTCTTCTGGCAACCTGACCATCAACTTTCTGAATACCGGCACTATAATGATCCATGTTGAGATACGGGTAAACTGCCACTGATTTAAATATCCAATCCCTGTACAGTTTGTGTGGCCCCTTGATACATATATACTAGTATGCTCGCCACCTCCCGATGATAAATTTACACACTGTCTACCAAATCGGTGATGTAAACACAAGATAGTCAGCCTTAACATGCCACAATAACGACTTGCTTTAGGATTCACTGTCATATAATTTTGACACTCTATACAAGCAATGACTTATTGTCTGCGAAAAGATATTATTATAGCATTGTTTGCACATTTCTTGCAAATCTAAATCTCCTTTTTTTCAAGAGAAACCCAATTAATTTTACCAACATGGTATGTGAGGAGTTGGTGAATCAAAGTGCATGCTATATCACGATACTATAGCCGCTAGTTATGCGACCATGGTGATGGCCGGTAGATGGTATACCACACAACAATCACAAGTTTCTAACCACACTGCTATAATTTATATGACACAGTATATGTCTGCCCATGTCAAACATATCATGGCCTTTCAATGGACCACTTTCTCTAGTGTAGAGAGATCTCAACATTCATTATGAGCGAACTTCTGTTTTATTAATGAGCTCATTCTCAATTGATGGCTGAGTAATCAGAATTAGCACAAAACATATAATTCATACTCTAGTTCGGTTTTAGCATGACTTAATCTTTCATATCAAGTTATTCAACAGCTAAATTATGTTTCACCATTCTGATACCAATAACATGATGGTGATATTATATTCTGGACAATAGACCTCATTTCTTGGATGTGCATGTAATGGTACTTATTATATTCTCATCATTGCTTTTTTTTTGTTTAAGCATATTTTGTTTGTTCATAAATTGATTTATGACAAAAGGGATTGGAGGACATATTGAACATATACTCTTTCTAAACATTGCCCACATCTGATTTTCCTTTTCTTGAATACTGATTAGATAATCGATTACTATATTAGCATGCCAAGTTTTTGCCACCGCATGTAGTGCATATAAGTCAAAATGTGGGTAATGCATGTATTCTCCAATGTGCTGGGTGACTAAAATGAGCAAAATGTTACTTAAAAAAGTAACATATGTTTTATGCAAAACCCTTGTTACCCATATATTTAACGCATGCGCCTAAAATGTACAACTTTGTGGCATCACGTTGGCACTTTATTTTTGTAACTTTATATGGACATGTATATTGCATTTTTTATAATCTATTTTGAGAGATATTTATGCAAGTTTGGAAATATATCAAGGAATCATTCAGGTTTAGCTCACACCATTAACAATTTTATAACAATATTTTACCTTTGACCCTAACCTTAAGGTTTTCTGGGGGTGATTTTAATGGTTGGGTCTCACTCGTGTATTGTACCCTGATATACATTTGTATATGTAAATAAAATGATGTGGAATCTGGTGGCATTTAGTGACCATGTTAAATGGGTGGGACTTTATATTCATTTTTTCAAGGAAATGTTGCTGCTATTTGGATGAACAACTGACTTTTTGAGCTTCAATATGAAAAGTTCTCAAGATGTTGTAGATATTGTTATATAGGTGACTAATATGGCCCATTTTAAAGTCATATTTATATAAATTTGGACACGAATAAGTAATTTGTTGTCCTAAACATTTTATAACTCATACCGCCTTTGAAAAATAGAAATTTTGAACTTTGACCTTGACCACAAGGCCTTCAAGGTCACTTTCACGCTCGGGACTCGCTCTTATGTTGACCCCCCAATATTATGAACTAAATGTATACCAAGTGTCATGCTTTTATCCAATTTTGCACACTTTGACGATTTTTGGGACCTCCGAGCCCCTACTAGTATTCAAGCCGCATCAAATTAAATCAAAGCATAGATAGGTTGCGAACTATACACGACCCCGTTAAAATGGATAACGTCAAATTTTACATTTCACTTTCGTGATTCAATTTAACAGTCAGTGACTTTCAGTTCGCATTCGATAGAAATTTTCATTTGGAACGACCATACGGGTAACTGAGAAATATGAAACTGGTATAGTGTATTGCAAGACTTATGCGATATATCTAAATTCGATCGAGGGTACAGATGATGCACGCTTGAAACTTGCAGTAGATCACTATATGGTCGGCAAGATACCAAAACAGTCAAAATGCCATCGCTTTACTTGTGTGTATTTTCTGTGATAGCCGTTAGACGTTAAAAGACGAACTGGTAGTTCGCAATATGCCTAATGGCGGTTTGTTATGTTATGTTATGTTATGTTATGTTATGTTATTGCGCAATATTCCAACGGGAGCATTCAGGTTCGTGTTGTAACTTGCGTCATAACACAAGATTGTGATAAAGTTCATCTCCTTCACTTGCATGTGTGGTTTTGCGTTGACTTCAAACCATCAGTCAATAATCTTTAGTATCAAATAATTGTTTCTATTTGATGTCATCTACTCAACGCAATACGAGGTTGAATTATCGTTATAGTATACCGTTTGGGGTTTCATACATGCCATCATGCTATCTGGATCGCTCTGGTGCATTTGTATGAAATTACCATACGGGTCGAAGTGACGTAATCAACTGTGTAACAAATAATTAGATAAAACTTGTCTGTTATATAAATATATATACACGGGGATTCGACGTAAAAAGCAGCATTATCCCAACCGATTTCAATATCTGGTTTATTTCGAAGGAAACGTGAACTATCGCCATAAAAGCACATAACTGATTAAGCAATATATTTATGTTCGCACCGGTGCCCCTGGTTTTATTCCGACATAATTCACCCGACAACAGCGTTTAAACGACTTTTTAATATTTTCAAACCGCCAAGCTTGTCTTTTAATCACCTCCCTGACAAATATCAAAGCCTCCATGTTAGCCACTCTCCCTTTATATCCCACTAATACATGTTATGGTACGTCAAAAGTTGTGGACTGTTATAACTAGTTGGTGTGTTTATCGATCAATATTCCTTTCCCGGACGTGGTACATGTACAATTTGCGAAAAATTAACATGTGTAATCTGAGCCTTTACGGTTTTTGTCGCTTTAGTAACTGAGGAACCGAACAAATTGATTAAGCACGTTACGTTATTTCATTTGTGAGTGAATTACTTTATTCTTTGGCCGACTGGAATAAAACGCAACTCAACACTTCCTTCAAGGTATTATGGGCGAAGGAACGGGGTGAATCCCACGCGGTTACGGGAAGTCGTGGATCATCCATCAAATAATGTCACACGGGGGTATCAAATGCATCCATGTGATAGCATGTCTCCATTGCCGATAACACTTCCTTATTCTTGACTCTCTGGAGACCTGTCGCAATTATAGCGCAATAATTGCATCGGTAGCGATCCGTCTTGGTTCCAGAACCAGTAATTAGTCCCAATTACGATGCCGCAGTTAGCTGTGAAAGTCAAATTGTTGCTCCGCCTTGGCACCGTTCGGAAAATCAAGTGCTGTCGTTATATTAATAGAATATGTTGATTCTGCGTGTGATGCTTTGGTAATGATATTTATTTAGTTAAGTGTCATTGTTGATTTAATAATGACGAGTACCTAAAATGTGCAATGAAATGCTTTATTTATTTTTTATTTTATTCCAAAACAAATATAGATTGAACCTTTTAGTCCACCATTATCATGCCCTGTTGCCCATATATCGAATTACAAAAAAGTCGCTTTTATCATGTTCTGAATTTTGGTCAGGCGCCTATGATTATAACAACGTTTATGGTGTCCATACTCATATAGTGTCAGCTGATAAGAGCTTTCACAAATTACACTTTTACGTTTATGATCGTCGTGAAATTGTTTGCGTCTTGTGCATGGCGCATGTTGCTGATACCTATCAGTTACGAATGACGTACAATTAAAGATCAGATCGTCGTTTCCGGTTTGTGAATCTAAAACAACGTTCAACGCATGACCTTTTGCGCCATTTCAGCGTTGGGGGAGGTCCGAGTTAATATAGTTCCGCTGCAGCCAATGTCTTGAAGCTGAAAGCAGATCCCTCGAGAATTTGCCCTGGTACGGTCGTATATATCCGTAAGCTTGTTCCGGGTGGGGGTTGTCCTTACGAAATATGAATTTCGATATGTTATGTTGTTGCAATTAATCTACAATGTTGGTGACGTGCTCATCTTTGTACTTTTGAGATGGTATGATGATCCGTTTGGTTTTGCATGTGTTAGGAAGTCGTCTCTAAAATTTCACTGTTTTCAGGTACCAAGAACTTCTGTAAAATATATTTTTTTCAAAAGTGCAGTTCATATATCCATGACATCATATCTCAAGATAATGAGATGAGACTTAATTATTCTCTATTTGTGAAATTTAATGATTATTTTCATTAAGAAAGGCAACTACCGATAATTAATTTTCTACATTTGAGGATTTACATGCCAATGAACAAATGGGCTGAGATGAGTTGTGGGTCATGGGTTCATAACCAAGTTAAAGCTGACCGCCATATCTCTTAACACTGTGGTCTAATTCATGTTGATTGCTCCCTGCTTGAGTGGACCACACTGCATATCAACATTTGTTTTCATTGGGCTGGAATATTTGTGACTGCTTTATTCTTCATAATAATATATGGGGTATGATGCTATATTATGCAATTAAAAATCTAACTCAACAATATGATACAAATGAAGCCTCCTCTCATAGAGCATAGCCAATATGCTATTTGGTTATTGCAGTTTTGTGTGAAATTATTTATTATCCTAGCAGTTCTGAGTACCGAAAGGGACAAAAACAAATAAAATGTTCAACCTCTAGCTCAAATGTATTAAATCCATTGTTTTTGTTGTCTTTTAATACATACAATGACGATGTGATGATATGTGAAATTCAAGACTAATTGCCGGATAGATCCAGATAAAATCTTTGTTGAAAATCTCTTGCCCATTTTGGCTGGATTTATGCAAAACGTGCGTCTCCCCCTTAATCGTCGGATTTTCACCGTTGATCGATATAATACCGTGGTTCGCACTAAGCATGTTAGTTTTTTCACCCGTCGATATAGAGATATTACAGCTAAACCAAGACTTGTTCGACCTACGAGTGAAACCGGAGATGACGAATATGTCATTTTATCACATAATTTGGCCATAAATGCAGTTTCATAATTATCGGTAATAGACACGTTTCATATCAGCGCGTGCGATGACGTCACGGCGTTCTTCAAATAACTTGCGATCGCTGTAGTTTATGATTGTTGTTTTCGATGAATATTTCGCGTTGCTTCGGGTTTATTTGATCAAGTGATAAAAGGTATCTCACACTCGTCCTATTTTATACGTAATTTATCAAACTCGTCCTCTAAATTCTATTTGAGCCTCGGTAAACCTCGGCTCAAATCGAATTTAGTGAACTCGGTTGATAAATTCCGTATAAAATAGAAACTCATGTGAGATCCTTTATTAAACACTCGGTCGCGAGCTTAAGATGTGATACTAGCAGACGCTAAAGCGACGGCTTAAACTTTCGCGGCGGGAGCTGCGCTGGTACAACATGAAATATCATGCGCCAGTGCACTCTGATATATATATATATATATATATATATATATATATATATATATATATATATATATATATATATGTGCGAGTCTCTCATGCACGGGGAGCCTCACATATATATATATATATATATATATAAACTAATGCACTGGATAACAAGGTCAAGGTAAATAGTATTATGCCAATGTATTCTCTAACATATACTATATAGGCTCTCTAATGGGAGACTCGTATATATAAGATAATGCATTGGTACATGTACAGGGTTTTCGCAAAATTTCGAGATGCTCTAGTCGTGGAATGGTTAAACAGAATGGAGATGACGATCAGACCCCTACGTTCGTGTTGCATTCCCTGTGTCGTCAACCAATAGTATCTTGGGAAATTATATTTAATCACATCATCAGTGTGTACGGGAACAGGGTACATTTAGCTGACATGAATATAAGTGCGTTTGTCGTTACCGAGGCGCATCAACCGTACACCAAACCCCCATTTCGTGACGATGTCTTTGATCCACTTAAAAACAAATTTGAAGTCAGTCTGATAACATAATGTGACGCGATGGACAATATATCATGCAATAACGATCGCATTTTACAAAGACCATCTAAAAGAACACATGACCTATGGATTATGTACCATCGCTTCGAACTTGGGAAAATATTTTGTTTGAGCAGCAATTATAACGCACATTTATTCCCAGTGCCTTTGTTCTACCTTGCCCATTATTTTTTCGAATGGGCACTTTATACTATAATGTTTGTGCCTCCTCAATGTATGCATTGAGACATTTTAATCTATATCTATATTTGCGAATGTCTGTCTGTGTTATATAGAAATTAACGTGGGACCATCTAGATGGCACCAAAGGGGTCTAACAGGAGTAACTTTTTACGAGGAAGATAATGGTGCGGATTAGAATTTACTAAAGTGACACTATTGTTGTCAGGGGCAAAACGGGAGAGGCAGCAACAAATTGTGTCGCCGATTTCCACCATTCTTATACATAATCATCTCTATGATACGATAAATCTAATTGTCAAAAGTGGCGCAGATCGAGACAGGGGTGCACGGAAGGGGGCCACCAAAATTGATAGAAATAATTTTAGCGCCGATTTCCACCAACTTCAAACACATTCATCCCCATGATACAAAGAACATACTCGTCTGATGTAAAGAGGCTTATTGGTGCTATTTGGAGTTTGGATGAGTGATGGGGTGGGGGCACTAACTTTGATAAGAATGTTTTTAGTCGCCGATTACCACCACACGTATACATAATCTTCTCCATGTTATCAGGAGTCTAATTGTGTGGTTTAAAGATGCAAACAGTGGGACGAGATACCAAAATTGATAAAAAATATTTTTAGAGCTCATTTCCACAAAATTGATACATATTCTTCCCCGTGGTACGAGGAATTAATCGTGTAGTTTAAAAACGTCAAATATTGGTGCCATTTTGGGAGAGAGATGGTGGCATTAAATTTGGGGTGCACCAAAGCTGACACAATATGTTTGGAACTAAATTCTATCAATTCCATACATGTTCTTCTCCAAAAGTATGAGAAATCAAATCTTGTCACACGATTCGTATGGGTTAAAGATGTCACATTTAGTGCCGTTGGGATCAGTGATGCAGAGGAGGGGCACTAACATTGTTAACAATGTTTAGTCGCCGATATCCGCCAAAGTTATATTTAGCCATCTCTATAATTCGTTCTAAGGAGTCTTTGACATTCAAATTTCAAAACACTTCGACACATGGTGACCGAATTAAGTCACTTGCACAATAATATCGTCTCAACGGTCATATCATACACTTCAGAACAGTCATACAATGAGCTAGCATATATATATATAGCATAAAACATTAAACGTATACTTATCATTCTATTTAAGAGATACATATATTCTTACAAAATGAGGGGCCTTGAACCGTCAGAGGATGGCATATTAGAATGGCTCGTGCATTATAACACGCTTGAGTTTATTCCTTTCAAGATACAATTTGTAAAGCGTGATGTACACGTAGAGAAGGGCTGTTTAAAAAATAGGGATCACAGTGTCCAGTCAAATATAGTTTCTTCCGAGATGTAGAAAACACTGTCAGTAGCACATGACTTTCCAATACTGGCATCTAACAAGGGTACATCTGCATGATTTCTTTCATTGTATTTAGAACAGACCCATAGCCTAACATACACAACTTAAAATCTCACTCTATGTCGGGCACATGTATATGTAGCTGATATATAGCAACACTTCATTATTTAAACTGATAATAATTAGCTAGTAAACTGACAATAATAAGCCAGAATAGTACCACGAACAGTGGAGCACCTGGACATTTCTTTAAACTGAATCTTCATGATGATATGATAACCAGGTGTCCTCTAACCAACTAGTTTGGTTTATACATCTATATGTAAACTGAACTGTCGTCTTTTATTTTTACGAAACCAACCACGTCGACAGTGCGATTTGAAAAATGACAACGTCTGAAGTACGCGCAATTGTATACATAGTAGACACTTCTTTATTGGTGGTACGAATTCAACGCGATAAACAGAATGACAATCACTCCGACAATGTGAGCCACACCTTATAATCCAAATATGAGAATGACGTTGTGTGATGCCATTATGAGCAAGAGTATTCTCTATTACCCCAGCAGGGGCCTCGATGGCTCAATTGGTTAGGGGTTAGGGGTACCACTCCAAGCCGTTTCGCCCTCCAGCGCTGGCGATAAAGGTTCAAATCCACATGTTTCCATCGTGGACTTTGTAACTCGAAATCGTTATCTGGTGGAGTTGCCAGTTACTCGCCGATGGCCGATGGTTTGCCGCACATGGTTGACGAGTCTATCAGCCATTGAAATCACTGTTAGATTAGTCGCAAGTGTGCGGATATCCTCCACCACTAAAACTAGCAATGTCGTGATATGGCCTTAGTTGCTAAAGCGACAATAAACCACAATCAATCAATCAATCAATCAATCAATGCGACTGGTCGTCGGGAACTAACCTTCGGGGCTCGACCAAGTTTCCGAATGGCCAGTCGTTGGCGTCCATTAACCTTGACTATCCATTTCTATAATAAATGGATTCTCCCTATCAGTTAACCCTTTCAGTGCAAAGTCCGATTTTTGTATCAACCCATATTTCCTTGATCATTTTTCAAATTTATTGATTATAATAACGTGATACATTGATGGAAAGAGCTCTTAGAGCTCTTTCCATCAATATATCACATTATTATAATCGATAAATTTGAAAAATGATCAAGGAAATATGGGTTGATACAAAAATCGGACTTGGCACTGAAATGGTTAAATAGTGCACATCGGAACGATATATTATTGATTTCCAGTGATGTGCATGTACATGTTTAGGAGCGTATTTGTAGACGAATCTGGTAGAAATTTAGTAGAGCCTCGTTTGAAGGGGAATAAGCTCTGGTTTGCGGATATGTATAAGAATGAAACACAGACTGTTGCGTAGGGCGTGTTCCGTGTCCAGTAGAAGATTTTCCGTGTAGATGTTCCGGGTTAGAAGAAGTGTACAAATCTTGAGGAATTAGTCATTTTAATTTGCACATGGTTCACAGATTTAACAGCAGCAACAATATATATATATATATACATACAACATCCGTCTAGCATAATGTAAATGGAGATCCCGCCGGACCGCATAGCATGCAGTCCGACGAGTAAAATGTGTCCGACAGCAACAACTTTCAAATTCTGAACCTCTCTAGTATTTTCTATCCTTCCTACCCAAAATTACCGTAGCTTTTTATATTTTATGCGATGCAGTTCGCTATTGGTTATAACTTGACAGGTGTGATTTCGTTACCAAGCCCCTACCC
Organism: Siphonodentalium dalli; assembly: GCA_032622095.1. Taxonomy (NCBI): domain Eukaryota; kingdom Metazoa; phylum Mollusca; class Scaphopoda; order Gadilida; family Siphonodentaliidae; genus Siphonodentalium; species Siphonodentalium dalli. Next base: position 240,279,469 of record CP136061.1, on the reverse strand, counting down.
GTTGTTACAACATAGGTGATTGCGTAATTACACATATGTGCAGAAAATCCGCGGAGCGCTAACAATATATTCCCATGAATTATTTGTTTCGATAATCTGGATCTTTTTACACAATAGATTCTTAATTCGAGCGACTATTCATAAATGGGCTTTTTGCGATAATAAGTATGACGCAACGAGACTCCATTGTATAATGTTTTAACAGGTTTTTAGAAATTTGCCGAAGGCTACCCATTTACGACATATGTTGTAATTAGCGCTGATTATGTCAAAGTCGACGTACGTGGTATTGTTATCGGCGCGTGAAATTATCGTACGAGAAATACTCAGTTTATGGAATCGTGATCAATTTGAGCAAGGGGGGATTTATTCACTCTGACATTACCCTCATTAATTACCATTCATCGCACGTATTCTAAGCTTTACTTTTAATAATAACTCATTTGTCAAACGGCTAATGCCATTGTAGTGATCGGATATTTTATATGCAAATCTGTTAATCTAATCATGCGTCGTTAATTCACACCTGTTCATGCTTTGTATATAAGAATTTGTAAAACTTTGATATGGCACTTTATGTTTGGAGCTCCAATATTCAGTCACGTTTCACCTATTACAACTGGAGTTCCAATTGTTTTGGTAAACTGTTTCCAACTATACTGGAATGTCCGTATATTTCTATTGTGAAAATAAATGCTAATTCCCCAGAAAGACTCAACCTTGATTCAACCCGAAATCAGCTCTATCAAATTGGTGGAGAATCCGGGCAAATTTGCAACTTGTGTGCCATGATTAGAAGAAGCATTAACAGGCACAGCAAAACTTTGGATTTTGTATAATTTTATCGGAAGATCCAAAGTTGACATAGGTATTTTGATGCTGATGTAGATATCTGCATTGTGCCTTAGGAGCGAAAATCTAAGGCAGAGTACATTTGAGCCAAATTTAGGTTAAAAATTTTGAAAGGCGAGTTTTTGTTTGCGAGCAATGCAGATATATTTCGAATTGCTAGTTGCCAATCTGACGGTTTGATAATGGAAGGTGACAGCTTCCCTTGAATCAATGACACAATGCTAGAATAGAATTCCTCCAAAGAAATTTGTATGGAGAGTGCTTTAGTCAGATGGTCCACTACAAGTCTGAAACAAGCGTAATCCCTCGAAGTATTTAAACCGCGACTAGATGCAGGTAAACGTCTAAACATGAGAAGAACTCTTCACCTGAACTTGTGTTCTAATCGAAAAGCCCAAATAATCCACACCCAACTAAGACTCAAATGTAGTAGTCTTAATAAAGACCTCCACGAGAATCACATAAAAGAAAACAACAGGTGCTCATGTGGTGACATAGAGAGCGCAGATCACTTTCTTTTAGTCTGCCCTTTATACAACCAAATCAGGGATGAATGCTTTATGCCATTAGAAACAAAATACAGAGACAGTGTAATACTCTTAAATGGCTCAAATTCTCTTACACTTAGCACCAACCACAAAATCTTTAAAGTAACCCAAACTTTCATTACAAGAAGTGAACGTTTCAGTCCTTTATCATAAGATATAGAATCATATCAGTACTGAATAAAACGTCAAATACGTCCACTTAATCAAGTAGCATAGTTGCCCGATGTAGTGAATTTTTGTTAAACTTGCCTTAAGTGTCAATCATCATGAAAAACTAAGTTATAAAGATCTATAAAGATAGATATATTTGAGAATACTTGTGAACAAGTCATGAAATACAAAGATAGATATATTTGAGAATACTTGTAAACACACAGCAGTAGTAACTCACCCTCTGTCCCACTCCTTCCATCTCTTCTGCCTCAACTTAATGTTAGTAACTTGTTATTTTCATCCCCCCAACCTGTTCTCTTTAACTCAGCCTCCTGCCATACGCTCCTTCTACATAATATTCTGCATGCTTTTCTTTTCCGAGGATATAACTTCAAATAAGCGGTGACCCGCTTGTTGTTAAATCCTCTTTACCCTCCTTTTCTTCTAACCTGTCATTTAATTTAACTCATATTGTTAAATGTCTTATTTCATATATACATGTACTAATTGAGGGTTGAATAAATATTGTTTACACCAACTGACTTATCGCATCCTCTGACAACTGTACATCGGCTAGTGACCTATTGATCGTGTTGTAGATATTTTCTATGGCTATGTGATTGTCCTTTATGGCGGCGTATGCGTTTACAATTCTGGTGTCTGTTGTTTTAATAAATGACTGGTATGAGGATAGTTCATGTCCAAATGTTTTTGACATGACCAGGGTTCGTTTTTGAATCGCGGCGACTCTACGAGATAGAGCCTCCATATCCTCTTGTGTTGCGGTCCCGAAAATACTTTTTGAGAGTCCACCGATAAACGGGAACAACGAACGCCTTTTTCTTGAGGGGGTGACCGAATGATATTTGTGACTGCTTTATTCTTCATAATAATATATGGGGTATGATGCTATATTATGCAATTAAAAATCTAACTCAACGATATGATACAAATGAAGCCTCCTCTCATAGAGCATAGCCAATATGCTATTTGGTTATTGCAGTTTTGTGTGAAATTATTTATTATCCTAGCAGTTCTGAGTACCGAAAGGGACAAAAACAAATAAAATGTTCAACCTCTAGCTCAAATGTATTAAAATGCATTGTTTTTGTTGTCTTTTAATACATACAATGACGATGTGATGATATGTGAAATTCAAGACTAATTGCCGGATAGATCCAGATAAAATCTTTGTTGAAAATCTCTTGCCCATTTTGGCTGTATTTATGCAAAACGTGCGTCTCCCCCTTAATCGTCGGATTTTCACCGTTGATCGATATAATACGGTGGTTCGCACTAAGCATGTTAGTTTTTTCACCCGTCGATATAGAGATATTACAGCTAAACCAAGACTTGTTCGACCTTCGAGTGAAACCGGAGATGACGAATATGTCATTTAAACACTCGGTCGCGAGCTTAAGATGTGATACTAGCAGATGCTAAAGCGACGGCTTAAACTTTCGTGGCGGGAGCTGCGCTGGTACAACATGAAATATCATGCGCCAGTGCACTCTGATATATATATATATATATATTTATATATATATATATATATATATATATATATATGTGCGAGTCTCTCATGCACGGGGAGCCTCACACATATATATATATATATATATATATATATAAACTAATGCACTGGATAACAAGGTCAAGGTAAATAGTATTATGCCAATGTATTCTCTAACATATACTATATAGGCTCTCTAATGGGAGACTCGTATATATAAGATAATGCATTGGTACATGTACAGGGTTTTCGCAAAATTTCGAGATGCTCTAGTCGTGGAATGGTTAAACAGAATGGAGATGACGATCAGACCCCTACGTTCGTGTTGCATTCCCTGTGTCGTCAACCAATAGTATCTTGGGAAATTATATTTAATCACATCATCAGTGTGTACGGGAACAGGGTACATTTAGCTGACATGAATATAAGTGCGTTTGTCGTTACCGAGGCGCATCAACCGTACACCAAACCCCCATTTCGTGACGATGTCTTTGATCCACTTAAAAACAAATTTGAAGTCAGTCTGATAACATAATGTGACGCGATGGACAATATATCATGCAATAACGATCGCATTTTACAAAGACCATCTAAAAGAACACATGACCTATGGATTATGTACCATCGCTTCGAACTTGGGAAAATATTTTGTTTGAGCAGCAATTATAACGCACATTTATTCCCAGTGCCTTTGTTCTACCTTGCCCATTATTTTTTCGAACGGGCACTTTATACTATAATGTTTGTGCCTCCTCAATGTATGCATTGAGACATTTTAATCTATATCTATATTTGCGAATGTCTGTCTGTGTTATATAGAAATTAACGTGGGACCATCTAGATGGCACCAAAGGGGTCTAACAGGAGTAACTTTTTACGAGGAAGATAATGGTGCGGGTTAGACTTTACTAAAGTGACACTATTGTTGTCAGGGGCAAAAAGGGAGAGGCAGCAACAAATTGTGTCGCCGATTTCCACCATTCTTATACATAATCATCTCTATGATACGATAAATCTAATTGTCAAAAGTGGCGCAGATCGAGACAGGGGTGCACGGAAGGGGGGCACCAAAATTGATAGAAATAATTTTAGCGCCGATTTCCACCAACTTCAAACACATTCATCCCCATGATACAAAGAACATACTCGTCTGATTTAAAGAAGGCATATTGGTGCTGTTTGGAGTTTGGATGAGTGATGGGGTGGGGGCACTAACTTTGATAAGAATGTTTTTAGTCGCCGATTACCACCACACGTATACATAATCTTCTCCATGTTATCAGGAGTCTAATTGTGTGGTTTAAAGATGCAAACAGTGGGACGAGATACCAAAATTGATAAAAAATATTTTTAGAGCTCATTTCCACAAAATTGATACCTATTCTTCCCCGTGGTACTAGGAATTAATCGTGTAGTTTAAAAACGTCAAATATTGGTGCCATTTTGGGAGAGAGATGGTGGCATTAAATTTGGGGTGCACCAAAGCTGACACAATATGTTTGGAACTAAATTCTATCAATTCCATACATGTTCTTCTCCAAAAGTATGAGGAATCAAATCTTGTCACACGATTCGTGTGGGTTAAAGATGTCACATTTAGTGCCGTTGGGATCAGTGATGCAGAGGAGGGGCACTAACATTGTTAACAATGTTTAGTCGCCGATATCCGCCAAAGTTATATTTAGCCATCTCTATAATTCGTTCTAAGGAGTCTTTGACATTCAAATTTCAAAACACTTCGACACATGGTGACCGAATTAAGTCACTTGAACAATAATATCGTCTCAACGGTCATATCATACACTTCAGAACAGTCATACAATGAGCTAGCATATATATATATATAGCATAAAACATTAAACGTATACTTATCATTCTATTTAAGAGATACATATATTCTTACAAAATGAGGGGCCTTGAACCGTCAGAGGATGGCATATTAGAATGGCTCGTGCATTATAACACGCTTTAGTTTATTCCTTTCAAGATACAATTTGTAAAGCGTGATGTACACGTAGAGAAGGGCTGTTTAAAAAATAGGGATCACAGTGTCCAGTCAAATATAGTTTCTTCTGAGATGTAGAAAACACTGTCAGTAGCACATGACTTTCCAATACTGGCATCTGACAAGGGTACATCTGCATGATTTCTTTCATTGTATTTAGAACAGACTCATAGCCTAACATAAACAACTTAAAATCTCACTCTATGTCGGGCACATGTATATGTAGCTGATATATAGCAACACTTCATTATTTAAACTGATAATAATTAGCTAGTAAACTGACAATAATTAGTCAGAATAATACCACGAACAGTGGAGCACCTGGACATTTCTTTAAACTGAATCTTCATGATGATATGATAACCAGGTGTCCTCTAACCAACTCGTTTGGTTTATACATCTATATGTAAACTGAACTGTCGTCTTTTATTTTTACGAAACCAACCACGTCGACAGTGCGATTTGAAAAATGACAACGTCTGAAGTACGCGCAATTGTATACATAAGTAGACACTTCTTTATTGGTGGTACGAATTCAACGCGATAAACAGAATGACAATCACTCCGACAATGTGAGCCACACCTTATAATCCAAATATGAGAATGACGTTGTGTGATGCCATTATGAGCAAGAGTATTCTCTATTACCCCAGCAGGGGCCTCGATGGCTCAATTGGTTAGGGGTTAGGGGTACCACTCCAAGCCGTTTCGCCCTCCAGCGCTGGCGATAAAGGTTCAAATCCACATGTTTCCATCGTGGACTTTTTAACTCGAAATCGTTATCTGGTGGAGTTGCCAGTTACTCGCCGATGGCCGGTGGTTTGCCGCACATGGTTGACGAGTCTATCAGCCATTGAAATCACTGTTAGATTAGTCGCAAGTGTGCGGATATCCTCCACCACTAAAACTGGCAATGTCGTGATATGGCCTTAGTTGCTAAAGCGACAATAAACCCCAATCAATCAATAACCCCAGCAGACGGTTTCACATCACTTTAACCTGGGAAACGGCGGGCAACCCTGTTAGTATCAAACATAGTGATCTTCTAAACTCTGATAGATATCCACTCATTTTAATTTTTCGAGATTCAACTGAAATATTCTTCTGCACAGAAGTAATTCATTCTGGTATATGTTATAACTGCGACTGGTCGTCGGGAACTAACCTTAGGGCTCTTTCCATCAATATATCACATTATTATAATCAATAAATTTGAAAAAATGATCAAGGAAATATGGGTTGATACAAAAATCGGACTTGGCACTGAAATGGTTAAATAGTGCACATCGGAACGATATATTATTGATTTCCAGTGATGTGCATGTACATGTTTAGGAGCGTATTTGTAGACGAATCTGGTAGAAATTTAGTAGAGCCTCGTTTGAAGGGGAATAAGCTCTGGTTTGCGGATATGTATAAGAATGAAACACAGACTGTTGCGTAGAGCGTGTTCCGTGTCCAGTAGAAGATTTTCCGTGTAGATGTTCCGGGTTAGAAATGCAAAATGAATGAGTGTTAAAATAACTTTTCAGGTTTGTCCTTTTCTGAATGACTTGACATATTGAACTAAAGGAATGTCCTCGTTGTCTTTTTCCATCCGCCTTTGAAGGCCGCGGCGCACTGACTCGAAATCAACGTGAGGACAATTCTCTAGCCTTTGTCGAACATATCGCCGTACAGATTCGAAATAATGTTTTTGAGCACTACCAATGGGTGACGGTTCTGGATGCTGATTTATGTGTAGCTGTTTTGGCACTACACTTCCAGGTATCTTAATCGCTGGGTAATCAGATATGTAGCACATAGCTTCAAAGTCCAAATCATCTCTATTTACCCACGTGTTTTTAGTTGCTGGGAGTCCGCGCCATTTGATAAGGTATTGTGGTTCATCCTTGTGCAGCCGTTTTCGAACAACTTTTTCAGTCACGTTAACTGACTGGGAATGTTGAAAAGGTTTAGTTGTCGGTGATTCATTCTTGGGAACGATGTCGATGATTTTAGAGTGGAATTGTAGTGATGCCGGAAGCTGCTCCGTTGACGAATCGTGTTTCTGAACTACGGAGTCCGGTATCGTTTGGATAGCACAATTAACACTAGGTGTCGATGGCGATGTCGTGATACCAATATCGGTTTTTGAAATAACTTGAGTTTGTGTACTCACAGAATCCGAAACGATCATATCTGACTGTGTCGCAGCTACACTGGTACAGTTAACTGATATCTTCTCCTTCTTTTGGATGAAATCCTCCATGCGCATTCGGTCTCTAAGTATGCAGACTTACATTTTCGTGTTACCTTCTTCCAGTTGAGTGACAGCGACACGACTCCGTCCTCCGTCTTTATGCTCCAGTCGAGTCGGTGGTTCAGAAACTCGAACGTCTTCAGGATGTTAATGATGTTTTCGGGTATCGGCTGCGTCATTCTTCCTTTCTTGCAGGAACGTCGCGTTGCAGTTGGGGAAATAGCAACACTGCCCGGATTCTCCACCAATTTAGGAGCGTATTTGTAGACGAATCTGGTAGAAATTTAGTAGAGCCTCTTTTGAAGGGGAATAAGCTCTGGTTTGCGGATATGTATAAGAATGACACACAGACTGTTGCATAGAGCGTGTTCCGTGTCCAGTGGAAGATTTTCCGTGTAGATGTTCCGGGTTAGAAGAAGTGTACAAATCTTGAGGAATTTGTCATTCTAATTTGCACATGGTTCACAGATTTAACAGCAGCAACAGTATATATATATACATACAACATCCGTCTAGCATAATGTAAATGGAGATCCCGCCGGACCGCATAGCATGCAGCCCGACGAGTAAAATGTGTCCGACAGCAACAACTTTCAAATTCTGAATCTCTCTAGTGTTTTCTATCCTTCCTACCCAAAAGTACCGTAGCTTTTTATATTTTATTCGATGCAGTTCTACCTTGTATATCTACATTGATTTTGCCGATATTCGTTTCTATAGTATTCGCGTTAGGTTCGTTTCTTTGTTAGATTAGGCTTTCTCTAATCTAACAAAGAAACGAACCTAACGCGAATACTATAGAAACGAATATCGGCAAAATCAATGTAGATAAACAAGGTAATAATTGTCCAAAAATTAGCACTCTGACACCTGTAAGCAGACGACAGATAAATGATTAGATTATAAGTTCAACAAAACGACCTGCTGATCAATAATGCTTCAGAAAAAACAGAATTAACCCTTTACCCAACAGAACGGCCCTGTGCCAATGCATTCTCTTATATATGCGAGTCGACCATAGGTCGCCTCGCATATATAAGAGAATGCATTGGCTTAACACATTAAAAATTATAAAATTGTTAAAGAATGTAAGAAAAAATGGTAAAAAGTGTTAAAAAAAGATTTTTTTTTAGGCCAATGCATTCTCTTATATGTGCGAGGCGACCTATGGTCGACTCGCATATATAAGAGAATGTATTGGCACAGGGCATAACTGTAACTATCACAATGTGGTCAAGGAGCCGGTTCCAATGATATCCATATTTGTATGGTTCTATTGAGACAGACCGAAGATATTTTAGGCTATTGAAGCTTTATTTGGCCGGTTTTGGCCGGTTTGTTGGGTAAAGGGTTAAAGTACGTATGCCATGTGAACGAAGGTGATCTCGGTTAATAAATTATGCCCACAATGTCACTGACCATGTGACGAAAAAAGCCCGGGATATTAGACACTGAGATTGAAAAATCAATTTCTGGACCGAAGATTAATTTTACACATTTACGTTAGCATCAAATTGACAGGTACTAATGAATTAGTGTCCAATATATGAAGAGATACACAAATGTGACAGCGGTTTAGTACTTACACGACACGGTAGACACCAATTAACTAGAGTCTTAGATGATGTCTGACATGGGGTATAATGCACTTATATATAGCAGTACTAACATGGTAACCCGGCGTTACCCAGGTTAAAGTGATGTGAAACCCTCTGCATTCTGCGGATATTTGGTGGGAATATAGAATACTCTTGCTCAAAGTGTTAGTGTTGCACGTATTCTCATCAATTGTGTATCCAAATAGCATAACAAAACACGATTCTTACACGTAAGTAAGAATGTAAGTAGCGGCTCAGAAGTAGTGTCCGATCGGACCGATGGTCATTTTGTTTATCGCGATTAATACGTCTCACAATAAAGTATTTATTTACAACTGGTGTATACTTCAGACGTTATCATTTTTTGTAAATCATATACAGTCAATGTGGTTGGAATTTACTTTTGTGTTTGTTTATGTTTTGTTTTCTTTTAATATTTGTTATTGTGATCAAACATGAACACCATAAACACATTAGTTCGCAAAAATAAAAGACAATTGTGTCTTACATAGATATATCAATCAACCTAGTGGATTATATGATTTTGAGCGCACCTGGTTATCATATCTCCGTGTTGATACAGATGTTTTAAAGTCCTTGTGCTCCTCTGTTCATGGTATTGTATACTGGCTAATTATTCTCAGTTTAAAAGACATGTTGCCATGCAAGTACAACAGCTACATGTGCCCGACACAGGGCGAGATTTTGAGTTTATGTTAGGCGATGAGTCTGTTCTAAAAAAAGAAATCCTATGTATCGGGCAGATGTACCCTTGTCAGTATTCGAGGATCCTGAAAAGTCATGTGTTACTTGTCGAATTGTAACTTCTTTGTGGAAACTATATTGAATGGGACAGACTCAGCTGTGTTATAACATACACAGGAGCCATGCTAATATGCAATATCTCTTAAATATAATGATAAATATACTGTTAATGCTTTCTTCTGCGTATCTGTTTTGCTAGCTCATTATATGAATGCCCTGATTCTTATCCCCATATAAATATGACAGTTGAGAAGATATAGTTGTTCAAGTGATTTAATTCGATCACCATTTGTCGAGATTATGAAATTTGAATGCCAACATCTTCTTGGAACGATATGAATATAGCGGGAGATGACTATATATATCGTTGGTGGATATCGGCGAATAAAACAATCTTATCAATGTTAGCGCATCTCCTCTCGCCATCCATGACCAAAACGGCACCAAATGTGATTTAGTTCATCGTATCATTAGAGAAGAACGTGTATGAATTTGGTGGAAATTGGTGCTAATGATATTTGTATCAGCTTTGGTGCAACACCCCTCCGCATGTGACTTGAACGGCGCCACTGAAATACATTAGACTCATGCATGCATGTTATCCATGTAATGGAGAATATTATATGTTTTGTGCTAATCGGCAACAATTGGTAATTGGCACTAAACATATTTGTATCTGTTTTGGTGACCCTCCCCTCCCTATTCCTGACTCAAGTGGCGCCACTTATGACACCATTAAACCCACAAACTTAGACTCATTATGGAGATGATTATATGTACAATTGGTGAAAATTCGGTCACCATTTGTCGAGATTATGAAATTTGAATGCAAACATCTTCTTGGAACGATATAAATATAGCGGGAGATAACTATATATAACTTTGGTGGATATCGGCGAATAAAACAATCTTATCAATGATAGCGCATCTCCTCTCGCCATCCATCACCAAAACGGCACCAAATGTGATTTCAGTTCATCGTATCATTAGAGAAGAACGTGTATGAATTTGGTGGAAATTGGTGCTAATGATATTTGTATCAGCGTTGGTGCAACACCCCTCCGCATGTGACTTGAACGGCGCCACTGAAGTCCAGTAGACTCATGCATGCATGGTATACATGAAATGGAGAATATTATATGTTTTGTGCTAATCGGCAACAATTGGTAATTGGCACTAAACATATCTTTATCAGTTTTGGTGACCCTCCCCTTCCTATTCCTGACTCAAGTGGCGCCACTTATGACATCATTAAACCACATACTTAGACTCATTATGGAGATGATTATATACACAATTGGTGGAAATTGGCGAGTATACAAATTCGTATCAAATTTAGTACCGCATGTCTCTCACCCAAACGGCACCAAATTGACGTATTTAAACCACACGATTAGATTCCCTGTACCACGAAGAAGAATATGCCTCAATCTGGTGGAAATCGGCATTAAACATATTATGTATCAATGGTGGTGTCCCTCTCATCCTCTGTGCTCCCTGGCGTGAGTGGTGCCACTTTTGACATCTTTAAACTACATAATTAGACTCCTGATATCATGGAGATGATTATTTATAAGTTTGGTGCTAATCGGCGACTAAACCAATTCTTATAAAATTTAGTGCCCCCATCTCTCACCCAAACAGCGCCAACCTGGCGTCTTTAAATCACCCGATTAGATTCCTCGTATCATGAATAATAATGTGTATCAATTTGGTGGAATTCGGCGCTAAAATTATTTTTAACAATTTTGGTGCCCCTCTCCCCTTCTGTGCATCGCTGACTCGAACGGCGCCACTTTTGAAATATTTAAACCAGACCATTAGATTTTCCTGCCCCTCCCCTTATCTGCCCCTGACAATGGCGTGCGTCACTGTAAAAATTCTAACCAGCACCATTATCTTTCTCGTAAGAAGTTACCCCTGTTAGACCCCTTTGGTGCCATATAGATGGTCCCCGTGTAATTTATATAGAACAGATACACACAGACAGACATTCGCAGATATAGATATAGATACGTATGGCTACCTCCACACAGTTTTGGCGGATAACGACCGCTATACATGTTGACTTGCGAGGTGCACGTATCTGAGAGATACTCTATTTCCGAGTCCGGTTCTAACAAATATGTTCAGAGCGGTATACAGAAGTACATTGCAAGAACCAAATGTTTTGATAACCGAAGTTAATTATTTGGTCGTAAAAGCCAACAATCCAGCCCAACAAAGTTTAACCCTTTCAGTGCCAGGTCCGATTTTTGTATCAACCCATATACCCTGTGCCAATGCATTCTCTTAAATATGCGAGTCGATCATAATGTTTTTTTTTTTTTTTTTAATTTAAATTTTTTTAGGGTCGATTTTTCAGAACGTAAATTAGGGCCGATGAGATCGGCCCCTAGCACTGAAAGGGTTAATACATATATCGCTAATGCAACAGTATGTTAGTGTCGTCAGAGATTCATATTAACCCGTTAATTGTAAATTCCAGTATATATTTATCTCTGAAACCCAACAACACTCTACATATATCACCAAACTGTGTAAACCAATATTGATTCTCCAATACTATCCTGAATTCGTAGCGGATAAATGAGAAAATTCAAGACATTTCAAACTTGATATTAGTTGATGTATGTAGCGGTATACGCGTGACTACGAAGTAGTGAAAGAAGGCATGGAACACATAATCCGAATAGCAGAAGACGCCCGACTATCACCAGGCAAGAATTGGATAACAGTCGCAGTTTACCTGGACGTGGAAAAAGCATTCGACTCAGTATGGCAGGACGGCCGCCGTTACAAGATCAGCCATTTCATAATCATAATCGCAAGAAAATACACAGGCCTCGTATTCTCATTTCTACAAGACCGTCAACTCAGCGTCCGCATCAATAACGACACGTCAAACATGGTTATTATATGAACATTTACTGAGGGACCTATAGATACTCATCAACGAGTATTTAGTATGGAAATGGTTAACTAGTGGACTTAACCGAGTACAGTTATCATAGTACGGCGCACTTGAACCGAGGCCATTATAATGATCTCCACTTTCTCTTTGTGCCAGATTTGAAGAGCTCATCTTCCCGTTGTGTTCGGTTGGAATTAGCCTCATCAACTGTCTTCGGAAGTGAACAATGGCCAAACAGACTAAACGAAATGCCTATATACTACAGCAGGAAGGAATCAACACTGTCTGGCCAATCAGTGTTGCGCAGATTCAAGGAGTGTGTTCTCTTATCATCTCTGGTCGATCTAAACCTTATATCGAGTATAAACTGCGAATGATTAGTTACACGCAAATAAACTCCTATACTCCTTTGAATCAATGATCCTCTTAGCCCGCGTGCCTGACTGAAAGTTGGTGCTGTCATATATATATATATACGTGTGTGTGGTGTTGGGCGGGGGGGGGGGGGGGGCTAGCCCCGGGTCTATCGAGAAAAATAGAGCAGAATTAATACAAATAGAATATTCTACCTTTTCTTCTTTTTCTTTGCTTACTGGAGATTTCTCCGACGAAGTTGACGGTGTTCTGGTACATGTAACTGGTGAGTCTGCTGGTGAACGAGTCTGTCTCTGGCTCTATTTGCCATGGCTGATGCTTTGGTGATTTGTTCCTGCCACAAATTCATGTCGACCGCTTCGGCCTTGTTTTTTATGTTGAATCTGAAGACTCCGGTGGGTGGTAATCCGACGTCTTCGGTCTGTTAAGGAAGAGTGCTTCTCCGTCGGTTGTGGAATCTGCAGTTGCGATTCCATATATACGTCGAACCGACATAGGACGGCTGTTGTGATTTCAACGTTCAGTTGGCGACGCTGCTACATGTGGCTACAATAGTGTGATGGTTGACACTGTCCGTGGCTGAGTGAGAAAAGGGATCTGGGCGCCTCTCAGATCGCATATGTCGCCATCTGGCCATCCTCGCTGCGTCCATACGTCGGTGACAATGTGTCTTCCTCCGCTTCTTTCCGCTCGCAGCCCTGATTTGTTGTTGCATGTGACTTTAACGAGTTGCTTGGCGCAACCCGATAATCTAAAACAACCTGCACTTGGTTTCCCTGAGATTCCAGCTCAAAGAGTTCATCAAGAGCAATCGCGACAATACATCTACAACCCCAGCGGAAATTAGAATCGCACCCTTAATCTGCTGAGGGGTCACGTCGTGCACCGGGGCAGCTACGTTCTCTGGAGCGATCCAGAGAGCGATCGCACGAATCCATACAGAAGCACATCACTTTTACCCGATACTTGGGTAGATGGTTAGTTGGTAAGGTGAATGACGTAATTTGTGATGCACGCAAAAATAAAAAAAAGGTAATGTGATTCGCCAGACTGAAAATAAGCTCAAATAATTTTTTTAAACTTATTTCAAATACACAAATAAGCCATATCGGCATTATTTGGAAAAAAACACTACGCTCTATATGAACCTAAATCGATTTACCAGATTTATGCTCTTTATATTGTGTTTCACGGTGGCCCGCACGTAAAACGGAATAACGGATATAAGTTCACTATAGATGGGCTTATTTCATAATCAAATAAGTCCCACCAATATGAACCTATTTGTTAGATATGATAGGTTCGCGTATATGGGGAAAGTTTACCAGTTGCTTTCAGTTTGTTGATGGGTTCTACATTTAGCTGATTGATACTGCTGTGAAATTAACCATTTGTACGGTTTGCTCCACCACCCATAAAACCAACAGTTATATGGCCTAGAAACTGAAACGTCGATAGAACCACAATAAACCAACCAATCACGATATTTCCACTTATCCCAGTAGATGACGCAAGCATACTGTAGATATTGCACGTAATGTGGTAACAAAAATAAAAGTACGCATGTGTGTTCCAGCAATATGAAACACCACATAGTTATCAGAAAGAAAAGAGATGATCGTGTAGTGTATAAAATCAGCTCGCTCGTTCTTTGTCTCTGTAAGTCAGTGTAAGTCTGTAACTTAAGTAATGTAACCACATTTCGGTGCAAATTTTCAAGTGCATGATTTATTATGATTGCAACCTGTGCCTGGCGACGTAGCATGTTTCAATTTCCTAAAAAAGTATGTTTCTGACAAACAAGGAACATATGTAAATTGTAATTCATTTTGTGGCTACGTCCCGCAGCCATTGTTGTTCACATTAGCAGGAAGAAGTACACAATTAGGGCAGTTCGTGTCGCCTTCCGTTTTACTGACGTGCCAATGAACTAGAGGGGTGTTTCTGGCTACAAATATTGCTTACATTATATTTTTTACCACGTTATGAGCCATGTGAAGCATCATGAATTATGCCCTTTTGTTGATACATAAACGCATAAAGTGTACATCTTTCTCACGTCCTAAACATTTAATCTAGTTCACTGAAGCTAAAACTAATAACCTGTTCCCGTGGGACATATATTGACCATGACCGTAATAATCCTGGCTGAAAGGTTCGGATCTCCTATTTCTTTATTATTTACAGGACAGGCGTGGAATTGCTAATGAATACTATGGTCTCTTCAATCGCCGAAATTATATGGGAATTATCAATTTGTATTCAACGGACAGTTCCGAATCCTACTTCCTATGCTAAACTGGAAACGCTAATGGCGGAAGACATCGCAGAGAAAAAAGACCACCGACAATTTAGAATCGACGCCATTCTCATTGAGAATATAGCACAATAATACAGCGACGCTAATTATTCAACACAAATATCGCAGAATAATTCTGAAGTATCTTTTCTTCCCACAGATGAGTGTGCCGATGGAAATGGGTAATCAGGATTATAGTTCTCTCGACTGAGTCCGACATTTTTAGCACAAAACAAGTGTAAATTATTGTGTGAAAAGTATAGGCACTAAAATCATTCGTGATGTTATTGAATAAAATAAGCCATGCACTAATGTCTTGACTGTGCATAAAGGGTTATAGGAATGCCTCATATTGGTAAGGTTAACTGAGCATTCGGCGACATTAGCCGTCCAGCGATATAGCGAAGCTGGATAAAATTAAGATATCTACGCTCAGGTAAGGTATTCTGATTCGTGTAGCTGGGCAAGTGTGTACGTTACTTAAGTGGGTGGAGTGATGAGCTGTGACAGTCATTTAACCGTTTCATGACGGGAGCGGCGGCGGTGCAGCATTAAATATCATGTGCCAGTGCATTCTCGTATATATATATGTATGCAAGTCTGCCATAGGGAGCCTCACATATATAATAATAATATAATGCACTGGCTTATCAAGGTAAATATTGTTAGGGCAATGTAATCTCTTATATATGCGAGGCTCCCTGTTGAAAACGAGAATGCATTCGGACAGGGTTTTCGCAAAATTTCAGGAAGCTTCAGTCATGGAATGGTTAATACTTTGTGGGGGGCTTTCGTCTATACACGTGAAACATACAACGGCATATTGCCTGAAAGGACGATACACGACCTTAAACCTAATTTTATATTTCTTTAGTAGCACTGCACTGTCGAGTCAATTACTCCAATTCATGAATCACTGCCATTTAGTTTCAACCATATAAAAGCGATCTATTTTCACGAATCGAGAAAAAACAAACATTTCCGTCTTTATTGGCTATGCTTCGGGTGAGACACAGCTAGCTTCCAGCCTTTCATGACTTATATCACATCAATATATATGACCCAAGATCAGGCAGAACAAGTATACTGTGTGCCGATAATATAACTTAAAAATCATCAATTATTTTAGAAATCAATTGCAAAGTTTCGCAACACGTAGATGTTGAGTCTGTGAACACAACACGCTAATAAGTTCGGCACGCTTAAGAAACCGCAATAAATACTAAATGAGAAAACATAACCACAATGTTTGCAGTCATATCGGAGGATTGATCTTAGCTGCATTTGAGACGCATCTAGAAATGTTGCTACTAAAGTGTTATGTTTAGTGATTGAATGTGATCACTGGGTTTAGTGTGGGGTCGATTCTGGACAGTAACTGGAACAAGGAAGTCCCGACCAGTGACGGCCTGGAGGGCAGGGGTACTGACCCCTGGTGGTAGTAGTTCCAGAATGACTGTTGGATAACCTGATATATGCTCCATGCGGCTTTCTTGGTCGGTTCTTACAGAACAAGAACACATTTGTCCTATCATATGATCCAGTCATATGATCAAATTGTAAATACGTAATTAATATAAAGTCTATGTGTACATGTTATAAAAGACTGAATAAAAAGTTGAAAGGTTAAATAAAACGAAACACATGTTTTGAATATTTACTGGCGCATCCCACTTGTAATTCAATTAAATTCAATTCAATCCAATTGGGTGTGTCTTAACGACATTACAATTGACATCCAAAGTCAATAGAACATATATACACAGTTAGTTCACTGGTTAATTGGGTAATATGTTTCACGCGTGAAAACGTATCTCTCGGAGATATATATATGTGCTAATGTGGCATAACTGAACATACAGTTCATAGTTCTCTGGGTAAAAACTGTTTTGAAGTTAGCGGTACAAACAATATGGTCGGATCATACATTATTCATAGGACTTTGTTCTCACTTTCATGCGGCTGCATATGGTTCCCCGTTAATGTGCATATCGATACAGTGTCCTATTATGATGATATTCTAAGTTAGTTCTCCAGTAATAATTAGGGCAAATGGTTGCCAAGGGGCCACGACAGGCAGTATTTGGTAGAGGGCACTCGTATAGTAAGTGAGTGACTTTCTAACTAGAATGCACTCAGAGAGATGCCAACGTGCGCAAAAATGTAATAAAAATAATTAAACAAATAATTTCACTGTATTTTACTTAATTTATTTAATTTAATGTTAGCAAAAAAAAGACAATTACAATCTTCAATAATTTTATTTAGGGGATAACAGTGTGGTGTTTTGTGATTTCGGAAAGGTACATGGCGAATATACTTTGGCAAATTTAGTTAATGGGCGACGGCGGAGCCGGAGCCCATTAACGGGTATTTGCCACAGTATATTCGCCATGTACCTTTCCGAAATCACAAAACACCACACTGTTATCCCCATTCTAATGCTCTTCGAACTTAAAAATGTTATTTAGACAAACAAATGGCTCGTAATTATCAACGAAATGTGCGGCCATAGAAAATGCGCTAGATAAAATATAGTCCCCCAATTACCATCGCTCTTATCGTTAAAAATACTGTTAACATGAAAAATTGCCACCTCAATTAGAAATAAATATGCACAACAATTAGTTTTTGCATGTACCTGGTGTCTTTTTCAG
The DNA here is from genome assembly GCA_032622095.1 of Siphonodentalium dalli. Classification (NCBI taxonomy): domain Eukaryota; kingdom Metazoa; phylum Mollusca; class Scaphopoda; order Gadilida; family Siphonodentaliidae; genus Siphonodentalium; species Siphonodentalium dalli. The sequence continues at coordinate 240,261,548 of CP136061.1, read as the reverse complement.
ATGTTTACCACTTACAAATTGCGGTTTTGATTTTACCGCGATCTTGAAGTTGAATTGGGAAATTGTTTACTCAATGCGATGTATTTCACGCCGTGTCTGTTGCGGTTTCAGGTCAAGAAATTTGGTCAAATGATATCGAGACACTGACATTGGTGGGGTATAACGTTGTGGTGTTTTGTATTTTCTGAAAGTACATGTATACAGGGCGAATGTACTGACTGTCAATTTTCGACAAAAGCCACATCGCTGGTTTGTTTATTTAGCAACGAGCTAGTAACGGAAGTCAGTGCCAAGGGCGTCAACTCTATAATCTACTCCGTAACGTCGCCGGCATGTACTGCGTAAGGGTGACGTCGTGCAGTGAAATCGGTAGGGTGACACCAACGTACGAATCTGACTGATCGCCATACTGTTGCGCGAGCGCACGTAATAATATATGTCTCAAATAACGCTACTAAGTCACAGGTTTCAAAAATTGGAAGCACTATGGTAGGATTTGTCAATCATGTATAATCTAACATGAAATTTATATAGGCCAGTTTGTGCTATCGTTGTCATCATTTGCCTTTAAGGATTTCCAGTGGAACTACACGGATAACTCATTGGAATGCCTGGTGGTTAGATATAGTTAATTTTTCTCCTAAGTATATCATTCATTTGTGATGGTGTTTTAATCTACATATATTTATGTTTGTCAGTCAATGTAATGGGAATGTCAGCTTGCTCATGGTGCGTGCGCAAACATACTATATTACGCTTTAAGTTTTTATTTTGGGCATAATTTATGCTACATCATACGTTTGTACATGTAACTAATAATTGTAATAATGTAATATGGCATAATTTATAATGTTTCGTAAATACAGGTGCACATGTATGAACCAATTTTGGAATATAAGCAGTTAAATCCCATTATTAGATTGAGTCTGATTTAATTATAACAATGGTTATATGTCAGTATGCTATTACATGGTATATGCAGTTACATCCATGCATACTGTTTCTGAACTCACCATTAAGATAAGTGCTATTAATTTAGCAATACTCAGTTTACAGAATGCCACACATTATCAATATATTGATGTAAATTTCAATATTACTATTTATTCAATGTTGACATATATGCATTACTATCGCACGGTAACTCAAATAACAGTGATCATTGTCTCCAGACTGCTGATAATCTAGCAGATCTCATGTTATGGAATGTCATACAAGCGCATGTTTGTCACGATATCAGTCTATTGTCAATATTAACTATTGATTCAATTGCTGAGTTATACATATGCCCAGCTTAGTTTAGCTATTAGTGAGACAGTATATATCAAGGAAAAATGTGTGTATGCATAATTATTACATAATGTATACGCAGCTATTTTTTTTCCAAAGATAGTTTATCATGACTACCATATGGATATGATTGGAGTAAAGTCAATAAATAGTGTTATCTTCAAGTCAACTGGTAAGTCTCATATATGCATATGGTTCAGTGAGCTGCATCAGGAGTCACGGATAAAGATAAGTTCCAAGATGTGTGCTCACCAGATGCATTGCATCCAGCGGTTAAACTACACTAAGTAATTTTATGTATAAGGAATAAAGGTCCACAGCACAGGATACTAATGCGCTAGTATGTGAATGTAGATACACATAACTAAGTTAAATAAGCGTACATGTACGTAACTTATATATATCGACTAAGTAAGTCGTTACAAAATATTACTTCGTATAGCAAACATAAACATGGCCTGGCATGTGGGTATTCGTTTTCATTACCATATATATGTAGATGCTACCAATACTAAAATTAGAACTCCGGAACCCCTTTGTATTAAATTATTTATACATAAGTATGTTTTGCAATAGGAATTTACATATGAAGCAATGGAGAATAAATGGAGGCAATATTTTCGCGTCGTCTGTAAACGGGACACTCTAAAAGTGTGATCTGAGGCTGAGGCCGGCTCTAAGAAATTATGTAAGTGTGGTTTTTCTTGTTTCTCGTTGAAACATGTATGACATTTGGAATATACGACCTCACTGGAATAAAGCTGTTCTAATATTTTTAAATATATGTTTTTGTTGATTTTATTGATCGCTTCTTTCCTGAACCATACATGTTCCAACACTAAGGCTTGCTATAAATGTTCTTGAACAGTAGTATTCTTGTTTCAATCGATGTTATTAAATCCCACGCTGTTTGCACGACACAGCTGCCACATGTGAACTGGCAGGGTACATATCTGTGTAGGTGTTGGAAACCTTGGCTTCTAAATAGATCTATGAACTCGCAAATTAAGGACGTATGCACTATAGCTGGCGTGATAACCGAGACCGCCGATGACGAACGTCTACAATGATCAATCATTTAGATCGTGATACCCAAATTACATGCAAGGAACTTTGTCGCAAGCTATTGATTTACCCCATAAAGCTACTCACAATGTTCCTACGTGGTACTTGTTTGTTTTTATCATGTTCTGGAGCCAAATATAAGTCGGGAAATACAGTAATCCCCTAAGTAATCGACTCTTTAACCACAGCAGAATTGTGGGTAACTTTTCAGGATTTAGTCCGAAATATGGCTTTCCGATGAATGGCAACAAGCCATATTTCCGACTAAATCCTGAAAAGTCACCCATAATTCTGATGTGGTTAAAGAGTCGATTACTTAGGGCATTACTGTACGTGGCATTCAGTACTCTCACCTGCCGAATAGATCATGCATGATCATTTATTTCAGTCAAAAATACAACGCTGCACTATTATTAGGCAATGAGACAAATAGTGAATTTGACTATTATTAATTTCACACGAAAATACAGCCGGGCACTATAATTCGGCCTGCGCTATTACTCGGAAGGTGAGAGTATGATGCGATGAAATTGTGAACGGCAGTTTGAACTATTGAAACTGTCTACCGACTCAACATTGGGTATACATACCCTTGATAATCGAAATGACCTGCACAAACTTTAGCCGAGTTTACATGTACACCATGCAACTGACTAGGAACATACTAAACAGGATACAGTGAACGTGAACTGCCGAAAATTTCAATTGAGAAATGACTTGAAGATCGATTGGGTCATTGGATTCTGACCGTCAGAGTGATTAAACAAAGGGATTCACAGTTAATTACTCTGCTGGTTAAAACCAATCGATCTTCAAGTCATTCCTTATACGCATACATCAGTACATGTTATTGGAACATTAATATCATGAACAACTTTTCAAACCAAAACAATTGTAAGTAACATGTTGTTTAAATTCCAACACAATATCCGTGCCAATAACAACGCGCAGAGAGCGCATGCACATGGTCGACTTGAAGTGACGTATGTGGTGCATCGCTTTGTATGAAGTGGAAGCTACAGCTATTGATTAATGAACCACGGAAACGTTCGTGTAAGCCGTATGACGATTTTTTTTCTGATTCTTACGGGCGTTTAATTGTGTAAATGTACATTTGTAGAGGGTGTATGATTATTCAGCCATATATATTTATTAGGCAAAGCAAACACAAGCTCGTTCTAATAGAAATGCCCAATAAATGAACTGTGCGTGGTTGCCGTGCTTCAGATCCACATCCACTTAGTTATCAATTTAGAGCGTGAATATAGGTTACACACAACTAATTATTTTCCATAGGCGACAGTGTTAACTAAAAGTCCCGCCGGCCATGGGTTAAGCCTATTTGAACTTCAAGTGGTCAATTTTCCCTTAGAACGTCATCCTCTGCACCAGTGTGTGACAACAAATGCGCCCTTTTCGGTATTGTTTTCAAACGATAATCTTGCATTTCCACAACTACCCCATTTACTGCACAAAAATCAGCAGCATAAAAATACCCAGACCCCTTCCCTAACTTCTGGACACCACTAGACTCTTCCTGGAGATCTAGACATACATGATCGCCATATTTACATAGGCTATGATTTTCTGTTCCCGATTAGGTATATTTCCCTCAATGATAATCAACCAATCAGCGGCCAGATTTTTTGTTTATGCTGACTCGAGTTTCCCTACACAAATTCAAGAAGCGTAACTCTATATAATTAGTTGCTTGTAACCTATAAATGTGGCCGGCATTAACATGGTTCCAATCTCACATGCACTCTCTGTCCAATATTACCAAGTAACTGTATATAACTAAGTGTGTTTAGCTCTGCTGATCGCTGTACATGATCCCTACACAAATTCAAAAAGCGTAACTCTATATAATTAGTTGCTTGTAACCTATAATTGTAAAGAAAATCGACATTTTATCGTGTAAACCGCGCCAATTTTACAAAATAAGCTTTACTGTGATACGATAGTAATATAGGAGTAATTGAACATCCTATTATCTCCCAGTTGTACTTTAACCCACATACCCCGTTTTAAAATTAATCATTTTTTTGGGGTAAGAAATAACACCAATAATCGATTCATGATAACTCTGGAAGCACAGTTTAGTAGAAAAGATACTAATGTCTCATGTCATGCTTGCCATAGACATATATACTGCACAGTGTCGCATGCCCCATGTCCATCCACTCACTAATGGGAATATTGTGACCACAAATCTGACCACACCCAAATTTCAGGGTTTTTCATCATAATTTAATTTGTAAAATCCGACTCGCGTGCATAACGCACACGATAGAAAGGCATATGTATAACTTTTGAAAACTAGTTACGTATCTCTACCATACGCTTTAAGGAATTTATCTGATTTTGAACAGTACAATGTTTAATTGGATTTGAAATAGACCCCCCCCCATCAAAATTTCACAATCCGACGATGATTTGGTTCAATGATAGGCGGATGTCCCTTTAAATTTCAGTACTTTTAGGAGTTGAGTCGAATTCCTATTAGAGAAACTGCCATCACATCGATTGTGTTATTTGAACATTAAAGGTCCACCCATATGCACAAAATTGATGATTTTCATAAAATTTCGCCTCCAGAAAAAGTTGAAGTTCCGGCGACAGAGGGTTAATACATGTCTCGCATAATCTGAAAATGATTCGGTAGGGCGTAAAAATACCATAGCTCAACAAAACGAGACAGTCTTTGTTTATCACTGCTTCTAAATTCGCTGCCTTGAACGATATTTGAAAAATGTGAATTTTCTGCCTATAATTGTAAAGAAAATCGACATTTTATCGTGTAAACCGCGCCAATTTTACAAAAAAAAGCTTTACTGTGATACAATAGTAATATAGGAGAAATTGAACATCCTATTATCTCCCAGTTGTACTTTAACCCACATACCCCGTTTTAAAATTAATCTTTTTTTTTGGGTAAGAAATAACACCAATAATCGATTCATGATAACTCTGGAAGCACAGTTTAGTAGAAAAGATACTAATGTCTCATGTCATGCTTGCCATAGACATATATACTGCACAGTGTCGCATGCCCCATGTCCAACCACTCACTAATGGGACTATTATGACCACAAATCTGACCACACCCAAATTTCATGATTTTTCATCATAATTTAACTTGTAAAATCCGACTCACGTGCATAACGCACACGATAGAAAGGCATATGTATAACTTTTGAAAACTAGTTACGTATCTCTACCATACGCTTTAAGGAATTTATCTGATTATGAACAGTACAATGTTTAATTGGATTTGAAATAGACCCCCCCCCCTCAAAATTTCACAATCCGACGATGATTTGGTTCAATGATAGGCGGATGTCCCTTTAAATTTCAGTACTTTTTAGGAGTTTGAGTCGAATTCCTATTAGAGAAACTGCCATCACATCGATTGTGTTATTTGAACATTAAAGGTCCACCCATATGCACAAATTTGATGATTTTCATAAAATTTCGCCTCCAGAAAAAGTTGAAGTTCCGGCGACAGAGGGTTAATAAATGTCTCGCATAATCTGAAAATGATTCGATAGGGTGCAAAAATACCATAGCTCAACAAAACGAGACAGTCTTTGTTTATCAGTGCTTCTAAATTCGCTGCCTTGAACGATATTTGAAAAATGTGAATTTTCTGCCTATAGGTTACACACAACTAATTATTTTCCATAGGCGACAGTGTTAACTAAAAGTCCCGCCGGCCATGGGTTAAGCCTATTTGAACTTCTTCAAGTGGTCAATTTTCCGTTAGAACGTCATCCTCTGCACCAGTGTGTGACAACAAATGCGCCCTTTTCGGTATTGTTTTCAAACGATAATCTTGCATTTCCACAACTACCCCATTTACTGCACAAAAATCAGCAGCATAAAAATACCCAGACCCCTTCCCTAACTTCTGGACACCACTAGACTCTTCCTGGAGATCTAGATATACATGATCGCCATATTTACGTAGGCTATGATTTTCTGTTCCCGATTAGGTATATTTCCCTCAATGATAATCAACCAATCAGCAGCCAGATTTTTTGTTTATGCTGACTCGAGTTTCCCTACACAAATTCAAGAAGCGTAACTCTATATAATTAGTTGCTTGTAACCTATAAATGTGGCCGGCATTAACATGGTTCCAATCTCACATGCACTCTCTGTCCATTATTACCAAGTAACTGTATATAACTAAGTGTGTTTAGCTCTGCTGATCGCTGTACATGATCCGCTAAAGTGGCGGGAATTCGTCGTTCTCGCTGAGATCCCCCTCGGGTCTCTCTATTCACGCCCTGTGTCCAAAATGTCAACAATTTATATCGATGGAATGCTTGTGGTCATTTTAGTAGACGTGCAGCAAGTCGGTATTTGATTATCTGACTTGAAGATCAGCAGCCGAATCGGCATTTTATTATTACCCATTTTCTCGCGCTAATGTTACCACCACGAATGGAATACCACTGAACTAGCTTAACATTGTGGCTCATAGTTTGAGCTCGGTCGATTGACTTCGTTTCAAAGTATATCTACACCATGTATGATTGAATGCACGTACTTGTATAGCAGATCGCTGAGAAGTCTTTGATATTTTTCGACTTACAGGGAATATAAATTGTCTTTTGTTTTTGCTCTTTCTTCTTGATTTTGCTACACTTCAAAGTACGTTTCATATGAATGGATTCAAAGTCAGACAACTGGGAAAAGTGTGTCCACTTTACCCTGCATTCGTTTCATGTGTACATGGTTTGTGAGGAGTAAACCAGATGGCCGAATTCTTCATCTCCAGTGCAAACCTTCGACTTTAAACCTGGTTTAAACCTACATTGATGGTCCAGCCAAACCGGGTCTAAGTTGGCGTTTGTGGTCGTTCAATGGCTAGCAAAGTCTGCGAGATGAGCATGCAATCAAACTACCCACTTACCAGGCGGCCCATAAACAGACCAGTGAAATGATTGTTGTCACGCCCTCAATTATAACGAACAAGCACGTGCACGCTCGTGTGAGAATGAATCAATTGTGACATGATAATACCATATATAGCCGCCACTCTCACCGTATGGACACGCCACCAATCGATATTATGTACAGCGCCGCCCACGTAAACCGCGGTTCAGAAAAGACGGATTCGTCATCTCAGATCTGGCCTCCATAAACAGTGTTTAGCTGGGCCGTCGAATTATATGGTTTAGTTTGCAGTTTAAGGTTATAAAACACAAACAAATATCGCAATTGACAAAAAACTTATTCCCACACACTTTACAGGTAAGAGTACTTCTTGCTTATACATTTCCAATCGAAATAAGCTCGCTGTCGTAATTATCGATTTTTTCTGTCGTTAGAAACCGGCGGTCCGCATTAGGCAAGTACGATTCATTATCTCGACGATACAGAGAAACTACTGCTAAACCACTGGTCTGGCTGGACCAGGTTTAAACCAGATATGACGAATATGTCACTTAGACCTGCGACCGTGGGTTTAAACCACGGATTTAGCTGTCAAACGGCGGTTTAAACCTAGCGGTTTACGTAGACCAGGTTTAAACCTGAGATGACGAATCCGGCCAATATATCAGCCTGTTCTACCGAAAATCAGCACGTTATGGGCTTATAATATGATTTGTTTTAGGTTAATAATCGGCGTACGATCATCTCGTTTTAAGTCCATAACGAACTGAACATGAGAGTGCATGGGCGGACAAAAACACGAATTAACCTATATCATGACACGAATCTCTAATCAAGCTACGCCGGTAGAGTACACATTCCACCAGTATACAAAACCTGGGAACTTTTTGATATTGTGACAGGGAAGTGTATAACATTAAAAAAACAGTGCATGTAATATATTGCCTCTTCCTTAATAATGTACTTCACTGTAGGCGAAGATCCCAACTCGAAATTGGACGATTTAAGTGACTTTGTGAGCGAGCTTGCTTTGCGTCGCTAACAATTATGGAAATTTCCCCTGGTAATTAATTCAATGTTTATTGCGATATCGGATCACAAAAAAGCATGCAAATTCGAGCTGGGATCACCCGCTAATGTGAACTAGATTATTGAGGGACAAGTATTAACAAAGACAAATATTCACTGCTTTGTTTGTTCGATGTTATAAAGTTAACTGTCAGAACGTGTCAGAACATCAAAAAGTTCCCATGTTTTGTACTGGTGGAATATGATCTCTACGAGCGTAGCAGAAGTAGTGATTCATTCATGATTCATTAATGATTTAGAATAAACCAACTCACGAATTACACATTTACTGTGACCCGCGCCATGCAACTGAATAACGGATATAAGTCCACTATCGGCTTATTTCATAATATAAAAATCCAATGTGAACCTATGTGAACAGTATAGGTCGATTATTATTATTCCGCGCGTATAATGTTTCGCGGTTTCTTGGTATACACTGCAAAATGTTTTGGTTTCTAGTGGTCCCATATTGTATATATTTTTTTCATTTTGGTTCAGTATGGGACCAAGCACATAGTTTGGTACCGTTTGGTTTCAATATGGCTATTTAATAGCCATATTCAAACCAAACGCTACCAAAATATGTGCTTGGTCCCATACTGAACCAAAATGAAAAATTTAGTCAACTTGACAATGAAAACAAAAATAAGTATAAGTAGATATACATAGCTACTAAACATAAGCTGCGTTTTATAACTCATACCTTATCGCATTTAAGTGTTCCAGAAACTATATAACGTTATCATTCAAGCGGCATAATTATTTTACCCCTGCAGTTATGGTACGAGGTTTATAGTACGAAAAATCAAATATTCTTCCGGTGAATGTCGAACCATGTGCGATGTGTTTTCGTGTTTACAAACTTCTCTTGTTTAGAATGTTTTAGCAAATAATTGGACCTAACTTGCTTCTTAATAACCTGGAATATTGTTAGCACTGTCTGGATTATGTTGGTATATGAAAGGGACATAAGAGGTTATAACCTCCGAAAACAGGCGAAGTCAATGAATTCAGACAATTTCAGTGCCAATGGCAATGGGAGTTTTGGGACTGATTACACAAGTTTGACAATGGCATGCACTACAATGTTGTGAATTTCAAAAGACAGATACTTAAGTTTCACACAATTATAAACCGTCCAATTACCTAACAAGTCTGGCAAGAGTCAACCACTGGTGACTAGGATTACGAGACATACAATTATGTAGAAATTAGTCAAGAGTCCGTCACAAGTTTGTTGAATGTTCATTAAGGCTACAACGTACGAGTACCTGACTGTACAAAGGAAGATGGATAATATTCTTCAATTTTTATCGAAGCGTGATTTGAGAACCATGTCGCCATGACAGTTATGGAGTCAGCTATTATTTTGATTGACCAAACGGTCGGGCTATCTTAGCCTGACCATGCTATTATAGAGCGATTGGAGTTCACCCAGACCTGTATGATTTATGTTTATACAGTTAAAGCAATTGATTTGATTAATTGCAAACATTTGTTATAAATCGTAAAACCTTTGCACTAAATCGCATACATGTATTTTTATTGTATAGAAGTTTGCGATTTATCCCAAATTATTTTTTTTCATATTATTACACACAAATTAAGAATTACGGCCCATTATTTTAAACATTCAGACAGAACAGGCCATTTCGGTTTGCTTCCCGTGCATTTTTTGGTTTGGTTATGATATGGTCCCAAAACGAATGAAACCAGTTCCATAGGTTTTAATGTTGGTTTCTAATTTGGATCCATGATTGTACCAAAAAGAGGACCCCTTTAAATATGGGACCAAATTTGGTTTCTAATTTGGTTCAACTATTGTACCAAAAATAAGACCACTTTAATTTTTTTCTAAATTTGGTCCCTATTTTGGTACTCCCACAGCGACAAGGGTCGGGACCAAGGTTGGTACCATATGGGACCAATTTAGGTTTCTAATTTGGTTCACTATTGTACCAAAACTAGGACCACTTTCAATTGGTTCTAAATGTGGTCCCTATATAGGTACTCCCACAGCGACAAGGTTCCGGACCAATATTGGTACCATATGGTACCAAAACTGTTTGCAGTGTACAGTGGGCGCATGGGCGTATTATTTATAAAATGGGAATTTTTGGACGGATTAAAAGTCGAACTGCGACCCGGAGGCCGAGTCCGGTAAAAGGTGTAGTTGAGAATTTCAATTTCAATTGTGATTCGGATGCCAAGAAGTGCAAGGCGATTAATTTTATGAGTTGGTCAATCGTGAAACCAATATATGTTATATTCTATAATTATCATGGGTATATAATATATGACCTTGAGCGCGTTAGCATTTCTGACTATGGTTTTCTTGTTATTATTTGCGCGAGGAAATGTGATCAAATGTTGGATATGTAATCATATGACGTTCGTTACTGGTTGTGACATGCACTACTCAATAAAAAATTGATTCGAATAGCATGTAGAGTATAGTGTATCATTCAGGCAATTCTTTAAGGATTGGCTATTTATAAATGAACAATCGGAACCCAAAAAGGCCATTAATATATGGTCAATCGCAACCACGCGTGGCACGCGTGGTCGATTGTCCATTTAGAAAGAACCATGAACGCTAATCATTTAATTTAATTTGTATTAACTAAATAACGGAGATATTTGAAGAAGTGTTTTTGACGAAATAACGGAAATATTTGAAGAAGTGTTTTTAAAGAGCGTAACCAAAGCCTCCCGCAAGCCCACCCACCCAATAGAAGAATTTGACTTATATTTCACCAGAGTTGATCTATTGTGGTGTTGCAATTTCTCATACAATTCGCCGTTATTTAGTAAAGGTACATTCTTTATAGAGTTATTACCCTTCAGTTTAAATATGAAGCTGACATGCAGGATTATCTATATATGTCGTGACCTAGTGGTCAATCCCAAGCTCACGTGCCACGTGTTGCAAGATTGACCATTAATTAATGAAAATTTAGGTACGGATTGTTCATTTATTAATGGTCAAAATTATGCGCATTAGGTGGTATCACTATGTCACGAAGAGTAAACCATTATATTTCTAAGTGGGTTTGATCATACCCGAGTCTGATATAAGAGCATCAGTAGAGTGCATCCGACCTGCTTGCATGTATGTGCACTCCAGTAATGATCAATGTACTCTACACAACACACTGTTTGTGTGATGGCACAGCACGTAGGCCTATTCGGGTCGTGACAAATGGTTTTCGCTTAACCCTTTACCCAACAGAAGGGCCCTGTGCCAATGCATTCTCTTATATATGCGAGTCGACCATAGGTCGCCTCGCATATATAAGAGAATGCATTGGCTTAACACATTAAAAATTATAAAATTGTTAAAGAATGTAAGAAAAAATGGTAAAAAGTGTTAAAAAAAAAATTTGTTTAGGCCAATGCATTCTCTTATATATGCGAGGCGACCTATGGTCGACTCGCATATATAAGAGAATGCATTGGCACAGGGCTAACTGTAACTATCACAATGTGGTCAGTGAGCCGGTTCCAATGATATCCATATTTGTATGGTTCTATTGAGACAGACCGAAGATATTTTAGGCTGTTGAAGCTTTATTTGGCCGGTTTTGGCCGGTTTGTTGGGTAAAGGGTTAAAGCGGGAACATTCCGAGCGGACCGAATTCTTGAAATATTTCATCCACTTTGAGTAACTTGAATTTGTCGACTAAAATATTCTGTTTATAGATGTCAGTCAATGGCGGAATGCATGTGAAAAAAAGGATACAAAATCATTGACCCATCCACAGCCTGCACATAGACTATAAGGAATATTGAACCAAAGTGGCAGAAAACAAAGACATTTGGCTGTTAGTTACCCAGTGGAGTCGATCAGGATGTAACCGAGTTGTACGCAACACATATTGTGTACGTATAGTGTGTGGCGACGTCGTAAACGCGACAATAAAGTCGAGTTGAGTACAGGGAATTATCTGCCGGGAGATCATTGTATAAATGTCAGTTTATGGCGGAATGCATGTGAAACAAGAAAACGGAGAAAACATTGATCCATCTTCAGCAAGAACAGAGTCTAATAGTACAACGAGGATTTAACCCCAAAAAAAGACACATGCGTGTTAGTTATCTTTACTGAAAGTCTGGTTCGAACAGGAAATTACCAAATCTTACGAATCTTATATTTGTTACGTATACATAGTGTCTGGTAGCGACGTCGTAAAACGACACGAAAGCTGAGCTGAATAGAGGGCATTATACAAATATGGATATCATTGGAACCGGCTCCTTGACCACATTGTGATAGTTACAGTTATGCCCTGTGCCAATGCATTCTCTTATATATGCGAGTCGACCATAGGTCGCCTCGCATATATAAGAGAATGCATTGGCCTAAAAAAAAATCTTTTTTTAACACTTTTTACCATTTTTTCTTACATTCTTTAACAATTTTATAATTTTTATTGTGTTAAGCCAATGCATTCTCTTATATATGCGAGGCGACCTATGGTCGACTCGCATATATAAGAGAATGCATTGGCACAGGGCCATTATGTTGGGTAAAGGGTTAAGCAACTGCTAGTTAAACACACCGTTATCGAGATGAGTCATTTGCGGGAGATCTATTTCTGGCTCTCAGTATAGTAAGGTAAACAGGAAAACGGAGCCATCATGTCGTCACATATGCCATATTTTTAAACACATTTGGTCACTGTCCGCGTGCAATCATGGCCATGTTGGTCTAATGTATTTTGCAATACAGGTTTCGGTATAATATTGGCTGGGAACTCTTTGACTGTTCTTTGTTAACATTGCTGACATACATGTATATCGATCCATTTTCTAATCGACCTCTATGCTATACCCCCGTTCTCGATTTCACTCCATTTATTTCAATCGTAACTACGTGTACATGTACCTCTCCTATCACAGCAATGACAGGGTATTTAAGCACCTCAAAATTAAATTTAAGTTCTCAGCTGAGATCTTCAAATGTGGGAGCAAGAACACAAACAACTTTAAAGGCCTTAACTGTCGAAAATATTCATATTTGTTCCAATCACCGTAAACAGAAAAACAGTAAAACGCATACAGTTTCGTTCATATATACAATGAGCATCGCGTAAACAGTATGTTATCATACAGATTTACTATATTTTACCTAAGCAAGAGCCTGATTGTGTTACAGAAGACAGCACAATGCTGCTGGCTAATCACACACAAATGGCATAAACGCTCTTTATTCGCTCCATATCAGGAATTCACCAACAAAGAACGCTCTTTATGTTTATCATCATAATATAAACAAACACCAGAAAAGTAACTTTTTATGCTTTTGTTTACATAACAATGGTCAAACATTTGACAATAACATACTGTTTATGCGATATTTCTTATTTGTATACGGACAAAGTCTGTCTACATTTTGATGTTCTTTCTGTTTGTGGCGGTTTTTGACGGGTGGAAATATTTTCACAGGATACCCACCGCCAAGGCCAACCGTACCTTTAAAGAGATAAGTGTACTCAGTTGGGGTTGATATTCAGGGATTCGCGCATGAACAAAGTTCGTGCTTAATCGTTTCTATAGTAAACAACTTGTTCAATGTGGTGGGGGTCTGATACCGACAATGCCATTTGAAAGATTCTTCCATAGGTCAAATCCCAACAAAAGGAAAGTAAAACCCAAAGTTCGACGAATATAAGGCTCAAAATATTGTTGAAAAACGAGCGATAAACCACCAAATTGGATATCATCCGGGACACAGCAGTGATCAATACGAACACTTCTATGCTTCGTACAAACTGGTTTGGACTTCATGGAACAACCTGGGTGAAACAGTCGTGATATATACACCAGTTAAATTCACTGCTGCGCTGGATAACACCTCGAGTGACTCAACGCGCTAACAACACATGCTCACTCACCGCCCTACTATACCAGGATTGGTCACTTGGGCTAAAAGAATACAGGCACATATACAGGCATAACCCATCGATTAAACTCGATTGCGCGACTCCCGGCTGCGCGGTGACGTATTCGACGCGCGTTGTCAATAATAAGCAGCGTGCTCTATATAAAATGTGAGCACGCTTCAGCCGGTGCTGATGAATCGAAAACTAAAGTGTGCAGCTCTCGACCAATCAGAATGTGACATCTGGTCAACCTGGATTATAATGACAGGTAACCCCTTGTATGTGATGGTCACCCTACATAATGTTTAACACGGGAAGATGGTGGCAGGGGTACCCCCATTGTTCGCCAAAATGTTCATGGCTGACACATTGAATTTGTTTCTGATAGTTTGATATTCCAACACGTATTTGTGAGAAATTTGTTATTTTTTAGATTAAAAAAAGACCATTTAGCCAAGTCCCTAGTTTAACGACACGACGAGTGATTTCACGCTTGGTGGATATGTAATCATATGACGTTACTGGTTGTGACATGCACTACTCAACAAAAAATTGATTCGAATAGCATGTAGAGTATAGTGTATCATTCAGGCAATTCTTTAAGGATTGGCTATTTATAAATGAACAATCGGAACCCAAAAAGGCCATTAATATATAGTCAATCGCAACCACGCGTGGTCGATTGTCCATTTAGAAAGAACCATGAACGCTAATCATTTAATTTAATTTGTATTAACTAAATAACGGAGATATTCGAAGAAGTGTTTTTGACGAAATAACGAAATATTTGAAGAAGTGTTTTTAAAGAGCGTAACCAAAGCCTCCCGCAAGCCCACCACCCAATAGAAGAATTTGACTTATATTTCACCAGAGTTGATCTATTGTGGTGTTGCAATTTCTCATACAATTCGCCGTTATTTAGTAAAGGTACATTCTTTATAGAGTTATTACCCTTCAGTTTAAATATGAAGCTGACATGCAGGATTATCTATATATGTCGTGACCTAGTGGTCAATCACAAGCTCACGTGCCACGTGTTGCAAGATTGACCATTAATTAATGAAAATTTAGGTACGGATTGTTCATTTATTAATGGTCAAAATTATGCGCATTAGGTGGTATCATAATGTCACGAAGAGTAAACCATTATATTTCTAAGTGGGTTTGATCATACCCGAGTCCGATATAAGAGCATCAGTAGAGTGCATCCGACCTGCTTGCATGTATGTGCACTCCAGTAATGATCAATGTACACTACACAACACACTGTTTGTGTGATGGCACAGCACGTAGGCCTATTCGGGTCGTGACAAAGGGTTTTCGCTTAACCCTTTACCCAACAGAAGCATTCTCTTATATATGCGAGGCGACCTATGGTCGACTCGCATATATAAGAGAATGCATTGGCACAGGGCATAACTGTAACCATCACAATGTGGTCAATGAGCCGGTTCCAATGATATCCATATTTGTATGGTTTTATTGAGACAGACCGAAGATATTTTAGGCTGTTGAAGCTTTATTTGGCCGGTTTGTTGGGTAAAGGGTTAAAGCGGGAACATTCCGAGCGGACCGAATTCTTGAAATATTTCATCCACTTTGAGTAACTTGAATTTGTCGACTAAAATATTCTGTTTATAGATGTCAGTCAATGGCGGAATGCATGTGAAAAAAAGGATACAAAATCATTGACCCATCCACAGCCTGCACATAGACTATAACGAATATTGAACCAAAGTGGCAGAAAACAAAGACATTTGGCTGTTAGTTACATAGCGGAGTCGATCAGGATGTAACCGAGTTGTACGCAACATATATTGTGTACGTAGAGTGTGTGGCGACGTCGTAAACGCGACAATAAAGTCGAGTTGAGAACAGGGAATTATCTGCCGGGAGATCATTGTATAAATGTCAGTTTATGGCGGAATGCATGCATGTGAAACAAGAAAACGGAGAAAACATTGATCCATCTTCAGCAAGAACAGAGCCTAATAGTGCAACGAGGATTTAACTACAAAAAAAGACACATGCGTGTTAGTTATCTATACTGAAAGTCTGGTTCGAACAGGAAATTACCAAATCTTACGAATCTTATATTTGGTAAGTATACATAGTGTCTGGTAGCGACGTCGTAAAACGACACGAAAGCTGAGCTGAATAGAGGGCATTATCAGCGGGAGATCTATTTACGGCTGTCGGTATAGTAAGGTAAACAGGAAAACGGAGCCATCATGTCGTCACATATGCCATATTTTTAACCCTTTACCCAACAGAAGGGCCCTGTGCCAATGCATTCTCTTATATATGCGAGTCGACCATAGGTCGCCTCGCATATATAAGAGAATGCATTGGCTTAACACATTAAAAATTATAAAATTGTTAAAGAATGTAAGAAAAAATGGTAAAAAGTGTTAAAAAAAGATTTTTTTTAAGCCAATGCATTCTCTTATATATGCGAGGCGACCTATGGTCGACTCGCATATATAAGAGAATGCATTGGCACAGGGGTAACTGTAACTATCACAATGTGGTCAAGGAGCCGGTTCCAATGATATCCATATTTGTATGGTTCTATTGAGACAGACCGAAGATATTTTATGCTGTTGAAGCTTTATTTGGCCGGTTCTGGCCGGTTTGTTGGGTAAAGGGTTAAACACATTTGGTCACTGTCCGCGTGCAATCATGGCCATGTTGGTTTAATGTATTTTGCAATACAGGTTTCGGTAATATTGGCTGGGAACTCTTTGACTGTTCTTTGTTAACATTGCTGACATACATGTATATCGATCCATTTTCTAATCGACCTCTATGCTATACCCCCGTTCTCGATTTCACTCCATTTATTTCAATCGTAACTACGTGTACATGTACCTCTCCTATCACAGCAATGACAGGGTATTTAAGCACCTCAAAATTAAATTTAAGTTCTCAGCTAATATCTTCAAATGTGGGAGCAAGAACACAAACAACTTTAAAGGCCTTAACTGTCGAAAATATTCATATTTGTTCCAATCACCGTAAACAGAAAAACAGTAAAACGCATACAGTTTCGTTCATATATACAATGAGCATCGCGTAAACAGCATGTTATCATAAAGACCTACTATATTTTACCTAAGCAAGAGCCTGATTGTGTTACAGAAGACAGCACAATGCTGCTGGCTAATCACACACAAATGGCATAAACGCTCTTTATTCGCTCCATATCAGGAATTCACCAACAAAGAACGCTCTTTATGTTTATCATCATAATATAAACAAACACCAGAAAAGTAACTTTTTATGCTTTTGTTTACATAACAATGGTCAAACATTTGACAATAACATACTGTTTATGCGATATTTCTTATTTGTATACGGACAAAGTCTGTCTACATTTTGATGTTCTTTCTGTTTGTGGCGGTTTTTGACGGGTGGAAATATTTTCACAGGATACCCACCGCCAAGGCCAACCGTACCTTTAAAGAGATAAGTGTACTCAGTTGGGGTTGATATTCAGGGATTCGCGCATGAACAAAGTTCGTGCTTAATCGTTTCTATAGTAAACAACTTGTTCAATGTGGCGGGGGTCTGATACCGACAATGCCATTTGAAAGATTCTTCCATAGGTCAAATCCCAATAAAAGGAAAGTAAAACCCAAAGTTCGACGAATATAAGGCTCAAAATATTGTTGAAAAACGAGCGATAAACCACCAAATTGGATATCATCCGGGACACAGCAGTGATCAATACGAACACTTCTATGCTTCGTACAAACTGGTTTGGACTTCATGGAACAACCTGGGTGAAACAGTCGTGATATATACACCTGTTGAATTCACTGCTGCGCTGGATAACACCTCGAGTGACTCAACGCGCTAACAACACATGCTCACTCACCGCCCTACTATACCAGGATTGGTCACTTGGGCTAAAAGAATACAGGCACAGATACAGGCATAACCCATCGATTAAACTCGATTGCGCGACTCCCGGCTGCGCGGTGACGTATTCGACGCGCGTTGTCAATAATAAGCAGCGTGCTCTATATAAAATGTGAGCACGCTTCAGCCGGTGCTGCTGAATCGAAAACTAAAGTGTGCAGATCTCGACCAATCAGAATGTGACATCTGGTCAACCTGGATTATAATGACAGGTAACCCCTTGTATGTGATGGTCACCCTACATAATGTTTAACACGGGAAGGTTGTGGCAGGGGTACCCCCATTGTTCGCCAAAATGTTCATGGCTGACACATTGAATTTGTTTCTGACAGTTTGATATTCCAACACGTATTTGTGTGAAATTTGTTATTTTTTAGATTAAAAAAAGACCATTTAGCCAAGTCCCTAGTTTAACGACACGACGAGTGATTTCACGCTTGGTGTTGAATGGAGAAATTCAACTGTCAATCAATTATAACATAACTGTGTTCACACTGATAGGTAACATATGCATGTATGCTGGTCATTAGCCGCTTGGTCTTGTCTAAAGATCCATGGTCCGTATAATACCGTATTGGTACAAAAATGGTCAAAAGTTCAAAGATGATTTTAGTCTATCACGCACAAGGAAACAAACAGATATACGTGCTATCACCATCATTTGTATGACAAGGGCATTGCGAAAAAGAATCCACACGTTTCCCGTTAACAATGAGTATACGCGATCAGTATCGATAACGCTCTTTGTGATAACCGAAAGCATGAACACTCTTCATCGGAGATGATCATTGGATTGTTTGCTCACCTAAAGCCTTCTGAAAGTCGCTATCTGACCAGCAGACCCTACTACTTATGGGGTCATAATATCTAACTAACAGAACAAATTCAACCGTTTTTAGCCAATTAATTCTACCACAGGCAAGACATTTCTAACCTGAAGTTCCATATGCAGTGTGGAGATGATCGGATGAGAGATGTGGTGTGCCAATGGTTTTAGTCATGCATAAATTAGAATTGAAGATGGCTGCCGGCTGCCATGTCTATTTTTTTTTTATCGAAAATCGTTCAAATCGATAGCTCCCATCTAGAGGTGATCGTAAACATGCCTGTCAATTTTCAAAACATTTCTTCAATCAATTCGGGATGCAGTGTGTGCCGATTGTTTCATTTTTCAGGAAAAATTTCGGGAAAAAGGTTGATGGTGCCCATCTAGAGGTCACTCCGAAGATCAATATACGAAATTTGGTGATGATCGGAAGAGGGGTGTGGCCTGAATGATGTGCCAAAGGAAATCGTCGACGGACGAAGGGCGCCAACCCATATCAATAGGTTGAGCTAAAATGTTATGTAATTTAGAGATAGACGTACACGAGGACTAATAAATACGCCAAAAATCGGCAATGGATGTATCAAACCATAAAACAACTTTCATTCTGTTTTTCATAGGAATCCGAACTTAGTTCCATTTGATGACAGATTTAGGTCGTTGACTTACGTAGAGAAATTTCATCTGATGATAGCAACTTAAATGGGCAGATTAGCTTCCATGCAGGGAAACCGAAATACCAAGCGGATATGGACTGTTAATCAAGTTGACATAAATGAGATAGAGGGGCATTGATACATTGGTTTTGATATTTAGTGTAATACGATGCAGGTGGATTGTTTGTTACTGGAGACTACAGACATACACATGTATATATATGGTATAACTGTTGAAGCACTATCAAAAACACTAATGCGTGAGGGTGATATGCATGCGTTCAGGTTAATGTGAGGACGAACATATATATGCCAGTTGTAATGTGAATTTGTATCCATAATTTTAAAAGTCTCGGCTATAATTTGCTGGTCTCTATCATATTTTATTAACTGATTTCAACAATTAAGATAGTAAAATTGTTTCTAAGTTTGTGCAGTAGTGAATATAGGTTGGTCAATACATTATCTATGCCGGTTGGTGGTAATTAATCCCCAAAATTCTACTTGGAGATACATGTGTATTGTCTGTATGGGGCAGGTAGACGGACCATCTGGGCCATGCCGCTCCTGTATAATATTCTGTTTTGTTATTATCACCATTGTCATACGCTTGTAAATATTATACAAATAAACAATCAATCAATCAATCAATCATTTCCCCCCTTAGTTCACATCCCGTCTACCTATACAAAGCATGCTTACAATTTCACAATTTTCTAGTGAGACTAACCCATGCATAACCCCCAATAAATCATGGTATCATGGTAAATACATGTTATTATGTTCAATTAAACACACATAACTTCCCCATCATATAATTATCGGGATATTCTCCAAATTTAGTGATGTCCATTGTTATATTTTTGAAGGTATTCTCTGTCTCAAAAGTAATCCACATTATACATTATTGGCATTGGGAATGTTGCGCATGGGTGAGTGCCAATAAGTGGCGCAGTAACAGTTGGCAATTTTAAAAATCACAGGACGAAAGTTAGAGCACAATAGCACAGATGTATGTTGGTTAACCACTTAAGAATCATACTAAAAACACTCTAAAGCCATTACCAAACACGACCTGCATGCGACTGTGACCAGATTTTGAACACGAACGAAACCTTGTGAGGAGCACATTCGTATTTACCCTACCGATGTTGGCAAACCGAATTTGCATGATAGGTGTGTGTCTACGTTTTCAGTTTGTCCAAATACCTATGAAAATTCCATGTATACACATTTAGGAATAACATGGACACCCAAATACACATATCGTCATTTAATTTGACCTGTGGCTCATACAATGGCGCTCATTCAAGCATAACTCGAATCAAATGTTTAGCGTTTACAGTAACATTTAGTAGCATTCGTTCCGATTAATTGGGGAGATATTGGCCAACCTATTTTTGAGACAGTTGTATGTCGCCGACCTGTCTGTCATATACAGTAATGCCCTAAGTAATCGACTCCTTAACCACAGCAGAATTATTGGTAACTGTTCATGATTTAGTCGGAAATAATTATGGCTTGTTGCCATTCATCGGAAAACTTTCACTGAGAGCTTTCCGATGAATGGCAACAAGCCATATTTCCGACTAAATCCTGAAAAGTTACCCATAATTCTGCTGTGGTTAAGGAGTCGATTACTTATGGCATTACTGTACACTGGGTCAGTTCATTGGCGAATATGCAATTGTGGTGTACTTACCGAATATAAGTAGAAGAGAATCGGTTATGGCCAAGTTGAGTATATAATAGTTTGTAGCTGTGTGTAACCGAGCGCTTCGGATGATGACCACACATGTGATTAGGTTTCCGCTGACGCCCGACAGGAACAACCCAACATAAATAACAGCCAGAACCGTTATGACCTCCGAACTCAAAAAGCGGTCGCCCATGTACAAAGCAAGATGGGCGACATCATCTAGTGTCGAATTTGGCGTACTAAATGTCGTAATTCCAATTAAGCTATTATTGTTATTGTTGAAATCACCTAAATTTGAGTTATAACCATAATAATTTGACAGCTTTTCGCCCGTATTATCCTTGACATCCTCTACGAAAGAGTCAAGAAGATTCAGATACGAAGGGCCATGTCTTGAACTGTTAAATCCTTCGGAAAAATATGTCTCCATCACGACATCCACGTGCAAATCACATGTCAATCGCACATTTCGTCCTCATGTTTAACATTCCAGCTTCTTTAGGAAGTCTTCGCTGTAATAGAGGAGTAGCTCACGAATCATTCAATTAGGTATGCCATACTCGACGGCAAAACAGCGAAGTCACGTGCAGGATATGACATACCCGATCACAAAACCGCGCTGGCTTTGTAAGTCAACGATATCATATCAAGGGAGCGAGGACATCGATCTGACAACGTACTGTAACTCCTGTTTCGCGTTAGAGGTTAGAAACCAATAAGAAATCAGCGCATCGAGCACGTCAGCCAAATGGCTTATCCAACGATCCCCTAAATTGTTTCAAGAGCTATTGTAAACATCGTCATAGTAATCTCTGATTCTGTACAGCGGTTTTACACAAACCAGCGCGGCGCAACGACTGTTCTGATCGAATGTCGACGTAAAGTGATAGCGAAGCAGATAAGCGATAGAGGCCGGCACCAATATAGATAACACTAGACCCCCGAGATGTCGGGAAATCACAAGATTTACCTTTGACTTTCTGGTCTTATCTCCAGATTGTTGTTAGGATTGTTGTGTCTGCTAATTTGTCCGACGGCTGGACATAGTGACGAGATCGTGATGTTACGTGCATTCTTCGACGAGCGTTTGACCAATCCTGATTAACGCCCCCTGGTGATGACGTAGTTTCAGTCTCATTACGGCAGGTTATCAGGTCTGACAAATCCCGTGTTCACATACCATATTATATTATTATACGACTTTATGAAATCAACTTGGTTGCCTGGTTTCCGCCGTCCACTCTGTTTAATTCAAAATCTATATTATATAGGGCCGTCGCTACCTCACAATATTATTCCGAATTAGTTTTTCTAGCTTGTCCACCAAACCCAAAATTATGTAATATATCTACTCTTAAGTTCACAATTTATACCATTTTCAATTAAAATATCAATATAGTATATTTAACATTAATACCAACCATGCAACAAACCTGAAACTACATACGCCATCATATGTTCTTATTGTATTATTTATTCAGGGGCAACGGGAAGACGGCCAGTAGCTCATGCTGCTCCTGTACGATACTATTAATTTGTATATAAATACTTTGTTTTTAATTCTTACTTATTGAACAAATAAACATCTACATCTACATCCATTATATTCTGTTGCACGCATTGTGGTCTCCTGGCGCATCAACTGTGAATTGAAGTGCGGACCGTAATGACACAAATACGGTGGTTCCGAGCAGAGTGTACGTATAGGTTATAACCCCCTTGGCTATATGTACAAGGAACATAGACCAAAGCCGCGATACAGATAGCCAAGGGGGTTACGACATATGATAAAACGGTTCACACCCCAAGGCAAACACAATTGAGCCACATTATATTCGATGATTACCTAATCAAAAGTTAATTGAATGGATTTTGGTGTTCGCTACTCCTGTTGAATAATCAGTCAACTGTCCGTTGACAATCGGCTCACTTGCATGTGTCTGCATTAAATATCAGCATTGATAAACCATTTTGTGTCCGAATTTGAGAACGTTTTATACTGATAACATGTTTCTTGATAAAAAAGATTAGTCCTTGTGACAATAAACTGTTTCAGCTGTTTATGTTATTTTTCGCCTTGTTGCCATAATGGAATTATCGTCCAGAAGACAATGTGCTGGTTGTGTTCGGACTCGGAAGTGAAACTATTCCACATTTCATAAAGTTTGTGTCATGAAATATCACCGGCATTCATAACAAAAGAGGTAAGCAAACCTGTGTATAGTGCCTGTATTTTCTGCGCACATGCATGTAAGTGTGAACAGTTTGTGAGAGTATAACGTTTAAAGACGTTTAAAGACCAACAGTCCGATTTGGCAGCAGATAATTCAGAATTTGCTAACATAAGCCAATTTTCCGTTTACCAGGCAAATGCAAATATATAAAAGGTCGCTAGCTCACATGTCCCCTAATTATGGTGGCTTTATATGAGCGGATGCTTTTTAAGAAATGAAAATTTTGATTATGGGAACAACCATTGAATCAACTTCGCTTCCAATGATCTATGTTAACAATTTATGAATCACGCAACGACGGACGGTGTGAATAATTATTGCACGGGACCGCCCGAGAAAACCCGGGAGAGCCCGGCGCCCACGTGATACCGTGGACGCTATATCTCGACGTTATAAAATCTAGAAAATTTGACTCGCTCGCTCGTCTCCGATCGGTGATATTACCCCCGGAAATGCCGATATTGGCTATTAGACGATATACAGACCCTACTTTCTTTTGATCTTTCGGTGGCACTTAATGGCTAAGACACTGCGTTTGTGTTGCCTCACCAAGAAATCAACGAACCAGCATTCGAGCATTGAACAACAGACAATTACGAAGTAGGTGCGAGTTGTACAGACTCTCGAATTATGAGATTGTCTGTTGATTGCTTAATTACATAACGCAAGCGCGACTGTCTTAACCACAACATGAAATTGTTACAACTGACATTCTTCTGTATGTGGACATGGGGGGGGGGGGGGGGGGGGTCGAACAAAATAAAACTAATTTCAATGAAAATGCTGTATATAGAACTAATTTCGTCAACGTCAATTCGTTTTCTCATGCAGAAATAAAACAAATTATATTTTTGCAGAATGTTCTGCTATTGGGCTGAACAATATAGTAAGTGTGCACACACCTCCATGCAACTTACGTGTATGCTGCGGCAGGAGAAACATTGTAACATTGACGAAATGATATACGCACGGATGCGGTGACACACGCCTCCCCCCACAACTTTGGTAAAAATATTCAACATTTGATTGGAAGTTTGAAGCCTAACACACCATCAGTTGGAGATTTCGCATCGAAAATAGTTTGCAAATGAGTTCATAGTTTAATATTTCAACCACTATTTGTAGTGGTGTGAAATTGGTCGTGATTAAATTGGCATCAGTTTGAAATTCCTAACCTTACAGTTGTGCCCGGTTAGCGATTACAAATTACCAACAGGTGGATAGAGGGTGCAAATAGAATTTTCCAAGTTAAATAAATTGTTCAAAGGTATTACACCTCATCGGAGACATTCTAGACACGTCCCTGTAAAAAAGTTTCAAATATAACTGTGCTCACCGCAATTCTGAATTGGATGGGTTAGCTCTCTTATCTTCATATATTTGTTCCAGCCACTATCGCAGAATTGGGCGTTTTACCGTTGACCGTCCAGGAGTTTACTTTCGACAGAATGACTTGTACACTGGCGAGTTCATATTAATACCGTGCAACAAATTTAATTAATCGTCCCGTTATCACTGGGTTTATATCTAATATCGTCTAAATTGGATAGATTATCTCACTCGTGTCTTCATAATTAAGACGGCCGGCGTGCGTCTTGTTTGGGTGTGATAAACTCTACTCACTCGCGCTCCGCGCTCGCGATTAGAGTCTATCACTCCCAAACAGGACCCACACCGGCCGTCTTAATTATGAAGACACTCGTTGAGATGATCTATCCAATACACAGAGCTCGGGAGAGCCTGGGTGTCTTATTGTGCATTTGGACAGTATATTTTGATGATGCGCGGTATAGTGCAATACCACCTGAGTGTGATATCCAAATATCGACTCACTAACGTCCACGGGGAAGTTATTAACTCCTCAAAATCCGGTGAAACACCGTATTGACAAAAAGAGGTCAGGAGAGCCCGGGTGTTTTGATAATGGAATACTACGTGAGGGTGACATTCAACTCGTCATACTCGTGTATCCGCGGCCAGTGTTATTAAACCCGCAAATGGCGATATTGGCTGTTAGCCCCTGTGTCTTCGTGTGGTTTCGGACAGTATATTTTGATGCTGCGTGGAATACTACCTGGTCTGAGTGCCACATTCAAATATTGAAGTTTTGGCTGTTGTGAGATACCGTTGTTCTAAATAACTATTTCTTCTTTTATCTATATTTTTAGGATGTTGCTTCTCTCAAGAAGATGGGCGAGACGTGGGTTGCGTCTGTCCTGGTTGTTGTTGTAATTTGAACTGTTCTTCCCACTCGGCCTATTCGTTCATGATGTCGAATGCCTTTCTTGCAAACTCGTTCATCTTTGCCGCACATGGTGCTTCTGCTCTTGCTTCTATTTCCACATCTTCGGTGGGAGCAGGGGTGGTCGTTCCGTCTCCTCTTTGTTGGTGCAGTCAGGGGACACCGGATGTCGCGATGTCCGCGGGAGCAGGGGTGGTCGTTCCGGCTCCTCTTTGTTGGTGCAGTCAGGGGACACCGGATGTCGCGATGTCCGCGTCGTTCCGGCTCCTCTTTGTTGGTGCAGTCAGGGGACCCGAATGTCGCGATGTCCGCGGTCGTAGTTGTCCGCTGCATCCGGATCTGGAGACGGTGGTAAAGATGGCGGTGTCAACACCACGATGTCAGCGACAGGGACGTCCGGGGTGACATCGGCGTCCCTGCATCTGCTGGCTTTGGAGTCGACGGAAGGGACATCCGGGGTGACTTCGGCGTCCCTGCGTCTGGCGGTGATGACATCATCGACCCTCAGCTGTGCAACATGCCCGGGGAGCTGGGCGTCTCTCAGCTTTCCCCAGTCGCTTTGAAAAGCCGACAAAAATCATAACGGATGTACGTCTCAACTGGTATCTCAAGCTTTCTCATGCATTGTTGGAAACTTCCAACCTGACCCTCCACGTTGGAAACTTTCCAACTGATGGCCATATCAGTCCACAGTTTGACCAAAAGTACGATAAAACGATAATTTTGGTATAAAAAAAAAAAAAACCCACTATACTGGTTATAGCAAATCAAGATATGAGAACAATTTCCAACTATACTGTTGTGTCAGGCATGATATTTACAGATGTTGAAAATTGTGGCTAAAGCGATACGCCCCTAAACCATTTATCGCCATGTTCCTGACTCATGAACGTCTTACACATAAGAGTCGTCGGTTAGACATTATTTCTCTATCTTTAATTGTAGCAATGGCCGGTATATAGCATAAGGCAATGTACCATACATGTCACTTTTCTGTTGTGCTGTAAGCCGCTCATTATTTTCGCAACAGTGCCGCTATCGAGTTTTCACCAACATATGAACACGAGTTTTCTATAATTATTTTCTATACGAACCACCTCGGATGGCGTGTATGTGCTGGGTTTTTATGTTGTTAGCTAACTGGACAATATGCCAAAAAATATTAAGCACAAAGTATGCCATCAAAGACGCAAAGATATAGCACCAATTCAACGCATTTTAACTGTACCCTTTGCACGAAAGGAACTTCCCTTATTGATCACCAACTACCGACTCACAACTATTTACCAACCCGAATACACAGCGTTGCTATATTACGAAACTGTTTCATAGTCGAAACCAACGAGTATCTTTGGGAGTTCGGACATGTTTCACGAACGAAACCTCATGGGTACATTCGAACTTAAAACGTACAATGTCTGTCACATTTATTATGTATGAATGCATCGAAGCAACATAACACCTGCCATTATGTCTCGAATTAGAATGTGAGACTGTCGAAATTTTCTAGCTGAACGATTTTACGTAATCAAATTTACTGGCAGACTGGAGTTCTTCGGAATTATGTTAGTAATAGAAGCCATTTTGAGAAATGCAAATAATGGACTCTGGTGGTCTGTATCATCGCGTTTAGTCATATGTTGGATTGGTTGATTAATTGGATGCTAGTGTCACATTTCACCTGCATGTCCATATGTTAAAGCTGCTATTTGTGGTGAAGGGGTAGCGTTCCATTGGCAATAACACAATTGCACTTAGAAACCATCAATACTCAATAATAACGACAAACTTGTCCAAAAAACAAACACGAACGCAGATACCATGCATCGAATGTTTACAATACCCAAACAAAAAATGGCAAGCTCAACGGATGAATTCATATATGGTACTATACCTCACTCCAACACCATACTTTAAAATTCCCAATAGATACCATTGGACATTTTCCAATATATGAACGGAAGTCAATATTACCGGTATTCACCGCTTAGACCGAATATTCCCGAAATGGGTTTACGGAAATTTACGAACTAAGCAATATCGCGAACGTAATATTACGTCAGTTGTTGTGCCAAATATGCAGGACAATGTGCGAAGAGGATAGCACATTATATCTTACAACTGGACGCATACAGCTAACGCTTCTAACAATTAATATTGATTTTATTTCTAATATTTTATTACGAAATGAGATGATTAATTGGGAACACTTTCTTGTTCTATTTTCAGAACAGACTATTCAGGTGATACCATATATCGATAGAGATAATTGGGCTGTTCCCATAGCTACGACCCGAACGTCAAATGTCCCAGATTGATTGTTTTATTCCATAGTTATAAGCGATAATGTGTCTAATTAAAGTTTATTTGTGCCAAAATTACACAATAAAATTTCTGGTCTCTGTTAACAGTAATCAATATTGTTCGTTAGCTAAACAACCACACGCTTTTAGACCAGAACAGTAATCGAAATATAATTAATATTAATCGATAGAAACATTTCCAGACAGGGGTCTTCGATTCATATCTAATATTTTATACCCCGGTAACTATATAACACGTGTCTACAAATATAGACCATCTTTAATCGGTATAGTACAAATAATGAGGACATGTCGAGAGGTGCATATTGCGGATTGTCTCCACTTAGAACCATTGCTACGGTAACATCGGCGTCGCCTCGGTGTTGTGTTCCTCAATGTCCACCTCGAGCCATGTCATCAGTTTTATATTATTCAAACGCAAGTGTGATGAGTGTAGAGAGGCATTGGCTGTGCTACATGTAACATGATGGACCTAATCATGTTCGTGTCCATTGGAATCGATGCAGGGTAATAACCAAGCTGTCAAAAACAATGCAATACACCAACAAAACAAAAACGAATCCACACTCTACACTCGCTCACTGTGATGGGTTGAAGTTTTCGCTTACAATCATGCGGCAAATAAAACATCCTAACCAGTATTTAAAGTCACATGGCGGTTTAGGCTCCGAAATGTACATAATATTATACTCTTTTGAATTTTTCTCAGTATCGAAATAGGTCGATAAATATCTTAGCTACCTTTCAACGAACATTGTGTAACCCAAAAAGACGCATAGAAGTAATGAAAACTACAACTGTGAATACGGAGTTTGGGTACCAAACACAAAACAGCCATTCGCACGACATGGAACATAAAAGAGCGTTTCGTGATAGTCTATTCCTGACATGGCAACAACAAAGAGCGTCCGTCTGACTTCTAGCGAAAAGTTGAAAACATTGAAAAATGGCTGTGACGTTGGCAAGAGTTTTCAGAGCATAGGAAGCCGGTATATCAATAGTTCGTTTATTTATCGACCTATCGTATCCGTCGCTCCAAATTACGTAATTAGGTAGAACAAAAATGGAGGTTCGAATGAGCCATGTCCGTTTAAAGAAAAGAAATCACTGCGTATAACACATATCATATTTAGATAAACCCGCGCGTCTCATTATAATATATTGTACATTTCTTTCTCAAATAAATTGTCGATAAAGAACCATTGTTGCACGCTCTAGAATCATCAAATGATATATTGTATCAATGTAGTTTGGCAGTGACGTGGCGTAGCCTCTTATTCCTATTCCCCAAAGACAATCTGACATTTGAGAAACCTTCTATTCTGATAATAACGACGAATAATCGCGCAAATCAGTCGACTTAAATCGTGGGTAAAACATCCAGAGAAATTCCCATAGCAGCCAGCTGTCGGAAGTTCACGTCTCCCAACTCTTTCTGTTCCATAAACATTCCACCAGAAGGAACAACAGAAGTCGTTTCCTATACACTTTTTGTCCCCCAGGATCTAATTATATCCTTTGCGTCCTTGTGTCGAAGTAGACGCCCCCTAATCCGCAGGATATGTGTCTGGGCTCACATACAGGCAATGGCACAATGGCGTAAACTTGTCTATCAATGGTCTATAGTATTCTGCCATGCGGCCAAATACAAAGGACAATTATTCCTGCAATTGACATTGTAAGTTTGCGAAATATATTTGACTCCGGTTCATGTAAGATGTCCTTCTCATTCCATTTGAGCAGTTCCTCTGCATCTGATCACATTCTGCAACATACATGTACGTATCAAAATGGCTACTGAGTGGCAAGTAATCCCACGCAGAAAGCTGTGTCGGAAAGTTGAGGAACAATATATTCATTATTTTCAACTAGTTCTTTCAGTTTCGAAATCCAGGTGGCAGATGGAATAACATTGCATTAACCCTTTACCCAACAAACCGGCCAAAACCGTCCAAATAAAGCTGCAACAGCCTAAATTATCTTGGGTCTGTCTCAATAAAACCATTCAAATATGGATATCATTGGAACCGGCTCATTGACCACATTGTGATGGTTACAGTTATGCCCTGTGCCAATGCATTCTCTTATATATGCGAGTCGACCATAGGTCGCCTCGCATATATAAGAGAATGCATTGGCCTAAAAAAAATCTTTTTTTAACACTTTTTACCATTTTTTCTTACATTCTTTAACAATTTTATAATTTTTAATGTGTTAAGTCAATGCATTCTCTTATATATGCGAGGCGACCTATGGTCGACTCGCATATATAAGAGAATGCATTGGCACAGGGCCCTTCTGTTGGGTAAAGGGTTAATAAATGACGCAAATAACTCACTAGTAAGAAGCGATCACATCGATCTTAATTGTGTCAGGAAATCAAAATTTCTTCTGTCAATAATTACGGTGTGTTGAAATCACATCCAGATAAAATGTGTCGACTTATTAAAGGTACGGTTGGCCTTGGCGGTGGGTATCCTGTGAAAATATTTCCAACCGTCAAAAACCGCCACAAACAGAAAGAACATCAAAATGTAGACAGACTTTGTCCGTATACATATAAGAAATATCGCATAAACAGTATGTTATTGTCATATGGTTGACCATTGTTATGTAAACAAAAGCATAAAAAGTTATTTTTCTGGTGTTTGTTTATATTATGATGGTAAACATAAAGAGCGTTCTTTGTTGGTGAATTCCTGATATGGAACTAATAAAGAGCGTTTATGCCATTTGTGTGTGATTAGCCAGTAGCATTGTGCTGTCTTCTGTAACACAATCAGGCTCTTGCTTAGGTAAAATATAGTATGTATTTATGATAACATGCTGTTTACGCGATGGTCATGGTATATATGAACGAAATTGTATGCGTTTTAATGTTTTTCTGTTTACGGTGTTTGGAACAAATATGAATATTTTGGACAACTAAGGCCTCACGTGCCTTTAATACTCAGCATCGTTTGTAGAACTAATATGACTAAACACTAATGTAGCCAATACACCGCATCCGATACGGCAAAAACATTGAGGGCTTATAATATATTCATGCTGTACAATGTTACTGTTAGTGTTCTACTGTCGTAACATGTAAATCTATCCAACAATGGCCAAATGTCATCGCAGATCCCATATGGATCTCATTCCAATTCAAGCAAGATTCTGACCGAGTGGTTGGTGTTGACGTCATATAAACCGCTATTCCATGTCACGACGTAATCAGTGTTGTCCGGGGGGGGGGATATATTGGGTGTCATTTTACAGAATATCAACAGGGGCCGAGTATCACTGAAATGTTCGTAGAAACGATCGTAGAAACGACCGACAACTTACTGATAAATATGTAAGAAAGAATATATAGAGTTGAGTCTTATCTTCTCCACACGAATTCCGTAGAATACATATTCATAATCAGTAACCATTCACTTGCTACATAGAAGGGGCGACATTTACAACCCTCAGTATATAACAGTAGAAGATATAAGGTGTGAGTTGTGGTGTGATAATATGAAACAGATGTTCTTATGCAATGTACTGCATACACAACTACGAAGTGAACTGTTCGAGTTAATGATAAAACAGGAAAATCGAAGAATTAATGCCA
This sequence comes from Siphonodentalium dalli, assembly GCA_032622095.1. Lineage (NCBI taxonomy): Eukaryota > Metazoa > Mollusca > Scaphopoda > Gadilida > Siphonodentaliidae > Siphonodentalium > Siphonodentalium dalli. The sequence goes on along the minus strand of CP136061.1, from coordinate 240,229,826 downwards.
ACGGTCAATTAATTACTATATTGGCAAATGACAGTCCCACTTAATAGTGCTCGTGATGAGAAAGCAACAGTTCGTAAACCATGATGATATGGGTAGATAGATTTATTAGCATAAAGACGCTCGTGAGAGCCGACACAATAAAATGTAAAAACACATTTTAACACAATACATATATACATCTATACAATAAATATTTGAACGATATTAAGTCAGTATTGCCAGTTGGTGTTCGAAAGATTGAGTATTATCTAACTACAGCTGTTAGTAGACTCGTGAGCTATGAAAAAGTTGCTCATAGCTTTGCTGATCACATCACTGGACTGCTCCTCGTCATTTCGGATGATATATATAAATTTCTCCAAATTACTGGCTTCTGTGATAATGTTTTTCGCTGCTAGTTTCTCGAAAAGGTATTTTCTCAATTCGACATATTTTTGACAATAAAGAACGAAATATTTTTCATCTTCAACGGATCCTGAGTATTTGCATTTGCATACTCGTTCATTAGCGGGCGTTGGGGGCGCTTATGTCTGCCTTTTTCAATTGCCAATGCGTGAGAACTAATTGGCAATCTACAGAATTGTTCTCGTTCTTTTATTGACTTTATATTTTATATATATATTATTCATTCTTTCCGTGATATCATTAATGTAATTATCTGAAATATGCATACTATTTCCGTTCGCTGCATTTATTGATGCAATATATTTGTCCTTCATTGATCGAAGTGAGGTTTTAGATGTGCGCGATTCACTAGATCGGAAAGCTTCACGGATAATTGAGTTGGAGTGGTCTTCACTGACTCCTTTTAAGAATTTAACCGCTTGCGATATGCAGTCCACGTGTATGGGATATTCGCCGAGTTCTAGTACTTATCCTTGATACTTTTATTCCAATAACCAATAATACATGGTAATACGGAACATGAATTTAATACATAATGTGGGTGCGGGAAAACAGCACGGCGATTCAAAATATTTCACGGACATTTAAAGATGTATTTAGGGTTCCAGACTTTCAGTTATCAGACGAGGAATATATTTGAATGCAACACCGCTGAATAACATGTTGAACGCCTGCATATTATTTTACATTTAATCGATATCTGATTGTCATATAATAGACAGATCTGTTATTTTATAAACTGGAGACTTAAATTTCTGGATCCCTTAATACATCTTTAACATGTACATAACATACTGAAAATTTTAAGGATTCAAATCAACATTACCATAAATATCTCCTCATATAATAAAGGGCTGCTAGACACCATAGTCAGATACTTACACATATTCATGTATCTCAATTACGTTGGTACTTCATGATTACCCATTTGATTAATTTCATCTACTTTTAAAGTCGCCGTCGCGAAAATTCTCAATATATGTTCATTTATTCATATTTGTATTCAGTTATGCACACTTATTTAAGAAAACAACCCCCGCTGTCTGAAAAATACGAGTGTTTACGACTGTGGGTGGCTGGATGATAGCCTGATGCCTCACTTCATTATCTATTTTGACGGAAACAGTTATTTGCGAGAAAGCGTGTGACGTCATTAAGGACCTTGGGAATTCCATCAGTATGGCGGACAGCACAATCTTTTGCGATCTGATTGTTCCTCGTCTGATTCGTCAGCAGAAGACACTTTAAATTTGACAACGGGAGCGTACATGCACGCAGGAGCCGGAATTACCACACAATCACCATGGTGTGAGACCACCAAACGATCCAGACCTTGGATGGCGAAGAGATGAAAATCGCGTACGAAAATGGTGAGTCACTGAGCGTCTATTAAAAATATCGCGGTCACTGGCAAAACATGTGAAAATAAAATTGATGTAAATACTAGCGAATACCCCCCTTTATTCGAGCGGACATGTGTAATAATCATAACGCATACTCAATACATCGAAATATGAAATATAATTCAAGGAAAAGTTGTGTGTCTGCCGAAATGTTAGTCTAAAAATATACTAGTAGTATTTTTTGTTTACTAAAAATGTCAATTTTGTGATATATTGAAATTCGGGACTCGACCAGTGCCAGTCCATGGCTGCTCACGGATTGACATTGGATTCAGCTATTAGTATCAGTACTATCACAATCAGTGACTGTGTTTGCACTGGCTAAACAAAATTATAATAATTTGCCAAAAATTAGCTAACTCTTGATTTGTGACATTGTTCAAGAAAAAAAAAGTGTCTTGAATATTCAACATGCTAATTGTTATCTCGACACATCTTGAGATCCTGACATGCGCATCTCAAGATCTGAACATATTACAGTAATTACTAGTATCTCGCAATATTATTTTGAGATCTCATAATAATTTCGTGAGATCTTGCCATATGATCTTAAGAAAATATGTTAATATCTCAATATTCTTTTCTCGAAATCTCGAGAGAGTTGAGATAATATCTCGGCGGAGATATTTTCTATAACAGTATATGGTACATTGTATATCATTTTGAAGACAGATTCATTGTGGTCCAATTGAGATGATTAATCATATGCATGGGTCCACGTGACTGCCGGGGTTCTATACATGTACATCTAGTATGTCTTTTGAATGAAAATCTGTTACGGTACCGACATAGAAGAGCAACAGGAGGTATCTCGGATTCTCGGTCCAAAACAGCATCAACCTAATTTCCCAAGCTGTTGTGGACTGAGAAGACTTGATCTATACATGCCAATGTATGCTATTTCTGAATATATAGTCATGAAACGGAAAGAAATTAACTTTCCAAGAAAAGTTGTTTGAGTCAGTATTTGGGGCTGGAGAAAGATACCAGGGTTTTATTGTCGCCCCCACTTCCCAACCGAGAAGCTACTTATGACAAAAATGAACTTGTTATTTTATTGCTTATTTTGCTTCATACGGTCATGAAATGGCGAGAGATACTCAGGCCTAGGTATTTCCCCCCTCCCACCCAAATCATGACTCAATGAAATTTTTCTCGATTAAATTTAATTTCTCGCCATTTCATGACTATAAAGCGCTATACATGTAAGTGATCAATCATAAGATATTTTTTTTGGTCATATGTAGCTGCTGGGTTTTTTTGGGGGGGGGGGGGGTGGTATATTCAGGCCTGTGTAATTTCTCCCCACCCCAAATCCTGACTCAATAATTTTTTTAATGGATATATAGGGCAATATAAGCGATTAAATAATTAGTTTATTTTTGTCATATGTAGATGCTGGGTGTGGGGGTACTCAGACCTGGGTATATAATTCCACCCTCTCCTCCCAAACCCTGACTCAAACAACTTTTTCTTGTAATATGTTAATTTATCGCCCTTTAATGACTATAACATCAAAATAAATAAGCAATAAATTAATACATGTACATTTATATTTTGTCATATGTTGAATTCTCGGTGGGTGTGAGCATTTGACAGACTGGAAATAGTAAAAAGGGGGGATGCACTGGGGGAGATATCATGTGCACATGGTCAGGTAAACAAACCATACATGTATTAAGTCGTGAATCCTTAAAACAAGATATTAACAGACCTGGATAATGAAATAGATACCTGGCAAACAATTCAGCAGGTATAACTCCTGATAACAAATTTGTGCGAAACTTGTCCAAGATACATGTATCCATGAGAACAAGTGGACGGACAGACGCATGCCCACTGTCATTCATCAGAACATACCGCAATGCCATAAACATTCAACCCCTTAACCACAGCAGAACTGTGGGTAACTTTTCAGGATTTAGTCCGAAGTATGGCTTGTTGCCATTCATGAGAGCTTTCCGGTGAATTTCAACAAGCCATATTTCCGACTGAATCCTGAAAAATTACCTATAATTCTGATGTGGTTAAGGGGTCGATTATTTAGGGCATTACTGTATGTCGAGTTTGTTACACATTTGTCAAAGTTTGCATCAATAAAATTGAGCAATTGAATGTTAACTCTGAGTTGTTCCATAATACATGTATTTCCCTTGTCATTGATGGAGACTACCTGTGAGTGCAGATGTTGCCATGCGATTGAAAAAGTTGAGGCCAAGCTGAAGGAAGTGACAAAGGCGTTTTCAGAGGAAGAAGGACACTTCAAATGTATCACTGAGACTGTCCCATTCAGGAGTGTGTGCCTGGACCCATGGGTACTTGAAATTGCATGGTTATGATACCAGCAACAGTATAGTCATCCGTTTAATGGACCTCTGCACAACAAATACAGGCATATAGCATAAAGACAGTTTATTCGGTGGTGCTATGGCTAGTTTTGGCTACCTTGGTTTGCATAACCGCAGGCATCTTCCATCGTGTGTTGTGAATGGCATCAGTATCATGTATGCTTTCCCAAATGATGGTGGAAATTACAGGGGCTTTCGTTTACCCGAGCTGGAGAAATGAATGAATAAATGAATGAAATCTTAATAGATTATTGTTACAATGTATCTCCCTAATCTTCATCTCCCATAAAATTCATCGACAAAATATCAAAGTGTTATATAACAAAATGGCAAATTTTCAAGTAAGTGGCGCTCAGAAATGGGTTAACTCTTCCTGTGAGTAGAATCTCTCAGGTCATGCTCCATTTGCTACATGTCACATCTTTGTATCTCACATAGTACTAATCTAATTGTTATGAAATGTATCAAAGATGGGACACATGGCGAATGGAGCATGACCGGAGAGTTTCTACTCACAAAATTAACACATTACTGAGCGCCACTTACTTGATATTTGCTTTTTTCAGATTTAGATTTTTTTTCTGGAGAATTAACACACAAATAGTAAGTTATCCCCAGACAGAAATCACTCTATCTCCCATGGTAATAATCTAAATGTTATGAAATTTATCAAAGTGATTTATGTCAGGGGGTAACTTACTTTTTTATGTGTTCGTTCTCCAGAAAAAAATCTATTTCATGACAGGGGTTAAACTAAAACATGCCGAATGAAAACTGATATTTTCTTGATTCAACTAATAATTGACATATATATATAAACTTTTGGATAATATCTAGGGACTTACCCGATAGAAGTTTAACTATTTGGCATCACCAACAACAAAATGACATTCAATATTTTTTCAGCAAAAAACATAATTTAATGCTTCCATCGTTCAGTAGTTCCAAATGAAATGTTCAGATAATATGTTCAACAAATGACCTGAACTTATTATCTAAACTTTAACCACCAATGAATAATGAATTACTAGATGGGGTACCCGGTGTAACACGTCATCTCCCCAGGATATCTTCACCCCCACCCAGGATAGCTCCCCCCATATAAAAATAATTTCACTCATTTGATAACGTTTGACCCTGGAATGGCCAAATTTTTTTTTTATATTTAATTTTGTTTTTATTTAAATTTTTTTTATTTTCAAGTGACAAATCCCCCCCCCCACTTTTCATAGTTTGATCCTGAAATGGCCAGAAAAATGTTTTTCATTAAAATACATTTTTTTCCAAGCGATAACATTTTTTAATCACACAATTGATTATTTGATCCTGAAATGGCGAGACTTTTGAGATTTAAATTTGTTTTTATTTAATTTCATTTTTTCAAATGTCCAGGTCTGGATAGCTACCCACAACCCAGCACCTACATGACAAAAAAATTGTCTTATGGTTTTATCGCTTATTTTGCTTTATATAGTCATGAACCGAAGATGTCCAGACCAGGATATAGCCCCCCCCCCAACTAGCGCCTACTTGAGAAAAAAATCATGGTTTTATTGCTTATTTTGCTTTATATAGTCATGAAACAGCGAGAAATTAACTTCTTCCGAGAAAAAGTTGTTTGAGTCAGGGTTTGGGTGGGGGTAAGATGTCCAGGCTAGGAAGTGAAGAAAGAAGTCCACTGAGGACCTACATGACAAAAAACATCTTGGGGTTTTATTGATTATTTTGCTTTATAGTCATGAAATAGCAAGAAATAGACTTCTCCTGAGAAGGTGATGTATGGAACTAATCTGCATAAAATGACAAAATAATGACTATTGTTCACTATGTTTAAAGCAAACGCTTATTCTGGTTGTTATCGTTGTCACATTTTTGTATATTATAATGAAAAAAGAATGAGTCGGAGGAAAATTGGAAAAAAACTTGAACCCCATACAATGCTGAGGATGAGGTTCATTTTGGGAAGGGCTGGTGTGTTTACCCTAAACATAGATATTATATTATTTAGCGTAATAACACTCCAGTATTTACTTTTTCAACTCAATGAAAGGAAGAAGCCATAGTATACTGTATAGATCTGTATTTCACTATTTGATCATATTAAAATCATTTTCACAAAGATGATACATGCAGATAAGTAGACAGAATATCCACACAAGAAGCCCTTCTGATAGTTCAGCCATAAACGTAATTCGTAATCTTCTTGTGGAACTTGAAAGCAGAAATCTGCGAAAGCGGTCACGTATCCCATGTATTTCATATCAACAACAGGTTGACAGTTAATAAATTTCGAAGTTCCCGTGGACGGTGGACCTACATGTAGATCATGCCACGAATACCTACGCCAGCGGCACGGGAGTAGAGATTCATGGCATGATCTACTGTGGACCTAGTATGACAGTCACAGTGACACGAAATTCGTCCAAATATGTACGCATTTACTCCGGAGCTGGTGGCCACGCGAATAAATTCCTGTCGTATTATTCAATATTTTATTACACATATAAACCCATTCCGAATTCACGATTTCCAACGAAAACGAAACATGTTTCAAGGTGAAATAAAACAAAACCACGCAGAAACCGATTTCAATAACACAATGTCAACAGAGTGCGGGAAGGTCCTCTATGACGTCGCGGGTCAAAAATAAAATACACCTCATCTGTTGTTTTCGTTTCGAGCTGTGCGCATGACAAGGGGGTTTCCTGGAATCTGAATCTATAGCGGCTAATCTCGGGGCGATTCATTTCGTTCTCAGAACGACTATGTGGGTCTAATAAGCGGGGAAATGGGTAAAATATGAACTTCGCGACGGCGACTTTAAGGCTTGTTCAACATGGATATATGCATATAACATTCCATTGGTATATCACAAGTGCTTGACTATGATGTCCAGCAACAACAACATGTAATTACCAATCAGTGTAGGGTAGATATTCCATATTATATAATCATTTTAAAAGGTTTGATCAAGATGAATCTCAGTCACAGAATGCAGTGTTCATGTATATATATATAATTATATTGCAAGAATCGCCATTTCAGAATCCATTTACTATTTACATGATCTTTTTTCTCAATTGAAGTCGATACATGCTACACTTACATTAAGCTAGCATGGCTACTTTTGTTGGGTAATGCCGCAGTTAACTACGACACGGCTGTCACTCAGCCCTTGGACCCCAAGCGGGGTGTGTTAATGTGGGGGTGAGGGTTACATTTTCAGTTTAAATGGGGCATATCGGGTTCCATCGATAAGTTAAAAAGAAATGACAGTTCAAATATTCAGTTCATTAAACGGGAGAATATTACGGAAGCGAATTTAGCGAGACCGCGTTGAACTTGTACTTTCCTATTGGTCATTAATTGCGATAATTTAATTTCAGAGGGTTGAATATAGTAGTACGGCGCTATGTATTTTATTCGGGTCGTCGCAAACTCTACACATTCAAGCAGTACATGGTATTCATCGCCGGTGTTTTTACCACAGAAGTTGCAATCGCGGGCGTCTATACTCACTCCTGCCCAGTCGCCCGTTTCTATGGGTAAACGATGGTTACGCGTCCTTAATTTGAATAAATGTCGCGTGTCACTCGGCTCTAGTCGTAATAAGTAGTTTTCACAACCAAACGATGTTTTACATATCCGATAGAATGAATACTTGTCTGATGATTTTATTTTTGTCCACCAATCTTGTAAGAATTTCTCCCGAGTTCTTTCTTTTATTTTTCCTTTGAAACTATCGGGGGTACCAATGAAGTGCTTATCCCATATCTCACTTAACTCAAGATCTGTCATGCGACCGTTAACATAATTAACCCATTTTGATTTGTTATTGATGAATTTATCTTTGGGACTGAACCTACTGCATAGTGACCAATACAAAATGAAATTCAACTTTTTACGATTCCCGCTAATCATTTTCCCCCAATAGTTGAGTATCCTTTGTTCTATTTTAACAGCCTGTGAGTAATTGGGTAAATCCCTAACTCGCCATATATAAAAGCTGTAGGAGTAGATGATTTTAGGCTCATTACATACTTAAGAAACCATAGCTCAGTTCTCTGTATCATTTCATTGTTTGCTGTGCCCCAAATTTCTGAACCGTATAAAAGGATTGGGACTATTGTTTTCTCATATAAATCTATGACACAATCGAGAGAAAGATTGAGATGCCGCATTTTACATATAAGACCAAACATGGCATTCTTTGCATTATCGCACCGGGCTTTCTTTTCCATCATAAAAGAACTATTTCTGTGAAAAATGACACCCAAATATTTATAATGTGACACAATTTCAATGGGATGACTGCCAATAGTAAATCTTTCAGTTTCTTCTCTCTGTTTATTACGACGCCGAAGACAATAACATTACTTTTCTTATTATTTATTATCAATTTCCATTCGTGACAATATTCAGAATAATCGTTCAGCATATTTTGTAGTCCGCCGGCTGAATTTGAAAGCAGGATAGTATCATCAGCATATAGTAGGCAATATAAGTTAAAATAATCACGCACCGATGTTAATTTATTTCCAGATAAATTTATGCCATTTCCGACCCTTCTACTCAGGAATCCTCCAAGTCGTTAGTGAAAATAGAAAATAAGATTGGGGATAGGTTATCTCCTTGTCGGACTCCAATATTGCACGGGAAGTATGAGGAATATGTGTTGCCAAAGAAAACACTTGATTTAATTCCATTATACATACATTTAGGACTCGACCATTTATACCAATTTCAAACATTTTTTGCCATAGTCCAATTCGCCAAACGTTATCAAATGCCTTTGAAAGATCAATAAAGGCGCAGTATAGATTATTACTCTGCAGTTTTACTAGCTCTATTAAACTGTTCAATGTAAACATATGATCAACCGTAGAATATCCACTTCTAAATCCAGCCTGATTTTCACATAGAAGATCACTATTTTGCAGAAATGACTGAATTCGTTGGCTGATAATCGAAGTAAAAACTTTAGAAATACAACTAACAAGGGTTATTGGGCGATAGTTGTCAGCCGAAGCTGAGTCATCCCCCTTATACATTGGGAGTATAACACCGATACCCCATTCTGTGGGCACGACACCCGTTTTCAGTATGAGATTAAGAAACTTTGTAAGCGGGTATTTCATTGATTCACACGCAACTTTGATATACTCGTTTCTGACTTGATCAACCCCAGGAGCCTTTCCTAATTTGAGCCCACGCAAAACATCTTCAACCTCACGAAGTTTAATTTCCCGATCAAGTTCGTCGCAGTATAGTGATAATGGGGAAAAGCGTTCTTCAGAATATTTTCGAAACCCATAATTTCCTCTCTGCTAATATTTTGAATATATTCCATACCTTTATCATCACGCCATGCCTTTATGGTGCTAACTGCTGTCTCGCCCGAGAGCATTGTGTCGCGTTTACCCTGGTATATGCCGGATTTAATCCTCTTATCTCGAGAACGATGGCTGGGTCCGCAAAAAGCGTGACTGTGCTACAAACTGCGGAATGTGTGTCGGACCGTAGCTTATCGAACAGGTCTACCCACAATTCACTAATTTGTGTCAATGTATTTCAGGTTGCAAGTAAATAATCCACCACGCTCACGTTTCTACATGTGACTCGTCCAATACCTTTATCTGAACCGGCTCTACCGTTTGCTATCAGGAAACCAGTACTTTTACAAAAATCAATGAGTTTGTATCCGAAGTTATTCGTACGCTTATCTTGTGAAACGCGCTTAGGAATTTCGAAAATATCAGTGTCTTCCGTGTCAACATAATCTTTGAGTTGTGCGGTTCGCGCATTGAAATCGCCAAACAATAACATGTTATCAGTGGAAAGTGTGTCATCAAGGAGCGTACTACGGAGTTTTTCAAAACAGACATATTCGTTACCACAGTCAATTGGGGCCATCCATTTCATCAATTTTGATTTGACCAACACGCAGATACCTCCAGATCGATAGCGCACTATAGTTTTTCGGTCATTTCGCGTACAAATTTCAAATCCTAGTATAGAAATAACATCAGCGATATCAGTTTTCGTTTCCTGTATACAAAGAATGTCAAAATTTGAAACATAATTCACGAATTCCGGTTCATCAACTTTATTCAAAATGCCACCAACATTGAGTGAACAAACCCTCAATGTTAATTCAATTATCTCACCCTCGAATACCTAGAGGTTAGGGGGTGGGAAAGACGGGTCAGTCCCAGTCGACGGAATGCCGACTGGAGCTATCTGGACTGGCTGGGCTGTGGCCGACGTAGAAACGTAGCTTGAAACTCCAGCACTGGCATAACTACTTGCATTTACACTGGCTGGATTGGAAACCGAGAGAATCTCAGTAGATGCAGCCATTGTATGTACCTGTGACTGAGCTCTATTCCGTTCTCCAACACTATCATGCATTCCAGATGAATGGTTGGGGAGGGAAGTCAATATCCATATTGGTCGAACCTGTTCCATATACTAACTTTGGGCGGGCCCCACCCTGATACACTGCCACCTGCGGTTGCATAAAACTTTGAACTGACATACTGGTTTGGTTATGTTGCCTCGGAACCTGAAAATAAGTTTGAGGCAGTTTACTAACATGCACAAATGAAGGTCTGGATGGGTCATACCTATATAATGGGGGGTCTTCTGCACAAATTTCAAAATTATCAACAAACAACCTGTCACTTGCAACATGTGCTTTTTTGCCGCTTTTACGGGCATTTCTCGCAACCGGAAGAAGAATGTTCCTCCTGTACTCATCCAATTCTCTAGGAAATTGTTCGTAAACATTGTATTGTGATGAATCGAGTTCCCTGGCAGCCTTTCTCACCAGTTCACGTTGTCTAAATTGGGAGAATCTGGCAATCACACGTTTTGGTTTCCCTTTAAAGTTACCCTTAAGTCGATGGACATTGCCAAACATGATGTCTTCTTCAATTTTGAGATCATCCTTGAAGAATTCGCGTACTATATCTTCAGTTGAAACTGTGTTAGATTCACGCTCGAGTAAACCAGTAAAAATCAGGTTGTATTTCATACCTCGGCTCTCCTGATCTATAACACGCTCATTTGTTTTGACCTGATTTTCATTCAAGCGGGCGAGTTCATCGACAATGTTATTATAATTGCCCACCATGCTGTTGATCACTTGACCCACTTCCTGTTGTTTATTTTGAATATTGTCCACATATCGCAATGAATGCTGGGTGTCTGCTTTCGCTTGATCAACTTCCATTTTCATTCCCAGAAAGAGGCCTTCCATAGATTTAAGTCGTGAACCAAAATTTTCATGGCACTTTTGACTTTATCAAGAGTATCGAGTCGTGTATGCACATTACCTAGCATCTGGATTATAGTGTCATATTTGTCTACATCCGATCGCCCACTTTGTTGTTGTGAGACCGAATTTTGAACGCGAAAACTTATTTCTTCTTTTCGGTTTTGGGGAGTGTCAAACACATTATAAGAATTTACTGCATCTATTGCGCTCGGACCATCATTTTGAAGCATTCGATAAGATTGTCCGATGACTGATGAAACCTCACTCATTGTTTGCGGGGATGTAGCCATGTTAGGTTCTTTCGAAGGCGGTGGTGTCAGTTCTTTACTGGCCTTTCGTTTTTCTGGACCATCTGCCATCTTGCAAAGGATTAGTTGTAAGTTCGCAACAATATGGTGACAAATTATACTTATCGTATCCTTAGGGTTTTAAATGTCGATCCAGATCTTCAGATGACTACGGATTTTAACTTAGAAAGTAAATTGAAATCGGAGCAAATTTACAGCCGCCATGCTCATTTCCCGCACATGCGCACTTACTTGTCTCACTGCGTGATTGACCGCCTTTGACCCTACACCGAGTATCATTTTGCAGAAGATTAAATGTGTCTTCTCTGCGGGTGATTTATTATTACGTGAAATCTCTGGAGCCCATATATATGATCCAGAGACACCTTGCGCATCTTAGCGTATTACATAATGTTTTGTTTTGCATATACTATTATCACACGTTCTGTATAAACTGCTATCCAGGGATTAGCAAATGTCTAATGTTTTTGCCAATAAATCATCGTTATGTCAATTTATTGGAACCGCGTTAGCTTCACTCTTCCCGCTTATAGGGATTCCGGAACATCAGCTTGGTCAGTAATCACTGATTGACATACCAACGATTCTCGATATTCACACACATGGTGGATTGATAGATTAGGGTTTAACGTCGTTTCAGCCGCTAAACAATAGCACATCTAAGAACAAATCCTAGTACAGGAACCACTGAAGAGATCTTTTCAGAATTTGGAGGCAAATATGTTTAGAGCAACATACTAAATGTCCCCAAGAATCCGAGAACCTTTCCCCGAGGGTACATATTTCATTAAAATAATGTGAATATTATCGGGAATTGTTAACATGGTCACTGTTTATCACAGTCAACTTTGATTGATTATTAATTATGTATAGTCTGTAATTATTTTGGGGGACAAAAAGGAACAGCGTATGTGCAATTTGTCCGATAAGAGCCGAAAAAGCAAACAACAAAATTCTTCAGTGATATCTATTTCCTTTGGCCCTTTTTGGCCTGATGGTCTTGGACTAACAAGGTAGACGAACTTATCGTAGCGAAGCATCTGTTGATATAAAACAGACGGTGGATGAGATTAAAACATTGAGTTATGTACAAATAAAAGCACACAAAAGGAAATTTGTAAACATAATATAAAACACATAAAATTAACACGATAATACAGTAGGAATACATAATCAACAGATAGCAAATAATAAAATACGACGTATAATTATAATGTTTCACATAGAAACATGTAAAGTAGCTTATAATATCGGATTTTGCAATGACAAGGTATTAGTGATATTTTATAATTCCGACGTAAACATTAATCAGTGCATAGAGTTGACGGTCTGGTGGGTGATACCGATGGTAATCTCTCACCAAAATGGCAGCTTCATCCCACACATACTGTTTTATGTCTGCCAGATTCTATACAGTGCATTAAAACTCTATGTCACCTGTGATGTATAGATTAATTGGTAAGGCATCCCCTGGTGTCACTGTTGCGACGCCCGAGTCCCCGATGAACCCATTCGGCGGGCAGGGGACGTATGGTGTATTGAGGAAACGTCGGACAACTAACTCGTAATTTTCGTGACCACTTAATGAGTTTTACTGCCCACATGGCTCCGGCGCCTATTGCATCAACTCGTATAATTGACAATCCGAAATGACCCTTCCTGCCTGAACGGACTGACACGCACATTAATGAGAATGAGCTCTGTGTGTTGGCGTGCCCAACTCAAAATATAGTACAAGTGACTGCTGGCTTTCTTGAACCAACTGCACTGGTGACTGATGTAATAGCCATGCATATATCAGACTATTAATTAATCAGTGTGATCGCCACCCAACTTGTCAAAAGGAAAATTAAATATTCAAAGGCTTGCGTAACTTGCAATCACCTACTCCAGCTCAGAATACACAGACAATTCTGCAGTTCGTTGATATATATGTGGATGACATCTTCAAATGAGTCGGAAATTAATACGTATCCCGTTCCGTATGTCAGTTGTTTTACTGATAGGATAGGATAGGATAATATTTATTTCACAATACAATACATTATACATTAATACAATATAATATAAGTTAATTTATATGTGTATTGTGTGGAGTGCCGTGGCCTATAATCGCCGTTTACCCGGCACCCCTGAATGACAAAATACAATCAATAATGGCTATATAAAGAATTTAAATATTTCACTATAATTATATTAGATTAATATATAAATTGGATTTAAATATTGATATGGTTTCCAGTGAATAAACAAATAGGTTTCAGATGTGTGGATATAAATGGATATGAATGAATATGCAACGGTCAATTTTCTCAATAACAAGTTTTGAAGTATGTTTTGGCTGCATTTACTAAGGAGAATTATTAAGGCTTTGCTCACACACTATATGAAATCTGTTCAACAGTCGTTTAGAACAATAATCATCTGTTATTTAAAAATCGTCAGTGTGTAAACAAACCACAGCGCACTAACTTATGAATAATTCAATTAAATGTGTTATTTGTTTATAACTGTCACCGTTGAATTCCCTTAGTATATACAGCCAGGCATTGGACGAGATTTAGCAGGACGTAAGTATTAGCATTCGGGTAATTCGGTATAATGTGATCACATATTGTAATGATGTATAACACTGCCGAGATCGATGTCACATCCGCGCACATGAACGTGTCACAATTCATTCTGAAATGCGGTTATTAACAAGGAATAATGGACACTGTTTGGTGTCAATATGAGGCCAATGGACCTTTTCATAGCTGTCAATCAAATAATTGTTAGCAGATATTTTGGTCGGTCTTTGGCTGCATATACAATCTGATGCCATCTTTCTTCACCCTAATTTGGATATCCATGTATACATTCAGTGTTAAATTGGCTATATCAAAACTACTGTTTTGTTGTCCAATCACAATTCACTGAAAATTCTATTTGCGCCATGTTGGAAATTTATCCATGGTTATAACATGTATTTTCTTTTTGAATGACACTTGTCATAATGTTCTTAAAGGAGAAAAGAATGTATGTCATCTGGTTTAGCTATATATATAAAAGAGTAGGATATGTCTATTCACGATTTTTCTCCCAGGAGCATGGACCGATTTCAGATGTTATAACAGCGTTTTTTTTATTTGAATTATTTTGTTTAGATTAAATTCTATTTTGTTGTTATATGTTAAATTGAGTCAGCAGTTCAATCTAAAACATACAATAATTAAATTACATTTCATTTGAAAAAAAATAATATGAAATTTAAACATAAAATTTAAATTTAAATTGAGTCAGCAGTTCAGTCTAAAAAATACAGTAATTAAATGAAATTGTATTTAAACAAAAACATTAATTTAAAACTTTAAAATTAGAATTTTAATTGTTAAATTGAGCACGTAGTTCGATCTAGAAACATTCAAACAAAAATTAAATGTAAGCAATGCGCACCGAGGAGACTATTTCAGCTAGTTATAATATATTAGGACAAGCGCGGCGCATTGCCAGCGGGCGGTACTATACCGCTGTGGGTGTGGCATCTTGGACAGATTTGCGTTGACAAATAGCAGTGTGGGTAAGAGTACAATGCAATGTCAGTTTAAGCCTATTACGTCCACATATGCCGAGAATTCATTCAACCTGAAAACATAGTAAACAGCTACAAGCAACAATTTTAAGCGTGTTTGTGGATATATACTGGAACTGTGCTATTATTGAAGGCTACAATTTCCTAATTATCCTTGAATTGGTATTCATTTAAAGACACGGTTGGCCTTTGCGGTGGGTATCCTGTGAAAATATTTCCACCCGTCAAAAACCGCCACAAACAGAAAGAACATCAATATGTAGACATACTTTGTCCGTATACAAATAAGAAATATCGCATAAACAGTATGTTATTGTCAAATGTTTGACCATTGTTATGTAAACAAAAGCATAAAACGTTACTTTTCTGGTGTTTGTTTATATTATGATGGTAAACATAAAGAGCGTTCTTTGTTGGTGAATTCCTGATATGGAACTAATAAAGAGCGTTTATGCCATTTGTGTGTGATTAGCCAGTAGCATTGTGCTCTCTTCTGTAACACAATCAGGCTCTTGTTTAGGTAAAATATAGTAGGTCTTTATGATAACATACTGTTTACGCGATGGTCATGGTATATATGAACGAAACTGTATGCGTTTTAATGTTTTTCTGTTTACGGTGATTGGACCAAATATGAATATTTTCGACAACTAAGGCCTCACGTGCCTTTAAAGGAAAAAGTAACCGAAAAGCAAATTGAATTAAACATCATAGTTTGGATAAGTGGGACATTACCAGACATTTAATGCAATATGCACAACCAACACAAATAAAAAACAACACAAAACACCTATCTGCATGTATATATGGGTGAAAATCGCTGGTTGATGTGAGTTGAGGGACATTTCAATGTTCCAGTCAGATCGATGAGTAGCCATTCCGATCAGAAAAGACACAACACACCGGGTGTTGCATATCATCTGTGATACGCCAATGTGGATCATGCCATTGGATTGACGTGTTACATATGCAAAGCCGTTGCTAATATTTACAATTGCCGCCAAGTATTACCGGTGTTACTTTATAACCAGTGTATACTTTGATTTAAAATTTCGAGAACATCGGTGCTGGAGATGTAATTTACTACACCATACCTATTCTGCGGTCAACATATATTAACACTAATCACACGTTGTCTAACTGAATGTCCTGACTCGGTCAATATGGAACTTATAATACATCTTCCAACAGTATTTATTGATTACATTTACAAATGCCACATATAACTAAAACGGAAGCCATAAGACATACAGAATATAGGAGAGTTTCAGCAGACTCCATAAATATAAGTGGAACCAATTACTTTCGGTGTTCGTGGCATAGTGCCGTTATCAATGGAGCTAGTGGAAAGCGTCATTCTAAAATTCATTAAAACATGACTTGAGTTAATTTGCATTTTAATAATACAACGGGGAATTATATGGAGAAACGATTGGTTTCAATGTTTTGACAAACGCAATTGTGGATCCCATACCGGCGAGGCATTAGTCATGCAGTTATCAGATCTTGAAAACTAAGCAATATTCAATTATATTCACTGCTGGTTCATGGCGGATTGAATACCGGCGAGTGCTGAATAATTAAACTTTTCCTGGAAAGTTGGAAAGGCCGATAATCAAATGTGCATGATAAACTCATACGGGGGGCCTCGGTGTCTCAGTCGATTAGGGGTACAACTCCAAGCCGTTTCGTCTTCCTGCGCTGGCGGTGAGGGTTCAAATTCACATGTTTCCATCGTGGACTTTGTAACTCGAAATCGTTGCCAATTACTCACAGATGGCCGGTGGTTGCGTATGGTCGACGAGTTTATCAGCCATTGAAATAACTATTAGATTAGCCGTAAGTGTACGGATTTCCTCCACCACTTAAATTGGCAATGTCGTGATATGGCCTTAGTTGCTGAAAGCGACATTAAATACAACCAGTCAATCATATATGCTAACCCAACGAATTGTGTACCCAATTGTGTTCCATTTTCAGTCACTTATTGGGTCGTCACATGCCGTGGCGATGCCTAATTTTATTTTATTCCGATAAGCGGGGATTTGTGATCCACGTGAAAGGAGGACAATGACAATCGTATATCTTTAGAAATTAGTCATTTGTTTATCGGAGGTTGGTGGGTTGTACGCTCAATTGAGTGATTTAATCGCGGGAAACCCATGACAAAAAGGCCATACAGAATATATCAGTTCAAATGTTATATACTTTTGTGTTTACATATACAGATGACTTATGTCCCGCATTGCTAGTGGCCCAGTTGGTGTTGTAAAATGTATGGTGTATTAGGCCTTCATAAGCCGTCTATCGCTGGCGAAGTTGGTTCGAATCAGGGCGGACTTGTGACTAAGCACAGTGAGGCTACCCTGAGCCGTATCTCTGGGAAAGTGTCAGTTGCTTTCCGGTGATCGGTGGTTTCTACGTGTCATGTAGCGATTTCCCGGTGACATTTAACCTCTGCGTGGTATTTTCTCCAAACTGTCAACGTCGTGATATATGTACGGTCAGCGACTGAAACGACGATAAACCAAACCACATTGATAGTTATGGTAAACCTTTCGGGAATGGAGCTATATCGCTAAGCCAATATATTAATGTAAAAGGTATAGCTCTGATCTGGATTAGTATTTCGAGTATGAGTACCATTACTATTTTTACTAATCACTGAATATTATACACTACTATTACAAGAAACCACCATGTTGATCCCACTTCTGGGAAATGGGGCTACCAGGCAATTGAGTAGACAAGTGGTCGATAATATCTAGCACGCATGTGAGAAAACTCTATGCCTAGTTATTGTAGTTATACCTAGTACATATTTTCACAGCATTGGTTCTTCAAATAACCAAGAGTGCACTTGGTGTTTTCTTGATAAACTGTGCAGTTCGTGCAAATTCACAACGACTTTTGACTTAGCGAAGCCCCGGCTCTAATCAAGTGAGATAATTAACCCGTTATCATCTTGATGTTGGGCCCCAGACAGACATTTTGATGCAATTCCATGATGTTTTGTTATGAAGATGTTGCGGAAATAATTGCCCCTCAACCACATTACCCCTTGAATGGTATGATAACTTTGCAACTGAAGTAAACATTTATTCATGCTGCATTAAATAGGAGCACATTGCTCCTGGTTACTGGAAGCGATACACCATTGTGGTATTTGTTAAACAATATAAATGGAACCATTATTTTACAGAACTCAGTCTTTGCCAGTGATATTTTCGAATAGATGATATATATGTCCTGTCTTGAAATATAATTGAACATGCCTTGAAGTGCAGTTATTCGGTGCAAGTAAAATGCTACCCCTACAGCTTATTTTGATGAAGTCTGGGACTAAAAATGCAATAAAACTGCCAACGGCATCACGACATGGCGAGATATTTTAAAGAATGATTTTCCCGAGCATGGTGACACAAATATATTTGTTTACAAACTCAATTTCCTTGTAGCCACATTTTCCCGGAAGAGGGATCTATATAGTGCAGTGAGTGTACCACATTTTATGACGACAACGACCATCATATCGACCCCAACAAAGATGATGGCATGATGATGATATTGACGGCGGCGACTATGATGATGATGATGATTGTGGTAATAGTCGACGACGATTGTATTGTTATTGTTTGTGATGATGCTGCTGGTACAGATGATGACGCAGTCGATATCGATTATGATAAATAATTTAGTGACGCAATTCAGCAGTTAATTATTTAGCTATTGTTCTTTCTTTATACATCAACTTCGGTTCTGATGATGTTAATGATTGAAAAGAGCCACCATGAACCAAATAATGGATATTCTTGTTTGAATGCTACTTTTCTTTTGTATATCCTCCAGTCATATGCACCACGAAGAGACCAGCGAACAGATCGGCAGCTACTAACTAGGGCCACTTAGACTAACATCGCCCACGCAATGCCCACGGTAACGAAATTACATTCAGATGTTATAACAGCGTTTTTTGTATATAATAATTAACGAGGTGCACCCAATGACTGACGGTGACAGTCATCACGTAACGCCCTATAAGCGAGGAAGTGTGTTGTGGTATCATTACGTTTAATAACACCGTAATGGAATTGCTGGCCCGGTGAATTTAATATCACAGTAATGCTGATTGGGCTGTCCATAGGATCTCGAGGGTTCAAAAGCATGGTCCAACAACACGCACCAGCCTCTGGTGGTGTCCAGCCAACAGTGTTTGGAATGCAATTGGGATTAAAATCAATTGATTTTTGTACATGCATGTATTACGTGATCCCATCCCCGTGCGGACCCGGAAGAAAAGGCATACCGCCCCACTGAGAGGGGTAAGAATCCAGTGGAATTATGGCGGCCGTATCATATGGGTACGGCTTAGCCTATGGTCGACTCGCATATATAAGAGAATGCATTGGCACAGGGTAAAAAAAATCCCGACTTCCGACTGGATTTGATATGGCGGGTCACATCTCTCAAACCTGTTCTCATCAAAATTATCACGTTATGGACTTATAATAGGAGTTTTTGTAGGTTCATAATGGGCTTAGCATCGCCTCATTTTGAGTCCGTAACGAACTGAATTAAGAGTAATTTTAGTGCCATTATCGACTTATATTGAGTTATTATAAGTACATTATGGGTGGAAAATAACACGAATACACCAACTCACGACTTACCAGAGATACGCTCTTTCAAATGTGTTTTCAATGTGGCGCGCATCATAAAAAGCAATAACGGGTATAATTCCTCTATGGGCTTGTTTCAGAATAAAATAATCCAATATGAACTTATGTGAATAGTATAGGTCGATTGTGAATCTATTTGTGCAAGGATATGTTGATTAATCGGCTTGCATGTTCACAGTAGTTTTATGTTCTGTTTATCCATGGTGTATGGTGTTTCTGTCATCTAATATATAATGTTTCTTTGATTCCGTCTTGATTAGTGTTGAATGTTTAAATCTAGTACGCCTGTCTCACTGTGGAGAGGTACTGGTAGACTGCTATATGCATCAGCCCGACCAGAATACTAAGGGGTCCGAAATGGCTGTTGGGCTATCATTTTATTTTCATATGGCAACTCAATCTGATATGCGTTGATGCCAGCATTCAGACGGCATCATATAGTTTCCTCAAACAGGGCATGTTGCTCCGAAACAATCGTCCAGATATTTCAAACATTTTAACTCTAACAAAACGGAGGTTAGTATTTGAGTTTGCAGAGTTTGACACAATGCTTTGAGAGAAACATTTAACTTTGTTTGATACAAAACAGTACTTGTGGGTAAAAGCGTCTGGTGTTGGTGAAGGCCGACCTACTGTGTCACCCACCCGACCGCCATCTTGACGCATTGATAAAGGATCACGTCAGATTAATACAATAACATAAATATCTCGTGAATACAAAATCCGATATTAGAAACTACTTTACATATTTCGATGTGATGCATTAGTAAACTTAGTTTTATGATTTCCTGTTCATTATATATCCTCATGTAAATGTATGCGCTTCATGTCATAATATGTTTACACACGTGAATCTATATTCCTGAAATTTCCTCGTGCGTGCTTTTATTTGTCCACAGCTGGTTGTTTTTGCGTCATCCACTGTCTGTGTTATGTGCATAGTAATTTCTTCGCTACGATAGTTTTTGTCTGCCTCATTCTTTTCTTAGTCGTGATAGGGAGTAGTGACTGGAACGACACCAAACCCTGATTATTCAGTCAATCAATGTATGTACGTGGCGGGCCTCAGAAAACCACATATACTGAGGCAAGAATAGAGAATAGATTAACATAGTGATGCTGATGGGGTCATTGTCACAAGGCATCAGTAACATTCTTAGCCAGATTTTCTATGGCGATCAAATTTGTAGCTAGCTTTTCATGCGAGCCTCAGTGAACAAGATTAGGTTGAATTTCAATTTGATATCAATTCCTCTAATAACCTGATGTTTCAAATAAATGTCGTTAGAATGCTCACGTATTATAGTCCAATATAAGTTGATAAACGAAGTCAGTTTTGGAACATGACGTCGACATTTTAGTCACGAATGCGATGACGTCATATTTCTCGGCATATAGAGGATAGAATTAGAAAAGCAGGCTACGAATGTGATCGCCGGTGAAAAGCTGCCATGCTACATTTGTGATCGATTTAAAATCTGGCTACGAATGTGACCGGAGCCTTTTGACAATGACCCCATCGGCCATAGTAATGCTATCGTCACGAATAATGTGCAAAAAGGTATCCATACACAGATTATAGTGGCAGCGATAATGATCAGATTGGTTCAACCATCCGGTTTGTGTGCATGGAATGAATACCAACATCTCATTAGATATAACGGATGCAATATGCGCATACGGTCATGCTATATGTCATGGTCTTTGTGATAGAACTCTATTCTGCTACCGCTATGTGTGTTAGAAATCCAGCGCATGCATAATTTAAAGGAGGCACATATAAAAGAGAAGGACTGTTTGCCTATCCCATTCATAAACATGACCTTGGTCGTCATCGATCCAACTGTCACAGTCAAAGCATCAAGATCGATAATTACATAATAAAAGTTACCACGTTTTACAACTCATTATAACCGCCATTTGCGAAATGGTAAATCGGACTTGATTACGAAATGGTATATCGGAATTGGTTACGAAATGATATACCGGACTTGTTTATGAAATAGAATTGGTTACGAAATGGTATATCGGACTTGGTTATGAAATGGTATATCGGCCTTGGTTGTGAAATGGTATATCGGACTTGGTTATGAAATTGTATATCGGACTTGGTATGAAATGGTATATCGGACTTGGTTACGAATGGTATATCGGACCTGGTTATGAAATGGTACATCGGAATTGATTACGAAATTGTATATCGGACTTGGTTACTCTTAGATGAGCATTGTACCAACCGATTTCCACTAAATAAGAAATATATTATGTCGACTTAAAGGGACGGGCGGCCTTCGTTGTAAGTTATAATTTAGAAATAACATTTATCAAATTATGATAATTTCCTCTA
This sequence comes from Siphonodentalium dalli, assembly GCA_032622095.1. NCBI lineage: Eukaryota > Metazoa > Mollusca > Scaphopoda > Gadilida > Siphonodentaliidae > Siphonodentalium > Siphonodentalium dalli. The sequence continues at coordinate 240,207,486 of CP136061.1, read as the reverse complement.
TGATATACTAATGATGTAGCATAATGATGATATGAATGCGATATTTTTCACAAAACACACTTTGTGTCAGAGAAAATGCAGGTCGACTGTTGTTCAGTTTCTCGCAAAGAACACAGTGAATTCTTTATAAGCAGTCACGATAATGCGACAATTCCTTATTTAGATTCGCGCGCATTCTACGTCGGGTGTAAAACCCCTAATTTGGTGGATCAACAACTTACAACTCACAATACTATCATATAGTATATTCCTTATTTGGTATGTATTCAGCCTGTTCTCTTGAAAATATGTCCACTTTGAACGTATTTAAAAAACCGAAATACGCCCATATCGGCACTATTTGAATCTGAATTAGGAAAACGGTCGTATATGTTAATGTAATAACACGAAGAGAAAAAAACAACAACTCAGTTAAGTTATTAACGCGTGCATGTTATAGGTTTTGTATACCACACCAATTGTCTGTCCTGGTATATGCTATACAATTCGGACCCGTTAGAACTGCATATTCAGTTGTTCTCTTGGGTCATAAGCTCAATATGAACCTTAACCCTTTGAGTGCCAGGACCGATTTTTGTATCAACCCATATACCCTGTGCCAATGCATTCTCTTATATATGCGAGTCGACCATAGGTCGCCTCGCATATATAAGAGAATGCATTGGCCTAACATTTTTTTTTCTTCCATTTTTGTATTATTTTAATAATTTATTCTTATATTCTTTAACAGACTTATTTTGTCGTTTTGGTCATTCATATCGCTATATCAACAACATAATCTCGTGCAAATACATGTAGGTTCATATTGGACTTATTTTATTCTGAAATAATCCCATAGTGAGTTTCCACTTGTTATTCCATTGAAAGTCGCTGACCGCAGTGAAAGCACGTTATAAAGAATTTATCAAGTCGTGTCGATGAACAAATCTAGATTAAATAATACCAATATGTGCTTATTAAGTTTGGAAACAGTCCAATATTGGACTGTTTCAAAAACGGCGTTTTAGGTCGATATATAGAGTGCATGCACATTGAGTTTAAATACTGCCAGTATGGGCGTATTTCGCTCATTAAAATAAGCCCGTTATGTGCTAACTTTCACGAGAACAGGCTGACGACAAATATGAATCAACAACCACCCACAGTCTCGTGTTGACTTCCACATAAGACGCAATGAAATATCACAACGTCAGACCCGCTGATTGTGTTGTCAAAATAACCGCTTGCGCCGGCTGGTTTGAGAAATTTATTAATGGACTTTGGTGATTCCTACTGTTGCGGAGACGCGCTGACATTAACCCTTTACCCAACAAACCGGCCAAAACCGTCCAAATAAAGCTTCAACAGCCTAAAATATCTTCGGTCTGTCTCAATAGAACCATACAAATATGGATATCATTGGAACCGGCTCCTTGACCACATTGTGATAGTTACAGTTATGCCCTGTGCCAATGCATTCTCTTATATATGCGAGTCGACCATAGGTCGACTCGCATATATAAGAGAATGCATTGGCCTAAAAAAAAACTTTTTTTACCATTTTTTCTTACATTCTTTAACAATTTTTTAATTTGTAATGTGTTAAGCCAATGCATTCTCTTATATATGCGAGGCGACCTATGGTCGACTCGCATATATAAGAGAATGCATTGGCACAGGGCCCTTCTGTTGGGTAAAGGGTTAACCGTTGACGCCAGCCGACATATTGCCAGACTACCTACAAATTCTCTCCGGAATACAGAGCTGGGAACACAAAAACTTAAAAGTTAAAGTGAATTGAAATCGAAATTCACTCAACTTAGCGTCAGAACTAAAGTGTTCTATCTCCATATTTTGATTTGTGTGCGAAATCGAGTATAAAGGCTTTGACCCTATACGGTTCACATGTTCTCATTCTGTTTTGGAAGACAGTACACAACGGGCATGATGGCTGGTGTCAAAATTCTATTATATGACAAGTTTAGAGACAAAACATATGATATCTTGGGTGTAATCACGAAAAAACGCTTTGTGTAAAATGTTCTGTTTTTTCCCGTGCTATAGTGGTTTTCGTGTTTTAAAATCATATAAACGTGCAAAAACAAAAATCACGCCATTTTCTGTGTTATTGTAACCAAATAATTATCCGAGAAATAAGGTGTTCACATCTATGAGTGAGAAAGCATTATTTCCAACTATAGTCACTTAGCTGTCACTTTGTCAAGTTCAGGTTCCATTGCTTTCTATTGAAGGTTAGAGAGACAACATTTTAGTAGTGAAATTTATTTAATCACGTGGTACAAAATAAATATATTCATTGGTCCACAGTGGAGATAGAATATAGCACTGTCAGCAAGTGAGTTTTTGAGATGGAACAGATTTACACAGCCTCTCATTCAAATTTGGTGATTTTCGGACAGGAAATCCCGCACAGAATCGATACCAATATATCATTTCCCCGCCAAAATGGATATAGAACAGTTTAGCTCTGACAGTTTAGCTCTGTCAGGTTATTTCATAATTTGTGCATCAACATTGGAATCAGACGTCATCGTTGTCTATAATGTTATGTAGTAAATCCATAGATGGCGGAGCTAATCTCAATTGTTTGTACATCAATGATTAAGTCAGGACAAAGTAAGCTCTAAACATATACATATATCCCTTACTATACTACATACTAATCCATTCAATTGTGAACGTTTACATTGGAATGGTCTATTGGATGGATTAAACAAAGTGCAGAAGGTTTCCTTGGTGGAAAATGTTCAAATAATATGTTCAACAAATGAGACAACAATGCCCCAAACGGTCGTTATTTTGTTATCATGTTTCCTAAGGGAACTACTCGTTAATGAGTAATTACTATAGTCAGGGTTAAATATATCGGCCGTGTGCTACAAAAGATATATATTGTTGTTGAAGTTTTTACCAGTACCGGTTCAATGTTATGTTCTTCAAACAGCGTATAATGGTTGAATAGTAAACAGTTTGGAGTAGTAGAATAAGCACAAACTAGATGTATATATTTAAAGATACGGGCCGTCTTCGCTGTGGGTATAGATGTTAAAATAGTCACATACGCTAAAATCTTATACCAATTATAAATATCGCGTACATTGCATGCTATTGTCACGTTTGTACGCTTTATGTAAACAAACATCAAGTTCAAAGTTCAAATGTTTATTTCTCAAGTAAATCATGATATTATGAGAAGATAATACATAATTATACAATACAATACATGGTGTGCAACAGTGGAAAAGGGTTTTTCAGTGTGAGGGGGGGGGGGGGGCAGCTATTAAATATTTATATTATATTATAGGGCATCACAATGTTGTTTGATGACATGCATCACTAAATCGCGCTATCTCCTCGAAACTGTTGGAGATATCGTGACTGAGTGCAGATATCATGCATTATTCGTAATTAACTCTTGCGTTTTGTATAAATGTGGAGAGTTTAATCAATATATTCTTGTTTTTGGAGTTAAACAATTTAGTAAAATTAACTAAATTCGGATAATTTCGAAAGAATTTGGGAATATATTTTTTTCTCAGATAATCAAGCGAAGAGCATTGTAAAATACAATGATATTCATCTCCTAGTAACCCTGTATTACATCTCGTACATACTCTATCTTTCCGATTGGTATCATTCCATGATCCAGTTTCAATGGGAAGTCTGTGATTGGACATTCGAAATCTAGTAAGGATAATTGCATCCTTGCGATTCAAAATTTTCAGATAGTCTTCAAGGCCAAATGTGGTTTTCAATTTTTTGTGTGTGGTACGTTACAGAACTGTTTGTATATAGACAAACACTTGGAACTACAGGATCGTCCAACGAAAATGTTCCGCTGCGCTGTCGTATTTGCTCCCGACCGATACATGGTAATACATACCAAATAAGGAATTCACTATGAGTAGTATTGTCAGTTGTAAGTTGTAGATGTACCAAAGTAGGGGTTTCGCAACGGACGTATAATGCGCGCGAATCTAAATAAGGAGATGGCGCAATATCGTGGCTCTGCTTATAAATAATCCAATGGACTTTTTGCGAGAAACTAAACAACACTCGACCTGAATTTTGAGACTGAGACCGTGTTTTGTGAATAATATCGCATTCATATCATCATCATGCTATAGTATTAGTATATTCTTGGGGAAATTATCATAATTTGATGAATTTGATTTGCCCGTCCCCTTAATGGCATGCAACGGTTTGTAATAATTAGTGGATATATGCCTTCAGACTGGAGCAGGAGCTAGGTCAGTGATAATGCGCAGTTGTATAAACGGTACTACATAACGTGGTCTGTTGAGAGCGGTGTTTGTTGGACAACATTTTAATGTGTCTTCGACGACATTATACCAACCGCCAGTATCACCGTCCCCGCTATAACAGCTATTATCAGTTTTAGACTGAACAATGGTTTTATATTCGAGATATGTGTGATATTATGACAGACCTTTGGGCAGCATGCATTGTCTCCAGAAAATCAGCACGTTATGGCTACAAGAAAACTATAGTCAGAAATGGTAACGCGCTCAAGATAATATATTATATACCCATGCTTGTAATTATAGAATATAAAATATATTGGTTTCGCGAATGACCAACTCAGAATTCCGTTAAAATAACAATAACCAGCACATAATTAACGAACCGGCGGCCGACTCGGCCGTCTCCGACACAACCATCAGTGGGCTGCAGAACGAAACATATCTATAAAAGTTGAAATATAAGACTTACAAATTATCTTTTAAATTTATTTTATTGGTAATTAACATAGCTTGTCACAAACCAAAACTCAACATTATTAACTTAATAATGTAAAGGACAATAAACGAAATTGAAATTCCCAACTACACCTTTTACCGGACTCGGCCTCCTGGTCGCGCAGTTCGACTTTTAAACCGGAAAAACGAATTATCTATAAATAAAATGCCTATAGGACCACAGCTATCAAGAAATTGCAGAACAGTATACACGCGGCGCGTGCTAATGATATGAGTTGTTTTAGGTTCATAATCGGTGTGTATATAGTCGTTGTGTTAATGGGAAAGTTTTATTTACGTACATTTTGAGTCCATAATGAACTAAATATGAAAGTTATGAGTGCCATTATCGACTCATAATGACTTATTATAAGTGCATTGTGGGCGGACAATAACACAAATAAACCAACACACGACTTACCAGATGTACGCGCTTTAAAATGTCCCCGTGGCACTCGCACCATAAAACGGAATAAAGAATATAAATCCACTATGGGCTTATTTCATAATCAAGGAATCCCTTATGAATATGGGAATATTATAGGCAGATTATGAACCTGTATTTGCGCGATGACATGTTGCTTAGGGGAGGGAGTGTATGCGATCTTAAACCAAATAGATGAATAGTTTTATATTTCAGATAAGCAGCTGTTTTTTTTTCAAACCGGGATGGAATTGGGATTTACCAAAGTTCATTGACGACAATAAGGAAATGAATTCGTCACTGCAGACACGTGACTCTGACTGTCATTTCCGTAATACGCGTCTACTCGGTACGTCAGCAGTTGCCGTTCGTGTGACCGAATCATGTGCCTCAGTAAAATATTACCCAGTGTTCAAGACTTCCCACAGTGCATGTTCGACGTACGGGACACGGTGCAGTGTCTCTTCGTAGTGTGGATTACAGATAAACAGGAAATTATCCTCGAGGAGGCAAGGTATAGAAACACAACAGATTTCCGACGAATCACTCCGAACAGATTCAAATCGCGTAATTACCGGAAACCACCATGTGATTATTTCCATTACCGGTGTATTAATTCTATAATTCTACACCAGGCATCGCATGATTCGATATTAAAGTCACATGCGCTACAAAATATACATAATAATATTCGTTTTTGAATATTGCCCGGTATCGAAATAGTTAGGTAAATACTTGAACTACCTTTCTTCGGGCATAACAAATACAACTTTGAACACGGTGTTTTGGGTCTCAACTCAACGCGGAAGTGAAACGTCTGCTAAATCGACCAGAGTATTGCGCACGCATCACAAATTCACCGATTCATTTGGCAGATAGAGTTACTTCGTGGCGTCACGAATTCCCGAGAAAAAGTTACATTGGACTCGATTCAGTCCAATAAATCGAGTCCAATATGACTTTCGGGAGTCCAATATGACTTTTCCCCGGATTATCATTTTACGGCTTTTGCCCAGTCAGAAATAGTTAGTTATGGGTGGATAATAAATATGGGATAGCATACACTAAATCAGGTGCTCTGGTGTCATATAAGAAAAGCCACACAGTAGACCTGGAAAGATATACATGGAATAACATACTGAATCGGTGGCTTGGCATGACACAAGAAAATCCACAAATAAGACCGACCGCATCCGGGTGATGCATGCGTGAAACTAAAACTATTTGCAACAAAATGTACAATCAATGTTATTATTGAAAACAATATATTCAATCCAATGCGTGTGTTGAATACTGAAATAGTGTTATATATAATTTCCAATGACACATTTATGGTAATAGTATTATTTGATCCCATGGGTCACATACATGTCTGACAAACTATAACAAAGATTTTGTCATCGCAGGGTGTCCCATTTGATTATTGTTTTACAAGACGTGTTGTGTGACATCCGTTACCCTTGACTAAGGTGCATACAAACCTGCTCATTGTCAGAAATGGTTAACTGGTTGCATATGCCAACACCAAATAATTAAAATAAAATAAATAATTCGCAAATAAATCCGAATTGGCAACAGTGTATGATCTAGGCCATATAATTGATTTTATAAAGTTATTATACAATGTTGTGTACAGTATTAGTTTTTCTTGTACGAGTCCAGGTTGTGGTGAAACGTCATATTGGACGAGACATATTGTCGAGTCCAATATGACTTTTCATCACAACCTGGACGAGTACCAGAAAAACTCACACTGTACACAAACATTGTATAATGACATTTTTATTATCCATCTGTATGTTTATTCAACTTTTGGAAATATAACTTTAGTGGTTATTTTTTTTTATTTGTCGGCACTCTATAAAAGCCTGTATTTGATCATCCGAATGCATGATTTGGAACAGTAAAAACGGAAATGAAAAAAACTCAATGAGGAAGTGAAACGACTTCTAAATCCACCAGTGTTGCGCGCGCATCACAATTTCACCGATTCATTTCGCAATAGTTAATTCGTGACATCACAGAGTCCCGATAAAAAGTGATTTGCACACTTGGGAGTCCAGTATGACATTCGGGAGTACAATATGACTTTTGCCCGGACTATCACGTGACGGCTTTTGCCCAATCGGAAATGGTGTTAGTTAGGGGATGGATAATAATATATAATACTAGCTGGGGTACATGGCGTTGCTCGGGTAAATAATAAATAAATTAGCAGTGGCATTTCAATTCATTTAAATCAATCATTGGTGACATGAGGTAAACATCTATTGTAACGACATTCTCCATATAAAGTGATATCTATCTTTTAAGCAGACAATAAACGCTCTTTATTGCTAAGTATTAGTGCCTCTTTAAGTCATATGTGGTCATGTTACCTCTGTTCCCCACACATCATCTTAGTAGAGTAAACGCTCTTTATCGAACATTTATGTTAATATAATTTATTAGTCACCCTGTACTTTGATGATAATGGCGCCTGTCAGGGCATTCCCCTAGTCTAGTCAACATGTGTACCAATTTTCCAATTTAACCCTGGGTATAGTTATTCTATGACCAGATTCCAACAATTTTGGGTATATAATTAATAATTTGGTTAAATTAATTAGTATTGCCATTGTATGATATGCGACGTCAACGGAACCTATCTCGTGACACTCCCAGGTCAATTTACTCCGAAGTACAAATTTACAACACCGAGAGTCCAATTTTCCTACATATCTTCTAAGCTGATAAGGAACGCTCTCTTAATTAGATAATAGTGCCAATTTATGTCGTCTCAGTTCAACGCCACCTATCCAACGCCAGTCATTGTGCCAATTGACCCCTGTGTATAATTTTTCTATGACCAGATTCCAACAATTTTGGGTATATAATTAATTATCTGGTTTAAATTAATTAGTATTGCCATTATAAGACATGCGATGTCAAAGGAACCTATATAATGAAACTCCCCGGGTCAATTTTCTCCTAAGTGCAAATTTACAACTCCAATGGTCCAGTCGTTGCTCGGCTATAAGCCAGACAAACAAACAAAAATTGACTATAGATTTCATTTCACCAACACCAAATGTCATCGTCAAAACGTTTTTAAACCCTTATTTTGAAATTTTCCCTACAGCCACCATTACCCATGTTACTCGCACTGTCAGTAGTGACATTGCCTTAAACAAGCCAATCTGGAGAGAGTCTATTGTTTTTTTTTTACGTACTTACCTGCTGTGAAAGTGTTGCTATTTCTGTAGCTCATTCAGAAACGAATGTCGAGGTTTGTACGGTTGTACCTCTCGATTTTTAACGCTGAGACGCAAAATAGCCATCGGTAAGATACTGGTCCGAATCGGCATCTCTGGTTTAGACTATGTTTTATTCTAGACCAGGTTTAACTCCAGTTTAAACTAGGCTGAAGTAGGGTTTAAACTTGGTTTTACGGTAGTTAAACTAGGTTTTATGGGAGTCAAACTGAGTTTTAGTGTAGTTAAAAAGTAAAAAAAAACAATTGTGATAAACTCAGTTTGTGGAATTCGATCTCAATTAAAAACTAGGTTTTATTGACGTGATAAAGTTATGGTAATATTACTAATTGTTTGTGGTGAATTGTCTATATAATCATCAGTATAAGCTTCGGTATATATGATTTATACGTACCATACGTCTCATCTAGAAAATATACCTTTAAATATACTTTGAAAAAACATCAAAGTTAAACCACCCTACCCCAGGTTTGACTAAATCCTAGTTTTTTGGGTTTAATTATTCGGCCGATTTTTTTCGCCCAGTATTGATGTTGTTTCTTCGCGTATATGGGAGTGTTTATTTTGAATTGGGGGAGGCGTTTATGCTCGGGCGTTTGTCACTCAATGTACATGCAGGAGAGTCTTATTGGAATTCGAGGAGGCGATTGCGTTACTTATGAGATAATTCTAACAAAATATGTGCCAGTGTGATGGATGTTTCTGGCTATTTCTTTCTATATATGTCTGTTTGCAATTCGCTCGTTCGGATGTCGCTTTGGCGACTGAGAGCATGGAGGGATCGAACTGATCAGTTTGACACGTTAGACACGAACATGACTTTTGAACCTGATACCTAAAAAAAAGGTATCTTTCGGTCAATTTGACGCATGGGTTGGTGGCCCGCCATAATACCCACCAGAGACACCCCAGCCCTCACCCGGGGGAGGGTAACGGCCACCCTGAGGGGGAATGTAGTATGGACTATTTATTTTGGAGAACTGTAAGGATTTCGGCCAATTTGATGGTATGGGTGGGTGGCTCGCCCCAAATAACCCATAGAAACACCCCATCCTCACATCCGGGGGGGGGGGGGGTTTACAAACCGAGCGGGTGATCACGGGATATGGACCATTTTCGAGACCGGTAAGGATTTCGGCCAATTTGACAGCATGGATGGATGGCCCGCTCAAATGTCCCATAGAAACAGCCCACCCCTCAACGCTGGGGGAACCACCCCAGGAGGTGAAAATGGGGTATGTACCATTTTCGAGTACGGTAAGGATTTCGGTCAATTTGACGTCAGGAGTGCGGGTAGCCCGCTCCAACTACCCCCTGGAAACACCCTCACCCGGGGGTACAACCCCGAGGACGGTGGGTGGCACATCCCAAATGCCCCCCATAGAAACACCCAAACCCGCACCCCGGGGTCCATACCCCATTTTCACCCGCTCGGGTGGAACCACCCGCGGTGGCCGCCCACCAATGTCGTCATATTGGCCGAAATCCTTACCGTTCTCGATAACGGTCCATACCCAATTTCGACACCCGGGTGAGAGGTGGGGGTGTTTCTATGGGGTATTTGGGGCGGGCCACCTACACATGCCGTAATAATGACCGACAGAGTCATGTTTTTTGCGAATAATGAATAAAATGCGCCATACCCCATTTCACCCCAGCAGGGTGATACCCTCCAGGGATAAGGGTATGGTGTTTCTAGAGAATATTTGGAGCGGCCACACACCCATGTCGTAAAATTTGCCGAAATCCTTACCGTTCTCGAACATGGTTCATATCCCATCTTCACCCACCCCACCCCACCCGGATGTGAGGGGTGGGGTGTTTATATGGGTTACTTGAGGTACCCTTCCCCGGGGTGAGGGCTGTGGTGTTTCTATTCGGTATTTGGGCCTACCAAATTTCCACCTCCTCGGGTGGCACCCCCCCCCCGGTGAGTGGTGGGTGGGTGGGGGGGGGGTTCTATGGTGTATTTTGAACGGGCCACCCACTCCTGCTGCCAAATTAATTAACCTAAATTCTTACCGTTCTCAAAAATGGTCCATACCCCAGTTATCCCGGGGTGAGGGGTGATGTTTCTATCGGGTATTTTGGGCGGGCCACCCATTCTTGCCGTCAAATTCGCCGAAATCCTTCCCGTTCTCGAAAATGGTCCATACCCCATTTTCACCCGTACGGGTGGTACCCCCGGGCGTGGTGGTGTTTCTATGGGGTATTGTGGCGAGCCCCACCCATGCCCTCAAGAAATATTTTTGAGTTCCAAAAGTCATGTTCGTCCATGATATTAGACAATATCTAACCGCTATACAACAGACCGTGCATTCGTCGTGATTTCTCAAAGCGCACGGGTTATTCGCCTGATTTGGAGATTAGATAGCGACAACAGGTCGCGTGACCGGACAATACACTGACAAGTAGCGATAATAAACAGACAGACCACGCCTCCTATCCTTGCAATTGGACAAGTGTGGCCCACAGGTAACACAATCGACCAAATCTATGTCGTCCCAGCGGTGGAGAAAAACTTGGTTTTATTACTAAAACCCAGTTTAAACTGGTAGTTTAAACTAGGTATAAACTGGAGATGCCGATTCGGACCATTTCGTCCCGATATGAAGAGAAACGATGGAGTGCAAAGGAACATTAAGTTGAGCTACACTGTCAGAACACGACGTCCGATTAATCGCGACCAGACCCATGTTACTAGCATGGTATTTGTTTAAGATATCTACTCATCCTACGTGCCAGTATATTCAGGAGACCACATGGCACCGTATTAGGACCGCTAGTGTTGCAGATGACTGTTCGCCGATGACTTCGCAGATGACTGCCTACTATATCGAAATATCACATCAGCTTTCACAAATTGTGACATATAATAGATATGAATCGTAAGTGTAAGTTAGATTTCGACAACAATGTATCAGACACACAACATCCTTCTAAAGTGAATAAAATATAAAGTGGCTAATAAAAAAGATTGCAATTGGCAACGGTGTTGCCAACAGAGTTTTTGGCCAGCGCGAACCCGGCACCTCACAGAAAGACCACCACATACTACAAATAGTTCTTGAAAAGGAGCTTGAAAACTGGGCTGACATCTGGGGAATGCTCTTCAATACCAAACGTGTAACATCGTGAGTATCAAGAACAAAACATATATGTACCAACTGCAAGACCACATACTGGAAACAGCATCTGAGACCACATACCTGGGGCTGACCTTCACCGACGATCTGACATGGTCAGCGCACATGATAAAAACAACGAAGAAAGCAAACTGTGCACTAGGCCTCATAAGAAGGAACATCGTACATGCACCAGAAAATGCAAAAAGACAGCCTATATTGCAACAGTGTTGGCGAATATGTGTGTAGTATGGGACCCCCACCTGAAGAAAGACTTTGAACACCTAGAAAAGGTGCAGCGACGGAGTTATAGTGAAACGGGCATTATATTGCACGAAATTGGGAAGAGGAAAAGTGACTATTCTTGTATGTTTACATGACCGCAGGCGCGCGTGTGTAGATCAATGTGTGAACCGCAATTGTCAACATTGCCTTATTGGGAGACATGGATATTAGTGAGTTTCCACAGATGGGGAATTGCCCCTTCATCTCTGAAATCAGTTAGAATGCCAGTGTCGTCAGACTCAGTTGATAGTAATGAGACGGGGTCTGGATATCTATCTATTAGGATTACAGACCCTAATACATTTAGATGCGATGTTTCATCACAAGCTGTGGAACAAAATCAAGTTCAGCTACAACGTAATTAACGCGATGTCCTGGATCATCGTCCAGATCGGTCGAGAAACGGCGGAGTCCCAAAGGACCAACATCAAGTTGAGGTACAACGTCATTAACGTCGGCCACACACAATATGACAGAAATAAATACTGAATTTACTATATAATATTGCGTATCAATTCAAAACTGGTCTTCGAAAAGAAAACAAGTGTTACTACGAAACTCGACGATGTTTCACTACATAACTCGTCAGGTTGTTATTTTCTACACAACTCGTTTTTTCTTTTTCTACAGAACATGTGACTTCAAATTACTAAATAATTCGTTGAATTTACTACAGAACTCGTGAGCTACCACATAACTCGCCGTTTACTACAAAACTTGGCACCTGGCGTAACATCATGTCTCTACGGAAATACAACCGACATGATTTGATAGTTGTGATCAAGCCTTGAAATAGTGTGCCTGTCATTTGCAGAATGAGGTCCCCAGAGGGTGAATTTAGTGATGCTACCCGCATAGCGGGCTAGCATCACCATATTCACCCTCTGGGAACATCATTCTGCTGAGGTGTAAGCAGAATGAGGTCCCCAGAGGGTGAATTTGGTGATGCTAGCACGCTATGCGGGGTAGTATAACTAAATTCACCCTCTGGGAACCTCATTCTGCAAATGACAGGCATACTATTTCAAGGCTTGGTTGTGATAGCTGTGCCGGATCAGATGTCGTCGGCGATTGAGTTAGTGTTACCCCTTTGCATCATTAGCGCCCAAAGCTGTCCGAAAGTGTCACATTAGTGGTCGGCCACACCAGCCGGCTGACACACATTAAAAGGCGAAGTACTAGAGTTCGCGTACTCATCGCGAGGTTCAACCGGGTGGCGTGTGTTAGTCGCCGGTAGGTGTACATGTAAAGTATGTACTGAGTGTGCGAATGATAAGCAAAGCCTGAATGTGTAAGGTGCCTGTACTGTCTGAGTACAGGCATCAATGCGTGTATGTACCGCAACAACTAAGGACGATGTGATTTGTGAAGCTGTCGGTCGAGCACCAACTATTTTCTTATCATATATACATATATATATGATTAATGATTCTCAACCTTACATCTTTTACTCTTGAGTGAATACTCCCATAGAGCCTGTTCTCTCGAAAATTTATCATCTTACAAAGAACTTGTTTTAGGTAGATAATCCGCTTAGAATCGCCTCATTTTGAGTCGAAAAATGTGCTGAAAATGAGATCATTTTAGTCAAATTATCGACTCAAGCTGAGACAATTCTAAGCAGATTATGTGCGGACAATGAGACAAATAAACCAACTCATGTCTGTTTCAGGTGTACGCTCTTTAACATGTGTTTCCACTGTGGCCCGCATAAAAAATGTCAAATAATCGCATTATGTACCTATTTCACATTATAGGTCGATTATGTACTTGCGCGAGGATATGTTGTCTCATAAGTTATAGGAAGTGAATGATCCATTGCATCATGTGCAATCAAGACAGAACACGTTTTCGGTTCTTGACCAGGAATGGTTTCTTTTTTTCAATAATTTTCCTGGACATGGTCATACCCATGCCATTTAAAGCACCACATATACTTTGGCACATAACTAGTCACATCCATCTGTTCACATATAACCTTCAACGCCATGGATGTTCGCGCCAGGTTGAACGTGTATTCGTTGTCTTTGGCAGTGTTTGGTAATATACTGTTTCTACGTATATGGAAGCATCGTCATCGACAATATCTGGACAACTATTATCGTTCTTTTCCAACTGTCGGTATTACTACATTAATTACGTCCACAGCAGTTAAATAATCTGGTTAGTTCACACGACATTACCTAAGAGACGTCATCTTAGCGCCACCGTTAATGCCATATTATACTAACCAAAGCAAACAGAACAAACCAAATGGCAATATGTCATGCAATAAATCGGTCCTCCATTGTCCTATTTCCTTCCCATTGACCACATAATGTTTACACTTATATACGTACACGTTTTATAGGTTAGCCATTACAGGTGAGTGGGGGTCTGACGAGGTAACACATCTGACACGGACACCCTCCAGAATGACAGTAACAAGTCAGCGTGGATGATTGGCTGACGGACTATAAAGTCTTTCAGTTTGTCAAACTTGGGTATAGTGAAAGAAATAATGGCTCACAACCTATCCGTCATATACTTTTCACACTAATGAAGGTGGTACATACATGTATGAATGAGAGGAGAAAGTGGATGATGTCTGCTATGTATATTAACGAAGAGGCTAAATGCAATAGTGACCATGATCCCAATTTATCGCAGACAAATTGCTGGAAGCTGGGTCATGGAGCGGCTTAATGGAATTTTGACAAGAGTTTTTAAACGTATCCACTAATTACTATGATATCAATCGGTACTTTACTATTTTACTTCCGTCTCATTGACAACATAATATTTATACTTAAATATGTGCATGTATGTTAATTGTTCATGTCTAATGTTTCACTTTGCAAAATAACGATATATATTTTTTATTGCACACCTATATGTGACCAACATATCCTCGCAGAAATACGCACATAATCGACAGATTATGTGAAGTAGGTACATAATGTGATTATTTGATTCTGAAATAAGCAAATAATGGTCCACAGTGAAAACACCTGTTAAAGATCGTACATCTGAAAAGTCGTGAGTTGGCATATTTGTGTTATTGTCCGCACATAATCTGATTAGAATCGCATGATCATGAGTCGATAATGTGACTAAATCTTCTAATTTTCAGCACATTATCGACTTATAATTAGGCCATTATAAGCAGACTATCTACCTAAATCAAGTTATATTCTAAGCAGATAATGTGTTGGTGTTCGGGAGAACAGGCTCATGTGATTTATAGAGATTTCGCGGTTAATTAAAGAGGTGATAATGTCATACTGTGAATCGCTTAACTCCGCCCATATCGGAACCATTTGTGTTCACATCCTCGAACGGGAGGCGCCCTGTTTGAACTGGCATATACCGGCGAATGTCAAAATGACTGACATCACAGATAGGGACAAGTTAACACGATATCTGATCTAGTCATAATAGTAGTATCCACGGTAATCTACCGTTTCCTACTCTAAGTTCTGAGCATGTGATAGATGGGTTTTAGTTTTAGCTCCAAAACATCGAAAAATGAAGTCATGCCGATTCATTACGTCACACATATTCAAATGACGTGCTATAAACACTCAACTGAAAGTTATGATTATGGAGTATTTTTTCACATTATCTAATACATTAAGGAATTTTAATGATAGAAAGTGCGTAATAAATCAATTGGGTTCGATGATTACGTGGTATAATTAACTTTGGGAGTAGGACCTATTGGTAAAAACATCGTTCTCTCAGCTAACGCTCGTTTTACAAGGCCCGACTCCCCTCGCGCACTACGTCGCATGACCATTGAAACCAATCGATTACTCTCTATATTATCATGAACAATATAAATTTCAAGACCAAGCTCAATGCCAGTACACAACATCGAATACAACCGAAGCCAGAGTACACGTGGGAGGAAACGAA
Organism: Siphonodentalium dalli; assembly: GCA_032622095.1. NCBI lineage: Eukaryota > Metazoa > Mollusca > Scaphopoda > Gadilida > Siphonodentaliidae > Siphonodentalium > Siphonodentalium dalli. The sequence goes on along the minus strand of CP136061.1, from coordinate 240,191,741 downwards.
TTGAATTTCTTAATTGTGATTCATTCGTGAAGCGGAGAGTGATATTTGACTCTTAACGACCCCACACAGGAACCAATTGACAGCCGCAATTGTTTGCTGAGCTTGAGGGTAATTGCTACGAAGGTTTCTTATGCCAAACTACCAATTCAGTGTTGATGAATCCGCGGTCATGTTGCATATCTAGGTGAATGCCGTCCTGAAATAGTCACGTTGCCAACATCAAACGTGCTGATTTGCACGCTATTGACAAGTGACGCTCGAGGTGAGAGTAACAGCATAATTCTGGCCGTTTTAATTATAATGGGTGTAAATGAGAGCGAGTTGTCCTAAGTACACAACCGGCATGTGGCGTTCACGTTCCTGTTCAATCTTGTGTGAGCTCAATCGACACAATATTTAAAACCCATACCAGTTCCATAATTTCCAACATTCCTATTTTATAAAGTGGCAATTGGGTCATAAAAGTTGCACGTTTGAAACTCATCGTCAAATCAACACGGACGGCAAGATGAATCCTCTGTCGATTTGCAAACAAACAAAACAGCGCGCCTTACATCACGATGAATGTGTCTTTCCCAGTGTTGGCGTTATTGGCTTGAATGGACACTTGTATAATAATGACCAGTTTTATATGGCGATTAACATTACAATATTACCCCACTAATTTGTACAAGCCAACCAATGAACCGGCTGCAGCACCTGCAGGCGCTTCTCTAGTTTGATCCGAACATGCTGATACTCATCAATATGACAAGCTGACAGGTACTCGTTTAACACATGAGTGATGTGAAGCTGACACAATACGAGCAATCTTGCTCAATGGTCAACTTGGCGCGGGATTTGAAACATAGGCAGCGAAGTTTAAAGGCACGGGCGGCGTTCGTAGAAGAAATATTCATATTTGTTCAAATCGCCATCAACAGAAGGAATATTAAAATATATATCGTTGTGTTCATATGTCAAACATAATCAGCGCGTAAATAGTATATTGTCGACAAGACGTACGATGGTGTACGCAAACAAGTGCCTACTCGTGTTACAGAAGTTGTGCTTCTGTTTTCATAACACAGCGCAATTCTATTGGTTAATCACACACAAATGATAAAAACGCTCTTTATTATTTCCATATCAGGAAAACAGTAACAAATAACGCTCCTTGTCCACAACTCACTACGTCTATTGACTACATAAAGCCTGCCCAATAAACGTTACATATTACGTCAATGTAGCTGTATTAGGTCAACGTAGTTTTATTAGGTTAGTACTACTTGTATGTCGTAGTTTGATATGCAAATTGCGCAGGTAACTAGGTACGTCAACAGGCCTTAATGACGTCATTGTGATTTCAGAACGCTTATATCGTGTATAATTCACTAAAATAATTCGTAAAATGATATATGTTTTAGCTCTAAATCATCTATAAATCATCAGAACAAGGTCTGCTTATAATAAATGTAAAAATGCCAACGAACTGTTTCGCTCCAAGCTGCACTCCGGTTTTCCCACGTCATGAATGCTAATTGGTTTGCTTGACCTAATAAATGTAAGGGCGTCATCGAAGTAACGAATGTAAAACTGTGGGAAATGACAGATTTACCTCACAAAAGGCAAGTTTTGTGCGATGGATAAATAAAATATGTAGCTAATGTCGTCGCTTAAACTGTTTATGTCCGCTCGGGGGATTTGGCATCTATTGGACTCGGCAGAGCCCCGCCCAATAGATGCTCAAATCCCCCTCACGGACATTAACAATTTAAGCGACGACACTAGCTACATATTCTATATTTATGTTTACCATATCCGCATCTAAACAAAAGCCACGAAACGTAACGTTTTTTGCTTTTATTTACATAACAAATGGGGAAAATATTGACAATAACATACTGTTTATGCCATATTTCTGATTGGTGTAAGTACAAGGTCTGTCTATATTTTACTCTTCTTTCTGTTTGTGGCGGTTTTTGACGGAGGTGAATATTTGAACAGAATACCCACCGCCAACGCCGCCCGTATCTTTAAAACTGCTATCATTGCCAGTTGTCAAGCACCATCAGATTCAACATATCCGCGCGCAAATACGCACATAATCGACCTATAATGTGAAATAGGTACATAATTTTATTCTGAAATAAGCAGATAATGGACGCATACCCGTTATTTCGTATGGCGCGGGCCACAGTGAAAACACGTGTTAAAGAGTGTACACCTGAATAGTCGTGAGTTGGCTTCTTTGTGCCTGTCCGCGCATAATCTGCTTAGAATCGCCTCATTATAAGTCGATAATGTGACTAAAATGGTCTCATTTTCAGAATATCATCGACTCAAAATGAGGCGATTCTAAGCATATTATCTACCTAAAACATAAGCAGATGTGCGGGTTTTCGAGAGAGCAGGCTATCAGATTATACTATTGCTGGTGTGGCAAGTTATCTTGTCCGATGGTATGTCAACTAAATTATGTTGATAAACTCCGCAGATCACCACGTTTCGTGTATAACTGACAACTAACGAAACCCCTGTGGAATGTTGTACTTCATTTGGAAATAATATATAATTGTTTTCTAACTACTGGATACTAATTCCCTACATGTGTATAGGGCATATTGCCTCTTGTACTATATGTATATAGGGCACAGTGTCTATTGTACTACATGTATATATGGCACATTGTCTCTTGTGCTTGACGCGCGAAGTTAGAATATATTTAAGGAGGTCAAGTGACCAATTTTGAATGCGCATTTCCATACAAATCTCCCAAGCAAAAGTTGTATATGAAGTAGTTGCCTGTGTACTAAAGCAGCCATATGATAGAACAGACATAACATATAACTGGCGGCTGGGCTTGGTAATTAGGTAATTTTTTGCATAAATATATTTTTGAGAATTGTTTTTTAAATTACAAGACTTTACCTAGTTTGGAAAAATAAATAAAAAATAAATAAATCAACTTTCTAATGGAACAAATTCTAAGGCGACCGCCAGATAAACGCGTATTGTTTTCAGTACCGCAGTCACACCCAGAAATATTTGCAACTCTGTAACTTTCGCTGCGGAGATTTGCATGGAAATGCCCATTCCAAATGGGTCACTTGAACTCCTTAATATAAACCTCCGCTTTTTCATCTTCACTTGCGCTACTTGTATTGTTATATTCCCCAGACTCGATATGAGTTAGATTATTGATAACATTGCACGATATCGCCACATGTCGGTGATTAACATAGGGTGATTAGTATTTAGTATATTGATATAGCTAAACAAGTTTGTGCACTGATTAAAGCTACTCCACAAGCTTTTTGTGACGCTACGGTAAACGAGAACCGTAGGTTCGAGCTACACATATTGGCTAAACAACCGGGCTTAATAACATTAACATGTTCGCGCAACTCCCACAGTTCCACGGTATCTAAATAGGTCAATACCGTTCTACGAGCATGATATGTATCAAGAAGGACGCATTGAAGTCATACAATATACAACTTTGAATGCGTTGTCTGGGTTCCAAAACAAAAATCGCCATTTGCATGCCATGGGACAGAAATGAGCGTTTTGTGTCAGTCTGTTCTTGATATGGTAGTAATAAAGAGCTTTTATTATACATCTGCGCGAAATATTTATAACAGCTGGGAAGTGGCTGTGACCATGGGAAGTATTGTTTCAGATCACACGAGGGCGGTATGTCAATATTTCGCGTATTTGTCAACCTGTCGTATACCTCCTTCCATATCATGTAAATGTAGGCAACATTTGGAAGCTCCAATGAGCCATGTCTCTTTAAATGAAAAAAAGAACGTGTGATTTATGTGGACAATACCTCACACTGTAGCGAAGTCATTTTCTGTTAAAGTTGACGTTGTCAACGTAATCAGGTTGTATTGTCTACGGACAAAACAACATTGCGTATTGAACGTTTTTAAATATATATTGCTGTATTTCGCAAAAGAAAAAACCAAAATAATTATATACTGACATTGTATGTTATTAATATTTGCAAGTTTGGTTAGTTAAGTCTTAACGTCGCCCGGCCATATCAGGACCCGACTGAAGATTCTGAATAAAGATTAAGCGAACAGAGATAACAGTGAATTAGACTAAATCCATACAATATCTAAAAAGAAACACCCAAAATCAGAACCAGTGAGCTCAATTGGACCAGTGCAGTGCTCCTGTGCAAACACACAAAGTACAATAATGCGCAATGAGATATAACATAGTCTTGATAGCAATAGTTAGCAAATGTTCGCTATAATGCATTAGTATTGCTACCTGCAGGAGAGCATGACATATATAGAAAGCTGAATGAAATGTAAAACGTGTTAAAAGGGAAACATCGCTTAGAACCTCTTTGATCATTGTCAGGTGGAAATGCTCTCAGTTTACACTATTCTTCAACTGTTTTACTGTGGGCACGAGAATGATCTAGATATTTCTAATCTTTTAAGATTTGGTCTGTGCCTTGATGATGTCATCATGTCTATCTCCCTGTGAGATTTCGAATTATTAAAGGTAATTATAGTCTTTAGCTAAATACGAACAGCCACGCTAACAGAGATGACAACTGGTTTAATAAGAAGTCAAAACTGCAATCACCAGGAACACAATACACCAGATATAATAAATTTAAACAGACATCTGAAAGTCTAGATGCGTGACATAATTGAGTTCAACCACACGTTTTGAAGCGATGTAGGGCCAAATTTTAACAGGAGCTAATCCGTACCCACACGTCGATCACTGAATGCCCCAAGCGATGTAGCCACCATACCGCAACCAGTGCATCAGCCCATGGGTTGCACACCAAGTAAAAGAGGGTGTGGAATTAGGGGAGTCATATCCATCGCAGTGGGGCGGCTGACCAATTTTACCAGGCCCCTGGTATTGAGAAATATAAATGGATATATCATATACAAAAGACGGAGGATAGTATGGAACATGAATGTATTATAGTGTTATTATTGTAACTATATTATATACCGGGTATGGGTTCTATATTCTGGTCGTTGCAAACCATAATGTGCTATGCACATCGAACCATGTATTACACTATATACACATATATATGCAATATTTACAACACCGTGTGATAAGATCGAACACCAATGCTATCAGGTATCACACACAGTACACGCAGTTCAAACTGCTCACATATTCATTATAAAATAGCACATGCATGTTCAAAACATCGAACACCCAGTTCCCGTAGAAAAAACACATCGACTTCGCCCTAAGCGAAGGTTATCGATAGCTCTTTTCGGCCATCTTTAGCCTCGGTGCCGTGGGACCCTCGGTCGAGAACGAAACACAGGCGCCTGTTTCGCCCGCCGCGGCCTAAAGACGCCGAAGTGTAGATTTACGGTTTCTCGTCGGTCGGTTCTCAAACATCTGCTAACACTTAAGCTATACGAGATCTGATTTGACATTTAATTGGTGAACATTCTCAATGTTTCGTCCATGAGGCATATAAAGAATGACTTGTACTTGCAATGAACTTCAGTGGTATCAGATATGCATATACTTTGGGAATACCATACTAATACCTCATATAATACGATGGAGATGAGTTTGATGGCATTATTTTGCAATAACGATCATTCATAATAAACTTTAATGGACAACAGAACCACAAAGGCTCATTAATGTTTAGTTATCATTGGAATTCTCAGTAGCTAAACCAAAAATTAAAACATGAGAGAACTGCTTCTTTTGAATTTCGATATCTGGCATTCACAGGTTCGTTTGCGCTACTTATTAGTAGATATGCAGTGTCAAAATGGGATGGGTCAAATTTTAGCAGCCAATTGGATGCCATTGTTCGATGATAGAGATAGGTTTATCTGCATAATGAGCTCTTTCACGACTTCTGCAGTGAATTCCAATTCATTATCTGGCTGCAGTATATCCTGAGCTCCCAAAGTCAGAAACATGTTCAGCGATTGGAAGGCAACACCAGCAGCACGGCAGCGGCCGCAAAACAAGGAACGTACTGAGATGATCTCATCACAAGGAACGTACTGCGATGATCTAACAAGGTACGTACTGAGATGATCTCATCACAAGGAACGTACTGCGATGATCTAACAAGGAACGTACTGAGATGATCTCATCACAAGGAACGTACTGCGATGATCTAACAAGGTACGTACTGAGATGATCTCATCACAAGGAACGTACTGAGATGATCTAACAAGGAAGGTACTGAGATGATCTCATCACAAGGAACGTACTGAGATGATCTAACAAGGAACGTACTGAGATGATCTCATCACAAGGAACGTACTGCGATGATCTAACAAGGAACGTACTGAGATGATCTAACAAGGAACGTACTGAGATGATCTAACAAGGAACGTACTGAGATGATCTCATCACAAGGAACGTACTGAGATGATCTAACAAGGAACGTACTGAGATGATCTCATCACAAGGAACGTACTGCGATGATCTAACAAGGAACGTACTGAGATGATCTCATCACAAGGAACGTACTGCGATGATCTAACAAGGAACGTACTGAGATGATCTAACAAGGAACGTACAGAGATGATCTCATCACAAGGAACGTACTGAGATGATCTAACAAGGAACGTACTGAGATGATCTCATCACAAGGAACGTACTGCGATGATCTAACAAGGAACGTACTGAGATGATCTAACAAGGAACGTACTGAGATGATCTAACAAGGAACGTACTGAGATGATCTCATCACAAGGAACGTACTGCGATGATCTAACAAGGAACGTACTGAGATGATCTCATCACAAGGAACGTACTGAGATGATCTCATCACAAGGAACGTACTGCGATGATCTAACAATGAACGTACTGAGATGATCTAACAAGGAACGTACTGAGATGATCTAACAAGGAACGTACTGAGATGATCTCATCACAAGGAACGTACTGCGATGATCTAACAAGGAACGTACTGAGATGATCTAACAAGGAACGTACTGAGATGATCTCATCACAAGGAACGTACTGCGATGATCTAACAAGGAACGTACTGAGATGATCTCATCACAAGGAACGTACTGCGATGATCTAACAAGGAACGTACTGAGATGATCTCATCACAAGGAACGTACTGAGATGATCTAACAAGGAACGTACTGAGATGATCTCATCACAAGGAACGTACTGCGATGATCTAACAAGGAACGTACTGAGATGATCTAACAAGGAACGTACTGCGATGATCTAACAAGGAACGTACTGAGATGATCTCATCACAAGGAACGTACTGCGATGATCTAACAAGGAACGTACTGAGATGATCTAACAAGGAACGTACTGAGATGATCTAACAAGGAACGTACTGAGATGATCTAACAAGGAACGTACTGAGATGATCTAACAAGGAACGTACTGAGATGATCTCATCACAAGGAACGTACTGAGATGATCTAACAAGGAACGTACTGAGATGATCTCATCACAAGGAACGTACTGAGATGATCTAACAAGGAACGTACTGAGATGATCTCATCACAAGGAACGTACTGAGATGATCTAACAAGGAACGTACTGAGATGATCTCATCACAAGGAACGTACTGCGATGATCTAACAAGGAACGTACTGAGATGATCTAACAAGGAACGTACTGAGATGATCTCATCACAAGGAACGTACTGAGATGATCTCATCACAAGGAACGTACTGCGATGATCTAACAAGGAACGTACTGAGATGATCTAACAAGGAACGTACTGAGATGATCTAACAAGGAACGTACTGAGATGATCTAACAAGGAACGTACTGAGATGATCTAACAAGGAACGTACTGAGATGATCTAACAAGGAACGTACTGAGATGATCTCATCACAAGGAACGTACTGAGATGATCTCATCACAAGGAACGTACTGCGATGATCTAACAAGGAACGTACTGAGATGATCTAACAAGGAACGTACTGAGATGATCTCATCACAAGGAACGTACTGAGATGATCTCATCACAAGGAACGTACTGCGATGATCTAACAAGGAACGTACTGAGATGATCTAACAAGGAACGTACTGAGATGATCTAACAAGGAACGTACTGAGATGATCTAACAAGGAACGTACTGAGATGATCTAACAAGGAACGTACTGAGATGATCTCATCACAAGGAACGTACTGAGATGATCTAACAAGGAACGTACTGAGATGATCTCATCACAAGGAACGTACTGAGATGATCTAACAAGGAACGTACTGAGATGATCTCATCACAAGGAACGTACTGAGATGATCTCATCACAAGGAACGTACTGAGATGATCTAACAATGAACGTACTGAGATGATCTAACAAGGAACGTACTGAGATGATCTCATCACAAGGAACGTACTGAGATGATCTAACAAGGAACGTACTGAGATGATCTCATCACAAGGAACGTACTGAGATGATCTAACAAGGAACGTACTGAGATGATCTCATCACAAGGAACGTACTGAGATGATCTAACAAGGAACGTACTGAGATGATCTAACAAGGAACGTACTGCGATGATCTAACAAGGAACGTACTGAGATGATCTCATCACAAGGAACGTACTGAGATGATCTCATAACAAGGAACGTACTGCGATGATCTAACAAGGAACGTACTGAGGTGATCTAACAAGGAACGTACTGAGATGATCTAACAAGGAACGTACTGAGATGATCTAACAAGGAACGTACTGAGATGATCTAACAAGGAACGTACTGAGATGATCTCATCACAAGGAACGTACTGAGATGATCTAACAAGGAACGTACTGAGATGATCTAACAAGGAACGTACTGAGATGATCTAACAAGGAACGTACTGCGATGATCTAACAAGGAACGTACTGAGATGATCTAACAAGGAACGTACTGATATGATCTAACAAGGAACGTACTGAGATGATCTAACAAGGTACGTACTGAGATGATCTAACAAGGAACGTACTGCGATGATCTAACAAGGAACGTACTGAGATGATCTCATCACAAGGAACGTACTGAGATGATCTCATCACAAGGAACGTACTGAGATGATCTCATCACAAGGAACGTACTGCGATGATCTAACAAGGAACGTACTGAGATGATCTAACAAGGAACGTACTGAGATGATCTAACAAGGAACGTACTGAGATGATCTAACAAGGAACGTACTGAGATGATCTAACAAGGAACGTACTGAGATGATCTCATCACAAGGAACGTACTGAGATGATCTAACAAGGAACGTACTGAGATGATCTAACAAGGAACGTACTGAGATGATCTAACAAGGAACGTACTGCGATGATCTAACAAGGAACGTACTGAGATGATCTAACAAGGAACGTACTGAGATGATCTAACAAGGAACGTACTGAGATGATCTAACAAGGTACGTACTGAGATGATCTAACAAGGAACGTACTGAGATGATCTAACAAGGAACGTACTGAGATGATCTAACAAGGAACGTACTGAGATGATCTCATCACAAGGAACGTACTGAGATGATCTAACAAGGAACGTACTGAGATGATCTAACAAGGAACGTACTGAGATGATCTAACAAGGAACGTACTGAGATGATCTAACAAGGAACGTACTGAGATGATCTAACAAGGTACGTACTGAGATGATCTAACAAGGAACGTACTGAGATGATCTAACAAGGTACGTACTGAGATGATCTAACAAGGAACGTACTGAGATGATCTAACAAGGAACGTACTGAGATGATCTAACAAGGAACGTACTGAGATGATCTAACAAGGTACGTACTGAGATGATCTAACAAGGAACGTACTGAGATGATCTAACAAGGAACGTACTGAGATGATCCACAAGGAACGTACTGCGATGATCTAACAAGGAACGTACTGCGATGATCTAACAAGGAACGTACTGAGATGATCTAACAAGGAACGTACTGCGATGATCTAACAAGGAACGTACTGAGATGATCTAACAAGGAACGTACTGCGATGATCTAACAAGGAACGTACTGAGATGATCTAACAAGGAACGTACTGAGATGATCTAACAAGTAACGTACTGAGATGATCTAACAAGGAACGTACTGAGATGATCTAACAAGGAACGTACTGAGATGATCTAACAAGGAACGTACTGAGATGATCTAACAAGGAACGTACTGAGATGATCTCATCACAAGGAACGTACTGAGACGATCTAACAAGGAACGTACTGAGATGATCTAACAAGGAACGTACTGAGATGATCTAACAAGGAACGTACTGCGATGATCTAACAAGGAACGTACTGAGATGATCTCATCACAAGGAACGTACTGAGATGATCTCATCACAAGGAACGTACTGCTATGATCTAACAAGGAACGTACTGAGATGATCTAACAAGGAACGTACTGAGATGATCTAACAAGGAACGTACTGAGATGATCTCATCACAAGGAACGTACTGCGATGATCTAACAAGGAACGTACTGAGATGATCTCATCACAAGGAACGTACTGCGATGATCTAACAGGGAACGTACTGAGATGATCTAACAAGGAACGTACTGAGATGATCTAACAAGGAACGTACTGAGATGATCTAACAAGGAACGTACTGAGATGATCTAACAAGGAACGTACTGAGATGATCTAACAAGGAACGTACTGAGATGATCTAACAAGGAACGTACTGCGATGATCTAACAAGGAACGTACTGAGATGATCTAACAAGGAACGTACTGAGATGATCTAACAAGGAGCGTACTGAGATGATCTAACAAGGAACGTACTGAGATGATCTAACAAGGAACGTACTGAGATGATCTAACAAGGAACGTACTGAGATGATCTAACAAGGAACGTACTGAGATGATCTAACAAGGAACGTACTGAGATGATCTCATCACAAGGAACGTACTGAGATGATCTCATCACAAGGAACGTACTGAGATGATCTCATCACAAGGAACGTACTGCGATGATCTAACAAGGAACGTACTGAGATGATCTAACAAGGAACGTACTGAGATGATCTAACAAGGAACGTACTGAGATGATCTAACAAGGAACGTACTGAGGTGATCTAACAAGGAACGTACTGAGATGATCTAACAAGGAACGTACTGAGATGATCTAACAAGGAACGTACTGAGATGATCTCATCACAAGGAACGTACTGAGATGATCTAACAGGGAACGTACTGAGATGATCTAACAAGGAACGTACTGAGATGATCTAACAAGGAACGTACTGAGATGATCTAACAAGGAACGTACTGAGATGATCTAACAAGGAACGTACTGAGATGATCTAACAAGGAACGTACTGCGATGATCTCATCACAAGGAACGTACTGAGATGATCTAACAAGGAACGTACTGAGGTGATCTAACAAGGAACGTACTGAGATGATCTCATCACAAGGAACGTACTGCGATGATCTAACAAGGAACGTACTGAGATGATCTAACAAGGAACGTACTGAGATGATCTCATCACAAGGAACGTACTGAGATGATCTAACAAGGAACGTACTGAGATGATCTCATCACAAGGAACGTACTGCGATGATCTAACAAGGAACGTACTGAGATGATCTAACAAGGAACGTACTGAGATGATCTCATCACAAGGAACGTACTGAGATGATCTAACAAGGAACGTACTGAGATGATCTAACAAGGAACGTACTGAGATGATCTAACAAGGAACGTACTGAGATGATCTAACAAGGAACGAACTGAGATGATCTAACAAGGAACGTATTGAGATGATCTAACAAGGAACGTACTGAGATGATCTAACAAGGAACGTACTGAGATGATCTAACAAGGAACGCACTGAGATGATCTAACAAGGAACGTACTGAGATGATCTAACAAGGAACGTACTGCGATGATCTAACAAGGAACGTACTGAGATGATCTCATCACATGGAACGTATTGAGATGATCTAACAAGGAACGTACTGAGATGATCTAACAAGGAACGTACTGAGATGATCTAACAAGGAACGTACTGAGATGATCTAACAAGGAACGTACTGAGATGATCTCATCACAAGGAACGTACTGAGATGATCTCATCACAAGGAACGTACTGAGATGATCTCATCACAAGGAACGTACTGAGATGATCTCATCACAAGGAACGTACTGAGATGATCTAACAAGGAACGTACTGCGATGATCTAACAAGGAACGTACTGAGATGATCTCATCACAAGGAACGTACTGAGATGATCTAACAAGGAACGTACTGAGATGATCTAACAAGGAACGTACTGAGATGATCTAACAAGGAACGTACTGAGATGATCTAACAAGGAACGTACTGAGATGATCTAACAAGGAACGTACTGAGATGGTCTAACAAGGAACATACTGAGATGATCTAACAAGGAACGTACTGAGATGATCTCATCACAAGGAACGTACTGCGATGATCTAACAAGGAATGTACTGAGATGATCTAACAAGGAACGTACTGAGATGATCTCATCACAAGGAACGTACTGAGATGATCTAACAAGGAACGTACTGAGATGATCTAACAAGGAACGTACTGAGATGATCTAACAAGGAACGTACTGAGATGATCTAACAAGGAACGTACTGAGATGATCTAACAAGGAACGTACTGAGATGATCTAACAAGGAACGTACTGAGATGATCTAACAAGGTACGTACTGAGATGATCTAACAAGGAACGTACTGAGGTGATCTAACAAGGAACGTACTGAGATGATCTAACAAGGAACGTACTGAGATGATCTAACAAGGAACGTACTGAGATGATCTAACAAGGAACGTACTGAGATGATCTAACAAGGAACGTACTGAGATGATCTAACAAGGAACGTACTGAGATGATCTCATCACAAGGAACGTACTGCGATGATCTAACAAGGAACGTACTGAGATGATCTAACAAGGAACGTACTGAGATGATCTCATCACAAGGAACGTACTGCGATGATCTAACAAGGAACGTACTGAGATGATCTAACAAGGAACGTACTGAGATGATCTCATCACAAGGAACGTACTGAGATGATCTAACAAGGAACGTACTGAGATGATCTCATCAAAAGGAACGTACTGAGATGATCTAACAAGGAACGTACTGAGATGATCTAACAAGGAACGTACTGAGATGATCTAACAAGGAACGTACTGAGATGATCTAACAAGGAACGTACTGAGATGATCTAACAAGGAACGTACTGAGATGATCTAACAAGGAACGTACTGAGATGATCTAACAAGGAACGTACTGAGATGATCTAACAAGGAACGTACTGAGATGATCTAACAAGGAACGTACTGCGATGATCTAACAAGGAACGTACTGAGATGATCTAACAAGGAACGTACTGAGATGATCTAACAAGGAACGTACTGAGATGATCTAACAAGGAACGTACTGAGATGATCTAACAAGGAACGTACTGAGATGATCTAACAAGGAACGTACTGAGATGATCTAACAAGGAACGTACTGAGATGATCTCATCACAAGGAACGTACTGAGATGATCTAACAAGGAACGTACTGAGATGATCTAACAAGGAACGTACTGAGATGATCTAACAAGGAACGTACTGAGATGATCTAACAAGGAACGTACTGAGATGATCTAACAAGGAACGTACTGAGATGATCTAACAAGGAACGTACTGAGATGATCTCATCACAAGGAACGTACTGCGATGATCTAACAAGGAATGTACTGAGATGATCTAACAAGGAACGTACTGAGATGATCTCATCACAAGGAACGTACTGAGATGATCTAACAAGGAACGTACTGAGATGATCTAACAAGGAACGTACTGAGATGATCTAACAAGGAACGTACTGAGATGATCTAACAAGGAACGTACTGAGATGATCTAACAAGGAACGTACTGAGATGATCTCATCACAAGGAACGTACTGCGATGATCTAACAAGGAACGTACTGAGATGATCTAACAAGGAACGTACTGAGATGATCTCATCACAAGGAACGTACTGCGATGATCTAACAAGGAACGTACTGAGATGATCTAACAAGGAACGTACTGAGATGATCTCATCACAAGGAACGTACTGAGATGATCTAACAAGGAACGTACTGAGATGATCTAACAAGGAACGTACTGAGATGATCTCATCACAAGGAACGTACTGAGATGATCTCATCACAAGGAACGTACTGAGATGATCTCATCACAAGGAACGTACTGAGATGATCTAACAAGGAACGTACTGCGATGATCTAACAAGGAACGTACTGAGATGATCTCATCACAAGGAACGTACTGAGATGATCTAACAAGGAACGTACTGAGATGATCTAACAAGGAACGTACTGAGATGATCTAACAAGGAACGTACTGAGATGATCTAACAAGGAACGTACTGAGATGATCTAACAAGGAACGTACTGAGATGATCTAACAAGGAACGTACTGAGATGATCTAACAAGGAACGTACTGAGATGATCTAACAAGGAACGTACTGAGATGATCTAACAAGGAACGTACTGAGATGATCTAACAAGGAACGTACTGAGATGATCTAACAAGGAACGTACTGAGATGATCTAACAAGGAACGTACTGAGATGATCTCATCACAAGGAACGTACTGCGATGATCTAACAAGGAATGTACTGAGATGATCTAACAAGGAACGTACTGAGATGATCTCATCACAAGGAACGTACTGAGATGATCTAACAAGGAACGTACTGAGATGATCTAACAAGGAACGTACTGAGATGATCTAACAAGGAACGTACTGAGATGATCTAACAAGGAACGTACTGAGATGATCTAACAAGGAACGTACTGAGATGATCTCATCACAAGGAACGTACTGCGATGATCTAACAAGGAACGTACTGAGATGATCTAACAAGGAACGTACTGAGATGATCTCATCACAAGGAACGTACTGCGATGATCTCATCACAAGGAACGTACTGAGATGATCTAACAAGGAACGTACTGAGATGATCTCATCACAAGGAACGTACTGAGATGATCTAACAAGGAACGTACTGAGATGATCTCATCAAAAGGAACGTACTGAGATGATCTAACAAGGAACGTACTGAGATGATCTAACAAGGAACGTACTGAGATGATCTAACAAGGAACGTACTGAGATGATCTAACAAGGAACGTACTGAGATGATCTAACAAGGAACGTACTGAGATGATCTAGCAAGGAACGTACTGAGATGATCTAACAAGGAACGTACTGAGATGATCTAACAAGGAACGTACTGAGATGATCTAACAAGGAACGTACTGCGATGATCTAACAAGGAACGTACTGAGATGATCTAACAAGGAACGTACTGAGATGATATAACAAGGAACGTACTGAGATGATCTAACAAGGAACGTACTGAGATGATCTAACAAGGAACGTACTGAGATGATCTAACAAGGAACGTACTGAGATGATCTAACAAGGAACGTACTGAGATGATCTCATCACAAGGAACGTACTGCGATGATCTAACAAGGAACGTACTGAGATGATCTAACAAGGAACGTACTGAGATGATCTAACAAGGAACGTACTGAGATGATCTAACAAGGAACGTACTGAGATGATCTAACAAGGAACGTACTGAGATGATCTAACAAGGAACGTAATGAGATGATCTAACAAGGAACGTACTGAGATGATCTCATCACAAGGAACGTACTGCGATGATCTAACAAGGAATGTACTGAGATGATCTAACAAGGAACGTACTGAGATGATCTCATCACAAGGAACGTACTGAGATGATCTAACAAGGAACGTACTGAGATGATCTAACAAGGAACGTACTGAGATGATTTAACAAGGAACGTACTGAGATGATCTAACCAGGAACGTACTGAGATGATCTAACAAGGAACGTACTGAGATGATCTCATCACAAGGAACGTACTGCGATGATCTAACAAGGAACGTACTGAGATGATCTAACAAGGAACGTACTGAGATGATCTCATCACAAGGAACGTACTGCGATGATCTAACAACGAACGTACTGAGATGATCTAACAAGGAACGTACTGAGATGATCTCATCACAAGGAACGTACTGAGATGATCTAACAAGGAACGTACTGAGATGATCTCATCAAAAGGAACGTACTGAGATGATCTAACAAGGAACGTACTGCGATGATCTAACAAGGAACGTACTGAGATGATCTAACAAGGAACGTACTGAGATGATCTAACAAGGAACGTACTGAGATGATCTAACAAGGAACGTACTGAGATGATCTAACAAGGAACGTACTGACATGATCTAACAGGGAACGTACTGAGATGATCTAACAAGGAACGTACTGAGATGATCTAACAAGGAACGTACTGAGATGATCTAACAAGGAACGTACTGAGATGATCTCATCACAAGGAACGTACTGCGATGATCTAACAAGGAACGTACTGAGATGATCTAACAAGGAACGTACTGAGATGATCTAACAAGGAACGTACTGAGATGATCTAACAGGGAACGTACTGAGATGATCTAACAAGGAACGTACTGAGATGATCTCATCACAAGGAACGTACTGCGATGATCTAACAAGGAACGTACTGAGATGATCTAACAAGGAACGTACTGAGATGATCTAACAAGGAACGTACTGAGATGATCTAACAAGGAACGTACTGAGATGATCTAACAGGGAACGTACTGAGATGATCTAACAAGGAACGTACTGCGATGATCTAACAAGGAACGTACTGAGATGATCTAACAAGGAACGTACTGAGATGATATAACAAGGAACGTACTGAGATGATCTAACAAGGAACGTACTGAGATGATCTAACAAGGAACGTACTGAGATGATCTAACAAGGAACGTACTGAGATGATCTAACAAGGAACGTACTGAGATGATCTAACAAGGAACGCACTGAGATGATCTAACAAGGAACGTACTGAGATGATCTAACAAGGAACGTACTGAGATGATCTAACAAGGAACGTACTGAGATGATCTAACAAGGAACGTACTGAGATGATCTAACAAGGAACGTACTGAGATGATCTAACAGGGAACGTACTGAGATGATCTAACAAGGAACGTACTGCGATGATCTAACAAGGAACGTACTGAGATGATCTAACAAGGAACGTACTGAGATGATCTAACAAGGAACGTACTGAGATGATCTAACAAGGAACGTACTGAGATGATCTAACAAGGAACGTACTGAGATGATCTAACAAGGAACGTACTGAGATGATCTAACAAGGAACGTACTGAGATGATCTAACAAGGAACGCACTGAGATGATCTAACAAGGAACGTACTGAGATGATCTAACAAGGAACGTACTGAGATTATCTAACAAGGAACGTACTGAGATGATCTAACAAGGAACGTACTGAGATGATCTAACAAGGAACGTACTGAGATGATCTAACAAGGAACGTACTGAGATGATCTAACAAGGAACGTACTGAGATGATCTAACAAGGAACGTACTGAGATGATCTAACAAGGAACGTACTGAGATGATCTAACAAGGAACGTACTGAGATGATCTAACAAGGAACGTACTGAGATGATCTAACAAGGAACGTACTGCGATGATCTAACAAGGAACGTACTGAGATGATCTAACAAGGAACGTACTGAGGTGATCTAACAAGGAACGTGCTGAGATGATCTAACAAGGAACGTACTGAGATGATCTTGATAATCCATAATGAATCTGAACTCTGCATGTTGCATTGACTACATATCAATCAGGTGGACTTGGCTCCGGCTGCAATAGTCTATTGACAATAATGGATTCACAGTTCACGGTCGGTCAGTTCCGCTAGATGTGGTATCTTTAAGTGTTAGTAGATTTTATAACTGTAAAATTGTCAATTATCGTTTCAGGGAATCTCTAGAACATTTTGACCCTTTTTCAGGGAATCTGTCAAATTCCATATAGCATTCTTAGAATCTGCAGATTCCCTAATTCCTTAAATATTTCAGGGAATCTATAGATCCGTGACGCGTGAATAACCTGAATAACCGAACAATCCAAAGGAGTTTTCCCAGCGAATCACGGGCCCGCTGGCTGAATAATATCTTCTTCCACCGTGAGGAAATAATCACATCGATTGACAAACTGAAACCATATTCTACCCTTGTGACTAATTACTTACTAGTGATCAATTATCTGTGTATTTAATTCATCTAAGTGCCATCGGACTTTGTATCTTATTGCGCACTGATAATGGGTAATTTAGGGATTTTCTGATCCAGATGTTAGCGCGTTATACATTGGAGTCCATTGTAGAACAGGGGGTAACCAAATTGTTACGGATAACTAATGTGGTATGCGTGCGTGGATCTACTAGACTACAGATCACGCGCTGTCATACATTAGGTGATTAAGTAAGACAAATACAAACTTGGCGATTTCACATCTACCCAGCATCCAGACCCTAGTTCAACGACACTACGATTGGATATGAATTAATATGTCTATATTCCCGGCACGTTAAATGGCGATGTGTTGGCATCACCAATATATTTTCGTGACATACGATATATTGGTCACGATCATGCTCTCTGTAATTAATCATGATGTCTGTGAATAAAATGAAGTTGAATTTGACCTGTCGCAAGGCAAAGAGACACATATGGCCCCAACGGCATGACAGATGGGTAGTTTAACACCAATCTGGTCATGCAAATGCATGCGTCGGTATATATCAGTAATACACATCAGTAATCACGGTTAAACCATTATACTGGAAAACGACGATGCATAGGAGACCCACTCTTAACCCTTTGAGTGCCAGGTCCTATTTTCGTATCTACCCATATACCCTGTGCCAATGCCTCGCATGTATAAGAGAATGCATTGGCCTAACAATTTTTCATCATTTGTTATTATTTTTTTTTTTAGGGCCGATTTTACAGACCGTAAATTAGGGCCGATGAGATCGGCCCCTGGCACTGAAAGGGTTAAAGAACAAAGTTTCATGTCGCATTCTCATGACGCCGACTTGCCAACCAGCTTACGCTGTTACACGGTTGAGATGACATTGTAACGTCATGATTCTAAGATGAATTTCTATGGTTGATATCGTAGCGGCAAGTGCATGTGTTGTCTCGGGGGACACACCATTGGAATCAATTCACGCGAATGAGCAATGTATAATTATCTGATGTGTCAAATACACAACTCAAACGTTTTTTTTAATGAAAACACGAACTGAGCGACATCAAATTAACGTAAAATAGTATCAACGCAGCCTACCTATCACAATCTCAATACAATTTCAGATTCTCGGGATGACAAGCCCATGCTGTTTCAATCAAGAAACACAAACCGAGGTGTATAGAACAAAGATGTGTCATTCATAGTTAATTCCAAACTACATGTTGGTGCACATTATAATAAAGAAAATTTATAAAATAATCTCATACTAGTATGTGGAAATGAACACTTCTATTACTGTTATTATAAGCTTCGTCAGTTGCGAAATATGTATGATCTCATTTAATCAATTTGAGTTAATTTGTGCTTTTTATTAACATATTTTTATGTTCATAATTTAATCTGAACTTTAAAAGAGAACCGTATAAACTTGAAATACAGCCAAAAACTATGATTTTTTCTGGACAAAACCATACCGCATGGTTGTCACTCCGGCCTCACCAATACATTGTTTGATTTATCAGCTGTTTTTCTTTACGCATTCATTTTGCAACGCACGACATTACTTTTATGGGACATTTATTAGATGACACTGTTCCATTTGTGCAATTGTTATCACGCGTTCGGTTGATTTCTCGGTCTTGTGCATGCAACTGGTGGTGGCAGGGCAGTCACACCTGAATCAATTATGAAGCATCGGACCTTTTTAAGCAGTAGGAAATATCGTACTGTTACGTATAATGCCTGCATGTAACTATAGTTCATGTAATTATCCATTGAACATAGCAACATCAAGAGACTACTATGTTTAATTTAAGACTTATAAACGCTTGAATATGTTTTATTCACCTATATTACCCATTTATTATATATATTGTCGACCAATTTGTCAGATGTGTACATGTAACTAACCCACGACCGTGTGAACAAAGCCAATGATGTCGTAAAATACAATTTTATGAAGAATGTTAATGGAGCTCTGGGACGCCGGTACATCCTTGAGTAATTTTCAGACAAATCGATCAGTGTTTAATAGGTATAATATGCCTTTTAGACAAACTAATTACTACACATAAAGACAAACTAACAGCATGCCTTGTTGTGTTAATAGCTTCTCACGGGATGCCACAAGGAAAAACGTGCCGACAATTGTTAGCGCCGACATAGGAGGAACACAGTTTTATCACGAACGTCGCTAAGTATCTTAATGTTGCCAACACCACCCACGTAGACGGGATTTGGCATTGTAGAACGATGCTGATACAAGCTCGAATTGAATATGCATCGTGTCATGAATGGAGCAAGGGGCATTCATCAAGGCACATCCGACAAAGGAACCGACATAAATAATGACACGATCTTCGCAACAAAACACAAAGTCACAATCATATATAATTCAGCTTAATTATCAGTATTGTCTTCCAGAGCACATCACAAACAAATATCGAGAACGTGTGCGTCATTATATTTTGCCTCCAATATACAAATAATTTAAATTATACATCATCACTCACCAATGGTATCAAATATTCATCATATAGTGTGATTATTTAAGCACAAATCCCTCTCAACTGAGAACCAACATCTAGACTGACATATGGCATTACAAATTGAATACTTCAAATCCAATCACCACGTTAATATGGTTGATGCCCTCATCTTGATAACATGTGTGTTCCACTATATTGTACCGGGGGAGGGACTTCAACATTTGTAAAACCGTGTGCCCCAATCCCTTTTGTATGTTATCGCAAATAAATCTGTTTCAAGTAACACAAATCTCACAATCGTAGAGAGTGGACGACAAGGAGCACTAAATCGCAAATACGACACAGTGCCGACGACGCATCACAAGATGACGAAGACGATGTAAATGTTACATATAAACGAAGAGCGCTTGTGTTGGCACACGACGAAGCGGCCCGCAATAATACGTGGAGGAATAACACGATAATGTTGATAACGATGGTGATTTTTATTATGTCAATTATGAAGATGGTGATGATGATGACGATAATGTTGATGTTGATAATGATGGTGCCGATGATTATGATAGTGATGACGGTGGTAGTGGTGATGATGATAATGAAAGTGATGTTGATGGTGATCCAAATTGTGGTGCAGTGTCTTGTTTGTATGGGATACGAGATAATGAGAATGGAACAGATCACTGCATATGTATCCCGAAAACAGCACAGTTGCAGAGGATTACGATAGCAGCGAAATCTTTCGCAATCGCAGAGTCAATATCGGACGAATTCTGTTAACAAATGACACAAATCAAATCAGACTTTTAAATATCTACGGCAACGCATATGAATAAAACAACATCGACTAAATTGAATTTCGGATTCGATAAAAGCATTCCATCAGCGGAGAACATGGCATTTAAATTGTCCTTTGGGAAATAGAGTTCAAGCCAGATCACATTTGATATGTCCACATAAACCTAGCAAAGAGGACTTTATTGCATTCCTGTGTGGCACCATTAAAGCAATGTATTATACTTTAGCATATCGGTAACAGAGATGTATTCGTTTCTAATAGACCGAAACAAGTAGATAATATCATAACCAAAATTGATTCTTCATATAACACTGAATTATATATCACAGCACACTCACATAAAAAGTTTTGTCGGTGGATAATTATACCTGCAATTTCATGATTGCGCAAATGCCCGTCTTGTTTGTACATGTACGCGCAGCATTACAGTGGCGTAGAACAGGACTCACCCCAATTTTTCGAAATAATGCAACATTTTTGTCTCTAAACTCGATAGCATATAATTACCTATATGTGCTCCGCTCGGGTGATATACTTAAATATAAACGTCATGTAGGTATACGTTAATGATCTCTAGTGGCCCCTTAACGTGGAACTTTCTTATGTACATGTATATAGTTGTTGTTTTATGTTTTATGAATGTCCATATACCAAGGTTCTGTGGCAAGAGCAAGACCAGCCACGAAGCACTTGTTGGCCTGTTGAGCTTTTACGGTTAAATTGTTTACACCATCTCGCTCAGAATAGAGACAATATAAAATAAATCTTTGTTCTGATTAGTGTTCACTTTCAGAGTACGAACTACAATTATATTTTGAAGGATAGCAGGAACGATGGTGTCGGCTTTCAATGTGGCGCTGTACCGGCCAAAATCCGCACAGCATTAGATATATGTATGTGTATAATAATCAGTGGGTGCGGCAGTTGTGGCAGTTAATTCGAGTAAGATAAGAAACTATTCGTATTACGTCAAATAACATGCGCGGATTGGGAAAATTTCCCAAACACCGATATTTGTAACTTGTTAGGTATGTTACAATTGTATTGCTATGGAAAAAAAACCTGTGGTTTTGTGGCGCCAAAGCTACATGTTTTGCAATATCGGTCCAACTTGTAGCAGAACGTGCACATAATGATCCGATGACAGAGACAAGTGACATGTCCGTAGTGCGACCATCGATATGCTTAATTGGCTTCAGTGAAAACATAATCTTTCCGGGCGGACACACTATATTCCCCGTTGCATTCCTACTTCCTGAATAGCATTGTCTTTTGACAAATGAAAATCAGAAGATTGGATTATTCCCTTTTGCTACACGGTTCGTATATAATGTTACAGGTTGGACACAAAAATTATAAACGGTTTGAGTAGTAAGGAATGTAGGGTGAATGGCCACGTGGGTCCGGTGTCTTTCGTTGTCAATGGCAACACGCGTTACAAGTTACACGTACGTGTTGCCGATCATGGCTATTAGGCAGGTTGCTAACTCCAAGTTCCCACTAAAAGGGCTAACGCTAACTGGATACATACATTCCTCGTGGTATACGTCATGGTATTTTGTTTGTTTTGTTATCGGAAAAGGATATATCTTGCCGTCTGTAGTGACTTTACAAGTTTCAAACGTGTAAATTTTATTCCCCAATTGTCAGGTTGTAATATAAGTATATCGGGAAGTATGGAACTTGTGTGGGTTCTAAATAATGTTTTGATATGGCACAACCACGCTTTATACTATTTAACCGATCTAATCATGTTTTTGACATGTTTTATCGTGCGAAGTGATGCTAAGTCGATTTCTGCTCAATGGAGATGTATGGAAGATCGAAATTATTTTGATTGTTTCTTGCATTCCGAACATCATAATTGATTCTGTATGCCCAGAAAGACATTGCAAATATTCGTCTCCAAACATATAAAGCAGACGCGGTCTTTGTCAAACAGATTGTTCAACGACGACCATTTGAATTTCGACTGAATGTGACATGATGGCCGTTTAAATGTATACGCATTTATTACCTGTTTCGTTTAACCCAGTTACACGTATATGCGTTCCAAAACGCAACTGTCGATTGGACGCGAACTGCAAGTCACTGACTGTGAAATCGAACCACGAAATTAGTGACGTGTACGTCAGATTTACATCCCGACGTTCCCCGTTTGAACAGGAAATTGTAGTTCGCGAAGCGAAATCTGAAAGTTTTCATGAAGGTAACGCGCATGAGATCGATATACCTATGAAGCTGCTTTACTGTGTCACGTTACCTGGAATAGTATCAGAGCACGCGCTTAATGTAACCAAAAGTGGCGCTCTCGTTAGGAAAAGGCGCAATAAAAACGGCTTCCCTAATGGTCAGATGGTATATCTTAACCAATCAGATTTGACGTTGCATAGACATGGTTGTTGCTAAGCCTTGTAGTTCGAATACAGAAATCACCATCTCGTCGTATTTCCACAAATTACCCATTACCACACAACATAAGGATGAGATGAAAGCTATCTACACAGAAGGTAAGTGGTCTAAATAAAAAATAGTACTTCATATCTTGTATTGGACGGCAAAATAGCACCAAAATCACTTCTTTTATTGTGATTTAAGACTTCAGTTCTTTGACTTTTATTTACACAGTAAGGTCCATGATATTTACACATACAATTAGATTAGATCAATAGCAATTATACCCGCACATGTTGATACTTTGAAGTATATTCACAAGTCGCAATAATTAATGTACCGGTTTAAATCTGGTATCAATGGTACTGTGTATATGTTTATATTTCGTGGACGTATACCAGTATACACTAGAGTTTAATATATGCCCGGGAATTAAACAAAAACAGGAACCGGGAATGAATCCCCTTCAGATCCGGGAACCGGGAACGTTCCCGGGAAATGTATGCACAAGTTACACAACACGGGTTATGCGCAATTTGGCTAGTTTTGGTGACAGGGATCGTAATAATGATAATTTAGATGACTAAAGGATATTCTAAATTGTTGTATTTGATCTCCTTGGGCCGCAAAATGACATACAACGTAAAGTTCAACTTAAGAGATTAGCTGAGGTTAGACAAGAAACAGTCTATATATACTTATATAGTATTATAGTTCCATGAAATTAAAGAAATCTGTGTGTACTGCATGTTTATTTCCAATACTGCACACATGTTTAGAAACTTTAGTTTAGTGTCCTCACCGTCCTGATTTCTTCATTTCCAAATGTTTTTTGGGAGTCGGACATATAATCTTGAAAAGTACATACGCAGCAACACGAAGTCAAACAGTGACTTATCACTGAATCGCGACCTAATTTTCTTAGCGAACAAACCGGCCCCGGAGAAACATCGTTCGGACTCTACTGATGTCGGTGTCCCGCTCATTAGCGCTTTGTGCATAAAGTCCAAATTGCGTGTTCTTTGTCCGGTGGCCTCAAACAATTTAGTTTCTGCATTATAGTTTGACCCCCAGTGTTTGCGAAGCCGTAGAAGCTGGTGTAAGTTTAACAGATTTGTCAATATATTTTTGAAGCTCTTCTTTCATCAGTTTCGCCGATGAAACGGTTTGTGGATCTCAGGAGCCGGAACCTCACCCTGTTGCACCCCCGTGACCATTACCTCAGTAGATTGAGCTGCCTGACTGTGCGTCGTCTCGCCAGTGTTAGTATCTGCTTGTTGTGATGCATCCGTCTGGGGTGGGCTCAATTTCAAACGTGCCAACTCGGTCTTCGCAAGACGAACACGCACTTTTTAGGGCAACTTTCAAAACACTTGTCCCGAGTGCCTTCATTTATAGAATGAGAGTTATTATGAGACTGGATATCATGCAGATAAAGAATGAGTGACACTAGATTCTTTTTTTGCGACGTTTTCATAGTGTTTCCTGGAGTCGATCTAACATCTGTTCGCTAATTTCTGTTTTGGGGTTTTTGATTTGATCAAATAAGGACTGCAGTATATCATCTGCTGACAGAGGGCTGCGTTTTCCATTGTTATGGGCATTATTCCGCAATGTCTTTAACTTGTTTGAGGTCTGCTTCTGAGACAAAATGTGTATACTTGATGTCCACATTTGCTTTCAGCATACACGCGCGTATTTTAATGTATCTTGTCAGCATCGCTTCAACGGTGTTCCACCTCGTTTTTACATACAATAAGGGCTTCAGTTCAAGGTGGAATTCAGCTACAACATAGCCCTGCAGTAATTCGTCTGCTCTTCATCTACGAAACTTTCTTGACTGAAGCTGCATAACTCTCATGGAGCTCTGGCGATTCGTCGCATTCTATCACAATATAATCACCTTGGTCAAATTCAAACTCATCTTCATCATCTGAATCATTGTCGCCGTCCACATTTTCTGCTGATCAGCCACCTCTTCTTCGTCGTCATCTGCATCATCACCAACTTGAACGTTCTTGTAATGCACATTACCAACCGCTAGGTGAATTCCATGGCTGTAGCAAATAACATATATTGTCGGCATTTCACGTCAAATTTCAGCGGGATAGAAACAACACAATGAGAGTCTTTTGAGATTCCAAAGTCACTCAACTATTGCCACCGCTGTAAATTTTCCAGTGAGCCGTCGCAAACATATATTCCAAAATTCTGCGCCAAACGCATGAACATTTATATTCATATCTTATATTCCTAACAGAAGTCCATTCATCAAGCGTAATTGAGAAGCTTTCACCGGCTTTAACTCGACGTTTAAATTCTCTCGTCATCTCTAGTCGGATATCGGCAGCATACACATGGATCATGTGCATAATTTATGTTGGTTTTTTTGATTGAAAACCGTCTCTGCTGAGCGAGTTGCGAATAAAATCACTATTTGCTATCGCATGGATTGAAAATCCGTCGAAAGCTGCCAGCTTCGACAATACTTCTGGAAGGGATTCCCTCTTCTCCACAATAATACAAGATTCTACTTTCATCTGCTTAGCCACTTTGTTTGACGGGGCTGATTCCAGTTTTGTCTCTGTCTGGCTGTTCCTCATTGATATGTTATGGTCGGAGATGTTTCCCGAGTCCACCTGTAGATCCACCGGACATGGCGAGTAACTTGGAACATATTTTGCATTTAGCCTTGTTTGCTGAGTCTGGCAAACGGTCAAAGTATTCCCAGACAGGAAACACTTTCTGTCTAATACTAGTATAGCCAGTGTGCTGTACACAAAATACAATATATCTATGTTGCTTAACAAGATAACATGCGTTATATGTATGGTTTAATAGTATAACTGTACTCTGAATTGACACTCACAAAACTCACAACTTGCACGAAATGAGTTGCTCTCACCTAAATTAGAATGCGACATCAAGAAAAACTTCACGTGGAGCCCGTGCTGCACAGTCTATTGAACTCTATTCACGGCATACACCGCCCATTCAGGCAATACCGTATACACGGTCCGTGCATTTGTCGCTGAGAATAGCCTGAGATTGCTGACGAAACATCGCCGTGATTAATAATTTGATACACGTTGCAAAAGTCTTGTTTCCCATGAACGGTACATGCCACTACGTCATGACCCATGACCTCGTGTCGTGAGGTCATGGCTGCATGAGCCAAGAGACAAAACCTTAAGTCCTTAATCCTTAGATGATAGCGTGGTCAATTCTACCCACACTTTTTGTAGAATGAGAGATATATAACATATATTACACTATGCGGCGTGATGGACACAAATTAAACGAAATCATGTGTCGTTGGTGTCCACAGATGTATGGTGAACCAAGTGTTAACAATGCATCCGTTCTCGGTTTCTACAGATCATATTCCCGGGAAACGGGGATGAGTATGGGAACCGGGATATTCCCATTCCCGGGATTAAACTCTTTCTAGTATATACCAATTAAATGTATGTGCCACGCACTGTTTTTAAAACCATGTCATTTGGACTTGGAAGGAGTAAGTTTTCGAATAAAGTAGTGCGTTATTACCACATTATAACACACTACGCAACGTGTGTAATCAATCTATATCTATATTTGCGAATGTCTGTCTGTCTGTCTGTCTGTCTGTCTGTCTGTGTTCTATATAAATTCACATGGGACCACCTAGATGGCACAAAAGGGGTCAAATAGGGGTAACTTTTTACGAGAAAGATAATGGCGAGGGTTAGAATTTTCTAAAGTGACGCCGTTGTTGTCAGGGGCAGAAAAGGGGGAGGGGCAGATTTTTTTTGGTCGCCGATTGCCACCAAACTTATAAATAATCATCCCCATAATATGAGGAATCTAATGGGGAGGTGTAAATATGTCAAAAGTCGCACCGTTCGCGTCAGGGATGCCCGGAAGGGGAGAGGGGCACCAACATTGATCAAAATAATTTTAGCGCCGTATTCCACCAAATTCTTCTGAGATCTTCTCCATGAAACAAGGAATCTTATTGTGTGATTTAAAGATGCCAAATTGGTGTCTTTGGGATGAGAGATTGGGGGGGGGGCAGTGGGTGGGTACTACATCTGATAAGAATTGGTTTAGTCGCCGATTGCCACCAAACTTATACAAATTCATCCCCATGGTATGAGTTGTCTAATGGTGTGGCTTAAAGCAGTCAAAAGTCGCGCCGTTCGCGTCAGGGATGCCCGGAAGGGGAGAGGGGCATCAACATTGATCAAAATAATTTTAGCGCCGAATTCCACCAAATTGATGCACATTCTTCTGAGATCTTCTCCATGATACAAGGAATCTTATTGTGTGATTTAAAGATGCCAAATTGGTGTCGTTGGGATGAGAGATTTGGGGGGGGGGGGGGGGGGCGGTGGTGGGTACTAAATCTGATAAGAATTGGTTTAGTCGCCGATTGCCGCCAAACTTATACAAATTCATCCCCATGGTATGAGTTGTCTAATGGTGTGGCTTAAAGCTGTCAAAAGTGGCATCATTCGAGTCAGGGGTGCACTGAAAGGGAAAGGGGCAGCAAAATTGATACACATTCTTATCCATGATATGGGGAATATAATCGTGTGATTTTGAAGACGTCATATTTGTGCTGCTTTGATGAGAGATGGGGTGGGGTGGGGTGGGCTCTAAATTTGATAAAAAATTGGTTGGTCGCGGATTAGCACCAAACTTACAAATAATAATCTCCATGTTATCAGGAGTCTAATTGTGTAGTTTAAATATGTCAAAGGTGGGGATCATTCGAGTCAGGGGTTCCTAGAGGGTGAGAGGGACACAAACATTGATAAACAATATGTTTAGCGCCGATTTCCACCTGATTGATACATATTCTTCCCCGTGATACGAATAATCTAATCGTGTGGTTTAAATGCGCCAAATTGGTGCCTTTTGGGTGAGCGATATACGAATTTGTATTCTCACCAATTTTCATAAATTTTATATATATTCATTTCTATAATGAGTCTAAGTGTGTGGTTGAATGGTGTCAAAATTGGCGCCGCTTGAGTCCGAAATATAGGGACGGGAGGGTCAACAAAAGCTTATAAAAATATGTTTAGTGCCAATTACCATCAAACTCATACACGTTCTTCTCAACTAATACAATGAATCAAATATTTGCGAATACCTGTCTGTGTTCTATCGGTGGCTCAATCGGTTAGGGGTACAACTCCAAGCCGTTTCGCCTTTCAGCGCTGGCGATAAGGGTTCAAATCCACATGTTTCCATCGTGGACTTTGTAACTCGAAATCGTTATCTGGGAAAGTAGCCAGTTACTTGCCGATGGCCGGTGGTTTGCCGCACATGGTCGACGAGTTTATCAGCCACTGAAATCACTGTTAGATTAGCCGTACGTGTGCGGATTTCCTCCACCATTAAAACTGGCAATGTCGTGATATGGCCTTACTGGCTAAAGCGACATAAAACCCCAATCAATCAATCAATCTATATACAACTTTAAGGGTAAAATCGAGTTGGCACCAAGGCGGTCTAACAGGGGTAACTTTTTACGAGTAAGATAATGGTGCAGGATAAAATTTTCTAAAGTGACGTTGTTGGTGTCAGGGGAGGGGCTATTTTTCGCAGATTTCGACCAAATTGATATATTATTCTTCTCCGTGATAAGAGGGATATAAACGTGTGATTTAAAGACGCGAAATTGGTGCCGTTTGGGTGAGAGATGGGGGGGGGGGGGTAATAACTATGATAATAATTTGTTTAGTTGCCGATTATCACCAAACTTATACATAATCATCTCCATTATATAATGCATGCATGAGTCTAATAGATTTAAATATGACAAAAGTGGCGCGGTTCAAGTCATGCATGAGGGGAGTTGCACCAAAGTTGATACAAATATATATAGCACTGATTCCACCAAATTCATGCACGTTCTTCTCTAATGGTATGATGAATTAAATCACATTTGGGGTTGTTTGGGTCATGGATGGCGAGAGGAGATTCACTAGCATTTATAAGATTGTTCAATTCGCCGATATCCAACAAAGTTATATATAGTCATCTCCAGACAATCTCCATGTCGTTCTAAGGAGATTTTGGCATTCCAATTTCACAATCTCGACAAATATTAATGGTGACCGAATTAAGTCACTTGAACAATTATATATTCTTAAACTGTCATATTTATATGGGGATGGAAATCAGGGCACTCCTATAATGATCTAGCAACACAGATACATATAATAAAGCATTAAACGTATATTTATAGCAATCTATTTAAGAGATACATATATTCATTCAAACTGTGGGACCTTGAATCGGCAGAGGATTGCATATTAGAATGGCTCCTGTATATATCATAACACGATTGAGTCTGTCCCATTCACTATAGTTTCCACACAAAAAAGTTACAATTGCCAAGAGATATGGAAATGTAGAGCAGGCCTGTTCAAAACTAGTGGTCACAGTGTGCAGTCAAATATGGTTACTTCTGAGATAAAGGAAAACGCAGTCCGTAGCACGTGACTTTTCAGGATCCTCCAATAGTGACATCTGACAAGGGTATATCTGCCCGATACAGAGGATTTCGTTCAATTTTTAGAAAAGACTCATCGCCTAACATAAACAACTCAAAATATCGATGTGTCGGGCACATGTAGCTGCTATGCGTGCATAACATCATTTCTTTTAAACTGAAAATGATTAGCCAGTATATAGCACCAGAACAGAGAAGCACCTGGACATATCTTTAAAACATCTGTATCTTCATGAAGATATGATAAACTAGATTTATTGATTTATTGATTGATACATCTCTATGTAAAACACAATTGTCGTCTTTTATGTTTTCGAACAAATGTGTTATGGTGTTCATGTTTCATGCTATAACGTCTGAAGTATACGCAGTTGTAAATAAATAAATACTTCATTATTGGTGGGACGGATTAAACGCGATAAACAAAATGATAATCGCTCCGACCCGACAAGGTGAGCCACAACTTATATTCCATGTGTAAGAATCATGTTTTGTGATGCCATTTGGATATACAATTTATTAGAATACGTGTAACACTTTGAGAGTAAGAGTATTCTATATTCCCACCAAATATCACAGAGGGTTTCACATCACTTTAACCAGGGCAACGCCGGGTAACCCTGCTAGTATGGTATATTACAGGATGACCACTGGTCATTGGCCAGTCAGCATTCCGAGGAATGTTATAGATGTGTACATGTACGGTCCACATACAGGACTTATTATAACCCAACAGATCACCATGCGAAACATTCTGCAATTTGATATTTTACCATTTCTACGCTTTTTTAGGGTAGTAGGCTTTTATGATTGTGTAATTTTAACTGTGTAAGGTTCTATACCGGATAGCATTGCAGCTCAATGAGAACGCATCCACACAAATAATATGGATCGATAAAGTGAAAACCTTACTAACACATTGCGGCCAATATATATTTGGTTATCAAACAGATAAGTCTAGCCATATACACATAACTTGGCGATGAATTGCATTATTTATAGAATGTAGCTATTTTAAAGATGCCAGAAACCGATTTCTCCCCAGTAAATATACCAGGTAGAAAAACGTAACCATTAACATCATTGGTGAATTATGTAATATGACTAATGAAGCTCCGCTTCGACGATTATGCGCGTTCGTTAGGCTGATCAGTAGTTACTTTAACACCATGTGATACTAATTACAATGTTGTTGTTAATGTTGTTACCGTTGATATTTTTGTTGCAACCGTGATAATATGAAGATGGTCGCTGATGGCGATGACGATAATGCCGATGATGATTATAATAAATTAATAATGATGATGACTATGGTGATGATGAGGAGGATGAAAATGTCGGTGACGTGATTATTCTGACAACGGCAATGATGAGGATTAAGATTATGACGATGATAGAGATGACGATCACAATTAAATGCAATTACGATGATGATGATGATGATGATGGCGATGATAATTTTAATGATGATGATGTTAATTACAATGAAAGATTACGATGACGGTAATGATGATGACGATGATGTGATCATGATAGCGATGATTATAACAAAGGCGACGACGATGATAAAAAAAACGAATGGGGACGACGATGAGTGAAACGACGATGACGATGCCTATGGCAATAATAATGATGACGACGACGTGGTGATGATGATGGTAATGATGATGATGGCGGAGATGAAGGTGATGGTGACGATGATTATGATTATGCTGATGACTATTACGATGCTGATTATGGCGATGCCGCTGACGATGACGACGCCGATATGAGGATTATGATGGTGTTGATGATGGTAATGATGATGATGGTGATGAAGGTGATGGTGACGCTGAATATGATTATGCTGATGACTATTACGATGCTGATTATGGCGATGCCGCTGACGATGACGACGCCGATATGATGATTATGATGGTGTTGATGATGGTAATGATGATGATGGTGATGAAGGTGATGGTGATGATGATTATGATTATGCTGATGCCTATTACGATGCTGATTATGGCGACGCTGCTGACGATGACGACGCCGATATGATGATTATGATGTTGTTGATGATGGTAATGATGATGATGGTGATGAAGGTGGTGTTGACGATGATTATAATTATGGTGATGCTGATGATGATTACGATGCTGCTGATGATGATGATGATGATAATGACGGACAATACACCTTGTTGATCTGGGGTCGGTATATCGTTGTATATTATATACATACATGCAATTATGTGTGTTCCTTCTCCTTCTACGATTTTTCGTATATAATCTCTATTCTCAATATCCTGTCATGTTCAGAGAAAATTAAACAAACTAAACTAACGACAACCAACCTCTGAAATCATCCATGTTTTGTTGGTCAATTGGGCTGAATAGGTCACTCTCACCGGTTTTCTGTGATAAAGTTACCCAGGTTCCTGACATTGTGATAAAGTTACCCAGGTTGGAGAAGAATGTGATAAAGTTACCCAGGTTAATAATAGTTCATGTTTAGCAACAAATTATTGATTTTTGTGATCAAAATGACGAACTACAGTACTAATATGTCTTAATTTATGCTTGATAAGGGCTATTACTTGCCAAAACTGAACAATATTTCCCTCTGTCACTTTTAAATCGAGTTGATATTGTGAGATTTGCTTAACCTGGGTAACTTTATCACAATTCTCACCAACCTGGGTAACTTTATCACAAAATTAGGAACCTGGGTAACTTTATCACAGAAAACTGGTGAGAGTGACATATTCAGCGTCAGTTGGGAGCGGGTAATGCGGTTTAAAATTGTGTCATGTGACATCGAAAGTCACAACTGGAGCTTTACATTATTATGCACATGTGTGAATAGCTTTGCGTTTGATGATAGATACGTAATTGTCGCCAGGTGGGAATTTAATTTAATTAATTGGTGCTACATTTTGTATACTTATTGTGATACAATGTTGTTGAACGTTGCAAGTCTATACTTGCCAAATAACAAACTCATTGTATTGGAAGTACGGGCATCGATAGGTTGAATTGCATACAGTGAGGCTGGAACTACAACACCCCTCAATTTGGCAATTTATTTCAGTATAAAGTTCCTTGTCAAGACTATGTATGCTGGTGACTCGTTACTCACTATGGCTTTGTGATATAATAGTCCTCTCGTATTAGCAATTACTCCATATAATATTTGACTGTGGATAGTTCTCATTCTAATGGCAGCGAACGAAAGATAACTCAACTGATATTTTCCTTTCTGACAAATCGAATTGATCCATCGGTCGAGGAAAGTTCATGTCACGACAGGGATGTGGCAATCGTTTTCTGTATGTGTATTGTATTTGTAATGATTAAACATTTTGAAGTATTTGTATTGTATTTATAATTAAGAATTATAGGAACCAAAGTATCGTATTTGTAATAAAATAGTCTGAACATTGAAGAGTATTTTTGAATCACTTTTTGATTACTTTAGATTACATCTTCTAGATTATTTATTTTTTAAAGTTTAGATGAAACTGATGCGCAGCTCAACTCTCAGTGAAATGGCTTTCTTTTAGGGATGCCCCCGTAGCCGAAGTGATTAGGTCTAGCTAGACGAGGGGTGATGCGGGTTCTAACCCTGACATGGGCGAAAATCGGGACCGAGTTTCAAGCTTGATCTGAGTCCAGTGACATATCGATGTGCCATTCCAATCGATGCATAGCCACTTCGATAAGAAATGAGGATGTGTTCACGCTCACTAAAGCAAGCATATTTGAAGCAATTAACATTTATACTGAACAAGTGCAGCCATAAGTCTGTTATACAGTGTGTATATATTATAGTATAAAGAACGCGCATTGGGCTGTCATGCGAAACCGGCGACTGCCAGGCTGTTCTGATTCGCAAGAAACGCGCATTTGTCCATCCGGTAAAGGGACGTTTACTCGAATTGTGTAATTCAGCAAATCTCTCAGTTGCTTTCGGGGTGTCAGTTTTAATTTTCACTGCACCCAATCGGTTAAATGTTATCTGCTAATAGCTTTATATATTTAATGTATACGGTCAAAGTCTCAACTGTGATCCTGACTATTAATTTGGTGACACAACTCAGAAACAACAATGAAAACACACACAATCACAACATATTGTTTGGGCCTTAAACTTCTCAAAAGTTAAAAGTATGTGTTATATTGAGGACACGTCCCATCGACACTGCGTCACGTAGTTGTAGTTGAACACATCCGATTAGATATCTTATAATATGCAGTTCCGCGGGGATTTAATTCATATCGAACTCTAAAAACTCCCCTTAAAACTGGTCATCAACAATACTTATGAATTATCCACCATCAAAATGAACCAATTTATACGAATCTTACAAACCTTCAGGGAATATGTCTAAATTACATATTAACTAAACTGAGGAGTGTGAATGAATGTGAAAGGAAAAGGAACTTGCCTCGCGAAACCACCATACTTTGAAACGTTCAGTTCCACGTTATTCGTGAAATTGAGTGAGTTTGACCTGGGGCATTGTTCTCCAGTTTCCGACCAAAACTTGTTCATAACATTCACGTATGGGTAATGTACTTTTATAATTTTATTTTACGTATTATCCCATGTCTTCTTCGACGTAAACAAGCTAGCGAAATCGGTAGGGATATATGCCGGTTCACGGTGCACGGTTACATTGTATCTCACTGTTTTATATATAACGGAATTTAAGCGTTATGTATCGCTCATCTAAAATCTCAAAAAATGACGGCAATAAAATATTACAATTATGAAAGTAACTCGTATTGTATATAAAACATATTTTCTCTGAACTCCAACAAACCAATTGACCTCTCGACTTCGTAACAGTTCGGATCTTCTCTGAGAGGAAACAAACACGGCATAGTATGTGCGCAATTTAACATAAATTCTAAATTATAATACATAATTATGACCGCAATATATCACTCTTTCCGATAAATATAAAGTGGATTACAATTGAAGAAAAATCCCGCCACTGGAACTTGGCGTAAAATCCGCTTTAGAAGAGTAAAGCAATCGTACGACGTAAACAAGTATTATCCACGCCGATTTTACCATCTGCATGGTTTATATCGAACGAAACTTCTACTATTTACGTATATGAGCTGCATGGCAGATATCTACCAAGACCACTTTTGCATTTACGTTTACATGATATACTCGTAAAATGCCATAAGGTCCATCGGACGAGTTAGAGTGGACTGATCATTTTCGTAATATAATGTCATCAAAATGATGTGTCAATGAATCTAAAGTAAATTAGCAGATCTTTCTTGAATGAATCATAATCAGTCATCTCCAAAATATATAGCCACTTCAAATTGTGGCAAATTGGAGGTAATAGAGAGGTTTAGATTGAACACTTATAATTTCGCCCGTCACGAAATATCAGACAATTTAAAAACAAATTTATTGAGGAAATACATATAATAGGAAGATGAGACAGAAATACCTAAATTACAAACATTAGAATAACGATACATTGAGCCATATAATATTATTGCATTCACGTTTGCGCGCTCCCGAGTCCCAAGTGAATTTTACTGAATATCACTTGGGACACAACCTCACTGACGACATTACTAAATTCATACATGTTGGTGTGCAATAGCTATTTTGAAGAGATAAATGCTCTTAACGAAGCATGTCATGTCATAATGTTGTATAAAGTGTTAAGTGTTAAATTCATGCTCGGGTTTTTGATGATCGAGTTAAGAATCAGACAATTCTTCATGGCAGCGGGAGGTATGCACACCACATTGTGTGGATTCTACACAGTGTAGCGGCCTTATTTCACACCACCTTGTGTGGATACTACACAGTGTAGCGGCCTTATTTCACACCACCTTGTGTGGATTCTACACAGTCTAGCGGCCTTATTTCACACCACCTTGTGTGGATACTACACAGTGTAGCGGCCTTATTTCATGCTATTTAGTACGGCACGGTTCGCGTCTCATTGACAGCAAACTAACGCTATGTTTGGTTGCACGGACTTCGATTGGAAATATAACATAGCTGGCTGATTGCTGCATAATACATAATACATTCCCGCCTCGGGCAAAGATAATTATTGTCTTATGCTTGATGGATCTATTAGAACGCGTAGCACACGAAACTCTTATCAAAGAGGAATAATCCAATATGCTGATAACAAAGTGCGCGATCAATACTGTGCATACCATGGAGAATGGGATTTGCCTGTGGGGATGGTTATCTTATTCTGAATGAACCAATTAACCCTTTACCCAACAAACCGGCCAAAAACGGCCAAATAAAGCTGCAACAGCCTAAATTATCTTGGGTCTGTCTCAATAAAACCATACAAATATGGAACCGGCTCATTGACCACATTGTGATGGTTACAGTTATGCCCTGTGCCAATGCATTCTCTTATATATGCGAGTCGACCATAGGTCGCCTCGCATATATAAGAGAATGCATTGGCCTAAAATAAATCTGTTTTTAACACTTTTTACCATTTTTTCTTACATTCTTTAACAATTTTATAATTTTTAATGTGTTAAGCCAATGCATTCTCTTATATATGCGAGGCGACCTATGGTCGACTCGAATATATAAGAGAATGCATTGGTACAGGGCCGTTCTGTTGGGTAAAGGGTTAAGCGTATCGTTTGTCGCATGGTGGCAGGTTTGACGTCGCAAATTTGCCTGAATATTTCCGTCACGTGAATCTCCATAGCAATTCCATAGTAACGCGTACATTTGGCTGGACATGGAAAATGACTGATCGTGTTCGTTTACAAACAAGAACAATCCATGTGCGTAGGTCGTTGCTTAGATAATTCGTTTTTAATGTCAAAGTAGTTTGTGTAAAATTATTCAACGTTTTTTTGTTGATCATGCCATTAATCTCTGCTCTAGCTATAACCGTATATATATAGAATTTGTAGCTAGTGTCATCGCTTAAATTGTTTATGTCCGTGCGGGGGGGGGGGGGTTGATAATCTATTGGGCGAGGCTCTGCCGAGTCCAATAGATGCCAAATCCCCCGAGCGGACATAAACAGTTTAAGCGATGCCATTAGCTACATATTTTATTTATCCATCGCACAAAACTTGCCTTTTGTGAGGTAAATCTGTCATTTTCCTCAGTTTTACATTCGTTACTTCGATGACGCCATTACATTTATTAGGTCAAGCAAACCAATTAGCATTCATGACGTGGGAAAACCTGAGTGCAGCTTAGAGCGAAATAGTTCGTTTGCATTTTTACATTTATTATAAGCAGACCTTGTTCTGATTATTTATAAATGTTTTAGACATATATCATTTTACGAATTATTTTAGTGAATTATACACGATATATAAGAACGTTCTGAAATCACAATGACGTCATTAAGGCCGGTTGACGTCCCTATTACCTGCGCAATTTGCATATCAAATTACGTCATCAAAGTAGTACTAACCTAATAAAGCTACGTTGACCTAATAAAGATACCTTGATGTAATAAACATAACGTTTATTAGGCAGGCTTTATGTTGGCAGTAGAGGTAGTGAGCGGTGGATAAATCATATTCCATCAGTACAAAACCTGTGAACTTTTTGATGTTCTGACCCGTTGTGACTGGGAATTTTATAACATTGAACAAACACGGAAGGCATATATCTCTTTGTTCATACTTGTTCCGCAATAGGGCGTGGTCCCATCGAGATTACATGCTTTTCTTTTACTTTTGTGAGCCGATATAAACATTGAATTATTTACCCGAGTTAAATTCAATAATGTAAGCGATACAAAGCAAAATCGCTCACGACGTCACTTAACCCTTTACCCAACAGAAGGGTCATGTGCCAATGCATTCTCTTATATATGCGAGTCGACCATAGGTCGCCTCGCATATATAAGAGAATGCATTGGCTTAACACATTAAAAATTATACAATTGTAAAGAATGTAAGAAAAAATGGTAAAAAGTGTTAAAAAAAGATTTTTTTAGGCCAATGAATTCTCTTATATATGCGAGGCGACCTATGGTCGACTCGCATATATAAGAGAATGCATTGGCACAGGGCTAACTGTAACTATCACAATGTGGTCAATGAGCCGGTTCCAATGATATCCATATTTGTATGGTTCTATTGAGACAGACCGAAGACAATTTAGGCTGTTGAAGCTTTATTTGGCCGGTTTTGGCCGTTTTGTTGGGTAAAGGGTTAAATCATGCATTTTCGAGTTTGGGCCTCCACCTATAGTGACGTACATTATTACGGAACAATTAAGCAATAACTAAGAGATATATTACTAGCACTGTTTTAAATGATCTACACTTCCCTGTCACAACATCAAAACATTTCCAGGTTTTGTACTTGTGGAATGTGATCTCTACGGGCGTAGTAAACCCTTTGATGACTGGAGCGTCCTGATGTTTTACGAAAATCCTGTGCCAATGCATTGTCTTATATATGCATATATAAGAGAACGCATTGGCCAAACAATATTTACCTTGATCTTGTAAGCCAGTGCTTCTCTTATATTTGCGAGGCGACCTATGGTCGACTCACCTATATAAGATAATGCACTGGCACAAGGTCTTTAATGATGCGCCTGCGCAGCTCCCATCATCAAAGGGTTATAGTTGAGATTTGTGGCGCGATCTTCATTTTTTTGGAGAGGCGCTTGTTTTTACTGAACATTAAATCAAGAGAACTTCACTTTGTCAAAGTGAGAAATAACCCCAAGCCAATTTCCATCTTCAGAAAAAGTGACAAGTTACTAGATTCCCCCAAGTCAAATGGGTATGACTTCTGCGGAGAAAATTGGTTTTATGATTAGAAAGTTGCTAAAGCAAATGTTGTCAGCAATTGCATCTTGTCGTAACCCCGGGCACGATTTGCATTTCACAAGTTTGCTGCGCAAATTAATGAATTCTGTTGAATTCTATTATTTATACGAGCCCTCGTCGGCCTCTTTGAATTCTATTATTTATACGAGCCCTCGTTGGCCTCTTTGAATTCTATTATTTATACGAGCCCCCCTCGTTGGCCTCTTTCTCTAGATGGGATGTGTCTTCTTCTAGTCTAGAATACCACATTTGTTACGTTCTTATGATACAACTATGGCGATATACCAAATAATAAAGAAGCCATGGCTATACAATTATTTGGCATTATAACACTGCCATCTTAAAGGTACACAATCCGATTCGATGGTTCCCATATCATCACAGTCCAACAATAACAATATTTCTTGAAATGCCGCTTCAGTTATCAGTATAGATTAATTGCCAAACAATACTGCTAACCACTGTCAACTATAGTATAAAATTGCCCAAAAAGTGTTATATATCAACATTTTGTTCAATGCAATTTGATTTATCGAGAGTATGCCGGTCGGCATTCGTCGAATATTTGCCAGGCGCCATATATGCAAGGCGGCGAAAAATAAAATATCGTATATTAATGAGCTCTTAGTTCATATTTAATTATGTTCTGGGATATAGAACGTTAAAGATGCATAATCCAAATTAACGTTCCTAAATTAGTATTTCTTTGGATCGTTTAACGTTTTATATCCCAGAACATAATTAAATATGAACTAAGAGCCCATTAATATATGAAATTTGATGGTATAAAGAGCTACCAGACTCCGACAATGTGTGCATCGGTCGAAAGATTCATCATTTATAAAAGTAAAATGTTCTATTGTTCTTCGCCGTCAAAGCAATCCTTGTCATTTTTTCTCCTCTCATATGATAAGAACGAAGAGCGTTTGTCTAAATATATGTACGGCAAATATTCTAATGCTGATAAGAGTTCGGTGACGTTTTTTTCTGAAATACAGTTAGTACTTAGTGCCTTTAGTTGACTCTTTCATCAATAATAACGTGATTTCCTCAGTATCAATTCGTGAATGGACCAGTATATGCCACTTTGGCATATAATATCGACACGATACAAAGTACAATACCCGTAACTCGGCACATCCATACAAGCACTAAATTAAACGTATAAGTTTTCTGGAGCTTCACATAACAAATAAAATAGGTTGAACCAACCAACAAGCAAGCATGCAAGAAAGAAAGAAAGACGTCATCGCTCATCTAAGGCGCATTATGACGAGACATCTCAAAACACCACACTATCCGCTCTTTGATTCGTCTGACAATATATACACAATGTAGAATAAGTATCAACAGAGATATGCATGCGATAAAGACCGGAATTATTACATATAAGAACACTTTCGGACAATCGGAGTAATCGGTCTACGGAGTATACGATCTTCGGATTATTAGACCTTCGGACTATTGGACAATCGGAGTATTATTACATTGGACTATTTTGTCTTCATAGTATTTAGTCTACGGAATGTCGGGCCGGCAAGTATTGGACCTTCGGAATATCGTATCTTCGTATTATTGGACCGCGGAATATCTGATCGTCGGAGTATTGGATCTTCGGAATAGGGATGCGTAACAGATTGGGCACCTCCATTCCTATATAAAATCGTATTGTGTAGAGGCCATTTACGATAATTAAGAAATAACTCTTGTTTTAATTAAGGTTATACAGTTGTGACCGTACAAGTTTTGATGACAGATGCTATAACGCACGTATAGACATGAGTTATTTCTTATAATTTAATCCTTCATTCCACACGAGAACAACCACACGAATAAAGTATAATGCAAAAAGGAGCGTAAAACTTTGAGGTTATTTCCGACGAAAAAGACGCCTACATACATGTACAGTCGAAACTGACATGGACGCCGTCAATCAAACATCCAATGGTCGATTGATCAAGTGGCGTCATAAATTCGTCGATTTTGATTGGCTAGTGAACAGTGTGCACGCACTGGTCGCTCGCTCCACTGTGGCAGCACCTGAGCGCGTGCCGAGTTTTTAGTTTCTGAAACTTCATTTCTTTGCAAATATTCTACGATCGATTCTTTTTTTTATTTTTCTATGTACTTATGCACTGGGGTAATGATGGTAAACGAGCAACACCGGAATTCCCTTTTATATCGCAGTAAGTATCGAATAGTTTTCATGTACATTTTAGGCACGTGGTATAGCCGTGGTGATATCACACGATGCTGCAGTGAGTGCTGTCTCTATAACAGAAGTAATCAATTAAGAAATTTAGGATATCGAGAAATAACTTTCGTGGTTGAATGTGTGACAACCTATGGGTTTATAGTATGCCGTTACTGGACAGCTTTTGATTATCTTAATTACGCATAATCGATTCATCAGCTGGTGATAGATCTATTTATCGTCATTGGCGTTTCCTTTTCCTTCATTCTCATTTGAGCTCTCGCAAGTGCCATATATACATCTATTGATTGGGACACGTAACATGGAGCCAGTGTTTTCTGATGTAACCATCGCACACGTGTACCAAGATTTAATGATCGTCAGTCATATGTAAATAATCATCTAGGGTTGTTGTTTGTTGCTAAGAATATTTTGAGTTAGTTACGTGTGCATTTTAAAAGCAAAATTCAAGCCATCATGCGGGCATTTTGACAATCGAAATGAACAGGATACAAGGCGAACGGCGATGTCGCGACGGTGCTCACAGCTGGCTAATTTCATTCTGGGAATTTGTAGTAACAGTATTGAAAAAAATAATTGATTAAACTGCGAACATGATTAATTCGATCACTGCCAAAGGCCGTCGCAACGGAGAGGAGCGTCTAATGTATGGTGCTTCTGTAATAACTGATATCAAAGTAATCGCTAAATGAGATTTCCAATGGAAATATTTTGAATACCTTTGTGCATAATTAAAAGCAACGCTTCTATTGACACAGAACTCCTCAAATGAAAAGCACATTTCAACAATTCAAAGAACGGTAGTAACATTATCATTACTTCAGTAAGGGTGAGCTACATGTCCTCTTATGGCACCATTGGAAACTGCCACTGGTTCTGATAACACATAACAAGACCTACTTAACCCTTTACCCAACAGAAGGGCCCTGTGCCAATGCATTCTCTTATATATGCCAGTCGACCATAGGTCGCCTCGCATATATAAGAGAATGCATTGGCTTAACACATTAAAAATTATAAAATTGTTAAAGAATGTAAGAAAAAATTGTAAACAGTGTTAAAAAAATATTTCTTTTAGGCCAATGCATTCTCTTATATATGCGAGGCGACCTATGGTCGACTCGCATATATAAGAGAATGCATTGGCACAGGGAATAACTGTAACTATCACAATGTGG
This sequence comes from Siphonodentalium dalli, assembly GCA_032622095.1. Lineage (NCBI taxonomy): Eukaryota > Metazoa > Mollusca > Scaphopoda > Gadilida > Siphonodentaliidae > Siphonodentalium > Siphonodentalium dalli. Next base: position 240,149,221 of record CP136061.1, on the reverse strand, counting down.
TCAAGGAGCCGGTTCCAATGATATCCATATTTGTATGGTTCTATTGAGACAGGCCGAAGATATTTTAGGCTGTTGAAGCTTTATTTGGCCGGTTTTGGCCGGTTTGTTGGGTAAAGGGTTAACACATTTATGTCAATCCATTAATAATCAGTGTGTTCGGTAAGCCAAAGACAGTATGACAATCGGAAATCTTCACTCTCTGGAGTGACAGCTATTCCATTACATCGGGCAAATTAAGGATCACTCAATTACATAAAAATTCTCATCGGATGGCACTAATCAGTCATATAATCGTTGAATGAGTGGTTATTATAACTCCTAACCGGAGACGGGCGCTGATTAAAATTACAAACGTGTGTATGTTTAATATAATGTGTGGTTAACTGTCAGTTATCTGTATTATTAAAGACCATTAACCTTATTTACGATCTTCAATGTATGTGTCGAAAGAACAGAACGGCTTAATTTTGGATCATGGAGTATTGGGAATATATCTCTGATCGGCAAAAGTTATTGTTTGATCCTGAAAGAGATGTTATTGGTGTTTTAAAAACTAGTGGGTGATTTTGCCAGATGCCTCGTCCGGTTGGGAGTTTTGCTAAACACATACACGAACAACCGCACGTCGTCGTAACACAACTCATATTACAAAACATTGTTATTACCCCCGCAACGAGTTGTGTGTGTGTGTGTGTGAGGGTGTGTGTGTGTGTGGGGGGGGGGGGTATACTGGTATTAACTTGTCCGTCAGCGCCAACGAAAGGAGTTTATGTTGTTTAGGCTTTGGTTTAAATGTGGTTTAGGGGCTTTTGAGGTTTAAGAACTTAAGCCCTTAAACCTTTTTGTAAATGCCATATTAACTGTTGTTTGGGGTCTATAAATCATTCTAACACAACTTTCTAAAAATAGCGAAAGTTTGGACAACTTTTATGTCTACACTGTCCTTGCATTTAATGATAAGAATTGAGGGTTTAAGCTCATTAACCCTGGACGTTCATAATATATCTGCAAATAATTTTTATTTTTCTCCAGCACTGAAAAGTTTACATAACATATAGATATACACATCAAATTACTAATAACAGAGTTTACAGAGATACTATATGTTGTATATGTGGTATGCTAATACCAGTATTCAAAGTCGCCCTTAAAGCTCTTTCGTTGGTGCACTGTTGGATGCCTCGTTGGAGCTCGTTAATATGGACGAACCTGAGCTCGTAAACCACTATCCACTTAAACACACATTCGTTTGTCTAGCCGTGGACGAAATTTTTCCGAGCTTTTATTTCTACATTTTTTGGCAAATGTTCTTGAAATTTGGCACATATATTTAGTACCATGGGCACCTGCGATTATGAGGTCTGTTCGACCTTTGTGGAGTTATCTCCCTTTTTCGACTTAGAACATTTTCACTTCGGGGGTATACGTTAGTCCCACCTGGGACAGGCCTATATCTAGTTTTAAAAACTGTTTCTGAGTCTGAACCCAAACTCCCAGTGCAGTTCTAGCTCCCCTTGTGGTTTCATACAAAATGTCTGTGTTGTTTGCTCTTACATTTTTACACCATTATCAACAACTATAGCCCACAAAATATTTCCTTGATGTCATATACACTTAATGGTGTATTGTTTGTAATCTTGAGTTGGAGAAATATTTTTGACCGACAGTATAGCGCTATAGACTGATTTGAGCTTCCATGTTGGAAGTTGCCATCATGTATACATTATTTCGCCCCGTACGATTTTAGCAGAGTTCCCTCTGTATACTTATTCCGCACCATATGCTTATTTGGACTCTGAAAGTATCTGCTACTCTAGTCTCATTATTGACACGATTTGACGCTTGCATCATGCCACAACAAATATATAACTGATATTTGTAATGTCCATATAAGTATACACACTTGTTACCTTTATCGCGTTTAAAGAATATTCAGCAGCCTTTCTACTTTCCCAAAATATTTTATTTGAGATTCCATTTCGGTTGTCACAAATTTTGCGCCTTTATTACTTTTTACCTATACATCAGACTTAGCCCAAATTTGGGCCACATCATTTTATATATCTTAGAAGACATCAAATTTCACACTGGTTAGTGAAAGTAAAAACCTGAAATAAATTGTGTTTCACGGAGGATGTAAACGTGGACATGTCCGTAAGATCCGAGCAGGTGCCGAAACGGACGCCTCTAAAATCCAATTTCAATTTTGTTACCAATTTCATATAGTTACTATGCAGGCTGCGTCTTTGTGAGGCCGACTATAATCTTAACATATTTGAGAACATTGTCGTCGGCTTTTCAAAGAGATTGGCTATTATGTTTCCTATTACCAACAGACGAAAACGATCAAAAATGCCAGTGCACACACACCAAAAAGTAATTCATAGCGTTTGTTGACCCATCATTTATTTGATGGGTTATTTGATGAGTAAAAAAAAAATCCCACCCGCGGGGGAATTTGTAATGCATTTGCAGCGCCGTATTGAGTTGTAAACAGCGCAAAAGCTGATCTCCAATCTAAGGAGAATAACCCAACAATTCGAACAATTAGATCGGCACTGGGAACGATCGGATATTTTGTGAGACAACGCGATGCTCTGATAAGCCGAATGTCTGGCGGCCTGTCTAAGACAACACCTCATGTGTCACACGTTTTCTTTTCTCACTGCTAGAAATACTTTTAGCTCATCTTGACAATGTCACCTGATCGTCAACTCACCCACCATACCACCAGCTTGACGCATTGATAACGGGTCATGGGCGATTCATTAACTATTATAAATACATTATCGCTGCACAATCTGATATTAAAAGCTACTTTACATATTTGGATGTGGATCCTTGGTAATTTCGTGTTCTTTAGTTTCTATTTGTTATCTATTCTTGCACTACTTTTATACGTTTTATAATATGATTGCACATTAGTCAGTTCTTGAATTTATATTCCTGACTCCAAGTGGAAAATCCCTCATGGGTGCTTTTATTTGTACATAGCTCATCATTGTACTGTTTTAATCTAATCCACTGTCTGATTTATCTACACAGTTGCTTCGCTGTGATCTTTTTTGATACCAGATTCTGTTCATGGTCGTGATTTGGCCTAGCGGCTAAAACGACGTTAAGCCCTCAATCAATCAATCATCCGATCATCACCAAACGTCATATGAATCATCCTCCATGAATCACCAACAGCCATCTTGTGTTTCAAATTTGAGTCCAATGGCACGCCCCGCAGCCCGAATTTATTGGAGAAATGTTTTGAAAACTTACAGGTACACTCTTAGAAAATACTGTCGGTTTGACGGTGTCGGCCGTCATTAACCCTTTACCCAACAGAAGGGCCCTGTGCCAATGCATTCTCTTATATATGCGAGTCGACCATAGGTCGCCTCGCATATATAAGAGAATGCATTGGCTTAACACATTAAAAATTATAAAATTGTTAAAGAATGTAAGAAAAAATGGTAAAAAGTGTTTAAAAAAGAGTGTTTTTTAGGCCAATGCATTCTCTTATATATACGAGGCGACCTATGGTCGACTCGCACATATAAGAGAATGCATTGGCATAGGGCATAACTGCAACTATCACAATGTGGTCAAAGAGCCGATTCAAATGATATCCATATTTGTATGGTTCTATTGAGACAGACCGAAGATATTTTAGGCTGTTGAAGCTTTATTTGGCCGGTTTTGGCCGGTGTGTTGGGTAAAGGGTTAATCCGACGGTCCCATACCGTTTCACCAGTTGTACGGTAAATTACCGTTGTTTTATGCGCACTGAAGATGGTCAGAGTTAAAAATGTGCGTCTTTCCAAGTTCATGCCGTCAAAATTCAACAATATCATAGTATTTATCGGCGACCTAATTATATACGGCAGGGACTCCATACAGTATGACTGAATCTGAATTTGCTGATATTTAATATCGAGCTGCCACTTCGAACTGTCGGCTATGACTTGTCCTCATTCGTCTCAGTGTTCATGTTGAAATTAGATGTGCTGTGACTATCAAACACAGATACATTTACTGACACAACAGGATACAGGTACACATGCTAGAGTAATTCGCATGAGCTTCGATGTCAACCACTAGTGACAATAATAACAACAACGTAGCAGCTATTACTATTAGAATGTTGACAGTGTTGTCAGTTTTTTTGTTTTACCATTCAATCCAGTTGACAGTGTTCTGATAGTTTTGAAGTGCATACATATACATATACACGAAGGGATATACTGTACGCACCAGAGTAATTCACAAGATCTTCGATGTCAACAACAACAACAACAACACGGTAAACAATGAACTGATGCCGCGTAGTGACGGATGATCACATATCTATACAATTCCAACTTACGAGTACAACTATTACAATTACACAGACCGATTCATCCCATGTTCGTCAAATTTCATTGAAACGTGTGGCTATGAGACATTGTCGCCATTAGCCATGTTATCGCCCAGGTATTACGACAATTATTGTCCACTATTGGTTGGATCTTCTTCTCAAACGATCTTTGGCTGACTCACTGAGATGGATACTAAGTGTTGTGATACAGTTTGATGTAACACGCTATAAAATTAAAACAAATTGTCGACTATAGAAGAACGTCGCCAAGTCATCACGCACAGATATTACGGGCTTTGCTGTTGTCTTGAAGGTTTCAATCCCACCTATTTGAACTATATGTTGTCGTGATGTACGCATTCTTCTGTTAAAACAAAACTGTGTTTCCATGTGACTGGACAATTTGACGCCTTACATGTTACCAAAAAGTATGCCATTAAGATGTTTTACTTTTTTCATGTACATAAATTTGAGTTTTAGCTGTGATATATGTAGTTTTCGTCCTTTATATCTCAAAAGGACATGCCCGATTCACATGTTAGAATGGTCGCAATTGGTATTACTCGTAACTAATGGTAGGGCTTATCAGCTACATATTGTATTTTCGTTTTTTATTTACAGCCATATCTATACAGTAGTCAGTGAAAGGCGAACACATCACACAGTCTTTTTCTGGATTAAATTCCACGAGGCAGATAACAAGTTTGATCCTCATCAAATTTCTAAGTTTCATAAGTATCGTCTGTCACTTTGCGCATTGTGTATTTACATTTCATCAAAACTATGGTCGTAATAGAAGAATCAAGATGTATTTTTCAGTTACAAGTATTACTAATTTCGACCATTCTAAAACATATGAATCGTAATGCCTATGGGGAAATCATATTGTTACCACGTGCTAATTCTACGGTAAATTAGCAAATTAAGAGCAAAAAATACCATTCATCTTGCCTTATTTTTTACGGTCTTGATGTTAATTAAACGGTGTTGAACCTTAAAAAAAATACAACGGTCTGACTGCTACTGGTTCTGTACCGTGAAACATGCTACAGTCTGACCGTATGTTTAATGGTCCAAGGTTGGCAGCGATGTTGCGCGGTATGACACCGTTAAAGCGACGGGAATTTTTCTAACAGTGTATGCTTATTATCACATCTAGATGGGAGCTACATGTATCGAATTTGAACGATTTTCAATCAAAAACATAGCCGCCGGCAGCCACTTTGTACTTTACTATTTGCATTTCCATCATCCGACCATCACCTTAACTTCATACGGATATGGGGTGACCTCTAGATGGGCCCATCGATTATTACCGAAATCGTTAAAACACATGGCCGCCAACAGCCATCTCGAATTTAAAATATGAATACATGTTTTGAAAATTTACAGACATGTTTAGGATCACCTCTAAATGGGTGCTATCGACTTCGAACGAATTTTTATCAAAAACAATGCCGGCAGCCATCATGTATTTTACTCTTTGACTAAATCCTAAAGCACACCTTACATGACCGCAAGCAGCCATTTTGGGTTTTAAATTTTGAATCCATCGGCATACCCTGCAGCCCGCATTTATCTGACAAATATTTTGAAAATGTACAGGTATGTTTGATATCACCTCTGGGTGGGAGTTTTCGAATTTGGACGATTTTCGATTAACAACATGGCTGCTATCTTGGATTTTTTTCTTTTCATGACTGAATCCTATGGCGCACTAAAGGAATAAGGAATATACCTCATGTTGGACACAAAACTTCTTAACAATTTGACCGTGCACGTGTATGCGCCATGGCCACGTGAGTCAGGTGACTTTCGTTGGCAATGGTAACACAAGTTACACGTACGTGTGTCTGATCCTGGCTAGGCCCAGTCGTTGTCATTCCCATGTGCACACAATTGTTCGTGCACTTGGCGCATATGTATAAGACACTACATCACGGTTATAATGAAACACATTACAACAGACATAAAATAACATAGTCCTAAATGATGTTGATCAATACCCTTTGATTTTGAGCAAAACCCAGTGATTTTGAGTAAATTTTCGTTTTTGAAGAAATCATTTGGGCCTTCAACATATGCTTCTACCGTATCTGTTATCCAATTAATTTATAGAGCCAGAGCATGACCAATGAAGTTTGGTCTCTTCTAGTAGCGGACTGTCGGATGGAGGTGTTTGAACGTTCAATTTCGGTAATTAATTTATTTTTCTTATTCTCATAGTTAATCAGCAGACTTTAAGCGACATATAATTTGCAAACTTCAAATTTATGTTGGTCATTCCACACGATCCCCATTTCTTGATTACACAAGGTGAGTATACACCACGCAATATACATATACTTACGCGCATTTTATACGAGGGCTTGAACATGCATATCTCGATCAAGTTTACATGTACGTGCAAGGACCTATACACAGAACAGATTGCGTCGGAAATAACGGCCAATTGTTAAGAGTAGCAGTTCGCTATGCGAAAGGTGCCCATGATATCGGTATGGAAAATATGAAACCGATGTTCATGCACTGCTGATGTCCATATTGTCGTACTATTACGTTGATTATAGGGGGGGGCGCCAATTGCTAGTGAATTTCAGACGTTTTAACATATTAATGTCCAGCTATTGAGCGACACAATTCGCTAATGTGCTTTGCTTTAAACACAAACACGAATTATATGGTGTACATGTGTATAGTATACACCTGAATGAAATGTTAGCTTGGGGTCAATTGCATGTAGTACATTCAATTGATTATGGGGTCTCAAGCGGCGAATACGATCATTTTACGAGCATGATACTATTGCTACAGTTGTGAAAATAGTTGGTATATCTTGTTCAAACTAGCTAACATCATTTTCGGTATTATCCCATGCATGTTCTGGATTTGTATAAACCTTGAATCATAAATATGTTTAATACGCCGACAATAAAGAACCGAAATTCACAATAACGAAATGTGGCATACATGTACACGTAGAGTGTTGAATATTCGGGATTAGGATACTGTTTCCGCAAAGTAAAATTAGTCCATCGTTTTACGTCAAACCAAAAACTCGAATGGTCTAACAAATTCCTGTGGCTATGATAATTCAACTGTGGGACTTCATGAAGAAGGGAGTTCACACGGTTGGCAATACATATAAATCCAGCATCCCGAGGCAGTGACCTTTAATATTCCCGAGAGAGTAGGTAGGGTTATCAACGTGCAAACTACTTCCACGAGTTCAACCAGATAATACGGTGTTGTAATGTCGTGCGGTTGTTCGCACAAAGTACCGCTCCATTGTAGACCGAATACAGAGAACATGATTATCGCGGGCACATAATCAGTCGGACGTGCTGTGGGTAGTTGTCTGGTAATCATCTTGCTCTCATGTGATATACCAACCGGAAGACAAGAAACCATCGACGTGCCGCTATTCAGCCCGGCAGACTGTTTGTCATGAATAAGCTTTATGTTGCATAATGGGATGATACCTCTAATACGCCGCACAATTATGCTGCGCTACATTGTATTGGCTTCGTGTGTAGCTATATGGGTTCCAACTAATGTAACGTCATACATGTATCACCACTGGAAGAGTTGCCTATCTGTTTAACATCATGATGTGTATTCTCTCGGCGCCACAAGTCAGCCACTTTGTATATATGTTAGCTCAAAGCATCAGTAGCCTTTAATAGTCATGTTTAATGCAAAATATGTGTGTACAGACCGGATAACTGCGTATGAGATGAGTAAGTTATTTCAATACTTGCCCCACAATCCATTCTACGATATTTGTATAGTATTGAGGAAAAACTGTGTGTAATCTTACTCAGCACCACAACTTCCGTCTCATTCCTTTAATGGATTATGGGAATGATAGATATATTTCATATATATTACAATTCGAAAGGCTCATCAAATTTCGACATTCATCCTATGCATGTACTTTGTTTGATCAGGGATATCGTATAAACGATTATACGGTAAGAGTGCGCCACGAAAACTTATGGATAAGCACCCAATACCTTACAGTACCGATATTCATACTGGTCATGGTATTACCTTGATTCCATACTGTTTGGCAAACAGTTTCATGAATGGACAATTAGAAACATACATTCAGTGCCGATATCCAAGACAGGAATATTATGGGAGGGTTCGTGAAATGTTTCAATGAAATTGCTGAATGTTTTTGCATGTTCTGTTCAGTTTTTAGTCCACTTATTTCATTACAATATTAGTTTATTTTTGTGTATTTCGAAATCCCTGACCCTTTTCAACATTACTTCTTGATGTGCTACTATAGTTGCGGTTACCGTGTGGTTACCACTCACCACCCATGCATGTGGCGATATAAAAGACCCTTGTCAAAAGAAAATGTGACTTGTTCTATTGATGGAACTTCCCATTCAGATTCGAAGTGAATGGGTGGTCGTTTTCAACTGAATCTCAACAAGAAACAAACCATGTTTGTCGCAGTTAATGTATCTGTTCACCGATTGCCCATTTCACCATAGTAAAAATGTGGGCGGGATGCTATTTAATTTAGCATCATTGGCGTATGTGTGCCAACATGATATGTTTATAACATTAAATCTGGCAATTATTCGCATCCAGGTTTTTATTGTACTATTCTAGTCAGGAGGATCGCTGAATAACTGATCGTCTGAGCATTAAGTCAGGATTGGCTCACAACCACACCAATACCTGTTTGTGATATGCCCTAAATATTAGGTTCTAGATAGTTTTATATATGCTTATAGTCTGTACGTGTGCCTGGATGTGACATGCATGCCATCTAATAAATTATTGATAGTGATACCCGTTTATAGGGGTAGCACAGGAAGACAGCCCGCGAGGGCCACGTTACCCCCATCAATATACATCATTCATGTGTTATGTGTTATGATATTTGTTTATATGGGGTAGCAGGAAGCAGACCGTCAGGGCTACGTTACCCCCATCAATATACATCATTCAGTTGTTATGTGTTACTGCCATTGTATAATTCATGTGTGTGTTGTAAATAAATTATTAAGCTTATTTGTGCTTACCCAGCGAGAGCACAAGTACTTTCATGTTTGGTTATGCAACCTTCTTCCGGTTTTGACAAAGGGAAATAATTTCAAGTAAACGATGAATCGGAAGTATTCCCTCCTCTCGCATACGAGCGTCACATCCTGTATGTTAGCATGTTTTCACTTGTCAGCATTTTTGGTTATGTGGGCGTGTGTGTGCACAAATTATATGTTTCTAACAATAAAGGTGGTCATTAATCACACTCAGGTGTTTATTTTACTTTTTATCCAATGCATGAGCTCACCTGGCTAGAAAAGTCAATATCAATTCGTTAGATAATATCAGAGTGAATAAATGTATTTTATCGTATATAGCCAACCATTATACATTTTTGTTTTGTGTGTTTTTATTTCTTAAAGATTAACTCTAGCATGCGGCTACACCTTGTTGGCATTTCATTGCTGATATGAATGGTATATGTTCTTGTCTCGTTTATGTGCATGGAAGAGGATACAGGAACGGGACATGGCATGTATATTCAATGTTAAAAAGTCGACGTCCATGGGAGTGGATAATGTTTGATTTCCTGAGTTTCTGAAGTAAACTATGTTACTTAAGTTAACATCTTCGCTGCTAAATGACGTTATGACGTCGTGTGCTGGGCTGTTGACGTTATTGGCATATTACAATGGGAAAATATAGCGGGAATGTCAAAAGAACCATAAAAGTGACTCAGCTGAAAGGCTATTATCGTTCACAATCGTGGAAAATCATACACTGTTTGAAACGTCGAGATACAGTTATTCCGATGCACTAATCTCTGAGTTCCAGTTATGTATAATGGCCTACTTCTAGTGTGCTGAAGTAGGTCCGTAGTACCTACGGACCATATAGCACACGGCGTGCACTTTTACGTCCGTGATAGATACGGACGTCATAGCAGCGAAGAGGTTAACACAAATGAATCGCTCACACCGATAAACTTTAAGCACTGAAATGAATCTCTGTCCGTAGAGTAAAGGTTGTTCTAAACTATGATCATGAGACATGCGTCAAGCTCTAGTATACTAATAAGGACGCATCATGTCTGTCTTATGTCATGTCTTTTGTCGACAGTGACCACGATCGGCGAGCTTAACTATGTTCCAATCACGCAACACTGAACACTTGCTTTGGATAAGTCCAATATGGCTACATCGGTTTCGATTTTCTTGTCATAGGCTGATAGTTGATATGCTCAGTTTTCAGTCGAGTTTTTCAAAAATTCGACTTATGGTTTGACGAGGGACGGTTGGCGGGCGGGCGGGCGGACCTAAAGAATGCCTTATAAATTTGACATTTGTGAACGGATTCAAAAACATTTTGGTATGTGAGTTGCTCCCAATGACTATTTACTGTCTGTAGAAAATGGGTCACGTCCGAAGTTTTTGACAAGAGTTATCCATCTTTGATGACTTTTTTGCAATTTTATCACCTGTTAGCGCGATAACTCAATCAGATATTAACTGATTACAACCATATTTGATATATGAGTCTCTTGCAGCCACATCTCGGATGAGTTCGAAAACCAGGTTTGTCCGAATTTTTTCCCCGGAGTTATGGGCCTTAGTTTGTCTATTTTTAGCATTTTTTTCACCGATAACTCAATCAAATATTAACTGATTCAAACCATATTTGATAATTGAGTCTGTTGCAACAATATCTCGGACGATTTCGAAAACCAGGTTTGTCCAAATTTTTTCCCCGGAGATATGGGCCTTAATTTGTCTATTTTTAGCATGTTTTCACCGCTAGCGCGATAACGCAATTACATATTAACTGATTCAAACCATATTTGGTATATAAGTCTCTTGCAACAATATCTCGGATGAGTTCGAAAACCAGGTTTGTCCGAATTTTTTCCCCGGAGTTATGTGCCTTAGTTTGCCTATTTTTAGCATTTTTTTCACCGTTAGCGCGATAACTCAATCAAATAATAACGGATTCAAACAATATTTGATATATGAGTCTCTTGCAACAATATCTCGGACGAGTTCGAAAACCAGGTTTGTCCGTTAGCGCGATAACTCAATCAAATATTAACTGATTCAAACCATTTTTTTAGCAATTTTTTCACCGTTAGCGTGATAACTCAATGAATTTTGTTTCAAGAGTTAATTGCTATGCATAACTCAATGAAATATTAAACAATTTCAACACCTGTGCACCTGCTATTCGAAATTTGGTTGGGCTGAAATTTTGCTGGGTGAGTACCAATTTACTTTATTCAAATACCAAAATTGTCTTTCATTCGATTCTATTGAATACCCAGAAATGTTCTTGTATTCGAATACATTGAAAAGTATTACATGGCGCGAGTAAGCTGCTCCATTCAATCGAAACTTTTAGAACATTGAACATATCCATTCAATCTATTATATATGTTCAATATTCGGAAATTCAGAAACTTTTATAACCCGTTATACACTCTAATTTTAACATATGTAATTGCATTGGGTAAATTCGGAAACATTAATTTAAACACTGTCTGTAATTTTAGAAACTTTTTGGAACATGTGTAACAGGTAGAACTTCATATTATATTTCTGATGGCTATCCCTGCCAATTGAAAATTAACTACAAGTGGAAGTGGACGAGTTCAAAAACCAGGGTTGTCCAAAAAAACATTCCCCGGCGTTAGGGGTCTTACTTTGTCAATTTTTTTGGCAATTTTATCACCGTTAGCGCGATAACTCTATGAGATATTAACCAATCATTCAATTTATATTTGGTATATAATTCTATTGCAATAACAACTCAGACGAGTTCGAAAACCAGGTTTGTCCGACTTTTTGGGCCTTATGTGGGCCTTATTGCCAAGTTATTGGCAGAAGTTTTTTTCGACTGCCAATAGACTCGACATAGCATCTTAGATGCGTACCCCTTGTTTAGGAGTTGTGTGACCACGAGTAGCCTCTTCTAAAGCCATGATTTGATTGTGCTAAGTTGTGTTTGTCCAGATGGTCTAGGATGTGGCGGCATATTATGTGTTCCATTATTTTGCAGGGTACTGATGTTAGCGATACTCGACGATTGTTTTCTGCTGTATGAATAAATCCCCAGACTCAGCGGGACATACAGAAATTCAATGTAAAATGTCGCGCTTCGAGAAATAACGTGCATCAATGGCCCAGGGATGGACATATTTTTTTAATATTGTTGGGTCTCTCCAATCATGTGGTAGTTCTCCTGACTTTAAAGACTTTGAGTCCGATGAATGGCAACAAGCCATATTTCCAACTAAATCCTGAAAAATTACCCATAGTTCTACTGTGGTTAAGGAGTCGATTATTTAGGGCATTACTGTAATCTCAAAGTCTTTAAAGCTCTCACTGAGAGCTGTCCGATGAATGGTAACAAGCCATATTTCCAACTAAATCCTGAAAAATTACCCATAGTTCTACTGTGGTTAAGGAGTCGATTATTTAGGGCATTACTGTAATCTCAAAGTCTTTAAAGCTCTCACTGAGAGCTGTCCGATGAATGGCAACAAGCCATATTTCCAACTAAATCCTGAAAAATTACCCATAGTTCTACTGTGGTTAAGGAGTCGATTATTTAGGGCATTACTGTAATCTCAAAGTCTTTAAAGCTCTCACTGAGAGCTGTCCGATGAATGGCAACAAGCCATATTTCCAACTAAATCCTGAAAAATTACCCATAGTTCTACTGTGGTTAAGGAGTCGATTATTTAGGGCATTACTGTAATCTCAAAGTCTTTAAAGCTCTCACTGAGAGCTGTCCGATGAATGGCAACAAGCCATATTTCCAACTAAATCCTGAAAAATTACCCATAGTTCTACTGTGGTTAAGGAGTCGATTATTTAGGGCATTACTGTAATCTCAAAGTCTTTAAAGCTCTCACTGAGAGCTGTCCGATGAATGGCAACAAGCCATATTTCCAACTAAATCCTGAAAAATTACCCATAATTCTGCTGTGGTTAAGGAGTCGATTATTTAGGGCATTACCATATGTATGTCAGTCCTGGTGCTACGGCTATTGCACACATTTTCAAGACCTTGTTGGGAATGTCGTCCGGACCGGACACCTTTCCTGGTTTTACATCTTTCAGCAATATTTCTACGCCTTCGGTGGATATATTCAGCTTTTCTATCGATGGTTTGTCGGGTGGTAGTTTTGTATCGGCTTGGCTTCTGCCTTTTGTGAACACCGACCGGAACTGGTTGTTTAAGATTTCGGCCTTTAATTCTGGGCCATTGCTTAGGATACCATGTTCTTTCAGTGGACCTTACCGATGTTGTCTCTTAGGTAGTTCCAGAATGGTTTCGTGTTGTTTTTGCCAAGCCCTCTTCTACTACTTTGTTTCCATTCAGCCCGGCTTAACTCTCGACAACACGTTTTTTTAAATTTGCGGTATTTGTTCCAATTTTGTTTTCTTTTGCTCGTTTGTGGAGTTTGGCCCTTTTTTAGCATCTTGATTATTTTCCGATCTATATGTAAGTGGAAAGAAACCTAACAGGTAAAATTATGTGTTGGTCTGAGCCCTTTGGCTATCACGTAACTTACCAGTATCTTTGAAAAGCCGACGAAAATACTAATGGCTGTACTTCTCTAGATTTGTGGTTTAAAATCAGTTTCTGTATTGTTGGAATTCCCTCCATTTCATTGGAGAGTGGCGCAGGGTATGAGCGATTTCATTGGCTAATGACATACCAGAGCACTTCACTGATCAGAGGTCAATGACGTGCTGACAATTTTCTCACGCATTGTCAAACACAACTATTGCTGGAAAACTGAATACAAGTGATACATCCATAATTCATTAGATCACATATACCACAAACCATTATTATATACGGCAAATTTGAATTTTTGAGACAATGCAAATTTTTTGAAATTGGGTGGGATACGAACCCCGGCCCGACGGCGAGCGCGCCTTGCGACTCAAAGTCCGACGTCAATACCACACGGCCACCGAAGCAACCCCAAAAAAGGAAGCTCGAATGGCCGCTGTATTCCGACGTCGCACTTAGGACACTATATTCACATTTTTAAGGTCTCTTTATATATATGGATATATGAGGTTCGGCACAGCGGCAATGTTATATATTTTATGCCTCCGAAACCCTTATTATATAATTTCAACAGCCGTTATTTCCTTATATATCATATATTATATCGTATAGTGATTAATAAGTGCGTGCTTCGCGGGATACTTTGCACCGCGCCAACAAAGTTACCGCACGGATTAATACTATTTCGAAAAGCCGCGCTATAGACCAACACCAGACATTGCAAAAAATGATTGCTTTGTTCATTAAAGTTAAATTCTTGTTCAACTTCGTTGCACTAACGAAAATAACAGGCGAATTGCGGGACTATATATTTAATGCATGCATTGTTCAGCTTCGTTTAAAGATTTTGATATGTTAAAAGGGACACAGCTCTAGTTTTTTTCATGTGATATGTGTTATGTTGGGATATAAGATTTTGTGAAACTCGTTTCATAAATTTGATTTACATTCGTCTACGACTCGTTGTGAATTAAATTTATCAAACTCATTTCATAAAATTTTATGTCCCAACACAACTCGTTGGAGATCATCTATATACTCACCGCAATCTAGGAGACATCATCTTCGAGTTTTATCAGTCAACGATATTCATGACTGATTATTCGTTCGCATCGTTTTGTATTTATAACTTTCTAAATACTACGATTCTCACAATCATTTACTTCACCAGGAATGCACTCCATATTTGGAATCGGTTTATTACGTCATGTTGGGAATGCCGTGTCGTCGTAGAAATGAAATATAATGGACACATCTAGAGACGTACATCCGACACATCTAGAGACGTACACCCGTTAGGCTTTTCAAAGAGACTGGTATCTGATAAAATGGAAGAAGCAATCTACACACTAATCGATTACAATAAAGTCTCTACTACGGCTATGTATTTGAACGAAAATATCTTAGTGGTCTGCTGTCGATATTTGTGTTTCTGTTCCAATATTGTCCTACTGTTTCCAATACAGTGGTCTGGTATATAGAGGGTCTATATTGAGTCGCTCCCCGTGTGTGCCCTAATGTGGAACCCTGTTTCCCGCGTAGGACTCCTGGATGTACTAGGGCGGTCGTATCACGTGAGGCAACGATCTGCGGATACGGCGTAGCTCGTGGTCCACTTTGGTCCTACATCTCTTCAAGATGTGTGGTTGAGTTGACCCGACTAGCCACGCCTCTCCACAGTGTATCTTGCAATGTTCACGCCTGTCACACTGTGGGGGGCGTACAGTGGGCTGATAACTGCAGTGGCTAAACGGGCCACCGCTTCAGCTATGTGCAGGTCTTTGACCCGACCATAATTCGAAGGGTAGTCCGAGGCGGCTGCTGGGCTAGTTGTCGGCGTAACATTGACCAGCCGCCAAGTTCCACTGATGCTGATGTCCATACTCAGTACATGGTACTTGCTTTTGATCCAATTGTGAAGAAACCTTCAGTATTAGTGTTGACGGAACGCCACAAAGCATAGCCGGACAATCAAAATCCGTCAAACCGATCACCAAGTAACTCTCTTCTGATCGAATGTTGAAGAAATATTCAAGCTAAAGCTCTTATGCAATTAACATCTATTGCACACACGATTCCCCCCCCCCCCCACAGGATATTGAACAGTAGCAGAGCTGTGTTGAGAATTCGCGATATAGCTGATTGTGCTGAGTCAGAGATATTGGCTGAGTTAGCACCACAGGAAGTCCGTAGTTTACAAACAGAGTTGACGGAGACGAAGTCCCTTTGAATAGTTATCTTCTGACCTTCAATCTTTGCGAACATTCACCGACATTGAAGGTTGGATATATGAAGATGGATTTACGCAATTAGTATAGACAATGTTCAAAATAAAAGCTCTTCGCGTACATACGTACATTTATGAAATACGTTACAACAATACTAATCATTTTCTAATTGGTTTTCTGTTAATCCAGTTTTAAATTTGAATTGACATCAACCAAGCATTTCCGGAAGCCAACCTAGGTCACAATGTTCAAAACACTCAATAGTGCATCACCGCTGATTATGGCGCATTTTTCTAGAGTGCTAATACCAGTCATTGGGTGGACCACTGACCTACAGGGAGTCTGTCAATTACGCTGATATTGGCCAGACAGAGTAATTCGTCCAGGGGGCTAATTAAGAAACGGGCAAAATATCAGATGTTTCAAGCTGCCAAACATAGGGATTGGTTTGCCTTTTGTATTGTATATTATCTTCTTCTATAGGTGCCTACTTTCCGGCGCTTGACCCTACTGTTAAAAGTATTATCGTTATTCTTAAACGCTCACATATCTTTCTTGGTTGATTATGGTTATTTAGGGGATAACGGTGTGGTGTTTTGTGATTTCGGAAAGGTACATGGCGAATATATTGTGGCAAATTTAGTTAATGGGCAGAGCCGGAGCCCATTAACGGGTATTTGCCACAGTATATTCGCCATGTACCTTTCCGAAATCACAAAACACCACACTGTTATCCCCATTATAATGCTCTTCGAAATTAAAAACGTTATTTAGACAAACAAATACCTCGTAATTATCAACGAAATGTGCGGCCATAGAAAACACTCAGCCAATTCACGACTTTTTATTTTAAATTTAATGCGCTAGATAAAACGTAGTCCCTCAATTAGCATCGCTCTTATCGTTAAAAATGCTGATAAACATGAAGAATTACCACCTCAAATAGAAATAAATATGCACAACAATTAGTTTCTGCATGTACCTGATGTCTTTTTCAGATGTTTACCACTTACAAATTGCGGTTTTGATTTTACCGCGAACTTGAAGATGAATTGAAACAATGGGAAATTGTTTACTCAATGCGATGTATTTCACGCCGTGTCTGTCTCGGTTTCATGTCAATAAATTTGGTCAAATGATATCGAGACACTGACATTGGTGGGATATAACGGTGTGGTGTTTTGTATTTTCTGAAAGTACATGGATACAGTGCGAATGTACTGACTGTCAATTTTCGACAAAAGCGACGTCGCTGGTTTGTTTATATAGCAACGAGCTAGTAATGGAAGTCAGTAGCAAGGGCGCCAACTCTATACATCTACTCCGTAACGTCGCCGTCATGTACTGCGTAAGGGTGACGTCATGGAGAGAACCGGAACAGTGGGCGGGGCTGGATTGGGCATGGTCGAGATTAGGAATTCATCTAACGGCGATATTGGCGCGTAGGAATATCTAACATTGAAGGGGTGAACCGGACTATACATTGCGACAGGTTATTGATGAATAACCTACCGCAAATATGTGGTGTTTCCGGCGGTATTTGGCCTAAGTGCATTATAATTGATGTTAATGCTCGCATCTGTATAGACCGTATAGTCTCTGCTGCATCTCAGGTTTTTTATTGTTTAGCTCGAGTTCTCAAATGCATACAGTCCCTTGTTTTACTATATGTTTCAATGTCAAATGTACATTTTTATATTCATCGTGTACACATATTCACTATATGTAAAACGTTTTAGAACATTAATCATGTGGTTTTACGGTTATATGCAATAATCATTATCGAACCATATGAAGGCTGAGGTTAGTCAAAAAGATATTTCATGCAAAATATGTTATTTACATAAAACCTACTGATGTTGGTGTGAGCTCGGCTGGCAGTGGTATGCATATTTGGCTAATAGCAGTACGTGTGTGTTAACGGGCATGGCTCATTCGAGCTTCCAAATTTTGTATACGTAATTTGGACGGAGGTATAAAATACGTTGACAGATACGCGAAACGTTGATATATCAGCCATTTTCCAGTTGTTTTCAATTTTTCGCACATAAGTGAAACCATATCAGGAATATAATAACATGGAATTGTCTTTGCTGTTCCATGGCGTGCAATTGACTGATAAGTTGACTGATATGTCCAAAGTTGTATTTTTAATGACTTCAGTGCGTCTAACCAATCTCTACCAGAGCGCACCAGTCATGCTTCCTTTCTGACTCTGTAACCGGCTGGGTACTAGTCCGTGTTTCTATATTTACCATGGGATTTTCCAGCAAAAATGGCGAAACCCGATCGCCCCAAAGTCAATTTTTCTATGTGCTTTGAGAACAATTCCCACACTAAAACATAATGACAGAATAGAAAATGAGAGCGGTAGTTTTGTTGACGATTTTCGCAAGCTACTCGTCAAAATTGCAGCAAATTAGAACTCTTGTGTTTGACTTACCGTTCGAGTTGTGACAATGTCGTACACGTGCGTTCATACTTTGGTCATGATGAAATAACCGGAGAACCGAATCACACCGTTTCGAAATATAGTTATTCGGTTTTAGTGGGACTTTTCAAACATAATGTCCAAAATTCATACAAATTTTGTTCGATATGTTGTGTGCTTAACATACATATATGGCAGATTCTGGTGCAGAAAAAAAATACGACGCATTTGTAACCAGTTACTGGGTTACAAATGCGCCCTGTTTTTTTTTTGGCATTTGGAGTTACATTAGGAAGTCGTGTGTTAGCTCCAACCAGTAACAAGTCGTGTGTTAGCTCCAACCAGTAACCCGATTACAAATGCGCCCTATTTTTTTTGGCATTTGGGGTGAAGTCGTTTCAAAAATGCGACGTGTTTTTTGTTACATAGTTACGAATGCTTATCAGAGAATTACTCCAACTAGGAAAATGAAAACATTTAACTCATCCTTGTTAAAAAGGGTTACAATACAAAGTTACATTTGGAAGTCGTTTTAAAAATCTGACGTGTTTTTTGTTACATAGTTACAAATGGTTATTAGAGAATAACTCCCAACTAGAAAAAATGAAAATATTTCACCCATCCTTGTTTAAAAAGAGTTGCAAAGTTACATTTGGAAGTCGTTTCAAAAATGCGAAGTGTTTTTTGTTAGTTAGTTACAAATGCTTATCAGAGAATTACTCCAAATAGGAAAATGAAAATATTTCACCCATCATTGTTTAAAAAGGGCTACAAAGTTACATTTGGAAGTCGTTTCAAAAACGCGACGTGTTTATTTGTTACATAGTTACATTTGGAAGTCGTTTCAAAAATGCGACGTGTTTTTTGTTGCATAGTTACAAATGCTTATCAGAGAATTACTCCAACTAGTAAAATGAAAATATTTGACCCATCCTTGTTTTAAAAGGGTTACAAAGAGAGAGGAGAGAGAGAGAGAGGAGAGAGAGAGAGTGAGAGAGAGAGAGAGAGAGAGAGAGAGAGAGAGAGAGAGAGAGAGAGAGAGAGAGAGAGAGAGAGAGAGAGAGAGAGAGAGAGTGGGAGAGAGTCATTGACCCGAGTCTCAGATTATCGATCGAGAATAACCCGGATTTGCGTTCCAGAACTGTATCAAGACGACAGGTATATATGCACACGCGCCGCCTTTCGAATGATCAGGGGGTAAAGAAAGTACGAGATAAATATATAGATAGAGAGAGACAGAGCACCGAGACAAGTGACCCAGTCCGGGATTAACAATCGAGAACAATCCGGATTCACTTATCTCCCTTATAAAAAAAATATTTTCATTTTTCTAGTTGGGAGTTATTCTGTGATAAGCATTGGTAACTTTGACTTCGAAATGTAACTTTGTTACCCTTTTTAAACAAGGATAGGTGAAATATTTTCATTTTTCTAGTTGCGGTTATTCGCAGATAAGCAGTTGTAACTATGTGACAAAAAACACGTCGCATTTTTGACTTGTAACTTCTGTAACCCGGTTACAAAATGCATAACGAATATTTCGTACTCCAAATCTGGACATATCTAGCTTAACAAGGGCAGCATGTTGCTCTGTTTGCTTAGTATATATTTTAATATCGCGGAAGTCCACCAAATGTGGGTGAAATGTCGTCGGTAGCAGCGGTCTTACCGAGTCATCAAGGGAGGTAAACCCTGCATGGCGGTTGGCGTCTAACCGGGACATAATGCTCGTAGAAAGGCAGATCAAGTATTTATCGTCATATTTCGGGATAATAGCGGGATAATTCAAAAGCGAATATTTTTAGATTTATTTTGTAGACCACACGGCCAAGTGGATTTAATATGTAGCCATCCTTATATGATAGAACTACCTCCGTTGAAAATGACTGATATCTGACCATTAAAACCGCTCTTGACGCGACTCAATTGTGGCTAATTGTGACGTACAACAGTATAAGTCATGCTTATAGTAGTTTTATGAAGTTTTATACATTCGGGTGAGCCATCTTTAGCAACTAGTTGTTAGTTTTACGACAGCCTGTTCTGAAAATAAACTCATATTGAACTTATTTCAAAAATAAATAAGCTAATGCATATCGGCATTATTTGAATCTGAATTACGCTCTATATGAACCTAAATCGACTAACTTAAAACAGCCCTACATGGGACTATTTCAATATTTTTGTATTTTCATGAGAACAGGCTGAAAAATAACACGAAAAAAAATACACAGTTTACGTACTATACACTTCACATAGCCTCACTAAGCTCACTTCAACGGACATCCATGAATCTTAGTATCCTCCCGGATGCATGATCACACAAACCATACCCATGTGTATTCTCCCGGATGCATGATCACACAAGCCATACCCATGTGTAATTGTATGTGTGTATACATGTGTAGGCGTAAGAATATATATATATATATATATATATATATATATATATATATATATATATATATATATATACATGTGTATAGGTGTATATATACATATGCATGTGTATATATATGTATATTCATGCCATATAACTTGCACTTCAGATAACCGTCTTAACAAAGCATAACCTTTCTATAACACAGCATAAAACGTCCCGCTTCAGCTCAATGCGAATTATTCCATACCCTTTACTTCATCATACAGCCATGTTCCATGTATATATGCCTTGGTGTATATTTAATCAGATATACATGCACATATAAACGTGCATATATAGGTACCTGACCGTTACATATGTATTCATATATGTGTGTGTTGGTGTGCGTATGTCTACGTGAATACATGTATATGAATATAAGCATATATATGTAAATGAACATTTATATATATGTATATAACCATGCATATATTCACGAGTTCTGGCGCGGCTGTGTGTGTGCACTTGCGCTCTCGCGCGCATTTATATGTGTATACATGTATATTTTCGTATATATATGTATATATGAGTATATACATGTGTATGTATATGTATGTGTGTATGTATATGTGTGTGAGGGTGGGCGTGTATGTGAGTGTGCGGATGTGTGATCGTGCCGGTGCTCTTGAGGGTATGCATACTTATATGCCCTCAAATATGTTCGTATTTGTCTTTGTCAGTCAAATTATATAACCCTGTATATTGTATTGCCAAATTCCTGCATGCAGGATGTATTTGTGTTCTCAATTTATTTATAATGTTTATATATATGCTCTTCATTATATGGAGGAATAAAGATATATATGTAAATACGGGCTTATTTCATAATAAAATAAGTCCATATGAACCTGTTTCCATATTTAGGCCCAATGAGAACTTGTTTTCACGAGGATATGCTGTTTACGAACATCAAATCTTTATTCGACAAAACCGTTGAATAATTTAGGTATTGCGTTGGATGCAGAAAGGAAAAAACACATCTGCTATTCCATAAGCGGGCTGTTATTGAATTTCCGACATGATATCACAACAACCAACATAAGCTGACACGAAGACTTTGTACTTACTTGGGGTTACACGAATGTGATCAACTCTAGTATAGTGCATTCTATTTTGAGACGTAGACACATCCGCTATTGAATACCATTCCTCATACGATGCCACGCTCTGAGCAGTGATGAAAAGACACACGTCACTATTCTTAATAATCTACATAATTATGTATTACCATTTTGATGCTCTAGGTACCATATGAGGATCCGGGGTAGAATTTTCTTATTGCACCACTGTGCGGGGTAATAATCCTCGGTTGTGTCACCCTGTCTGTCGTGTGTGCATCGTCTGGGTAGGCGTCATGCAGGGGTCCTGGTAGTTAGAGGGCGGCTAGTCATGTTGGTTGTTGTGATACCATGTCGGAAATTCAATAAATCCCCGCTTATGGAATAGCAGATGTTTCTCCTTTCTATATACCCAACGCAATACATTTGTGTTATCTGTTGTATTATTACGTGTACAGTTTTCCTCCGTGTATTAATGTATGTTGTTTCCATCGTATCATGTTTCACTGGACACACTCGATGGCTTATTTCACATCTAAATAGTGCCAGTATGAGTTTATATCAGTCCCACGAAGTTCACTATGAGCTTATATATGCAATGTACCTAAATATTCAATAATATTTCCTCACGCAAATAATTTCACATTTGACTTAGTTATTCACATATAGGTTCATGTTGGACGGACTTGATACTGAAATAAGCCCTATACTGAGCTAGATTAAATAATGTCAATTTGTGCGTATGGAATTGGACTGTTTACAAAAACGCGTTTACGTCCATATATAGCGTATATTGATGTTAAATAATGCCAATATGAGCTTATTTTCACGAGAACAGGCTTCTCTCTGAGTTTTGACTTGATCGTCTAGTACTGTTCACGCCTGTCTCACTGTGTGGAGGTACATGTACCGGGAGGCCCCATACATGCAGTGGCTAAACGGATTGCCGCTGGCAGCTATGTACCAATCTTTGGCCCGGCACGAATTCGATGTTTAGACCAGGTGTTGTCGGAGATGTTTTTTCATACACGTACGTATGCTACTTTATTGTGTTTGGCCATGTATGGGACCCACACGATTTAGCAGGTGTTTTCTGACCAATTATCGACACTCACGCCCTAGCAACACGGCATCAAAAAATATTTCGGAAGAATATTAGAAATGTTCACCATCACTTGGAGGATTTTACTCTCTGCTTCCTACCACACGTTTTGTATATGTGAGTAGCTTAGTTTGACATGGCAGTGACTGCTTATGCAATGTGTCCATGCATCGTATATTCAGAGTGACATCGAATGACATATACCGGGTATTTAGTAGTTTTACAACACGAAACAATCTATACCGTCTAAAGGCTGTTTCAGTGTTTTCGTGTTAAAATTGTTTACATTTTTCAAGGCCAAAAATAGATGGAAAGTATGGAGGAATTGTTTTTCTGCGGAAATTATAACTTATTGATCCTCTTGAAAGCCCACCCACCCCTCATTAATGCTCGGATATTTCGACACCCCACACTGGTACTGCCAATATTTGTATGTTCAGTTAGGGTTTAACGTCGTTTTAGCCACTATGCCATAATTGACTTTCGCATGGCAACTCAAAACAAAACAACGTAAATGCTGGGAACTATGAATTGCAGACAATAGTGGGTATTCTACACTCTAACCCACAGGTCGCCTACTCAGAAGTGATTTCTGAGAAGAATTTTAAATATACTGATGCCAGGACTAACAAAATCACAGCAAACATTCAGACAAAACTTAAAGTAATATGCATATATTCCAGCAGATACAGAAACTAAGAAATCGGAATATATCATGCAATATATTCAATCACAATCGCTAAAAACGTGTGATAAAAACTGATACTGTCGCATGATATTTTATGCATTTTGACACCGTCCGAAATATAATGTATTCTGGGCGAATCGCCGATATATATAGTCAGTCATTTTTTTTACGCCTCATTGAGTCATTCGTTGAAGTACTGTGTTGAAGACAAAACGATAGTACACGACCTACAATGCCCTCGAGTCGTGTTGTTTAGCGATTATTACCACTGTTCGCTGTTGCGCTGTTGTCACTGAGTAGTAACAATTTTATATCTATATTCTCGATGTGGTCATGTAAAAAGATAGAAAAGATTCCAAACAAAAGTTTGGAGAAAGGGTCAATACGACCTTAAATGACTAAAATATCAAAAATTAGTCGCGCCGATTCTGATAGACGGGTACTATATGAATTCAAGTATCTAATATTCCCATAAATTTATCAAGTAGTTTGTGCGCCTTAGCTGACAGAACATACCCTATACATTGCTAATATTGGAGTATATGGGTCCGGCGGAAAGGGTCAATACGACCTTAAATGACTGAAATATAAAAATTAGTCGCACCGATTCTGATAGACGGGTACTATATGAATTCAAGTCTGCAATAATTCCATCAATTTATCAAGTAGTTTGTGCGCCAAAGCTGACAGAACGTATCGGAATCTAAGTCCATGTTATGTGTTCTGTTTATTGCCCTCATGACCTACATTTATTCCACCTGTTTATAGATTTTAAATCTGTTTGCACAATAGTCAGCCTCATAATGGTTACAAGAAAACTAAGATGCATGCATCAGGTCGGCCGTGAACTATCTACCATAGAATTGCTGTAGCTATCGACTATACATTTTGAATCACCTGTCTGTATGTATGTGTGTATGTGTTATAGACTCTAACACTGCTCGACTGATCCGACTCGGATTTGGTATTTAACGTGTCAACTTGACCTCGCTCATAGGCATGTTTCTGGACCTTGACCGATCCGACTAAACATTTGTGTGTAGGACTACTTCGATCCCGGGAGCAATATGGACGGGTCCAATTTCACGTGGAACCATGTTCTCGAACGTGTTGATATAGGCATGTTCTGGACCAAATGAACAATAGTTTTGCCAGACGCTGTATATACTGGGTACTGTCCAGATGGAGGCGATCACAAAAAAATCCCTAAATAGCCCGAACGAAGTCGAGTACATCAGCTAGTTTAATATATATTTTGGACATTTGTCTGTCTGTTTGTCTGTTAGATAAAGCCGGGAAAACTACCGGACAGATTTGACGAAATTTGATACCTAAGGGAAATTATTTCCAGGGAGTATTTTGGACGGGTCAAAACTTGATCCCGACCTGATTTGACATTCAAAAAGATCAATTCAAGGTCAAATCTGGTAAAACGGAAGTATTTCAACGAAATTTAATACCTACTGTTACTTTTGTCCCAGGAGTGTTTCGGGTGGGTCAAATTATGACCCTGACCTGATCTTGACATTCAAAATGGTCAATTCAAGGTCAAATCGGGTAAAGCCGGGCGGATTTCGACGGGTACTTTTGTCGTGACTTTTGTCCGGGGAGTGTTTTGGACGGGTCAAATCGTGACCCGACATGACGTTCACCTTTAAAATGGTCAATTCAAGGTTAAATCGCGCAATTCTCAGAAAATCAGAGGGGAACATCCCGGACGAAGTCGGGTCCACCAGCTACTATTATATATTTCTAGATTTAGTTACAAACTAAATACCTGTATATTGTACAAAGAAATGTTTGACAAATATATCTGTATCAATATTACCATACGGGTCATTAAAATAGATACGACGAAACAAATTTTGAAGGGTGCATGTATCAGGTAAATTTTTATATTTCAAGAAGAGATATACATGTATATATAAACCAAAATAGAAGATGACTGCTGGCGACAATGTTTTCCAAATAAATTCAAAGCATTCGATAGCTCCCATCTAGTTGTCAGCCCGAAGATCAATATGAAGTTTGGTGACTATCAGATGAGGGATATGTCTGTACAGTTGCTAAACAATTCAGTCATGCAAAAGAGGATAAAACAGTAAGATACCAAATTGCTGCCTGTGGTAATGTTTTTTAACGAAATTCGGGAAAATTAGATTACTCTCACCCTGGTTATCCAGAAGATCATTGTGGAATCTGGTGACGATCGGACAAGGGGTGTCGTCTGTAGGATCAACCAAATTATTTAGCCATAAAAATAGTAAAATTCAAGATCACCGCTGGCAGTGATGTGTTCACAGGGACAGTTTGAGAACAAAATATGGCTCACATCTAGCGTGACCCAAAATATCCACATGAGAAAAAGTTCTGCAATAAAAGCTGGCTGCAGGGTGCGCCAATTGATTCAAATTCGAAATTTAGCAGGGTGTACTGCTTGTGGCCATGTTTTCCCCGCAAATTTGATAGACTGATGGACAAAACCACTGAATCCGTTGAATCAATATACATGTATACATGGATTAATTTATATGCATTGTTATACACAGTACTGGTATATAAAGGTACTGAAAATAACAACATTACTAGTATACACAAAATAAACCATATATCATGGCTATGGGTTCTAATATCCGAATATGACAGCTGAGAACTTGGTGTGAATTGAAGAGTGGTGGTGTCTCAAGTATATCTAACCCTCCACGTTAGTAACATGCCATTAAATGTCATAAGTATAATCTAGCTTGAGGACAGAAGTTATCCATAAAACCCCCTTAATTCAACCAGGTCCTCGCGCGATGTATGGTCGATCACATGATGATCTAGGGGGGATTAGAATTGTTGTATAAAAACAGCATTGCATGTAAATATAAAATAAAATAGTGCTACATCTTATTACAGATTATTGCCATATATAATCAGTGACTATACAGACAGTCTGACAAAATAAAGTTTCAGTGACACTCTATCCGAAGAGGGGAATAATTCCATCTGTTACAGTCAATGGAGCAATTATGAATCTGGAAATGTGAAATTTCTAAGTAATACTAGATATCGACATGACGCGATAACATATAACGTAAATGCAATATGGCCGCTGGCGACCATTTTTTCCTATAAAATTAAAATTTGTTTTGATAGCTCTCATCTGATAGATCAATATCAAGATAAATATGAAGTTTGGTGATGATCGGATGAGTGAACTGGACTGTGCTAAACGGTTTGGTAATGCTTAAAAAGATTCTTATCTTAATATTTTTATGTTCACTTTATAAACTTCACTGAGTCATCTTTGTCATGTATTGAGTTTGATATCTTTTCTTAACAGTTTATAAATCATGTATGTCTCATGTTTGTTATTTTAATTTATGTGTTTATTATCATTAAATAAAGTTGCATTCCTTAAAAAGATTCTTACCTCAATGTTTTTATGTTCACTTTATAAACTCCACTAAGTCATCTTGGTCATTGATATCGTTTGTTAACAGTTTATAAATTATGTATGTCTCGTGTTCGTTATTATATTATATACACTTTATAGTGTGTTTCAGAACGAAAACAAAAATGAATAAAATCAACAAATTTGTAAATTTAAAAACAATTCAAACGTTGTTGTATTCCATGTCCCAGCCCGGACATATACACCAAATTTCAATAATATTCATTGAGAAACAACGGACCAAACGCCATATAGCACCCCGTATACATCTTTTATTCCGAGCTGGCCTTTTATTCCGAGTTGGCACACGTCGATTGGGGCGAGTTAGCCCTGGGGCGAGTACGCCGATTCCGACATCTTCTCTATTTGCAGCAGGTATGCGTTTACGCTGATTTACGCGTAATTTAATTTACAAAGTTCCCCAATTGGTATCGTAAATAGAGCGACCTTATTTGACAGAGAATGCCTCTGTTATTAATTATCAAGTTGCTATGCATTAAAAACGACAAATTCACATGCTCGTTCAAGCGCAGTAGTCTATTTTCCCCATGTTAAAGGACATCCACAAATACTAAATAACGCTAACCTACTGCGAATGTTTGACACGACAACTGTTAACATATTTGGGCTGAATTCATCTGACGCGGTATTATTCCTCAAAATAAACAACAAAAACCATCGTTACGTGGAAATGTAGTTTGGGCTAACATTTACATAAATCCTCCACATTATTTATACCGACACACACACACGTCAGATGAAAAACAGCCATGAAGTAAACGACCAAATTGGCCGAAATGACCACAACCGAGCACTATCGCCCTGAAGGTGGTGTTTTTATTTCTTACGCTTTAGTCTAATTAATTTTTTCATCAAACGTTGCTTCCCTTTTTCTTGATTCACTATCTTGCAGTCGTCGTTTGACATAGCGACTAAAATGACTTTAAACCCAAACTACACAGCCAAACAAAAAGGCGAACGCTGCTGACCATGCCGACTTCTACGATTTACTGATACACGATTTCCAAGATAAACATGTTTGATGCTAAACATGTTCCGTCTGTGGCACGTCATCGACTATAAAGGATAATAATTGTGTTAAGATTTGATATTCTGAATATGGCATTAACACTAAGCATGCACATGCCCCGATGCTTAATGCGAACGTCCTATGATATCATAGTAGGTCATATCGCGGAAGACGCATGCTGCCAGTTCATTTGACAAAATATTACCATGACAGAACCTCGATCGTCTTATCTGAGTGGTAAAACGGCACGGCGACCACGTTTTGCGAGTTGACCATGTGGGTTCCACGCTCATTACAATGTATGTCGTGTTTTCACTGCGGCCCGCGCCATTCAACGGAATAACGGGTATCAGCTCACTATCGGCTTATTTCAGAATCAAATTCGTCCAGTATGGACCAATTTGAATATTTAGGTACAACATAAACCTATTTGCACGATATGTTGTCAAATGAATAGCAAACCGATCTCCTCACCACGCCGGCTTCTATATATGATTTACTGATAAACGGTTTCCAAGCTAAAACGTTTGACGCTAAACATGTTCCGTCTGTAGCACGTCATCGACAAGAACTGGTATTAATTGTGTTAAGATTTGATAACCTGAATATGAGCTATTCACACTAAACATGCACCTAATTCACCGCGAGCGAATGTTATATAGGGCAGAAATGTCATATCTCAGAAGCCACACGCTACCAGTTCGTTTGACTGAAATTTTCCATGATGTGATTAATTAACCTCGTCTGATCTTAGCGGTAGACACGAATATATCACGTCGGTCACGTTTTGCGGGTTGAGCCCATACGAGTTTAAAAAAAAATACGCTTCAATGGCGCTAATTACCCCAGTGTGGGCCCATTTGTCCACCGCCGACGGGTATCTGTATCTGTAGATATTACAGTGCATGAACCAGTTCTGGTTGTAGACGCACTGGTCCAGGTGCTACCACGACCGAGTAACTTTATAGACCAGTGGTGACTCCAGTAGCGTTCTTTAACGTGCACACACACCGAGCCATTAATGTCCGCGCCCGATCGGACAGCGTACTGCACCCACGGCAACATACCTGGACAGTGTTGTAATGGGGGGGGGGAGTCGGCATGTTGCAATGTGACTATTCAGCCTGACAAACATGGTATATGACCGAGTTCTGATTTTTGTCAAAATACCCTGACCAGGTTGCGATCCCCGGTCCGCTAGCACGAGGGACCAGTACGCTACCTCTCGGCTACCGACTTCCCTAATAATAATAATCACCTATTAATAGTGGCACCACGTTGACCGTGTGGTGCACACATGCTGTGTGGTATATGAACCCTGGTTATACTAGGGCGGCCGTTTCACGTGAGGAATCGTGTTGACTCTTGGTCCACTTCCGTCATACATCTCTTCCAAGGCGGACGGTTCAGGTTACCGGGCTCAATCGATCGGCTGGGTTTTCAGATTATATTTATGTTACCTGTTTTGCATTTGTGTTTTCTGTTTCTTCTTGTATGCTTCTGTCTTATCTTTCTTCGAATTTCGCACTGTGTGGAGGTAACTGCTATATTCCGTGGCGAAACGGGTCACCGCTTCAGTGATGTGCCAGTCTTTGGTCCGACCATAATTCAAGGGTTGTCTGGTCTGAGGTGATACAAATAGTAGCAACCACCAGCGCACAGCATGCGCGCGTGGTTGTTTATACCTTATAGGCGCATGTGAATGACTTCATATATTTTGTTCTATATCCATCAGCGATTTTTCAGATCGCGGGTATGGATTTTGGAAAATTGTCACGTGACTCCGGTTAACAACTGTGTGGAGATTACCAAAACGCGGAATCGGAAATGGACCATCGCGATGAAAATTAAATTAGCTAATGCACAACTTACGAAGAATTCCCATGTGATTTCGGACTGTTATCTGACAAGGTTTCTGATGTCTTTTACGTTATTTTGGATTTGTGGGCCAGAATCCAGACAGGATTGCACAATCCACGACAGGTCTTGTCGCGTTGTCTCCGTCGGGACCACTGCCTGGTGTTACATACATTATTGTTAAGCGTCATGTAGCCGGTAAAAGGAACATTTGAGGCATATTTTTCACGTACGATTCATATTACTAGAGTATGATATTTCTGTTTTATATAATTATTTGCTCCGCTACAAACGTATTTAACTACGTGTTTCTGTTCTATCCTACATAGCGGCTGAAACAACGTTAAGACTACGTAACATCACGATGTTGCTACAGTTATTGCCGGTGACATACTGCGAAGCTTTGTTAATATGACTTTGAAATAGCTCCATTTAACACTGAAACCCCCGACTCCCGCTCAGCAACTGACACAATTTCCAGATATCGTCATCCATGGAAAGCCAGTATGTTCTCCAGAAAAATCTGCACACTATCTGCTTATGAAATAACTTGTTCATTTTGAGTCGATAATGCACTGAAAATGAGAACGTTTTAGTCACATTATCGCCTCACCATGAGGCGATTTTAAGCAGAGTATTTGCGGACAATGACACACATAAGCCAACTCACGACTTTTCAGGTGTATGCTCTTTAACATGTGTTTTCACTGTAGCCCTCGCCATAAAACGAAATAACGGTATGATCGATTATCTACTAATTTTAGAATCAAATAATCACATTATATACCTAGTTCACTGTATAGGTTTATGACGTGCGTATTTACAAGATAACATGTTGGGGAAAGCATATAACGTCAATGAGCTGATGCAAACCAACGGGAGCAACAGCATTGGACGGAACTTACTTTTCGACAACACATATCACTGGCTGGCAAAGACTATCGAACTTTCGTCCACTCTGGTCCGATACAGTTCCTCTATCAACCATCAACAATACTATTGGAATGTTATCATCGCGGTGCACATATATACTTTCTTTGACGAACACGTCGGGCAAATAAAGCGGGCTCGGTTTGCTATTCATGTGAACGACATTGTTCGTGGTCAGTCTGCTAAAAAAAAAGTCTAAAAAAAATAACCACATAACGGGCTTATTTTAATGAGCGAAATAAGTTCAAATTGGAGTTATTTAACCCAAGTATACGCTTGATATGGACCTAAATGCGTTTTTTAAAACAGTCCAATAAGCCCATATTGGCATTATATAATCTACATTTTTCATCGACACGACTTGCCAGATGTACGCTCATTATTTTGTGTTTTCAGTGCGGTGCCGCTGAAATACACCTGGTTTATACATCGTGCAGATCATGAATGCTTGCATACGAAACTCTAACAAACACGCGATTGGCGGAGTATAGACAAATTTAGTTGACTTTATTCACTATAAACATACAATATGATTGATCGATGTGTCAAACGATCTACAAAGACAATATTATATACAAGTGGATTGTTGGTCTATTCCCACAACCCGGTGAACTAAGAACAAAATACATAAAAACTTCGCCAAATTAAGTAATCACGGCGACATATTCTCCACTAAAAAGTGACGTGATAAGTTGGGATCTGGGATTCGTGATAAATTATGCGATGGCGCGGGACAATCTCACAGCGCTAGCATGGGGCCTACTGTAACATCTTTCTACACGAAAACCCTGTGATCTCTCATAGATAACAGTTACCTTTTACTGGGTATGACAACCAGTTCCATGAGGCTTCTTTGGCCAGCGCTGGCTTCTTCATCTGTGTTGTCCAGCAAATATCTAACACTTGTTACCCATAAGATATCAGAATACCAACTAAATGTTACCAGCCAATGTCCCAACATGTGACCTCAGGCAGTCATGGGATTAGATGCATGGGCAAACTTGTGCCACACTCTGGAAGATTATAATCCCCACTCAATGCTAAACCAGGTCGGGGCAAACTAATTGCGAATTGTCCCAGATTGCTGGCCCAGATATGGGCCAAACCATTAGACATGAAGCTATTCAGCCCCTGTTTGAGGACACACTGACCGGACATTAGAATGGCTCAGAATAACTGATTATGCTGGGGAGAATTAATCCTAAAGACACTACACTAACATAGATAGATAACTATGTTGCATAAAGACATTCACATGAGCAGTATGCATGTCATATCTGAGATATCAACAATACAATAAGATTTACAGAATCAACAAAAATAAGTACACATAATAACTGAAGTGTGAATATAAAACATTTGGGAGTTGTTCTAGTTGATAGTGGTAATATCGTATAAATGCTGATTTGTATAATGGGAACTTAAAAAGCTAAATCGGTATGTTTCCAAATAAAATCAATTAATATCTTACCATATGCACCGCGATTTGGCGCGGAATTCGCACCATGTACAGTAATGCCCTAAATAATCGACTCATTAACCACAGCAGAATTATTGGTACATTTTCAGGATTTAGTCGGAAATATGGTTTGTTGCCATTCATAGGAAAGCTCTCAATGAGATATGTATATGACTTCAAATCAAACCCGATGTATTAAACATCAACAGCAAACAAATGTACTTTAAATATGCACGTGACATTTCAAGGACCAACAAATGATCCCGTAATCGGCATCGCTGTAACTGCTAAACGCGCGAATAAACATTTTACCAAATCGGCAGATCATACATGATTTTACTTTGTAAATGTCTTATGTGATGCCTCTGGTGGGAATTCAAACCCATGCGCATGTACTCTTTTAAAAAGTCAAATACTGAAAGCTCACGATCTTCATAAATTACGTGCTTATCAATTCATGAACGATTGGTTCTGTAACCAACTACCACTCTCATTTCAAAACACTTATCTCATATACCACAACCAACAATGGTAACAAGACAGAGTGGTAAATTAGGTGGAACAAAATCTAGAACATCCTTCTCCGAAAACCTCCCATGCCATATATTCCCGAAACTCTGGAAAGAACTAGATACATCTTTACATTCAGTTTACCACGTTCCAAATTTAAACGAGACGTATCAGAAGATATAATAAACAGCTACCTTTATAGTGTTCGTTGTAAAAACCTACATTGTTTCGACTGTTACCCGTTCATGGATGAAAACTACTATGTAAGAATTGTTAAATGAATCCAACGCAGGTAAGTCCTTTTGTCTGAAGAATACAACAATACCATCAGTCTTATATTATAGCAACATTTATATCATAACTGAACGATTATTTACTTTATTGTCACTTAGGCTATGGAAAAAACTAAACCACAAAAGTATCGTCTGCACTAATATAGATATAAACTTGTATCACCAATGCAATTACGCTGTCACATGGGCTCAGAGTCGGAACATTATTTTCTAAGTTTGTGCGTGTGCAGGAAGACGACCAGTAGGTCATGCCATCTACCAGTAATATATACCATATTTGGTTTGAGTTCTGTATTATACATTATCATGTTTGTTATATATTACTAAAAACAATTGAAATAGAAAAAAAATTGCAGGGGAGTAATTGAGACCAATATTCCGATCCGACAAATTTATTTTCGCTTCTGGTTGACAGATGTAAAGAGGTGTAAACAATACACAGATGGAATATTCTTTAGATAAGCCTAAATTAAACTATTTTCTACTATGAAATTTAATAATCTCTTAACCAGATATAGGAGTGTGGGTGTAAACACGTCAAATGGCTGAAAAGAAAGAGAAATACTTGAGTTTGCAGACACACACCCACAAGAGCCATAGGCAGGCTCCCGATGCTTCAGACCAAATTAATAAGAAGAAATGTTAAAAATAACCACAACGCTGCTCTTCATAAAAGAAAAAAACTATTGGCGGGGACAAAGCAGAATAACATGAACCTGACCTATTATAATGCATGAACCAAATAATGACACAGGATGGGCTCGTGCTCGTAACGACAAGTTCAGACGAGCGCACAAGTCCATTTGTGTATACCCAATGAGCATATGGAATATATTGGTTGAGACATCTAGGTCCCAGACGCCAATAAAGCACGGGGGTCTAATATATTACGGAAATCATCTGATTTCCAACGACCAAGCATTCGAATTTGAGCATCTGAAACCCCTTGGATGCCGCTAGGCAGGCACCAGTCTATGTAAACATACACTCAGATTCATACTGATACTGAGTCTATTGCATTCCCATCAACTTTTCATTTCTGAACGGTTGTGGGCTTCCCCCAAATTACGTCACACGGCACTAAATATAAATCTGAAATTAGTTGTGATTGACAGGCGTAAACATGGTCACGTGCCAGT
This sequence comes from Siphonodentalium dalli, assembly GCA_032622095.1. Taxonomy (NCBI): domain Eukaryota; kingdom Metazoa; phylum Mollusca; class Scaphopoda; order Gadilida; family Siphonodentaliidae; genus Siphonodentalium; species Siphonodentalium dalli. The sequence continues at coordinate 240,114,702 of CP136061.1, read as the reverse complement.
GCCGTCATGGCCGCTTCAACCCTGTGAAGCCGATTCTAAGAATCGGAATTAATAGTTGCAGGTTTTGTGACTTTTCGTTCGGCGGTTGTTTTACTGACAATAAAGGGAAACAGCTAACTTCCGGGATCCAAAATAATATGTACAATAACTAAGACAGATCTTCTTGAAATTATAAAAAATGTCAATTTATGTGGATCTCTTGGACTCAGAACGAATTATTTTTTAGATTCGCCAGGCGATTTGTCGACCATGTTGTCAAAAAATAACACAAATCAACGGCCACGAATAAAAAATACATGAATGTCGGGACTATTTGCTAAAACAACTCCAGAACAAAAAAAAAGTTAAATGACATAACAAAACGATCTATCAGTTCCCCAGTACCGGCTGTAGTACCACCGCAGCCAAAACGAGCGAAGAGCAACACAATTCTACCACCAACCCCACCGAAACCCTCCGACCTTACACAGCCGTATTATTAGCTCTAACGATTGGCCAGTTGTACCCTAATTACAGTTGCCTGCAATCCAAATTCCGGTGATTCTTGATTTTAAACTTTCGACCGCTCGTCAACAATCTACTTTATTTGTCGATTTGTGAATTTCTCTTCCGGTATAACATGACGTCATGGATACTATTTTAACAACATTTAGCCACACCTTCGGAATTTCCACACCGAGAGCACGTGACATGTTACTAGTTTTTTTATTGGGGCACACATTTCTTGGAGCTAAGTTTTGATTGGCGGTAATTACAAGGAATCCCGGGTTTGGGAAATGAAAACTGAACGAAAGGTCGTCAGACCCACTATTTGTTATATGTGGGTATGTAGGCCTAATGGTAATACAATGAGGTGCCTGACTGTAATTATACTTCCATGTTTTAACATGGAAGTATATTGTAATTCTTCTGGCTTTTATTATTATTTTTGCTTCTTATTATTATTTCAATAACATGCCTTAATCTCGGGAACGGCTGAACCGATTCAATCGATTTTTTCGGTTTCAGTATATAACTTTGGAAGTTCTAGTACAATGGCCTATTGAGAATTTCGTCCGACCTTGACCTTCGGAGTTATCGCCATTTTCCTGATTTTTGGGGAGTTTTCGCGCCACTAAAATGACTTGCAAAATCGATGATTGATTTCTTATATCTTCGAAAGGGCTTGGCCAATTGATTTGAAATTTCGTACCTACATAGACATTGAGCATAGGCAGTCGATGCACAAATAGGAAATTTCGTCTGACCTTGATCTTTGGAAACAACGCTCTTTATCTGTTTTATTATTGTTCCAGTATCTCCTCCGAAACGGCTTGAGATATCTAGTTCGGACTTTTTTAATTATTTGCGCATTTATGTGTGTTATGTACCACCGAAAAATGATAGGGTTCGCACTTCCGGTCTAAAAGTTCGCTACTGGTCGAAGGATAAAACAACTCTCTTTATGTGGAATCCAGAAGGGCTTGAGATATCGAGTTGGGACGTTTTGCATGATGTGCAGCAGACTCTGCGCTCTCTAATGATATATATAGTTAACGGATTTCACTTCCGGTTTGGGATAACGGGCGTGTGGGTATGTATCTCAAAACTATATTGGCGCAGATTTTGATGAAATTTTGTGGACATAATCTTTAGATGCCGCTGACCACTATTCCACTCAAATTTCTTCAATCGGACTTAAACTTCCCGAGTTATGGCTGCTTAAACACATGATTTTTATGGGGTTTTCGGACCCCTAGAATGACTTGCAAAATTGCAAAATCGATGTTTGGTTTCTTGTATCGTCGAAACGGCGTGGCCAATTGATTTGAAATTTTGTACCTACATAGCCATTGAGGAGTCGCAGTCGATGCACAAATAAGGAATTTCGTCTGATCTTGACCTTTGGAAACAACGCTCTTTATCTGTTTTATTGTTGTTAACGTATCTCCTCCTAAACGGCTTAAGATATCGGGTTCGGACATTTTTCATTATTTGCGCATGTACACGTGTTAGAAACGACCGAAAAATGATAGGGGTCGCTCTTCCGGTTAAAAAGTTGACTCGGGGTCGAATAATAAAACACCGCTCTTTATAGAAAACCCAGAAGGGCTTGATATATCGAGTTGGGACTTTTTGAATTTTGTGCATCAACCTCTGCGCTCTATAGTGATATATACAGTTTACGGATTTCATTTCCGGTTTTAGAGAACGGGCGTGTTGGTATGTATCTCAAAACTATTTTGGCGCAGATTTTGATGAAATTCGGTGGACATAATATTTTGTTTCCGCTGACCACTATTCCACTGAAAGTTTTAAAATCGGACTTAAACTTCTCGAGTTATGGCTGCTTAAAAACCTGAATTTTATGGGGTTTTCGGACCCCTAGAATGACTTGCAAAATTGCAAAAATCGATGTTTGGTTTCTTATATCATCGAAACGGCGTGGCCAATTGATTTGAAATTTTGTACCTACATAGCCATTGAGCAGTCGCAGTCGATGCACAAATAAGGAATTTCGTCTGACCTTGACCTTTGGAAACAAAGCTATTTATCTGTTTTATTGTTGTTAACGTATCTCCTCCTAAACGGCTTGAGATATCGGGTTCAGACATTTTTCATTATTTGCGCATGTACATGTGTTAGAAACCACCGAAAAAATGATAGGGGTAGCTCTTCCGGTTAAAAAGTTGACTCGGGGTCGAATAATAAAACGACGCTCTTTATAGGAAATCCAGAAGGGCTTGAGATATCGAGTTGAGACTTTTTGAAATTTGTGCATCAACCTCTGCGCTCTATAGTGATATATACAGTTTACGGATTTCATTTCCGGTTTTAGAGAACGGGCGTGTTGGTATGTATCTCAAAACTATTTTGGCGCAGATTTTGATGAAATTTGGTGGACATAATATTTTGTTTCCGCTGACCACTATTCCACTGAAAGTTTTAAAATCGGACTTAAACTTCTCGAGTTATACGTGCTTAAAAACATGAATTTTATGGGGTTTTCGGACCCCTAGAATGACTTGCAAAATTGCAAAATCGATTTTTGGTTTCTTATATCGTCGAAACGGCGTGGCCAATTGATTTGAAATTTTGTACCTACATAGCCATTGAGCAGTCGCAGTCGATGCACAAATAAGGAATTTCGTCTGACCTTGACCTTTGGAAACAAAGCTCTTTATCTGTTTTATTGTTGTTAACGTATCTCCTCCTAAACGGCTTGAGATATCGGGTTCAGACATTTTTCATTATTTGCGCATGTACATGTGTTAGAAACCACCGAAAAAATGATAGGGGTAGCTCTTCCGGTTAAAAAGTTGACTCTGGGTCGAATAATAAAACACCGCTCTTTATAGGAAACCCAGAAGGGCTTGAGATATCGAGTTGGGACTTTTTGAATTATGTGCATCAACCTCTGCGCTCTATAGTGATATATACAGTTTACGGATTTCATTTCCGGTTTTAGAGAACGGGTGTGTGGTTTTTTATCTCAAAACTATTTTGGCGCAGATTTTGATGAAATTTAGTGGACATAATCTATAGTTGGCACTGACCACTATTCCACTCAAATGTTTTTAATCGAACTTAAACTTCTCGAGTTATGGCTGCTAAAAAACCTGATTTTTGATAACGACGCTCTTTATGAGTTTTATTTTTGTTACCGAAACGGCTGTATATATCAGATTCGATCGTTTTTCATTGTTTGCGCATTTATGTGTGTTCGAAAATACTGAAAAATATAGGGGTTGCACTTCCGGTTCGCTACTGGTCGAAGAATAAAACGACGCTCTTTATACGCAATCCAGGGCGGCTTAAGATATTGAGTTGGGACTTTTCAGCATTGTGTGCATCAGACTCTGCGCTGTATAATGATATATATAGGGTACTGATTTGACGTCCGGTTTGGGAGAACTGGCGAGTGGGTATGTATCTCAAAATGTTTTGGTGCAGAAATTGAAAAACAAATGGTGGATAGAATACTGTTGTTGGTAACTAGTACTACGGTCTATAGTATCACAATACTCGCATATGTCTGCTGACAACTAACCTGTTATCAGATGACACAAGTTCCCGTCATTGGCAACCTGGAAGTGTCGAAATTGCTCTTTAACTTTAATTTATGATGCGTTGGAAATCACATCACCGGCTTGAATTACTTTATTGAAAGACTGTCTAAATTTGAAATTGCCGTCCACACAAATGGAGGCACCTCAATGAAATGAGCCAACAGAGGCAGTACAGTGGGCATGCGTAAATCGACAGGTGGTCTTGACTTCTGGAAGCCAGTAAGAATTTTATGAATACCAAAATCTTCGGTAGTATCAGGAAAACCGCGTATTTTGTAGAAAAAAAAACAATGACAGATAAGATTGTTCGTGTTGACGCCATACTGTAGATTGTACCAATGAGCTTCGAACTAACCAATGATATCGTGATACATGGGCAAAATGTCGCAAATAACTGCCAATGCTTTGTATAAGTGTATTGTGTGTTAGCCGATAGTGATTGCTGAAGTAGGTAATTCAAACAAGTGGTATGGCCATCGATGGTGGTGCCTGCGTCGGAACGGTCACGGTCCAGGCAGCCTGGCAACGAGACCCGGCCACCTGTAAACGTGACAATGAATCGGATAAGTCGTTAAATCGGCCTCTGATATTGACTGCGCGGACCAACATTGAGAGTCGCTAAACCAGCATTCCTAAAAATTATTAGCAGATATTTATCGGATGTAGCCTGCTGATTAATTATTGCCACCACCGCTTCATTATCAGAATGTAGTATTAATATGTAATTACTGAATTTATGACCCCACAAATTGATGGCTAACCAAATTGGATAAAGCTCAAGCACTGCAATATTTCAAACTTTTTGGCATTAACGGACCATTCACAACATAATCACTGCTGGCACGCATGACCGACTACAGCCCATTGTTAATCATTGTCATAATAAAATATATCGCCCCAGTTGCAACCTGATATCATGTTGTCCTCTTCTCGAACTGGAAGTAAACGAAAAGCTGACAAAACCTCAACACGAATTGGTACTGCCCTCTGCTAGTTTGCTTTATCAGCGAGTTGACTTCTTGTACGGATGAATATCGAACAAAACCACCTTTTCCCTCTGGAAAAGACATGTGGTGTATCAAGCGAAACTTCCCAGGCTTCTTTTTTGGTACCACTCCTAGCGGTGAAACAAGAAAGTTTCCAAATGGCGGCGCAGAAAAGGGGCCTTCTATGTGGTTAGCAGTCAGCTCAGATGCAAGTTTTTAGAGACTATTTCTTATAGATCAACTGCAGATTCTTAACCAAACTGGGAGTAATCAGATCACATTCCATACTGAAACCATGTTGGAGACCAGTATAAGGAAATTATAATAGTGTTGGGTCATTACCATGTAAAAGAAAAATAAAGGGTTTTACTTTAACATGTGTAACAATTGGGTGTGACTGTGGTAGTATATAGTGTAGGCTGTCGTCGGTCATGTCTCGCTTGTTGAGCCCCCCCCCCCGGTTGGCGGTCGGGCTTGCGGCAGGCTTATGTCGAAAAGAATCAAAGCGTCGAAATTAGCCCCGAAACCACTCTGCCTTCCGGTGACAGCTCTGCAATGAACGTGCTTTGTGGCAAACCACGCACTGATGCGGCCATCTGCACCCATCGCAAGAACCGGTGCTATAAAATTTGAAACAGACACCTTGTGTGGAAACGTCGCTGTCGACGATTCTGATGTAAGGTGTTCAAAGGCGCCCAAATGAAGGTATGGTGTGTAGTAATTGACTGACTGCTTTTGTTAGCCTTGACAGAGCATGGAAAGTATTGATATATCCCGTGTTACGATTCAATAATGCTGCTTGCATAACCGAAATTAGTGGTCATACAATGCCGAATTGGATCCATCTCTGGGCATCGAATGGATAACATTTTGATACTGATTTATCTGACGAGATTCATGTTCGAATCTGATAAGATAAATGTCTTCAAAATGTCGAAGGCATTAAGCCATTGATTTCTGTCATACATGACGAGTGGGCTTTGGAGTGCACACTAATGCTGGCCCATATCTCATCCCGTGATGAAGGCGAAATATGTGCTGCAAGAGGAATGGCCGAATTAACCAAAAGCTATAGCCAGAGATGAATCAGAGAGAGGATACGGACCTACGATGAGTGCTGGAGGGCGGACCTGACTGCTCAAAGAGGGGCAGATCTTCTCGCTAAAATCGATGGTACCACGGTCATTGTGGGTCGTCCGATCCCGTTTTTCATCCAGACACTGATGTTCTTGGAGCAATTACAGATGCAACAGTACCTTTGAGACACCCTCTGGGGGCCCCCTGATGGGCATCACCGCAAATATTTGTGGTATTGTCCACCTGAAAGTTGAACTTGACTTGACGCGCGATTGTTGTTTAACTTTTTGCGAGCGCGAACTTGTTGCCCGAGTGTTTCTGACATCAACCACCTCTGGTGCGGCGTATGTATGTGAAAAGCCGTCACGAAACTGGACATCAAAACTTCATCATATTTCGAAATATCGGCGACATATTCCCCACAAAGGAGTGACATGATAAGTTGAATTATTCCCACAGCACCCAGTGGAAGATTATGCAACTGAAAACTGGCAACATTAAATGTCGCTAAAATACACAATTATATGATGAATTCACATGCGCCTGGGTTAAACATGTGTCCAATCATGCGCATTAATTATTCGTGCAGACCTTGAATAGTTTTATACGAAAATCAAACAAACACGCGATTGGCTGACTATACACAAATTTAGTTGACATTGTTCACTATATAAACATAAAATGTATGTGATCGATGTGTCAAAATATCTACACAAAACGTGTAGATTGTTGGAAATATTCCCACAGCCCGATGAACTAAAAACTAAAGACATAAAAACTTCTCCAAAGTCGGAAATATCGGCGACATATTCTCCACAAAGGAGTAACATAGTCGAATTTTTCCCAAAGCACACAGTGGACGAGTATGCAAATGAAAATATTAACTCTATCAGAAGCCAGGCTATCTGGGAGATTCACAATTAATTTAAAATGGCCACTGGACAAGCTCACAGCATGGAGCCTACCATATGCACCGCGATGATTTGGCACGGAATTCGGACCATGTAAATGGCGTCGATCGATCACGTGATCAAACCGGAATAAACTTTTTCGGACTAGACACTTCTGCTCTAACAGCAGCATAGGTCGCCCGGTGCAAAATGGAAACTATAAATTAAAACACATTGAAGTGACATATAATATGCCGAATTGTTTAGGTGGCACCCATCGTGCATAACCACGGAAGAGGGCGCTTCAGGTCATGTCGAAAAGCGGTGGTCTGTTGTTTAAACACTCCATCACCAGGTACATAACTGACGACGATTCCAGTGAAATTTAGCATTTTACTTCAGACTTACACCTACACTTACATTCCACAACTGCTTACTCATGTACATAACTATAAATTTCAAAATTAACCCTTTCGAAAACTCGCGGCCTATGCTTACGTTCCTAATTTCTAAATTTGTAACAACTAACTATGTACCACGCTCCCATGTTTTACTGAAACTACCGGTATGGGACAATCATGAAACTAAAGAATATTTTAATACTCTACGTATAACTAGTTCATTTATGATAGTGCGTGATTCTACGATACTGGTACGCATACTCTGTCATATGTATACCTATATTTTCCAAATTTCAAAAACACCAGGCATATCTCTATTATGCTCCTGTTTTTAATTTTACTGACTATGGAATTGTCCAAGTGGCGCTTCGGAATGTGTACCTAGATAATGATCACCTTTGTCCATGTTACCGAAGACAGGTTTACCCTTGTATTCTGTGGTGTTCCCAGCCCCCCCCCCCCGGATCTCTATATTTTACAACACGGAAGAGGGCGCTTCAGGTCATGCCATTCACAATGAAAAAGGAATAATTATATTGGGCCGATTTCACGCCGTTCCCTGACAAAATTCCGCATTATATCACCAGCATACAGGTGAATCGAAACACTGGCTCAATATGTGAGTATTCGAGTGAATATAGGACGATACACAAAATAGGCTGACCACTGGTCTAACATGTGGATTGTTGGGTACATTCCCACAACTTATAAACTGAAACCGAGCCATTCAACGGAATAATGAATATAAGCTCAAACTATGCGCTTATTGTAGAATCAAATTTATCCAATATGAACCTGTGTGAATATTTAGGTCCGATATGAACATATCTGTAAGAGGTGGTAGATGTTTGGTTTGTTCGAACTTAGTGGATCGTAAATAAAGGCCACTGTGTGTCGTGTATTATTCTAGCTACAGTAACTGGTTAACATGATAAGTGTTTTTGAAAGCCGTTATACGACTGTGTCTGCCCTAAAATGCTAGTTCGTTTTCACAATGTGTGTGTTCGATCCCAGACATATAGTTGATTACTAATGAATTGATCAGTCCACGTGAAATATAGTTCAAACTCAGTGTGAAAATTTGGAACCGTGCTTGTGACATATATATACATATATTCACATTATTAAAAGAGAATAATGGTATGCATATCTATTTTACAGATCCCAAAACAATCCCAGCAACATTATAATTACTTTTTTGGGAGAAGGAGCGTGATATCCACCGAATAAATAAATAATCACGCATACACTGTTTTGCAATATAACACAATTATGTGTACGAAAAGAAAAACTTGCTCTACAAATCAAGTGCCCTAGAAACAACCCAAGCTCCATGCAGAGTTCAGTCCCCTACGCAGGACTTACCGCTGCTTGCACCTACACGCAATGTGAAGAAATGTCGCATTTATTTATTTGAGAGTTTTGTAGGTTACAACTCATTCTGCATTATTCTGAGAAACTAAACTGTCGCATAGCGAGGGGACTGAACTGTTTTGCAGCTTGAAAACAACCACGACCAATGTCGATTTGAAAGACAAATTTCAACAATGAACATTGCGGGGGCGAATTTGTCTAAAAATATACCACCACTGCCATGCAATCCTATAAGTAGTTGGAATCAATTTAAAGCGCCCACAGACAAAACATCCAACGCAGCCTATGGCGGATCATCGGTGCTTTTTATTGGTAGTTTTCCTTTGATTGCTGTGATTTGCCATCCTTGGTCCTAAAATAACACCCAAACGTTATGTGCAGTGTATTACTGTGACAAAACGTGTCATGATTGAAAGGCCTACGGCGAATTTTCAATAATTCTCCATTTTCTCACATGCCAGAATGCTTCCTGGAATCAAATATGTCTGTAATGACGTTTGTACCGACGTGTCAATGGGTTCATGTAGTTCACACAAAGCTCACCAGAATCAACAACGGCGGAACACGAATATAGAGTCATCCTGCGTTGTGTACCGTTGTTTGTGCTAAGTTGGGTTACTAGGTCGAAGCCGGCATAATACAGGAAACCATACGTTCCTATGTATTCGATTATGCCAAAGGCTCCCACGCGAATTGCCTAAAATGAAAATGTCAATATAACTGGAGCCCAAGCTCAGCTTCCCATCCTTTTATTTTTATGCAAAACAAGATTGCAGACCGACTATAATTAATTTAACCCTCTCTTAAATAAATTGATTTTACCATCAATTATAAAGGTAACATTGCAATTGTTTATTATTCATTGGGACGGATGTTCGGGATATATAAGCAGACGTCAGATGATACAAGTGCAGAAGGAATCCTATTCATTGGTGAAAACATTTCAGACAATGAGTTCAGCAAATGTAATTTGGCACTTTGTTGAACGTATTATCCAAATATTTTCTAATGGAACTTCTCATCTATGAGTATCAAGTAACGAATGGGTTAATAAGTACAGTTGGAGTCAAAATCAACTGAGGTTTTGCTGCTGTCTTACAATAACTTCAACCAGTGTAGTCGCAGTCCGGTGAATAGAAAAGGGTAACTTGTGTTTCCAAATTAATTATCCACTAAATCGTCAATACTTATTTACATGTAGCATACCTGGATTGCTAATTATATATACACACCCGCTGGAACACTAAGAACACATCAAGAACACGTCAACGAAACTGGAATTTTATTGGAGGGCATTGCTGTGCTGAAGAGCATGATAATTATCTCTTAGCTTTCTCAAGAAACATTTCACAGAAAACGCCTATAATTTATAATCATCAAATCAGTCAGATTGAGTAGTGTGCCGCCATGTAATTCTAATTTAATCTCATATATATTTTGAAGACCTCTGTCTGTCTGTTTGTCTGTCTGTCTGTCTGTCTGTCTGTCTGTCTGTCTGTCCTTAATACAAATCTACGATTCTCGACCGATCGGGACGAAACTTGGTACGTGTGTGTAGTTTGACCAGGCGATGGTCGTTGCCGTATTGGCGAGCCCGTGCGACGCCCGTGCAGCGCATGCGCAGACGAGATATCGGAAACGGGTGGAGCTATCGACTTGAAATTTGCTATGTGAATGTATCTTGCCCCGGATACAAATTTTATCGGGTCGCCGAGCCCGTGTGACGCCAGCTTCGCGCAGACGAGATCTCGGAAACGGGTGGAGCTATCGACTTGGAATTTGGTATGTGAATGTATCTTGCCCCGGATACGAATTTTATCGGGTCGCCGAGCCCGTGCGACGCCAGCTTCGCGCATGCGCAGACCAGATCTCGGAAACGGGTGGAGCTATCGACTTGAAATTTGGTTTTTGAATAGCCCGGACAACGTCGGGCTCATCGGCTAGTCTCATATATATTTTGAAGACCTCTCTCTGTTTGTCTGTATGTTTGTCTGTATGTCATTTATACAAATCTACGATTCTCGACCGATCGGGACGAAACTTGGTACGTGTGTGTAGTTTGACCAGGCGGTCGTCGTTGTCGTATTGGCGAGCCCGTGCGGCGCCCGCTTCGCGCATACGCAGACGAGATCTCGGAAACGGGTGGAGCTATCGACTTGAAATTTGCTATGTGAATGTATCTTGCCCCGGATACGATTTTATCTGGTCGCCGAGCCCGTGCAACGCCAGCTTCGCGCATGCGCAGACGAGATCTCGGAAACGGGTGGAGCTATCGACTTGAAATTTGGTATGTGAATGTATCTTGCCCCGGATAAGAATTTTATCGGGTCGCCGGGTCCGTGCAACGCCAGCTTCGCGCATGCGCAGACGAGATCTCGGAAACGGGTGGAGCTATCGACTTGAAATTTGGTATGTGAATGTATCTTGCCCCGGATAAGAATTTTATCGGGTCGCCGGGTCCGTGCGACGCCAGTTTCGCGCATGCGCAGACCAGATCTCGGAAACGGGTAGAGCTATCGACTTGAAATTTGTTTTTTTAATAGCCCGGACAACGTCAGGCTGGGTAGAGCTATCGAATTGAAATTTGGTTTTTGAATAGCCCGAACAACGTCGGGCTCATCGGCTAGTCTCATATATATTTTGAAGACCTCTGTATGTTTGTTTGTCTGTATGTTTGTTGTCATTTATACAAATCTACGATTCTCGACCGATCGGGACGAAACTTGGTGCGTGTGTGTAGTTTGACCAGGCGGTGGACGTTGTCGTATTGGCGACCCCGTGCGATGCCCGTGCAGCGCATGCGCAGACGAGATCTCGGAAACGGTGGAGCTATCGACTTGAAATTTGCTATGTGAATGTATCTTGCCCCGGATACAAATTTTATCGGGTCGCCGAGCCCGTGCGACGCCAGCTTCGCGCATGCGCAGACCATATCTCGGAAACGGGTGGAGCTATCGACTTGAAATTTGCTATGTGAATATATCTTGCCCCGGATAAGAATTTTATCGGGTCGCCGAGCCCGTACGACGCCAGCTTCGCGCATGCGCAGACCAGATTTCTGAAACGGGTAGAGCTATCGACTTGAAATTTGGTTTTTGAATAGCCCGGACAACGTCGGGCTCATCGGCTACTTGAAATTTGGTTTTTGAATAGCCCGGATGAATAGCCCGGACAACGTCGGGCTCATCGGCTAGTTGTATATATTTAAATTGTTATTATCTCCATACCTATGTATGTATAGGTTCATGAGAAATCAACTGATTGATTGACTATCAATGGCTAGAATATAACTGTCATCACACTGTTCACCAGTGCATCAAGCCAATCAGTGAAATATTTGCATGTCTATCAACTCATATTATCTGTTATATACTCTCACAACACCTAAAATATCCAAGTCTGGCATAGTGACTGTTTGTCATTCATTATAACAGAGGACTAACAGGAGACTAACAAAAGTGTTAAGGCATAATGCTAGATAAATGGGCTGGTTGACAGACTAATCGGGAAATGGTTAGAAATTATGGAATTGTGTGTATCCTGTACAATGACCTAACTTTGCATATATGAGTAAAATTGTCCTGATGTACATGTAACTAATTCCTAGATCATTGTGTGCATGGAAAAAAGGCGAGCAACTGTCTCAAACATTAATGTGACTATCAATGGGTAGAAAATATCTGTCATCAGTGCATCAAGCCACAAGACCGAAAGCATCCAAGTCTGGTATAGTGCTGTGACTGCTTGTCATCTATATATATAGACGAGTAGGATCTGTCAGGATTTTTCTCTCAGACCCCTGGACCGAGATCAACCAAATTTGGTGTGGTGACTCGGGGTATGCTGGCGGATGTTATAATAGTATTAGTTTTTTTTTTTAATTTAATAAAATAAAAAAATAATAAAGTTGATTTTGTTAAATTGAGCAAGGAATTCAATCTTTAAAAAAAAATATATTAAAACGATATATATAAATCAAAATGTTTCAATGACCAAATGTGCCTGAAGCGCACAAAGGGGCCGCCGCTAAATGAAGGCTCTGTCTAAGATCAAAATGTGTGCGAAGTCCCACAAAGGGGGCTACATGTATCTGCGATGCTGAACATAGGCTCCCAAAGGGAGCCTGTTTCAGCTAGTTTAGTATAATAGAAGTAAGTTGCTCCAGTAGACTAACATAATTGGTATGGAATATGTTAGATAATGGGCTGTTTGACAGACTATAATCAGGAAATAGTTAGAAATTATGAAATTTTGTGTATTCTGCACAATGACATAGTAATACAGATGATCAGCAATTTAGAAAACATTTTTTTTCAATTAAAACAGCTTCTGAAACAGGTTAAACTGTTATTTGAACTAATTGAGATCATTACCAGTCATATGGGTGATATCAATAGAGTTTTATGCGATTTTGACCAATTTTAGTGAAATTTGGTGGGTGGGTGTAAAAATATTGGAAGTCAAAATTTTGTTTTTTTTGCAGGTTTGGGGGTGGTGGGTCCCCGAAAATGCCAGATGCAAAAAAAATAGCTATTTTCGGGTTAGTTCATGTGATGTTCATCAGTCTAAGCTTCTCTATGTTCAATTTAGCCTTTTATTCCTTTGTTTTGGGAGAGAGTTATGTGAGTGGTGTTGAAAACGGCAAAAAGTTGCCAGATAATCGTTGACATTTGAGCTGTGACGTATTTCCTTAATCGTGGACGTATTTTATTTCGCTGATTCAGCTAAATGTGTCGGTTTTAACTCCGTTTATCAGAAACTTATCAGATATTGTCACAATATTTATGCTTTTTTTGTGATCCGTGGCATATCTGCTATTGGATGGTTGTATTATTGTGGCCCGTGGCACACGTAGTGCGAATACAGGGAAACAACTTACCCTCCCCCAAAACGATATTTAGTGATGCGTTTAACAAATAGTCAGATTTCTTATTCTTATATCGTATCACATTTTTTTGCTTGCTAAAATCCATCTTAAAATATATTTGTATACCTAGTGGGTCTATTTTCAGGATTGACATGTTTCCACTATTTAGTTTTGGATTGTTTGCCTAAAAATTTATTTAAAGAGCGTTTAGTTTTCACCAAAAATGATAGATGGTGCCATTTGGCGTATTATGTTGGGTGCGATTTGAAATGTTGTCACAAGAACCACAAAGATATATTTGAACATTTTGATATGATCTGTGTGTTCTTACTGGCTACAGTTGCGATCAAAAATTAACATTGAACACTATGGAGATTCTTGTATTTTGGATAAATTGCGCCATTTTGCGTATGATTATATATGAATTGAAATCTCAAAAATACTATGTGTGATACTCAGGCTCAGTTTGAGAAAAAGTTATGTGACCAGACTATTCTCACTGGCTACCGTTGTGATAAAAATTTAACACTGAACACTATAGAGAATATTTTGATATTTTACTCGAACGTGTATAGTGATATCACTATACGGTCACACAAAAGAAGAGAAGACATTCACTGTAACAATCAGTAATCTAATAATCTATTTAATGCAATATAGTCGATATTGCTATGCTTCTAGATACAGTCGTTGACAAAAGTATGTGCACAATGCCGTGTAATGCCATTGAGAATATGCAGCCTGCTGCATATGTTGTGTCAAATGAAAAAATAATCATCAAGACTACAGTTTGACAATGTGACTATATTGTAAAATATTGTTTAGTGATACGACAAGTGATTGGAGCCAAATTGTAAATCTTAACGAATTGAAGTGTGACAAATACACTGGTAAATTATACTCCGCCATCATCGCTGCCAAGTGCCTGTCACACATACATCAGGAGAGTATGTGTTTTCTATAGAAGGCCAAGAGGCCTTATGGGGTTTTTGTCTATTCTATGATTCTATGATCTCCCATCCGCCTTATATGGTGTCCATTCACCTTTATATGGCATCCATTCACCTTTATATGTTGTGCATGTCGTTATATGCTGTCCATTCATCTTTATGTGGTGCCCATACACATATATATGGCATTCATTAACCGTTATATGGTGTGCAAATGTCATATTGTGTCCAATCATATTTACATGGTGTCCATTCACCTTTATTGTGGTGACTACTGTTCTTTGCATGGTGTCCATTCACCGCGATATGGTGTCCACTCGCATAAATTTTGTCCATTCTCCTTTCTATGGTGTCCATTCACCTTCATATTGTGGGCAAATGTGATGTCCATTCACCTTTATATGGCGTTCATTCACCTTTATATGGTGTCCATCCAACATTCTCTGGTGTCCATTCACTTTCTGTGATGTCCATGCACGTCTATACTGTGTCCATTTACCTGTATATGGTGTCAATTTATATGTATATGTGTCAATTCACCTTTATGTGGTGCCCATTTACCTTTAAATTGTCTGCATTCATCTTTATTTGGTGTCAATTTACATCTATATGGTGTTGTTTTACCTTAATGTGGCGTTGTGTTTCATTTATATGGTGTCTATTTACATTTACATGGTGTATGTTTCCATTTATATGGTGTGTTTTACCTTTATATGGTTCGCAATCACCTTCGTTGGTGTCCTGGTGTCAATTCACCTGTATGAGGCGTCCATTCATCTTCATATTAACCTGTATTATGGTGTGTATTTAACTATATATGATGAGGATTTTACCTTTATATTGTACCCATTGACCTTTAGATGGTGTCAATTTACCTTTATCTGTATATGGTGACAATGTATGATGATGGCCGCCGTTTTTTATATGATGTACATACAAATTTATATGATGTGTGTATGGTCTGTATTATGTGGTATATATATATATATTATGATGGTGAATGGACACCATATAAAGACATTTTCACGCCATATAAATACATTTCCGCACCATATTATGACAATTGCAAATCATATAAGGATGAATGGACAACATATACTAAGATGTGTGCATATCATATGGATAACAGATGCCACCGTCTTAATGGTGAGTGACACCATATACAAGTAAAACACACCATATACATGGACAATATATCAAGATGAATGCACACCATATAAATAACAGTGCCCATCAGGTGGGCACGTTATAAAGTCATAAATGATTTGCACCACATAAAGGTGAATTGTCACCATATGAAGGTGAATGAGCACGATATAAAGGTAGAACGACATCATAGAAGGGATGACAACCACATAAGCTAGCTATGGTGTTCCATAGAAAATACAAACTCGCTGGATGCATGTGTGATGACGATGATGATGATGGAGTATCATTTGTATATTTGTCACATTACAACTCGTTGTGATCTACAATTGACACCATATCAAGGTAAATGGGCAACACATAGACATGCATGGACATCACAGAAAGTGAATTGACACCACAGGAAGATGGATGGACACCATATAAAGGCGAATGGACACCATAGAAAGACATTTGTCCACCATATGAAGGTGAATGGACACCATAGAAAGGTGAATGGACACCATAGAAAGGTGAATGGACACCATATAACGGGGAATTGACATCATATAAAGACGAACGGACACCATATCAAGGTGAATGGACACCATGTAAATATGAATGGACACCATATGACATTTGCACACCATATAAAGGTTAATGAATGCAATATAAATGTGTATGGACACCATATAAAGGTGAATGGACACCATATAAGGCGAAATTGATATCATTGAATATACAACAACTACATAAGGCCTCTGTGGTCTTATATAGATAACAAATACTCTCCTGATGTATGTCTGACAGACAATTGGCAGCAATGATGACAGAGTATAATTTACCACTGTATATGTCACATTACAATTCGTTAAGATTGACAATTTGGCTTCAATCACTTGTCTGTTGATAACACGTATCATAAACAATAATTTACAATACAGTCACATTGTCAAACTATAATCTTGATGATCATTTTTCATTTGATACAACATGTGCAACATGCTGCATATTATCAGTGGCTTTACACAGCATTATGCACATACTTTTGTCAAGTACTGTATCTAGAAGCATAGCTACCAGCATATCGAATATATTGCATGAAATAGATTATTAGATTACTGATTGTTACAGTGAATGTCTTCTCTCCCTTGGTGGCCGTATAGTGATATTACTATCAACGTGGAGTAAATTATCAAGATATTCTCTATAGGGTTCAATGTTAAATTACAACGTTAAACAGTGCGAATAGTCTGGTCTCATAACTTTTTCCCCAAACTGCGCCTGAGTTTCACACTTAGTATTTTCGAGAAATTTCAATTCATATATAACCATACGCAAAATGGCGCCAGTTATCCAAAATACAAGATTCTCCATAGGGTTTACGGTTAATTTTTTATCGCAACTGTAGCCAGTAAGAACCCACATATCATATCCAAATTTTCAAATATATCTTTGAGGTTCATACTTAGCAGGTTTTATTACAATTCAAATGGCACCGACCATAATAAGCCAAATGGCACCATATATCATCTTTGGTACAAAAAACTAAACGCTCTTTAAATTTTGTCGACCCAATTTTAGGCAAACACTCCAAAACTAAATAATTGAAACAAGTGAATGGAAATAGACATATTAGGCATGCAAATATGTTTTAAGATGGCTTTTATCAAGTAAAACATGTGATATAAAAGAAATCTGACTATTTGTCAAACGCGTCACTAAATATCGTTTTGGGGGAGGGGTAAGTTGTTGCCCTTTATTCGCGCTACGTATGCCACTGGGCCACAATAATACAACCAGCTAATTATAATAGCATATATGACACGGATTACAAAAAGGCATACATATGGTGACAATATCCTATACGTTTCTGATAAACGGAGTTGAAACCGACACATTTAGCTGAATCAGCGAAAAAAATACGTTCACGATTAACTTTTTACCATTTTCGATACCACTCACATAACTCTCTCCCAAATCAAAGGAAGAAAAGGTTAAATTGAACATGAACTGTCCCGAAAAATGCATAAAAATAAGGTTGGTTAGCGTGAGGAAAATGTGAAAAAAAATCATAATTTGCCCCAGATATTGACCCCGCGACAACCGGATCCTGAAATTAGAATAGTTGTGCTACATAAATATGGTGGTCGCTGAAATTGCCTTATATGGTGACACCTCGTGTAATGAGAGCCCATACTATATATAATGACCAGGGCATATGTATGGTCACAATAAGACAAGAACTGGTGCAATATTCTATTTGCATGTAATTCCGTAACTTTTGAAAACTTTACCCAAAATTGTCATGACGATTCAAACGTGTTTGGCCCTTTAACTCATTATCAGTTCAACAATTTTGCTTCGATCTATAATATTATAGTTTCAAAAACTGCCAATGTTGTCGGTACAACAATGCCGGACAATTACGATCTGTGAGTAGCCAAACTGCAACAATGTCACAAATTTATCCTATCCCTATAAATATTTTTGTTTTACTTTTACGAAAATGTCTAAATCGAACTGCAATATGACCTATTTTATGTTAAAATGAAAAGATGTGATGATACCACGATGCGCTTTCGATAGGAAATATACATCATGTTCATATCGCGTAAAAGTAGTGAAATTCATAAAATGATCTATTTTCAGCCTGTTTTCAGGGAAAAACTCGACACAATTTCACCAAAAGCTATTCTTATTGATTTTTTCACAATAATATGCTCTCAGTATCATCGAAAAAAACAAACAAACTAAAACACTCATTTTTTCCACCAGAGATATATTTGAGAACAGTACACAGGGCTGACTACTTTCCGTAAAATCGTGTGTTGAGAAATAGATATAGAGGGAGGCCGGACTACATAAAGCATATATAGAGCAGTTTTGGGCCCCGGTGACTCAGTTGGCACATTAGGCCAACATGAGCCGTCAAGAAATCGTGAAGCTGGTTCAAATTCAGATGCGCGATGATTTCCAATCAATTCACAAGGAAAGTAACATGATTTGTATATGAGGGCAAGTTTGTAAGTATACCTTTCCCGGAGTCGGCAGTTTCAACATAAGAGTGGATTAATTTCCTGGTGAAATTAACCATATGTGCGATCTTCCCACCTTCCGGTAACCATTACTGATAACGTCGCGTTATATGGTCTGGCGGCTAAAACAGCGATAAATCCCAATCCGCAAAACCATGCACATGTAGTTGTTATGTATCCGATAATTGTACTATTAGTGTGGTCGTGGTACGCAAAAAAAGGGGTCAACCCAGAAGAAATTGGTATACAAGCGATCTCGGTGTCATTCAACGCGGGAGAATCTCTGCTACAACATATCCAAAATCCGCTAAAATCCGCTTTGGGCAAAATCCAGGATCCAAGATGGCGTCCAACATGGC
This sequence comes from Siphonodentalium dalli, assembly GCA_032622095.1. Classification (NCBI taxonomy): domain Eukaryota; kingdom Metazoa; phylum Mollusca; class Scaphopoda; order Gadilida; family Siphonodentaliidae; genus Siphonodentalium; species Siphonodentalium dalli. The sequence continues at coordinate 240,095,586 of CP136061.1, read as the reverse complement.
CGCCTTTAGTCAAAAGATATTCTGACTGAGATTAATTCGACATAATGAGAACAAATGTTGCCATATTAATACAAATGTATACATTTTTGCGAAGGTAAAGTATTATGCCACATATCTATAGAAAAATGGAACCCCTCGCCCCAGATGGCTGCCAAAATGGTGGCCTAAACTCGAAAATTTGAAATATTTGCCTAATATCTTAAAGATCAATTCCTGTTGTTTGATAATGGTTCAGACTGGCGACATTGATTAGTCATATTCATGTTAATTCGTCATCGGAGCAATGAAAGATACCATAAATGGGGTCCCAGTCTCATATACACCCTCAAAAATTTGATTTTACAGAACGCGGTATAAAATTCCACAAAAATCGCCATTGGGATTCCAGTCGTATATCAACAAGAAATGGACAGAACTGAACAATGTAAGTTGGGCATACCATTATCTATAATTACTCCAATTCAATGAAACCCAAATTGGCGCTTTGTCTTAAAATGGCTGCCAAAATGGCGGTCAAAATATGGAAAATGGCAGATATTTAGAATGGTCGTCAGAGGGTTAGACCCAGAAGAAATTGGTAAAGAAACGGTTTTGTTGTCATTCGACGCGGGAGAATCTCGTGTATAACATATCCAAAATCCGCTAAAATCCGCTTTGGGGAAAATACAGAATTCAAGATGACGTCCAACATGGTCGCCAATAATAATGAAAATGGCAAATATGTAGTTATTCACGAAAACCCATTCGACAAAACGCCAATTCGGCACCAATACACATCATTGATTGAAATCAATGTTTTTTGTGGGTATGAGTAGCCAATCACGATTCAAAATGCTAAGATGGCTACCAAAATGGCCACCGAAAATTGTCGAAATTTAAGTTCTGCTCAGAGGAAAGCCGAAACAACACTTCGGTTGTGAGCTAACGATGACAGACCTATTAAACATGTTGCCAATAATCTACTACCACAATCAGTTCAGCCCGAAATGTTCCAACTAAGAAGTATCTACTGCAGGATCCAACACGATGTCCACTTATTACGAGGGACTATCTGGAAATTAATTAAAAAGAAATTAAATTGCTACGAATCTGGATTATTTGAAAACACAGTGTCAACATTTCTACTTATAACGACTATTCGGAACATCAAATATATGGGCATCGGTGGTAGTCCGGAAGCATCAGGCTATAATAGGTTTTCCAGTGCTGGCGAAAGTGAAAAGGACAGGAGGGAAAAGCGAATAATCTGGGGTTTATTTAATTGGTGGGCAAGTTGGTTATCGGAGCTGGGGAGTTTCAAAGTAAAATTATTTTCTTCAATATCAAGAGGAAAAATGAAAATTCGCACGTACATTGTATACCCTTCACACTTTATGTGACAATTCCGTGTCATGCGATTGTGGGTATATACATGTGGATAGAAACATTCTAGTACATATATAGACGCACCTATATCTTCTACACATTTAGTGAATTTCATCAATGATATGTAGACACAATGTGCGTCACGGCTGGATCTGACCCGTAGGCGTAAAGGTATCAACCATTTAGCTTGATTAACTGGCATTTCAAGGTTGTCATTGGATAGAAATGCCACATGAACATGGTGATTAACAACATGTTTGTCTAAGAAATGTGAACAATGAACATGTTATTTTCCGGATGTTAGACAATCAAACTGCCACATAAGGCGTTCATCCATGCTCATCAGAGCACGAAATATGTGCAAATTAATGACACGAAAACTATTTCATGCGGACGACGTACTCTAGACCTACATCCAACGTCATTTCCTATTAACTTTTATTGTTTGTACGGACGGTTTCGAGGTTTGAAAATCCCGCTTGTCCAAGAAAACCTCCACATACTTACGGAGTCGATGTGTAAACAATGTATGGGGATAGTTTCTTCATACATATATGTATTTGGCACACGTATTTTCTAGAACATAAGATATCACCATTTACCGGAGAGTTGATATCTGGGAAGAGATCAGAGTAAAACTACTTTTCTTACATGTCGAATGGGGAATCCATGGGCTACATTTAGTTCCAGCTTGAAACTTGAAAATGATGGCCGAGCCCGAATAGTTAATATTTCGTCGCATCAGTGCTATAATGTAACCCACATTTTCAACTTTCAGAGAAAATGAAGGTTGAAGTTTTTAGACAACATTTCTCCTAATGTTGACAAAGCATGACGTATTGTTGTATTTATCCCAATGACATTAGCTGTTCATTGAACCACATATTGTTTTCTGTTTATTCCCTCGTTTTCTTTTAAAAAGCAATAGCTTGTTTGGAGATATGACATGCCAGCGACGATTCGTTTCCGTGCTATAATGAAGTTGTGCTAATAAATGCAGATTAAGCTAAATATGGTGGCAATCGCATGTGTCTATGAACTAAAAAGTGCCTATTCTACACTATGAAAATTCACCCATGTGCATCATCATACAGAAATGTGTGGAACAATCACAAAATTTAAATCACCAAATGATCACGTGACTAACATGGAGATACTGCCATATAGCACACATTTTAGAATTCACAAACACAAAACAGAAGTCACGTGGACAACCTGAAGCGTCCGATTGGCTGCGGTTGGACATACGACCTCATAGCACGAATAATTGTAAAGATCGCTGGAGATACGACATTTGCTTCACTGGTTTGTGCGAATATTTGTCATCCAATGCAAGGACAGTTTGGCCCATCGGATTGGATTTTTTCTCACGATTTTCTCGAGATTTTGTCAACCCGCGGGAAGCCACCAAAAGATTGAAAATGAATAGTTTTGATGTATATGAGCCACATACATGTATATGAGCCAACTATCAACTGCATCCACCACTCACAACTTCCATTATGTGATAAGCTGGGCAGAGTCTACCATTTTCGTTTTGGAACCATATTAGATAAAATTTATTGTTTCTTTTTGTCTATTTGGTCTATTTGATCAATTATTTTGTAGACAAGATCTGTTCATCCCTAAATATCAAATGTGACCAGAACCCCAAAGTCGATTTTGGTTAAATTTCATACCACATTCGTTATAACTTATTAGTGAAGGACCAGAGTAAACTATGATCTAATCTATTAGAAATTCATTGCTGTAATGATCAGTTGACACGATCATTGAAAGAATATACCCATTGTTTCCCAGTTCAGAGAGCAACAAGTGATAAACAGAAGTGATAGAAAATAGTATTTTTCACATCGGGTGGCCATTTTGGCAGCCATGTTTGGTACTGATTTTTAAGTTTTGACATAGAGCTAGCATAATGGCATCATAAAGAGGTATACATTCGTATTTATGTAGTCAATTTTATTCATCAACCACTACTTATAATGGATTGAATGACACTGTGATCAATATCCGCCATTTTCCATATTTTGACCGCCATTTTGGCAGCCATTTTGAGACAAAGCGCCAATTTGGGTTTCATTGAATTGGAGTATTTATAGATATTGGTATGCCCAACTTACATTGTACAGTTCTGTCCATTTCTTGTTGATATATGACTGTAATCACAATGGAGAGTTTTGTGGAATTTTATACCGCGTTCTGTAAAATCGAATTTTTGAGGGTGTAGATGAGTCTGGGACCCCATTTATGGTATCTTTCATTGCTCCAATGATGAATTAACATGAATATGACTAATCAATGTCGCCAGTCTGAACCATTATCAAACAACAGGAATTGATCTTTAAGATATTAGGCAAAAACTTCAAATGTTCTAGTTTAGGCCGCCATTTTGGCGGCCATCTGGGACGATGGGTTCCATTTTTGCCATAAACAGGTGGCACAACATTTTACCTTTGCAAAAATGTATACATTTGTATACATATGACAACATTTGTTCTCACTGTTATCGAATTAATCTCAGTCAGAGTATCTTTTGACTAACGGCAGCCATGTTGGACGCCATGTTGGATCCTGAATTTTGCCCAAAGCGGATTTTAGCGGATTTTGGATATGTTATACACGAGATTCTCCCGCGTCGAATGACACCAAAACCGCTTCTATACCAATTTCTTCCGGGTCGAACCCTCTGACGACCACACTATATGTCGAATTAAGACAGCATAATTGTTTGAAGCTGGATCAAACAAGAAATTGCGCACTCGTGAGAGCATGTATATAGAAATCAAAATTGGTTCACACAGAGAAAAATTATAACACTTAACTGGATAGAATAGAAGCTGAATCAAATGAACACTTGGAAGGGTGACATCGAATTTGTCCATTCTGCCTGTTCAGTAAATGTTCTTAAATATAATGGATAACATTATCATGCATAAGGCATCGTGTCTTTTCACGGCAATGTCAATGACATATATATGATAAGAAGCCATTTGCTGCTGCAATTTGGTTGTCTCGGAACGGCGCTACACCGATACCACTACGTACATACACCGTGCGTTGGCAACAGTATGAACACACATGTATGGTAATGTGAATATACGAACCACGGGTTATCCTTCAGTGTTAGTACATCCTTGTGAAACAATGTGGCGATCGTATAATTAGCAAAGCACAAAGTTTACGGTACCCTATAAACACTATTTAGTAAAAAAAAAGAAAAGACAAAACTACATGCCCGCACCGAAGTTATATATGACACCGATGTGCTCGTTACTTAAATAGATTATATCATTACCACTGAACGAAATGTGATGTTTACAGATATGGCGATGTCACGTACTTTCCATGTATTGAATTATAATACGTGACATTTCCGACGCTTTTGTTCTCATATACGGACACTATTTAAACTTTATATACACCTATATGCACGTAAACGTCGAGATAATTACATCACAAGAGGCAAGAGCAATTTGTAATAACTGACAGCATTTTCGCATATCACTGATCATAGCGCGTGTTATATAACTCATGTCCCGTAACTATCGGCGGCGTTGAGATTAATTGAAAAGACATAAGCTTCCCGCTGATTTGCCACCACGCACGCGTGTATGAAGAATCGACTTCAATGTAAAAGTCGCCACACATATTTGGAGAGCGGTTAGTATCAGATAGAAAGAGTAGCAAAGGCGGCACTCAGATTTGGAGTAAATCTACTTACTGTTTGAAACTTCGAATTCTAAGAATGTAGAAATTTATGCAATTTGTATATAGGATTTCAATCACACACAGTTCAGACCCGACCACCACGAGGCACACGACTGCACTATAGTCTGCCAATAGTTAATTTGAAGCGAATGTGAACGAATGTAGAAATATTTATGCGTATAACATATATTTTCTCTTCCTATTTTCCTTTGCAGTGTTGTCATATTTTTGGACATTGTTGATATTTTTATTGTACCAACTACATATTTCCCTCTATTTTCAGATAGATATCTTACAAATATATACCGAAGGCTATGTGCGATTTGGTGACATGGATTAATCCGTCTATAATAATGGATTAAGCTGATTGTAAAGATGCATACCATTGGAACATGTTTAGTTTCTCGCAAACGGCAGGCAGATGTGGATATAAATGCATGCGGAAATGTGTTATTTCGAAAATAATGTATACGTAAATTTCACGTAAATGTGGAAGAATACGTGTCCGCAAATCTTACGTACGATGTCAAGTTTACGTGTTCCGTATATGCCGCAATCTGTACATTTAAAGGAAAATACGTGACGTTTATGAGAAATTAAATTCCAAATTTGGTGCAGTGTATCACGCAGTTTGGAGACGATATTTATACCCGCCAGTTTACCATTACAACAGGTGTCAATTCTTCCAATTCAATTCAATTATTTATTCACTCAAATCGTCAAATATGACACAATAGAGCTCGGTGGAATACAGTGCATATAATTTCTGTGCAAATTACAAAAGTGGTGCGCGTTGAAAATTACACATATTATAATAATACAGTTGACTGAGAACAGCCCATGGTTGTGCAAATGTCGGATTTTAATGTATTACGTATATAGTATGCCTCAGGAGTTTTTGAATAAAATCAGGACCCGTCTAATGAAAAGAGATAGGTTTTTCAAGGGTTTATGTCGTTTACAATTAAAAAGTTCGCTTAATTTGATGGTATTTGGTCGACGATAATAATATTTGTGTATGTATTTGACTCGCAGGTCTTTTAAACACGGGCATTGCAATATTACGTGGAATTCGTCCCCTATATTTGTACCGCATAGAGTACATAGTCTATCGGAATAATCTGAGTTAATCCATGAACCAGATTCGATTGGTAAGTGGTGATTGCGGGTACGAAATTTCAGAAGTATTTGGACGGTGTCGTTTTTCACGAAAGAGAGGAATTTCTCTTTGGTGAAGTCGTGTTTTATAATTCGGTAGAAGGCATACTTATTTGAATTACACATTGTACCTCTCCATTCTTGAATGAATTGGTCTTCCAGCCTACACTTGACCGACTTCTTAAATCTGACGAGACTAGATAATGTGTGATTGATCCATATACCCCCCATTCCAAGTTCATTTAACAGTTTATGCACATTTGCAATCCATGGGTTGTTAACGTTAGATGCGTTGTAATAAGTGAGTAATATATAATACAGTATAAATGGTAGCCTATTGCAGTTCATTTGTATAAGTTTTCCCCAGTACGTTAAATTTCTTAATTTGATTTTCATAGTGATGGGGAATATTCCCAGTTCCCCATAAACAAATGCTGAAGGTGTAGATTTTTTCAGATTGAGCAAAATTTTTTAGAAACCATAGTTCTATTTTCTGGAAGCAGGATTGGTTTTCGAATGACCAAATCTCTGCTCCGTATGTTAGAATCGGGACAATTGATTTTTCGTAAACTTCGAGTGTGCTCTCTACAGTTAAGCTATTGGATCTCTTCTTATTAAGTAATGCGTACATCGCGTTTTTAGCTCTTTCGCAGCGCACGTTTCTATCGAGAGAGAAGGAGCCATTTCTATGGAAGGTAGTTCCTAAGTATGTATAATTTTTCACTGTTTCAATGTTATTGTTGCCGATTTTAAAAATATTATTATGTTTTTTCTTGCAGTTTCTTCCAAATATTAGTACTTTAGTTTTTGTTACGTTGATATCTAGTTTCCACTGCTCACAGTAGTTAGATAATTTGTGAAGGGCATAATGGAGATCGTCGGCTGAATGTGCCAGTAGGACAGTATCGTCCGCATATATCAGGATAAAGAGCTTTATGTAAAACTCGCTGTCGAAATCTGATATATCTATACCATTATACCTGATTTTTTCAGTGAGCTTTCGATATCGTTGACGTATAGGGCGTATAGCAGAGGTGATAAGTTGTCTCCCTGTTTTAGGCCCACACTACTGTTGATGAAGCTTGATTCGTGCGTTTTCGTGCGAATACAGAGTTTCAGGTTATTATACAATGCTTTTATAACTGCAAGGATTTTCCCATCTATTTTATATTTAATCAGTTTCTGCCATAAAGCTGCTCGCCATACCGAGTCAAAAGCTTTTGAAAAATCAATAAAAGCACAAAACAGACGTTCTTTCTTGGCTTTAAGTAACTCCCTTATAGTATACAGGGAGAAGATGTGATCCAGAGGAATATGCACGTATGTATACTGATCGCGTACCGAGTGTCGGTATCGCTCGCTGTAATCGAAAGGGCTTTGGAAATGATAAAATGATTGTTAATGTTCGCGATCTCGTTTTTCTTCCAAGTGACAATTTGTGTACTCCCATGAGGTTTACACATATACATTTATATATGCCACTTGTTCTGATTAGCCTGTGCCATGTTCTTTCGTCTAATGGAATCCGTTGACGTTATCGACGTGAATAGAGTGTACATCGTATAATACATATCATTCACCGTCATCATGGGATTGCATGGGAATTGTGGAAACCAATGTTCACGTACAATCAGTTCCGACCACCGTGTCCTGTCACGAGATAGACATGATTAAATAAAGTTAATCGTGATGACCTCACGACCATGAACACACCCTAACCGTATGGAATCCGGCGATAAGGTCAAGCGATCACTCAGTCGTATTCCTATCATATGGTGATATTATTACAGTATAAACAGAATACATTCAGTTTTTGTTTGATTACCGAAATATTTCATGAGTGTCTGGAAAGAAATATCGAATTATCACGAGCGGCTGCAATTGAGATGTTTCAGGTATTCAAACAAAACAATGTAGGCATTCTTTTTATGATATGCACCTTATTAAAGCTCGAAGTTACTAAGTTATGCGGCATTTTTACTTTTAATAGGACAGTAATTTGAAAAATACTCTGGAAGAATACTTACTACTAATCATAAGTGCAAAATTACCAAGATAAATCAACAAGACTCGCGCAAAGAAATGTTACACGGAATCTAAACTAGCAAGTCTCCGTGTCACCACAGTCGTAATATACAAATCCCACATGTACGAGTCACAGCTGCATGGTGCGTGATAAGTACCGGCTAGCCAATCAAAAACGCCGAATTGTTAACGACACTTGAATGTGATTTTCTTCCGAAAGTTTTTATCTTGTTTTACTTTTGCCTCCTTATATGGTGGCTCTCCTGGGAAATGAGGATGAAATTATAAGAAATAACTCTTGCTTCGAATAAAAGCAATGACCGCTAAGTTTTCAGACAATTTACTATAACGCGCGGTTATGGAATTATCTTAGCCCTTTCAGTGCCAAGTCCGATTGTTGTATCAACCCATATTTCCTTGATCATTTTTCAAATTTATTGATTATAATAATGTGATACATTGATGGAAAGAGCTCTAAGACCTCTTTCCATCAATGTATCACATTATTATAATCAATAAATTTGAAAATTTATCAAGGAAATATGGGTCGATACAAAAATCGGACTTGGCACTGAAAGGGTTAAAATTAAAACCGGCAGGCTACAGTGAATTATAACGAACCGTATTTAACTGTGGCTTCTAAGAGACACATACGAAGATCTACGTTTCCAGTTATTTTGTAGGCAAGCGTATGAAATAGGCGCCATTATATACGTGAACGCGTCTTTATTTATCTGGGACTATTTCTTTACGCGGGCAAACAACGCATAGTTATGTGAAACGTCATCGCAGGTCTTTTAGAAGCCGATGTTAGTTTCACGTGCTATTTGTTGAGTTAAGTATGTTTTATCGAGGTTTTGGATCATGTAATAAATAGAATCTACGACTCGTCCCCAACTTGTGGATAGTATGGAAACCACCGTAAGGTTAAGTAATCATTCAGTATTATTATGAGCATCATGATATTATTACAATACATGTGTACAGTATGTCATTTACCGGTAGCAATAATTCAGTTTTATTCTGATCATCATATGGTGATATAATTATTATTACAGTACATGTGTATATTATGGAATCCACCGGTAAGGTCAATCAGTCATTATGTTTTATTCTGATGATCATATGGTGATGTAATTATTACAATGTATACTTATGTGCGTATACTATGGAATCCACCGGTAAGTCAATCAATCAGTTTTATTATGATCATCATATGGTGATAGTATTACAGTACAATCGTTTAGTATGGAATCCACTTATAAGGTAAGTCCATAAGTTTTATTCTGATCATCATATGGTGATATTATTACAGTATATGCGTTTAGTGTGGAATCGACCGGTATGCTTAAGGTCAATCAATCAATCATATAGTATTATTCTGATCATCGTACGGTGATATTAAGGTCCAACAATCATTCAGTGTTATTCTGCTCAGTGTGGTGATATTATTACAGTATATATGTATAGTATGCAAACCACCGGTTGGTAAATCAATCATTTAAATCAATCATTTTATTACGAGCATCATACGGTGATATTTTTACAGTGCAGGTGTAAGTGGTTAGTATGTAATCCGCCGGTAAAGTCAATCAGCCATTCAGTTTTATTACGAGCATCATACGGTGATATTTTTACAGTGCAGGTGTAAGTGGTTAGTATGTAATCCGCCGGTAAAGTCAATCAGCCATTCAGTTATATTCTGACCATCATATGGTGATGTAATTATTACAGTATATATGTACAATATGGAATCCACCGGTAAGGTCAAACAATTATGAAGTTTTATTTCCAATCATCATTTGGTGATATTATCAATTATTATACTTCCATGGTGTAACCAAGGAAGTACATTGTTGTTCTATTGAGGCAGTTTTCCGTTTAATTGGAAATACTCAGAAACTAATTGCAGTAGCAACGCGAAATTTCCAGGGGATGTAGGCATTTAAGGGACACTCAAAATGGTGATATCGCGATTTCGGCCAAACATTTAATGGCAGAAAAAAAGGATTATTTTTGTTATTATTATTATTATACTTAACCATTTTGTAACTCCGTAATCTCTGAAAGTATGAGGACTAGCAAACTAAAATTTACTACTTGTGTTGGGACAAATGGTTGTATGCGGATATACAATTATCGCATTGTTTCGAGGTTGACACGAGGAATTGTCAACCCGAGGAAGTAAATATTCACCAAGGCCGAAGGCCGAGGTGAATATTGACTTCCAAGGACTGACAATTTCTCGTGTCAACCAAGAAACAATGCGATAACTGTTTTATTATATGAAACGTGCTTTGATTGGACAAGACGTTGTGGCGTTGAACGTCGCTGGGAAAACCTGATCTATATTTCAGGTCTGATAATAAGTTATGTTAACCCCTGCAGTATCTGCATGACGTCACTCAGAACTGTTATTAACCTGTTGTTTCATTAATGAGGTGAACATCGTTAGATATCTCAAGTTGTTCGTTACGTTTTAACATAGGAATTGGGGAAAGAAACTTATGTTCATATAATAATTTGTGTTCCTAAACCGCGATTCTTTCATCTCAATATTTTCTCTATTGTTATACTTCCATGGTGTAACCAAGGAAGTATATAGAGAATACCTACAAGTTTTGGTTGAATACCCGAATTATCTCATGAGTGGGTGCAAGGAAGTACAGAATTTCCACGAGCGGCTGCAAGCCGCGAGTAGAAATTCTGTACTTCCTTGCACCCACGAATGAGATAATCCGGGTATTCAACCAAAACCCGTAGGTTTTCTTTTTATTATATGCGCTATAAACCGCACCAAAACTGCTAATTTTGTCCTACAGTTCACTTCAAATTGTTAGAAAGCTTCGACATTTGCATTTTGTTTACATTCCATCAATTGATTTGCTCACCACCGAATGACAAATATCGAGCATAGCCGCTATAAGAAATAGTCCCCATTGTTTTATTCTGAAATGATGCGAGAAAATTAATGTATATGTAATTTAGTGATAAGAATATATTAAAACAAATGAGTTAACATTATAACAATTAATTAACAGTTTACGAACCGTGAAAATCAATAATTAAAACAATAGTCCGGCTGTTATTGATACGCTTTGAAACTTAATGTGATTCGCCGCTATAAACCGGAAGTAATCTCCGAAAAAGTAATACTATTGTGTTATCCATCGAGTCGGTCAGTGTTATCCATCGAGTCGGTCCAGGCGATGGATATAACGCTCTACGCCACGGCAATTTCCCACTATTTAATGGGGAAGCATATAATAAATTGTTTTTCTATTGAGGCAGTTTTCCGTTTAATTGGAAATACTCATAAACTAATTGCAGTATGAACGCGAAATTATCCAGGGAATGTAGGCATTTAAGGGACACTCAAAATGGTGATATCGCGATTTCGGCCAAACATTTAATGGCAGGAAAAAAGGGAAAAAAACGATTATTTTTGTTATTATTATTATTATACTTAACCATTTTGTAACTCCGTAATCTCTGAAAGTATGAGGAGTAGCAAACTAACATTTGGTACTTATGTTGGGGCAAATGGGTTGTATGCGGATAGCGTATAGCGGATATTGTCCGCGCTTTCTTCGCAGAGTTATATCCCTTTATATGAAAAAATGTCATTTTATTATCTCGGAAATGATAAGGAGCAGAGCATCGAAAATTGGACCGTATGCACACCTCGATGTGCCCTAGTGACCACGGGCATCAAAACTTGTGTCCGCGCTTTCCCTGAGGAGTTACCGCCCATAAATAGGGACACACTATACACCAGGATGAATAAACAGAGGTTTTTTCTTCTTTTTTTTTCTTTAAGTACAGAGCTCTAAATTTTGTATTGCATATTCGAATTGGACGAGTCATCCGGACCCGAATATACCGCTTAAAAATGTTTTTTCTCAGGACTTTCCGCGTTACGGTGTACGGAAATATTGCACCTATATTTCCAGCCAAATCCGGCTAAGTAAAGAGCAAGATCATGTCGTAGCGGGTACATTGACATACAGTATGTACGTCCCAAAAGTTTGACCGCTATACTTCAAAAGTAACCTGCCCAACGGAGAATGCGAGTCAGGGTGGGTTGAGACTTTAGGAAAATTCCACGGAAATTGCAAAGGGGGGAAAATTCAAACACGGAGATACTTTTTTTTAGACGAGTACATCTGGTGGGTATTGTTCAGGCGCACATAGAGTGCGATTTTATAATCTTCAGATGCAACGGTTTACTCGTGACAACGCTATATAACATAAATATGTATACTTAAGTAGTCTATCACCAACCGATGTTTAGCCCCAAATCCAAACGGGCTAATGCAGGAGCAAGTTTAATGCAGGAGCACGAAAGCCTGTATACTGTATGTACGCCTACAAAATTTGATCGCTCTACTATAAAATCAACCTGCTCAACGGGGATTTTGTGTCGGGTGGGTTCAGATGTGGCAAATTCCACCGAAAATCAAATGGGGAAAATTACTCCGAAAATCAGATATTGAGATAAAAACTTTTCGACGAGTGGATGTGATTAGTAGTATCTAAACGCAAGATTAGTACACTTTTTAAAGATTTAGAGTGGACGGTTTAACTCTTGTAGCGTGTAACGTTGTTAACGGGTGATATATATTACTCAAATTCAAACCCTCTCTTCTTGACGCAAATTCAAACGGAGCAACTCCGAGCAAGGCAAATGCATGAATATGCTCACCGATATACTATATAGGTATGTCCGCTCTACTATAAAAGTAACATATTGTCACGATTTGACCTGTCCAAAACACTCCCCGGATAAAAGTATCCCTAGGTATCAGATTTCGTTGAAATCCGTCCGTTTTACCCGATTTGACTTTGAACTGACCATTTTGAAGGTCAATTTCAGGTCGGGGTCACGATTTGACCCGTCCAAAACACTACCCGGACAAAATTACCCCCTAGGTATCAAATTTCGTGGAAATCCGTCTGTTTTACCCGATTTGACCATGGATTGACCTTTTGGAAGGTCAAGGTCGGGTCGGGGTCACGACTTGACCCATCCAGAACATTCCCTGGACAAAACTACCCATATTTATCAAATATCGTCAAAATCCGTCAAGCAGTTTTCCCGGCCATAGCTAACAGACAAACAAACAGACAGACAGAAGTCCCAAAATATATATTAAACTAGAAGGTGACCCGACTTCGTCCGGGGTTTGACATTGAATTGACCATTTTGAAGGTCAAGGTCAGGTGGGGTCACGATTTGACCCGTCCAAAACACTCCCTGGAAACAATTACCACTAAGTATCAAATTTCGTCAAAATCCGCCTGGCAGTTTACCAACACCAACACCCCAAAAATGGTGGAAATTGGCCCAGCGGATACCGGGATACCCTATGTATCAAATTTCGTCCGTAAAAATCCGCCAGTTTTACCCGATTTGATTTCCACTAAAGTATATAAACGCGCCTCATATACACACGCTCGTTAATTATCAAGCTTCAACGTAAAGATAAATTAGCATTGTGTAGTAAATTTTAACTAATTATTTTCTCGCCGTCAAAGTTGAACAATGTCGATGTTGTTGGCATTGACGGTTTGGGGCCACCGGTAGATTCCAACAGCGAAATAGCATTTCAGCTAAATGGAATCTTGGATGAGATTCCAGTCCCGCGGGGTAAATGTAAACAACTTGAGCCTATGCGTGGTGTAAATATACAAAAAATAAATCTATCGACAATAGACCTAAGAATATCGGCTGTAACAAAATTTATATATCAGAAATTGTAAATGATTTATTTTGGGATAGATACACGATTCTTAATAGCCTGCAAATTGACAATATATATTGTAAATGTTATAATTTTGGGGAAAATACACGATGCGTAATTGGCTGCAAATTGCTTACGTTCGTCAACGTATGAATATAGAGTTATCCTCCCTGCATCGCAGTGCTAAATTCCGGCGTGTTAGCACTGCGGATCCCGAGATATGAGTTTTGAATGTCAAGGTGACGCCGCACGGACAAATGGACGGGCCCATGTTCGTTCCCGGGTCGAATTACGTGTCCGTACCAAGTTTGGTCGAAATCGGTCCAGCCGTGTTCGAGTCCATCGCGAACACACACACACACACACCCCCACACACACAGATCTTCCAAAATATATAATAGATTTAGAAATGTCAATGAAAGTCCACCATCAGATCACAGAGCACCAATATGCATTCACATGAAGAGGAACACACCTATACGCATAACACACACATGGCATGGGATGCCATGGAAGTATATCTGATTCCATGGAATCTGACCTCTAGTTATTATTATTATCATTACAGGTTATGTGTATAATATGGAGTAAACCGGTAAGGTCAAATAATTATTCAGTTTTATTCTGATCGTCATGCATGTGGTGATACTAAGGTCAAATAATTATTCAGCATTATTCTGGTAATCATATGGTCATATTATCACAGTATATTTATGTGTATAACATTATTATTATATAATAAATATAGCATGGGTTGGAGTTAGTATTCGCACTGTCGGTGGCCAAATTGGCCAATGGCCAACCTTTTTCGAATTTGGCCAATAAACATTTCATTTGGCCAAACTTTTGGCCAAATTTTTGTTTACCCCAAATATAGACGGAAATTATGTAGCCGGAAAGCTAATTAAAAAGCGCTGAATAGATCGACAGTCCAGACGAAGTTAGGCGACGAAAGTATATCATACTTCGGAGATATCGTACCGTAAAGGTCTAATAAATATGCGGATTTATTTTTTATACGCTGTCGATGACACCGACTATGTAAACATGTATGCTTTGAAGGGAGTTGTAATCAGTGAGCACAATGCATAGGTGAATACCTGGTGATGACGCTATTGTTTTATGGAGTGTTTTGTAATGTCCAATAAATATGCGGATCGGAATATTATCCAACATTCACATTCACTGCACATAATCAAACTTCACGAAACAGCAACAGGTAAACTCTAACATTTAACTAGCCTAATCGTCCAAACCCTTAATCTGTACACTGGTTATGTAATTTTTGTGTGATTAGGCAGTCTAAGGTAAAATACCTAAATGCTTTGTTCCTTACTTGGATGTACAGGCGAGCAGTTCTTAACTCAATGGCTACGTAATGTTTCATAAACTGCATCCGTATAATAGCATGGCTTCACATCATAAAAGGTTTGATTGCAATAGATATTCAACAGTTATCACCTTACTATAAGAAGCAATTGTTAGCGACCGCCATGGTGTCAGCGACATTGAATTACTACAATTGGATTAGCGGATTTATGCGATTATAATTATCTAGAATGTTAGTTTCATGTTTGCGAATTTCGTTTCAGGTAATAACTCCCATAGTGCATCTGATCAACCGTTGAAGGAGAGTAAAAGGAAATACAAGTATCAACCATAGCCAAAGCAGAACAGTCCATCGTCTCCGCGAAGAAACATTTATGACTTTGATTTTCATCTGGCTTTTTGCATATGGTCGGATGTGCTATTCTTTTCATCAGACACCACTTTTATGTTTGTTGTTGAATCACGTGGACCAGCTTAGCACCTTACAACAATAAAACGGCGAAAACTCTTCCTGTGACGCCAACAGAAGAAAATAATGACATTTTCCCGTATTCGAATAGAACTTTCGTAGAGGTGTGGTATTGTGTGACACTTTTCTCATAACGCTGCAGCATATACGCCTGCAAATAGGTTCATATAATTCGTATTGAAATAAGCTCTATATGGGCTTATTTTAAATATAGAGCGTATATGTTCATCAAATAAGTTCTATATGGGACTAAAAAACGACATTTCTGTCAGTAGCACATGACTGAATATCTGGTCTGCTTGATGACGTTGGAAACGAATAGAAATACTTTGAAATACGCTCCATTGTATTTTGAAATTCGGCAGAGTAGCAACAATGCATACCGAAAATGGGACGTATACTACCAGGGTTCGCACTGCCACTTGCCAAATTTGCCAATGGCAAAAATAATTAACATTTGACAAAAAATAATTTCATTTGGCAAAATTTTGGGAGTCACTTTTGATTCCTCAAGAAAGTTTAATAATATTAGTCAACCAATACCACACATTTCAGGAAACTCTTCATTAATGGTATTGTTGGTGGTTATTCATAAAGTTATTAAAAGTTATCACCTCTATCAAGATGCAGTTAGCCTGATACCATTAGTAAGGGATGGATGGTTTGCTAGTATGTCTGGTGGTGGTGTATACATAGCTAATCCTCTTTGTTTCGATGTGCCTTTCTGATGAAGAAACCCTTTTGCAATTTCATTGTTATGCCGTTGGTTTATAGTTCCGTGATAAACCCAAATATAGAGGTGAAAATTATTAATAATGAACTGATTTCCTATCGATATCAAAAGTCGATCAGGCAGCGATTGTCGAAATAATCAAAATAAAAGACACAATGTTGTAGAAACTGATAGCATTTGGCAACTTCTAACAGCATTTGGCAAAAAATATTTTCATTTGGCAAAATATTTGACAAAAGTAAATTTCGGGCCAGCGCGGATCCTGATAACCACCGAGAACATGATATGGCACCGAACAACATTCAAGTGATAACAGACTTTATGTTCCAAGCCAGCATGAACAACGAACAATCGGCCTACATTTCGTTGGGGGTTCAAAGAGATACAGCGCTTCTTGTGAGTCCTAATGGTAGTTCATAGACTATTATGCGGTATTAAATTCATTTCAAGTCAATGGGTTCGTCCAGACAATTTACATCAGATCAGGCGCGAGTTTTGACGAACGATCTTCATCAATTCACTAATTATCAGAACGTCGTGGATTTAATTGGAAATGGCAAAAAACCAATCTACATACATCACGAAGACTTTTTCTCTAGACATAGAATCGGCGGAGGAAAACAATATGTCTATCACACGAGTAAACTGAATAGGCTTGTCTGATACGAGTACCGGATTTGATGAAGTGACTTATAGCCCTACGGTGGTTGGAACATCAATTTAAAACACAATAGTAATTTACGCTTTCGTAACAACCCTGCCTTCGGAGGTCAATATAGGCTAACGCTTTCTTAACAACCATGCCTTCGGAGGTCAATATAGGCCCATTAATTAATATGTTTTATAGATATATGCTTCGGAACGACATATTGAAGTCATAGACAACACATAGGGGTTTATCACTGCATATGACATTGCAAAATGTGAGAACTAAAGAACGTTCTAGCGCCATCTACTGCTACATGCTGCGTTTGGTCAGAAACTTTATTGACGGGTATATGTTTTTATGACTCTCAAATCAGATTCAATGCAAGTATATATTATTTCAACGGGCAAACGAACCATTTGCGTTTATAGTTCTAATCAAAGAATTTTAGTGCGAGAAATCCACTGTTGGATTGTGCTGACACAAGCAAATTAATTTACAAACATCAGACAGCTTAATTGTATTATAGTTCATGTACATGCATGGTCTGAATCAGTTTCGTCCAAAATGGTGTGAACATCTATGTTACCAGTAGCACGATTATTTCTAATAACACAAAACAATACACTGAACGTGCTATAATACATCTGGTTCGTATGCCAGTAAGCTTTTGGTTAATTGAAACTAGGAACACATTTAATGCCCTGTGTAGGACCGGGTAGAATATGCCTATCGCCCCAATGCGAGTGATAAGAATCCCCTAATGTGACACCCTGTTTTGGCTAAACGGGCCACCACTTCAGCTGTGTACCAGTCTTTGGCCCCACCAGACTTCGAAGGGTAGTCAGCGGGGTCTGCTGGGCTAGTTGTCGATTTTTTGCTTCTTATATGGCAAATCAAAAAAACAAAAAAACACGACCTGATCGTAAGAATGATGACTCACTTAGTTCCAAAGCTGATCGGTATTCCCTCAGTACATGGTTCTTAGTTTCGATCCGACTATAAAAAGACCTTTTGTATTTGTCATTCATAAGACGCTTCAAAGTATTGCTGGACAATTGAAATCTGTCAAACCGATCAGGACCGGGCCAGTGATTGGCTCTCCTAATTGCATGTTCAAAGATGGTTCAGTCTGATGCTTTGTTGCAATCAACAGCTATTGCACAAACACCAGTCACAAAACAATGAATATTAGCATATCAGTTTTGAGAACCCGCGATATCTCCGACTCTTCTGAGAGAGTTGATGACATATTGTTCCTTTGCATAATTATCTTATGACTTTCAATCGGTGGGATCATCCGACGGCATTGAATGTTGGATATATGAAGATAGGATTTGTCGATATATGTGCCAAATACCATATGCACGCTGTTCGGTTTCTGGTCATGAGCATAAGGATTGTACTAAACCACAAAAACATATTGTCATAAATGACTGTCTTCCTACTATAGTGTGGTTGTCGGAAGGTTAGACCCAGAAGAAATTGGTAAAGAAGCGGTTTTGGTGTCATTTGACGCGGGAGAATCTCGTGTATAACATATCCAAAATCCGCTAAAATCCGCTTTGGGGAAAATTCAGGATCCAAGATGGCGTCCAACATGGCTGCCGTTAGTCAAAAGAGACTCTGACTGAGATTAATTCGATTATAGTGAGCACAAATGTTGTCATATGTATACAAATGTATACATTTTTGCAAAGATAAAATACTATGCCACCTTTCTATAGAAAGAAATGGAACCCCTCGCCCCAGATGGCCGCCAAAATGGCGGCTTAAACTCGAACATTTTAAGTTTTTGCATAATACCTTAAAGATCAGTTCCTGGTGTCTGATAATGGTTGAGACTGTCGACTGTGATTAGTCTTTTTCGTGTTAATTCAGCATTGGAGCAAAGAAAGATACTATAAATGGGGTCCCAGACTCATCTACACCCTAAACAATTCGATTTTACAGAACACGGTGTAAACTGGGATTCCAGTCATATATCAACAACAAATGGACAGAACTGTACAAATTACAATGTAAGTTGGGCACACCATTATCTATGGATACTCCCATTCAATGAAACCCAAATTGACGCTCTGTCTCAAAATGGCTGCCAAGATGGCGGTCAACATGGAAAATGGCGGATATTGCTCACATTGTCATTCAAACCATTATAAGTAGTGGTTGATGAATAAAATTGACTCAATAAATACGAATGTATACCTCTTTATGATGTCATTATGCTAGCTCTATGGATAAACTTAAAAATCAGTACCCAAACTGGCTGCCAAAATGGCCACCCGATGTGAAAAATACTATTTTCTATCACTTCTGTTTACCACTTCTTGCTCTCTGAACTGGGAAACAATGGGTTAAGCTATTTCAATAATCGTGTCAACTGATCATTCCAGCAATGACATGTCTTATCGTTTAGGTCATAGTTTTTGCTTCGGTCCTTCACTAATAAGTTCTAACGAATGCGGTATGAAATTTAACCAAAATCGGCTTTGGGGCTCTGGTCACATTTGATATTTAAGGATGAGCAGATCTTGTCAACAAAATAATTGAGCGTTTCTTTTATTTGTGAACATTCCATCTCAAATAGACAAAAAGAAACAATAAATTTGATCTAATATGACTTCCAAAACGAAAATGGTAGATTCTGCCCAGCTTGTCATATAATGGAAGTTGTGAGTAGTGGATGCACTGATGCAGTTGATAGTTGGGTAATGTATGTGGCTCATATACATCAAAACTATATATTTTCAATCTTTTGGTGGCTTCCCGTGGGTTGGCACAATTCCGTCGCATCAGTGCTATAATGTCGTAACTCCATTCTGGCGGAAAATGAGTATTTTATATCATTCGAATCGAGAGAAAAAATCCAATTCGATGGGCCAAACTGTTTTTGCATTGGATGGTAAATATTCACACAAACCAGTGACACAAATGTCGTATCTCCAGCCATATTTTACAATTATTCGTGCTATAAGGTCGTATGTCCAACAGCAGCCATATCGGATGCTTCAGGTTGTCCACGTGACTTCTGTTTTGTGTTTGTAAATTCTAAAATGTGTGCTATATGGTCGTATCTCCATGTTAGTCACGTGATCATTTGGGTACATTTTCATAATGTAGAATAGGCACTTTTTAGTTTTTAGCTTAATCTGCATTTATTAGCACAATTTCATTACAGCACGGAAACCAATCGTCGTTGGCGTACCCAAAAGGTCTTATCTCCAAACAAGTTATTGCCTTTTAAACGACGACGAGGGAGTAAACAGAACAAATATGTGGTTCAATTGACAGCTAATGTCAGTTGTCATTGGGATAAATACAACAATACGTCATGCTTTCTCAATATTAGGAGAAATTTTGTCTGAAATCTTCAACCTTCATTTTCTCGGAAAGTTGAAAATGTGGGTTACGACTCTATAGCATTGATGCGACGAAATAGTAACTATTCGGGCTCGGCCATCATTTCGTTTCAGTTGCGGTACACGGTCTCGATAGTCGCAAAAGAGGTTGATCCAGAATAAGTAAGCAGAGAGCGATTTTGACTGATAAAATCAGCTTTGGGAAAACTTTAAGATCCGAGATGGCATCAAATATGGCCCTCTGACAACAATAGAAGTCATAAATATAGAATATTTGCGCTTTGATTTCTTTACGAAAAACAATTGTACGTGCATATTTATCTCTTATTGAATACAGTATTGTTTTAATCTGGACAATGTATGAAAAATCATATTATCCAACCTCTTAAGAAGGTTACCAAAAACAGGTACATAGTGATGTCTTATGTCCTAGAAAATGCGTGTGTGAAATACATATATGTATGAGGAATCTATCCCCATACATTGTTTACACATCGACTCGGTAAGTATGTGGAGATATTCTTGGGCAAGCGTGATTTTCAAAACTTGAAACCGTCTGTACAAAAGTAAAAGTTAGTAGGAAATGACACGTTCTTCTCAAATGATACAAGAAATCAAATTGTGCTGTCTGTCTGTCTTTCTGTCTGTCTGTGTGTTCTATATATAACTTCACGTGGTACAATCGAAGAGGCAAAAGCTGATACAAATATATTTGGCACTAATTTCCAACAAATTCATACATGTTTTTATCTAATGATATACCATGAATTAAATCACATTTGGTGTCGTTTGCGTCACGGATGGCGAGCGGATATGCACTATCATAGATAAGATTGCTATTCGCCTATATCCACATATAAGTTATATATAGTCACCAGGCCATCTCCATATCATTTTAAGGAGACTTGGGCGTTCACATTTCACAATCCCGACAAATGGTAACCCACTTATAAGTCACTTGAACAATTATATCTTCTTAATTGTCATATTTATATGAGGATGGCAATTAGGACATTCACACAATGAGCTAGCAAAAAGAGATACATAGAAGAAGCATTAAACGTATATTTATCATTCTATTGAAGAGATACATATATTCGTGCAAACTGAGAGACCTCGAACCGTCAGAGGATTGCATATATATTATAACAGAATTGAGTCTGTTCCATTCAATACAGTTTCCACAAAAAAGTTACAATTTGTCAGGATATATGGAAGGCCTGTTCAAAAATAGTGGTCACAGTGTGCAGTCATATATAGTTTCTTCTGATATACAATAAAATGCAGTTAGTAGCACATGACTTTTCAGGATCCTCCCAATACTGACATCTGACAAGGGGTTTAGAACAGACTCGTCGATTGACATAAACAACTCAAAATCTCGCTCTGTGTCTGGCAAATGTAGCTGATATGCGCGCGCAGCAGCATTTCGTTGAAACTGAGAATATTTAGCCAATATAAAGCACCATGAACAGAGGAGCACCTGGAAATTTGTTTGAAACATCTGTATCTTCATGGATATATGATAGCCAGGTATCCTCGAGATCTTAGTCCAACCCACTAGATTGATTGATACCTCTCAATATGTAAAACCCAATTGTCGTCTTTTATTTATGCGAACTAATGTCTTTATGATGTCCATGTATCATATTATAACGTCTGACGTATACGCAGTTGTAACTAAATAAATACTTCATTATTGGTGGAACAGATTAATCGCGATAAACAGAATGACAATTGACAAGGTGGGCCACTACTTATATTCCATGACTGTAATAATCATGTTTTGTGATGCTATTTGAATATACAATTTATGA
Organism: Siphonodentalium dalli; assembly: GCA_032622095.1. Lineage (NCBI taxonomy): Eukaryota > Metazoa > Mollusca > Scaphopoda > Gadilida > Siphonodentaliidae > Siphonodentalium > Siphonodentalium dalli. Next base: position 240,073,227 of record CP136061.1, on the reverse strand, counting down.
GAAAACGTATAACACTTTGAACAAGAGTGTTCTCTATTCCCAACAAATATCCACAGCACACAGATGGTTTCACATCGCATTAACGCCGGGTAACCCTGATAGTATATCATATATGTGACCCGCCATATCAAATCCAGTCGTGATTTTTTTACCCTGTGCCAATGCATTTTCTCTTATATATGCGAGTCGACCATAGGTCGCCTCGCATATATAAGATAATGCATTGGCCTAACAATTTTTTACAATTTTAATAATTTGTTCTTGTATTCTTTAACAATTTTATAATTTCACCCATACAGAGCCCCAGACAAACATGAGCAGACGACACTCTTCTATATGCTTCTATATATGTGTGGGGCTCCCTGCAGGGTAATGGATGTTTTTTATTTTAAGTCCTAAAAATTGTCAGAAACATTTATTTAAAAAAAATGATAAAAAAAAATGATAAAAAATTGTTAGGCCAATGCATTCTCTTATATATGCGATGCGACATATGGTCGACTCGCATATATAAGAGAATGCATTGGCATAGGGTAAAAAAAATCCCGACTTCCGACTGGATTTGATTTGGCGGGTCATATATAAGACGCGCTGAGTGGTCGGTCATTCTTGTTGGATTTGTGATCATTGGCGCGAATTCTCATGTGAACACGTTGTTTAAATAGTCGTTTGTTTTGTGGTGCGCGCCGAAATTTAGCATGTCGATATTGAAGTCACTGATTACGTAAGCCTTATGAATTTTTATTGTATCTAATATGTCGTCGAATTTAGAAGCAAACTTATCAAGATCAGCGTTTGGTGCTGTGTTAGGTCTATAAATACATCCTATGAGATATGTTTAATGTTTTCCGAAGTAAAGCTCAATGAACAAAGTTTCAATAACATGTGGGATACATATTGATAGATCAGATCTGTTTCTATACGTAATAGTGTCTCGTATGTAAATACCAACCCCACTCCTACCGTCACCGTGATCTGGCGAAGATATAAATTTCATGGGATGATAAAGTGAGGCACGTTGGGCCTTAGTTGTCGAAAATATTCATATTTGTTCTAATCACCGTAAACAGAAAAACATTAAAACGCATATAGTTTCGTTCATATATACCATGACCATCACGTAAACAGCATGTTATCATAAAGACCTACTATATTTTACCTAGGCAAGAGCCTGATTGTGTTACAGAAGACAGCACAATGCTACTGGCTAATCACACACAAATGGCATAAACGCTCTTTATTAGTTCCATATCAGGAATTCACCAACAAAGACGCTCTTTATGTTTACCATGATAATATAAACAAACACCAGAAAAGTTAATTGTTATGCTTTTTGTTTACATAACAATGGTCAAACATTTGACAATTACATACTGTTTATGCGATATTTCTTATTTGTATACGACGGACAAAGTCTGTCTACATTTTGATGTTCTTTATGTTTGTGGCGGTTTTTGACGGGTGGAAATATTTTCACAGGATACCCACCGCCAAGGCCAACCGTACCTTTAAAGTCCGACGCTGGACGTATGTTAAATGTTTTCGTTAGTGCTATTCCATCAAGAGTGTTATCAATAGCTTTCATATACATACAAGATTTGACAAGTTTTCAAAATTTTCGTTAATGCTTCTGCAATTAAAGGCACGTGAGGACTTAATTGTCGAAAATATTCATATTTGTTCCAATCACCGTAAACAGAAAAAACTGTAAAACGCATACAGTTTCGTTCATATATACCGACGATCGCGTAAACAGCATGTTATCATAAAGACCTACTATATTTTACCTAAGCAAGAGCCTGATTGTGTTACAAAAGACAGCACAATGCTACTGGCTAATCACACACAAATGGCATAAACGCTCTTTATTAGTTCCATATCAGGAATTCACCCACAAAGAACGCTCTTTATGTTTACCATCATAATATAAACAAACACAAGAAAAGTAACTTTTTATGCTTTTGTTTACATAACAATGGTCAACCATATGACAATAACATACTGTTTATGCGATATTTCTTATTTGTATACGGACAAAGTCTGTCTACATTTTGATGTTCTTTCTGTTTGTGGCGGTTTTTGACGGTTGGAAATATTTTCACAGGATACCCACCGCCAAGGCCAACGTACCTTTAAGACCAAACATTGAGAGTTTATTCTTCTTGTTGAGAATTTTCGCTTGTAAAGTTGAGAAGTAACGGCAACTGTTTCGATAAAAAAAACAAACATAACTGATTCTTCTTCATCTTCCTCTATGCTACTCCATTTGGCTGCGAGATCAAAATTAAGCCCTTCCCTAACCTAAAGCGTTATCTGTGACGATACTGCGAGTTAATGGTGTTTATTATAATATATATGTCCCGGTTAAGATCAGTCAACATGTTCAAGTAGTTGAAGTACACGAGGTTGCACCTGTTAACAATTTTAGACATTGTAAGATTCATATATTTTCATGCGGCCATTTTTCTTTGGTGGGTACTGTAATCAGTATAGTTTCAAACCTTGAATTCAGGAAATTGTTTGCAAGATTTCAAGTAATTAGGGTAAAGAGTTTTCGAAATCGACTTTAAGCCTATAAGCAAGGTATATTTTGGTTGTGACAACTAATTGCTAAGTTCACGGCACGAATTGCGAAAGGTGTATATTTCCATTATAGACTAAATGGTGAAATTTAATGTTACATATGCATGAATGCTGAATGCTTTATTATGAAAGCTACCATTTAAGCTAGAACAATGCATAATATATATGCATACTATTTACAATCATTTTTACACAATGTGTAATGTATATATATGTTGTGATAATGACATACAACGCACCACATGTCATAATTTAAAATGAGTACCTTTCTTTAAAAAAAAAATACGTCAATTGGCACTCAGTGTATGCAATGTATCCGTAGTAGATATACTCGTGGGAGGGTATCAAAAACACTACGCGAAAAGAACGCACAAAATAATATAAGACAAATAAATAAATGAACGCATAGAGCACCTTTAATGTGTGGTGCTTTAATTGGGCATAATTCCGTAATTCAGAGAAACCATCTATATTTCCGGTTCATGGGTGATAAGCTTACAAACGATGATATTATGCTTGCTATGTCACGAGCGACAACGTACATCACGATGATCCACTCTGGGTGATGCACATATAATTACTGGTCACTTTTTCGTCCGACTTGTATCATAATAAACGAAGTTATAGTATAACTGGTGCCCACAGACATCGATTAAACGTATCATACGCAAATAGGTTCATATTGGACTTATTTGATTCTGAAATAAGCACGTAGTGAGATTTTACCCGTTGATTGGTGCGGGCCGCACTGAAAACAAATTATAAAGAGTTTTATTCAGGTAAGTCTTGTCGATAAAAAAGGTAGATTAAACGGACATGGCTCATTTGAACCCTAAAATTTATGCATACGTAATTCGAGAAGAGGGGTCTCAAAACATACATATGCAAACTATTCCCGAGCTAATTCGTCGATATAGCGCTAAAAATCGCGTTTAATTAGTTATATTTTTGCGTAAATTTGATATCGTTTATCTGTTCCGGTTAAATTTTTCTAATCAGCCGATCTTCCGAGTGATGCCGGCAGCGCTCGTGTGTTTTCGGAAATAAGTGCATTCGCGATACCGCCATGTTTTATTCTCTGATCAAATATAGATATTGAGAAGTATAAGGAGAAAATATATACACAAGAATGAGAATATAACAGCATATGTATAATATATACAAGAACTTCTTGGTGTAAATATAATCAACGCCTTCCTAATGTATTAATAGCATTATCATCGTCATCACCATCATCATCAGCATCATCATCATCATCATCGTCATATTCAGCACCATCATCGTCATCATTATCATCATATTCATCATCATCATCATCATATCTCTGAAACTATTATTACAACAACATCAACAACAACAACAACACTACGAGTTATTCATATGTGTTTAACTTAAGCTGTATCAGTCGGATGAAGGAGCATAATCTACGCAGACTAGCCATATCTTCCAAATTCAGCAGCTCGTCTAAAATGTCAATAGTTGCATGATCTATGCTGGTAAATTTACTAGGCAAGCGACGATTTCTTTCTTCGCTAAAACATATACATTCTAGTAGATAATGCAGTTCGTCTCCGAGCTGTCGTTTATAACATAATGGACATAGTCTATTTAGTAAGTTTGTATCGTTCCATCGACCTTTCTCTATTGGCAAGCGATGGTTACAAGTACGGAATTGACACAAAGTTATTCTGTTTTTTGTAAATCCAAATAATCCAAGTATCTTTCGAAATTAATATCGTGTTTGAAAATTTTGTAGGTATTGCCTCGGCTAGATTTTTCTATGTCAGATAGCCAGATGCCTCGAAATTGGCTATTCAGACTACATTTGAAACAGCGTGCCATTTGTTCTGGACATGTGATATAACCAACATGTAATAGATGAATCTGCCCAGATTTTGTTAGAATATCTTTTACTTTTTCAATCCATTGGAACTTTGCTTCCTCAGCTTCACATATTTTCAGGGCCAGTTGATACAGAATCTTACAGAATCGGCCTTGCTCCATATTCTTAACTTTCATCCAGTATTTCACAATACGCAAGTTGATAGTGTACTCTATGGCCGGATTCGTCATCTCAGGTTTAAACCTCCGAGTTTAAACCTGGTTTAAACCTACATTGGCGGTCCAGCCAAACCGGGTCTAAGGGGGCGTTTTTGTCGTTCAGTTTCCAGCTAATTGACAACTCGATTCGGTGATATGAACAAGCAGTCAAACTACTCTCTTACCAATTGGACTAAAAGACACGCCGATATAATGGTTATTGACATGTCATAAATTATCGCGAACACGTGCACGCTCATTGACCATTAATCCGATCTCTTTGTTGGTTTAAATCATCGGACAAAGGGCATGTCTATCAGCACGAGTTTCACGCGTTGTTTATCACTTTGTTTGTGATATATTTTCTACACGATGCTTTACTCGCAAAGAAAAATATTGGTGTATTTACATTTATATATGTACCAGCAGGGTTATCCGGCGTTGCCCAGGTTATTGTATGCTGTGGATATTTGTTGGGAATAGAGAATGCTCTTGCTTAAAGTGTTATACGTTGGCTTACCTTGTCAATTGTCATTCTGTTTATCGTGATTAATCCGTTCCACCAATTATGAAGTATTTATTTATTTACAACTGCGTATACATTAGACGTTATAATATGATACATGAACATCATAAATACATTAGTTCGATAAAAGATGATAATTGGGTTTTACATGTTGAGATGTATCAATCAATCTAGTGGGTTGGACTAAGATCTCGAGGACACCTGGCTATCATATCTCCATGAAGATACAGATGTTTCAAAGAAATTTCCAGGTGCTCCTCTGTTCATGGTGCTATATACTGGCTAAATATTCTTAGTTTAAACGAAATGTTGCTGCGCAATATATCAGCTACATGTGCCAGACACAGAGCGAGATTTTGAGTTGTTTATGTCAGTCGATGAGTCTGTTCTAAAACCCTTGTCATATGTCAATATTGGTAGGATCCTGAAAAGTCTTGTGCTACTAACTGCATTTTCTTGTATATCAGAAGAAACTATATTTGATTGCACACTGTGACCACTATGTTTGAACAGGCCTTCCATATCTCTTGACAAATTGTAACGTTTTGTGGAAACCGTATTGAATGGAACAGACTAAATTTTTTTATTATATATATGCAATCCTCTGACGGTTCGAGGTCTCTCAGTTTGCACGAATATATGCATCTCTTCAATAGAAGGATAAATTACGTTTAATGCTTCTTCTAGTTATCTCGTTTTGCTAGCTCATTGTGTGAATGCCTTGATTGCCATTCCCATATAAATATGACTGTTAAGAAGATATAATTGTTCAAGTGACTTATGTGGGTCACCATATGTCGGGATTGTGAAATGTGAACGCCCAACTACTTAAAATGATATGGAGATGGCCTAGTGACTGTATATAACTTATATGTGGATATAGGCGAATAGCAATCTTATCAATGATAGTGCATATCCGCTCGCCATCCGTGACGCAAACGACACTAAATGTGATTTAATTCATGGTATATCATTAGAGAAAAACGTGTATGAATTTGGTGGAATTTGGTTTATTAAATCAATTGTTGATGCAACGCTGACTCGAACAACGCCATATTGCGAAGGTGATTATGTATTCGTTTGGTGGAAATCAGCGACAAAACTATTTCACCATATTTTTTAAATTTCCCCTCCCACCAGCAGCGTCATTTTAGAAAATTTTAACCCGCACCATTATCTTCTTTGTAAAAAGTTACCCCTCTTAGAACGCCTTGGTGCCATCTCGATTGTACCGCGTGAAGTTATATATAGAACGCACACAGACAGACAAAAAGACAGACAGACAGCACGATTTTATTTATTGTATCATTTGAGAAGAACGTGTCTGAATTTGATGGTAATTGGTACTAAAAATATTTTGTATCAGTTTTGGTGACCCTCCCGTCCCTATTTCGGACTCAAGCTGCACACACTAAGACTCATTAGAGATTAGAGATGCATATATGTGAAATTGGTGAAAATTGGCGAGTATACAAATTCGTATCAAATTTAAGGTCCCCATATATCTCACCCATAGGGCACAAATTTGGTGTATCTAAACCACACGATAAGATTCCTCGTATCACGGAGAAGAATATGTATCAATCTGGTGGAAATCGGCACTAAACATATATATATAATTTGTTGTGTCCCTCTCATCTCTATACACCACTGACTCGAATGGCCCCACTTGTGACATCCTTAAACCACACGATTACACTCCTGATATCATGGAGATGATTGTTTATGTTTGGTGACAATCGGCGACTAAACCATTTTTTTTTCATATTTGGTGCCAATCCCTCCCCTCTCCATCTCTCACCCAAACAGCACCACTATGGCGTCTTTAAATCACGATTAGATTCCTCGTATCATGGATAAGAACGTGTATCAATTTGGTGGAAATTGGCGCTAAAAACATTGTGCATCAATTTTGGTGCCCCTGTCCCTTTCAATGCAACCCTGACTCGAATGAGGCACACACTTGACAGATAAAAGCCACACCATTAGACTCCTCATACCATGGGGATGATTTTGTATAAGTGTGGTGGCAATCGGCGACTTATTATCAAATTTAGTGCCCACCCCCTCCCAATCTCTCATCCAAAAACAACAATTTGGCGTTGTTAATCGCACAATTAGATTCCTTGTATCATGAAGAAGAATATATATCAATTTGGTGGAAATCGGCGCTAAAATTAGTTTTATTAATTTTGGTGCCCCTCTCCCCTTCCGTTCATCCCTGACTCAAACGACGCCACTTTTGACATATTTAAACCACACCGTTGGATTCTTCATATTATGGGGATGATTATATGTAAGTTTCGTGGCAATCGGCGACAGAAAACAAATCTGCCCCCCCCTTCCGGGCACTCCTGACGCGAATGGCGCGACGTTTGCCATATTTAAACCACGCCATTAGATTCCTCGTATTATGGGGATGATTATATATAAGTTTGGTGGCAATCGGCGACAAATTATTTTTCTGCCCCTCCCCCTTTTCTGCCCCTGTCAACAACGGCGTCACTTTAGAAAATTCTAACCCCGACCATTATCTTTCTCGTAAAAAGCTACTCCTAGTAGACCCCTTTGGCATCATCTAGATGGTCCCCTGTGAATTTCTATAGAACACAGACAGACAGACAGACAGACAGACATTCGCAAATATAGATATAGATATATTAAAGAGTATAGGAGCTGTTTATATGTATGTCCGTTTGTCTGTTCGCAACTGTTCTAAAACTGATTTGAAAATAAGAAAACTTTATTTAAAAAAAATTAAAAATTGTGTTGTTAATTTGAGTAAGGAATTCTAACAAGAAACAATATTTAAATATTTTTTTAATTAAAATGTTCTAAATGTGCGCAAATTTGACGCAGGCTCAGTTCGCACGAAGAGGCCGCAGGCCCCTCTGACGCTGGATAAAGGCTGCATAATGGAGTCAATACTGGACCAAGAGGTCAGTCATGCAAAAGCAATTTGCTTATGAGTGCACACCAGAAGCGACATCTGATCTGATTGAAGTGGGCAACCATATTACATGCGTTGCTTTTTTTCAATGTAATACATTTTTCGTCGTGGAGAAAATAAAAAAGTTCCCAGGTTTTGAACTGGTGGAATATTATGGGAATGTATGGACGGAGCCAGAGTAGAGCTTTGTGGCCTGATCTACATCAAAATATGTTATCATATATTTGACTCATATAGCAATATAAGTTTATGATTGTAAACTATGTGTATAGCATATCTGTTCATGCAGTAGCATGGTTTTGGTGTCAAAATTAAAACGTTGAACCATTCAAATGAATTCGTATAGAAAACACCAGTATTTGTGATTGCCACAAGCAAAAGAAAACACACAAGATAATTGTGAAAATCACATTGAAGGAACATGTCCACATCTGAGCAAAGCTCACGTGCGAATGAATCAACTGTGACATGATAACACCAGTCGGCAGCCGCCACCCAGACACGCCCTCACTCGAGATAATTTACATCTCCACCCTTTGATTGATTGTTTTATAATTCTAAACCGCGATGAAGAAAAGACGGATTCGTCATCTCAAGTTTAGCATCGGTAAAGCTGGTTTAGCTGGACCGCCGAATTAGATGGTTTAGTTGCCGGTTTAAGCTTATAAAATGCAAACAAAATATCGAAATTGACAAAAACTTAACCCCACATCTTTATAGGTGTGAGTGCTTCTCGCTTATAAATTTCCAATCAAAATATGGTCGCTGTCGTAATTATTGATTTTCGCAATCAATAAAACGAGGCGGTCCGCATTAGGAAAGTACGATTATTTATCTCGACGATACAGAGACACTACTGCTAAACCACTGGTCTGGCTGAACCAGGTTTAAACCAGAGATGACGAATGCGTCACTTAGACCTGCGGTCGCGGGTTTAAACCACGGATTTTGCTGACTCACGGTGGTTTAAACCTAGAGGTTTACATAGACCAGGTTTAAACCTGAGATGACGAATCGGGCCATAGGGTAGTCTACCGCTCTCACCGTATATCATATAATTAGGGGTAGATGATTTAAGATGGAGAACGTATTTCAAAAATCTTCTATGTATGTTTTCAAAAATCTCGGTACGCGATAATGTGTTTCCGTTGGATCTTATTTGTCCATGCGAGAATAATAGCCTCTGTTGACAAGGATGTAATAATAGAACGGTTTTCCAGTTTGTTACACAATGTCAACATGAATTTTAGTCATTTACATTGATCTTGGAACACATTCATTTTTCTCAAATATACTCTAATCGCAATTTTGTATAGTCAATAATTTTCAGTTGAGAGTGGCACTATATATATGTTTGGTCGATGAACTGCAGTTAGTTCAATTCCGTAGTTCTTTTTAAAGGTACTCAATCCGATCAGACGGTCCCCATACCATTAAGATACAACAACAACATTTCTTCAAAATACGCTTTAGTTATCAGAATCGATGTATTACAACAAAATAATGCCAATCACTGTCAACTATGGTTTCAAATTTCCCAAAACTTGTTATTTATCAACATTTTGTTCTACAAAATATGGCCGTATTATCACTGAAGTATCACTTGATTTTAGAGTCATCCATCTTCATCAGCAAATTGTTCCGATACCCTCCCCCCACCCCGTTTGACCACATAGTATTACACATCTCGAGAAATAACAAACTTCAAAAATCGATCACTCTGAGCTTTGATGGGTGGGTTCCTCGACTCGAATCAAATATTCTTTTACCCCCGAAACCAAAGAAATAGTAATTTAGGAGCGTCTGGTCGGATTGAGTACCTACCCAGGTGGTGAAAAATAAAAGATTTTAAAAATCGATAACTAATAACTCTGAGCTTTGATGGGCGGGGTCCTCGACTCAAATCAAATATTGTGTTAACCCCCCGAAGCCAGAGCAACACTAATTCAGGACCGAAATGAAAAATTGGAAAATATGTTTCTACCTCTAATAAAAAGGAACGATATTGAAACTGCCGTGGTGAAATACTGGCGTCTATGTGGAGTTTATAGTCTATATATATATTTATATATATATATATATATATATATATATATATATATATATATATATATATATATATATATATATATATATAGGCACAACCAGTACATATAAGTTGCTTGGAGTACTCAAAATTCGTTTATTTTATTTCACCATCAGTTTAATTAAAACCACCTGCCCTCTGAGTTACAAGACGAAATGTGGGAAAAGGGAAAAATGGTAAGACCTCCAGGTCAGGGGTAAATGTTGAAAAGACAAAATAGTTTTGTCGATAAAAGTTTTGACCTAGAAAATACTTGGACTAAGTTGGTTTTTATTCCAGTTTGAAGAGGAATAATAATCATATCCTCTATAACATATCCAAAATCCGATAAATCCGCTTAGAGCAAAATGTTCTATTCAAAATGGCATCCATGGTGACAATTGGCATTGAAAAATGCTCACTTTCTGTGATAGGTGGCATTATGTGGACCAACTATCGCCAAGTTAGTAATAAAATGAAATAATTATACACAAACAATGCTTAGTCGTAAACCATATAATTATGTAGAATGTCTGTCCCAAAATGGCCATATCACACCTGTTACCCCATGTGATATTGGAATAGTTAGAAAATAGACCTGACAAATAACACCAAAAACAGCGTCTTCACCATCGGTTTCAGTTGTAGAATAGGATTAAATTTGTTTTAAAATATTTTCCTCAAAATGTGTCTACATTGTTTACACGCCGTTCCCATGACACATCTTTCAAATTATACATGCAGCAGTGCGGAACATAAAGCTCGCATCTTCTACTTTCATATGATATCTAATGTTTCCGTGTGTAAAAGAAAAGATATAGTCAAAACCGTTCATCCAAGCAGATAATTAACACCGTTCCAATGTCACGTGCGTGTGTACACACTCTCCCCGCCTGGCTATCTTGTTTCCAGTTGATTTCAACATATACACATGCAATGGACGGATCTACGTAAATTGTGTAAAAAACTATATGGATATATTCTTAGCTAGATCATATCATGATCTCTACCCTGACTATATACGCCCGTAGAGATAATTATACACAGTTCAAATAATATGAAAATGTTCATGTTCAGATTGGGAAGTTTATAAACAATTAAAAAAAAACAGTGCAGCTAATATATTCTTAATTAATGTCGTTCCTCGGTAAATACTGTATTCCACAGTGTATGTAGGTCACGAAGATCCCAGCTCGATGTTCCATGAAATATGTCACTTTGTTGAGTCGAGTTTGATTGGCATCCTTTACAATTATGAAATTTCTCACGGGTAATCAATTCAATGTTTATTTCGATGTCGACTCACAAAAGTCACAGACAAATCATGCAATCTGGGGTTGTGACCACTCCTATTGTGAAATATATTATTAAGGAACAAGTATTAACAAAGAAATATATATATAGTCACTGTGTTGTTTGTTCAATGCTATAAAGTTCTCCGTCAGAATATTAAAAAGTTCTCATATTTTTAACGGGTTAAATATGATGTCTACGGTAGCCAGAGTATAAATTCATGACATGATCTAATACTTGGCGACCCATTCCTATATTCTATAAGAAAGAAATATGTTCAGCATTTACTACAAATCATGAAATTTACTGCATCTCAAGATATTAATTACTTATTATATAAGTAATATTATGTTCCTTTCTGAACCCCCTCCCCCAAATCGCAGCATCGCCACGTCTCTGATAAATGCAGAATGACCGTCCTATCATTAAATTCTTGTCAACTGAGACCATTGTTCTCGCATGGTCACTTACGATCAAATTGAAAACCCTTTATAGCATACCGAAAACTATAGAGACGCCGGGGAAGCTTATTTACGAATACACCCGGAAATCCTCGGATGTTGTCGGTGGTTGCATCATCCAAAATGGCTGGTTGTTTGTTTCAAATGTTCGGGTCCCGAACATTGCATTTTTGTTGTAATTTTAATGACTTGAATGAGTCTTTTTGGGACATATATTGGTCGTAGACAGGTAGTTTGGGCATTTATCTACCTATTTTGATACCGGGAAAATTTCAAAAGCGAATATTATTTTGTGTATTTTGGAGCGCAAACAGCCATGTGGCTTTAAATCATGTTATTATGGGCTTATTTCGAATGGAAATAGTCCTATATTGGACTGTTTTAAAAACCGCATTTTATGTTCACATAGAGCATATATCAGATTCAAATAATGCCCACATCGGCTTATATGTGTTTTTGAAATAAGTTCAATATGAGCTTATTTTCTTGCGGACGGCGCATAGTCATATTTCACTCAAGTTTCGCTTTCGTTAAATACATCTTTGCGCCGTCTCAAACAAGCAGTCTATTAGTATACAGTTTGAGTTTCTAGTCCAAGAGAACTAGGGACATAAAACTCGACACTGCTGATCTGTCCGGTAGTATTATGCAGCCTGGATATGTTACATCGCTTCAACTAAGGCGATTAGTTTCACGTGTCAGCAAGCTATTACACGGGGTGATGCATTGTTCTGGGAAGATGCGACATGAATTTAATCAATTCCCAAATGGTCAGGACGCAATTTTTATCCTATTGAACATGATAGCTTGCTGGGCAGATTGGATTGATTGCGCTATCGAGAAATGTGAACAGAATATGAATAAACGTTGGACGACCCACAAATTCGGAATAAATACGTCCTCAACCTATGAACCTATGATATCATTACGACATAGTTACGCAATAAATATAGCAGCCTCTTTATTTTAGCTGTTATTACGTATGCATGTACGGTACTCCGTTACTTTTTTGGCAGCTTCCGTAAATCATGAAAGGTTGAACAGTATAATGGTAATGCATTACGTGTAACTATATTCGGCATTTTGAATTCAATAGGACGCGAATCCCATATTTCTTGATTCTACGCGAAATGATATCGGATGACTGATGAGATATCAACATAAAGGGACTGCATAATGTCATGTGTTGCTTCTTGAGAACTCCGCAATATCTTTTAACTGAACATTACACTTTTCCGATAGCTGCATTAATGTGTATCGTATTCAAAGATACCATTCAAGAGGAAATTACCATGTGTGAGGATCGTGCTTATTAATATTAACCCTTGCTATACTAAATGGATCCTCCCACTTTGAGAGTATTCATATGACTGATCTGTAATTCATCTGAATGAGTTTCCAGGAAAAATAAGCAGACGACAGATAATACAAGTACATAGATAGTGCTACACCGATAAAACCTCAGGTTACCTAGATTACCTACTTAGGTACTGTACTTGTCCCGTGTAGTTAACCAAACATTTGGTACGCTGTAGTACCACCTGTCTTGGTACTCTGGAGTACCAAATATCCAGGTACTCTGGGTTATATCCATCTACCATGTGAAGAACCTACGCATGTACATGGAGTACCTAACCATGAACTCCAGAGTATATGGGCAGGAAACTAGCCCTCGAAATTAGGAAAAATATCAGAAGACAAATTTAATAGTGTGGCATGTTAGATTCCAAATATTGCCACAGCGTTTAAACTTCGAATTAAGTACATACCCGAGATCGATGTCTTCGAGGTGTTATCAGTCACCTGGACTCCCCTGCATAGTGCAAACAATACAATAATCCACATTATATTACTTTTATTAGTATATAGCATCGATCGTGTTTTTGTACTTAATTCGAGGTCTATTACCTCGATTTCAGGATTTCCCTGACCTGTTCGCTGCACGTGCAATGAAATTTGTCTGCATGTCTGAAATAATCGACCAAATTTCTTAATTTGGGGGTAATTAAAGTAAACATAAATCAAACATCTTAAACACATCTGGGCGAACCACCTATCGATCTATAATAGACCGATCGGGCTAACATAGACCGATTGGCATTTCACAGCCAGCATGCATCTGGGATAAGGTGAGTCACAATAAACTGTTATATCATTATCTCTCAACCAATACTGAAACCACGTGGGCATATAACGCGCTCCGCTGCCCCCTTTTGCAGGCGCTTTACCGTGAATAAACAGTTCACCCTATATTTTCCTACACCGTAGCACATGTGCGTGTCGTTAACCCTTTACCCAACAAACCGGCCAAAACCGGCCAAATAAAGCTTCAACAGCCTAAAATATCTTGGGTCTGTCTCAATAAAACCATACATATATGGATATCATTGGAACCGGCTCATTGACCACATTGTGATGGTTATAGTTATGCCCTGTGCCAATGCATTCTCTTATAGTCGCCTCGCATATATAAGAGAATGCATTGGCCTAAAAAAAATCTTTTTTTAACACTTTTTACCATTTTTCTTACATTCTTTAACAATTTTATAATTTTTAATGTGTTAAGCCAATGCATTCTCTTATATATGCGAGGCGACCTATGGTCGACTCGCATATATAAGAGAATGCATTGGCACAGGGCCGTTCTGTTGGGTAAAGGGTTAAAACAAGTAAACTATAAATTTAAAAATATATAAATTTAAAACTAGCACGCCACGTATTTATGTATAGTGAAGCGGTTTAATTGCGCGCTTGGTTTAAAATAATTATTTATCTTAAAATTGTAATTGATATTTAGCTGGGCACAATAGATTTAAAGGTTATACCGAAAAATTTATAGTAGACTTTATAGATTGAATAGTTATAGCACACAAGTTATGTTCGACCTACACCGAATGGCACAAACACCTACTCGGAGTGCTCTCGCAGATATTTGAACCACATTTCCATAAATGCAACGTGGATTCATAGTGAATTATATGTATCGCGATATACTTCCAAACGATACATTTATCGTGTCGTGTCATGTGTATCAAGATGCAGGCAGTCGAATAATTTATTAAGTTAGACTTAAGAGTAACACATGCAATGTTCTCTCAAGTGTACGTGTTTATTTATTTGTATTTGACTCACCTAGCGGACTATTCAACTGCATTTTAATTTAGCATGAACTCCATCTCCAATTACAAATATGTTGGTTCCGATAATTCAGGTCGTGTTCTACTGTTCATTTCAGAACACTATTTCAGGGTATCGCGATATGTATCGTTGATCATGTATCACGATTGGTATCGTTACCAAACATCTGTATATCGTTGAGGCCATAGTCATTATATATGTAGGTATTTGATCTTTATTGAATACTGCTTGGTTCATTCAATACTTCCTTCGTGATGGGTATTGCTGTTAAAATAGTCACTTCCATTAGTATAAATATATTGCATATGCATTAGTGTAAACAAATGCATTACAAAGCACCGGGATTGGGACACAGTTCTTGCAACTTACAAATGGTCTCTCCCCCACATAATTGTTTTACACATAAGGGACATACAATGCATATTACACACACTCATGATCATTTTTCATATGTCTAACATCGTTTCACTTGCATCGATATATTAGATAGTCTTGAGTATGACCATAACGGTGGTCATTTCAAAATTATTTGGGGGGGGGGGGGGTCATCTCGTGGTTTGGCGGCTCAGGTGCAATTTCGCTTTTTTATGTACTGGGAATACAACATGTATTTCATTGTGTGGCAGTGTTATGAACATTGTAGGTGTATAATTAAATTTCAAACCGCGATGTCGAGAGTATGTATAATTGGACGACCCTAAATATGTGCCTCTTTTGTCAGTGTATTATTCCGAGTAGAATCACCGAGGATGAGTTTATCGAGGATAATATCTTTTACACCCAGGGCAGCAAGTTGGTCAAACAACCAACATCGTTGATCTGTATAAAATGATCAGACAAAATAATAATGATTTGCTTCTGTCGGGTGACCACAACGACAACTTGGGTTGTCCGATCTGAAGTTACTAAACTTGTCAGCATTCAAATCGCTAAAATAATGTCGAAGTTTCAAAGTCACATCCATTAAAACCGCCATAAACTGAAAGAATGTTAAAATATAGACATATTATTTCTTTATGCCAATGATAAATATCGTGTAAATAGTATGTAATTGTCAAGTTCATAAGCTGTGTTCTGTTAAAGAACATGTTGTACAGTACGCGAATAGTGTGTGATAGAAGCAAAATAATCAACACCGGGAAGACACCTGTATGTCTTTGGTTACAACTCAGCCTTTTCCATTGAAAATAAGTTCAAATACACGCGAACAGTCATTATTTGAATCTGAATTACGCTCTGTATGAACGTAAATGGGGCACGAAAACAGTCGTATAAGAGCATATTCATATTACAAATACGTCCGTATCGGGCATATTTGGTGCGCCCCATACGAAACACGTATGTTAACTTTTTTCATCGACACGACTTACCAGATTTACCCTCTTTATAATGCGATTTCACTGCGGCCCGCGCCATTCAACGGACTAACGGTGTACGCTCATTGTGGATTATTTCAGAATCGACGTTTTCGTGCCACATTTGCGTTCATATATAGCGTAATTCAGATTCAAATAACGCCAATATGGGCGTATTTGGCAATATGAACCTATTTGCATGATGATACATCTGACATCCTGTTGTTTGCAAAACATAACGTAAAAACAATCGCTGATCCTCGCCACTCACGAAGCTTTCGGTGTTGAATAGGTCATCGTGAATCACTCTCCCGCAACAAAAACCCAGTGTTGAGTGTTTTACTTATCGTACACTCTTTACATGCTCTACTGGTATATAAACAAATGCTCATCTCACACAAAGAGTATTATGAGGATAATATCGCACTCGTATTCTCATTATACTATACGTTTATACTAAGCGAGCTTTTCAATTTCGAGTAAAACAAATTTCGACCAATCTGAAACATGCTGCCTGGTGTGAGTTTGGTTTTATAGGCGGGATTTACGTAGGGTATAACATGCTGCCTGGTGTGAGTTTGGTTTTATCGGCGGGTTTTACGTAGGGTATAACATGCTGCCTGGTGTGAGTTTTTTTTATTGGCGGGTTTTACGTAGGGTATAACATGCTGCCTGGTGTGAGTTTGGTTTTATTGTCGGGTTTTACGTAGGGTATAACATGCGGCCTGGTGTGCGTTTGGTTTTATTGGCGGGTTTTACGTAGGGTATAACATGCTGCCTGGTGTGAGTTTGGTTTTATTGGCGTGTTTTACGTAGGGTATAACATGCTGCCTGGTGTGAGTTTGGTTTTATTGGCGGGTTTTACGTAGGGTATAACATGCTGCCTGGTATGAGTTTGGAACAAAGCTATCACAGTTACCGGTAGCACTCATATTTATGTAAAAGTAAAACATTTTAATAGTTTTGATATGGAATTGTCCAGTCACAGGCGTGAAATTTCCCGGTCACTCACACGTGCACTTGCTGTCTTGATTCATATTATTGGTGGACATTGCATCCGTTATCTCTCCATGTCGACTGTGTCACTTTCGGCATGTACCAACCCTGCTACACTGTGCATGTTGTGGCACACCCGGAACGCAAAATAAGTGACAAAACAGGTGATATTTTGACGCTTTCGGCGTGCAACTAATGTCGCACATTGTGTTGCTTTCGGCGAGTGCCAGAAGCGCCATTAGGATGAGACATAAGAACATCATGCAATTATACAGCAATGCCGAAGAAGAAAATTGTTAATCGCGGTGATACCACTTGGCCGCGGTTGACCTTGAACGACGGTACAACCGCGGTCATTAACAGCATACAACCTTACAACCAGTACATGCATATATCACAACACTATCGCTCCGTAGTCAGAGTTCGTCTCAACCTCCGAGGAACGTTCAAAACAATGTTCAGCAGATTCTACGACATGGTTTTTAACTCATAGCCACACATGTTTCGTTAAAATATGATGCATTATGAGTGACTGATATGTGTTCTCACGTCAGTTCGCGATCATTAATTCCGAAGGAAGAGAATATCGATACATAAAATTGTGATCAACCAATTCCGACTAAACATTCTACGTTGTTGTTGATATTGTCCTGTACTAGACACTACTGATCGACATCAAAGCTCTGGTGAATTATTCTGGTGAGTCTATACTGTTGTGTAACTCAAAAAACAAATCACAACACTGCAAGTTCCAAGTGTAACGGTCTTCTTGGCTTGGAGCACAGGGAACCGTGACAGTCGAATTAACAACTAGAAAATATCAACATAGGCCGTTTTCGTAATTTAGCGGCTTGTCACGTTCACATGCATACACAAATAAGACAGTGTTGACATTATTCCAGAATTTCTATAGTACAAGCAGTTACTAAATTTGATCCTATTTCGCCAAAATTGGCCAAAAATATTTATAATTTTACGGATTCGGTATACAGGTTAGTTAGATCTGAATACCACCAAGTTGTAGCCCTTTAGGCCACACTGATTTCTAAAATTCTACATGTAAGGCCGTAGTCGGTTTCCAATCAAAGCTATAAGCGGGGTGTTTTATGTCGTGTTTTCCCCGTTGATATACGGTACTGTAAAACGATAAATGTAGGCGAATCGAGGCGGCCATTTTGTTCACTTCAATTTCATAATTTATAAGTGATCGAGCATCCAATCATATCAGCTTTGGAGCCAGCGAGTTAGCACTCTATGGAACCTAATATATATGGACTACAGCCATAGATAGTTTCTACTGCAATACAGTACCATTCTGTTTGGCACTCCAGGGCTAACTGGTACTCCAGAATACCTATATCGATTGTGTTATCTAAGATTGTATGTACTCGAGAGAAATATTCTGATAACTATGGTCGTTTGTTGAATTTATTGTCTGAATATTTACTAAATGAACGAATCGTCAATGAGCATTTATAATATAAAGATTCAAGCACCGACCGTAGTACGTGCTTCTTGATCTAGGGCACGATCATGTGCGTATCCACATGGTGGGTAATGTGTATCAAAACCCCAGCTTCAAACATTTCACGCTCATACTGACTTAGTCAACCAGACCAGCTGAGTGTATATATATATTGCATGCTTGCATTATGTACATGTGCATAGTAGGCAGGTTTGTGAACACCTTCCCATTCAAACGACTAAAGTAAATTTGAGGAAACGCGCAATCCTATTGTTGTACATGTACGTGACGGTCTGTACTTTGTTTTTGGTATGGAAATTCGCCTAGACGTTCGTTTCGTCTTGACAGTCCGTTTTCAAACGTGAAACTTTTATGGCCTAAATATTTTTTACAAACAGACAGAGGCACACACAGATAAAACACTTGGTTTTTATAAATGCAGATTAGAAAAATATGGCTCTCCATACACTGCTGTATCCAGTGACTCCATTACATTAGCCGCATCCGCGTCCCAAATGTACTTATTCAAACGCGAACTGTAAGTCACTGGCAGTGAAATAGAATCACGAACTTTTTGACGTTTTCGACTAATTTAGCAATTTGAATCAGGACTTGCTGTTCGCATACTGTCTAGTGTCAGTAAAGAATTAACAGAACGGAGTGTCATTCTGCACCAATACGGCCCGAAAGCAGATCCAATCGCGAGACCTGAATTGCGTTCACGCCGTCTCGCTTACATCTATATATGTCGTGTATTATCTTTCATGTTGATCGATTGGATTTTCAAACGGAAATTGAATCAATATGCAGGCTCACAGAATAAGATTCGTGTAAATTAATCAAAAGAGGCTTTTATCAAAATAAAATAAGTAGGAGAGTGTAGTTGACGGGGATTAGTGGGACGCAGTGTGTGCCAGCGAGTTAGATAGGGAACGGGATGAACTCGCGTTTGATTTAATTGGAACATTGAGAAATTTAATTCCAATTGTGCAGTCTTACGACCGTCCGCTGTTACTCTGCTGGTAATTGATCTCCAAAAAGAACACGACTGTTTATCAGGATGTTCTGGCTTTTAGTGCTTCGGTGAGATTAGACCAGTCCAATAATTGATGAATTGATTTTCATTTCGGCATTTCCCAACATGACAGCGAACTGACACTAATGCCACCTGGTTACATCAAGGTACATCAACAGTACTATTCTGAAGAGATAAATTATGACTGGTTTAATCTATTCCACATTGTGACTGAGGTTGTAGGATAGGAGAATGGCTAAAATCCAAGTTTGGAGCCGTTTTAGGAAGGTGATTAAAAGACATGATTGGCGGTTTTAAATTCTGAAATGCACTTTAAACGCTGTTTTCGCGTGAGTTATGTTGGAATGACATCAGATAAATACTTATATGGCCGACTGTTCGAACATCCATCGTCAATATTGAGTTATGTCCCCAATTTCTGATTTATACGGGGCGTGGTTACCGAATGAAAACCTCAGTTTTATACGCAGATTTTTTGCCATTTTTTGACGATTCCTCGTTTTAAACTCCAGTTGCATCTAGTTGTTTTTTATTGAAAATACGATTCATGATAATCTTTTAACATGTTTTACATGAACAACTAGATTGGAACATGTTTTAGAAATGTGCAATCGGAGGAAATTCAGCGTCATACATGTATTTTCATTTAAAATTCGAGCTCGGCGGTTCGGTGATGGGTCATCTAAATGTCAAAAAGTTTCGGAATAAAATGTTCAAAACCGCCACGCTTGACGATGCATGAGGGCAAGGAAAGAGAATAACAAAAAACAAGGTGTGTGCAACTGGTGTTTAAAACAAGAAATTGGCAAACAATATGCGTAGAAAACTGAGGTTTTCGTTCGGTAACCACGCCCCCTATAAACCAGCCAATATGGTACATAAATGCCAATGTTGGCGGTTAATGTCCGAAAGTAGGTCATATAAGTAATTGACTGGTGTTATTCAAATATAACCCACACGAGTACAGCGTTTAAAGGGCTATTCGAAATTCGAAATGTTTAGCTTTTGTTAACCGCTCTGGTAGGATAGGCCGATATATTAAAATGGCTTGTGTTCAGACAGCTATCCGTGTGCATACATATATTCCCCACGAGTCACTTGTCATACGCGCCTTAATTTAATTCATTCAGTATTCACGGTAACATCCTCCATTTAAGAAAACAATATTGTCATACATTTGGTCAACATTGTCATTAGAATTGTCATCATTTGGAAATTTTCCAACCTAAGTGGGGGGGTGTCAGGTTTGAAATTTCCAACTCTAAGAAGACTTGAGGCTAGTCTAGATGCTAGGATTTTGCGATTTTCTTGTTCAGATTTCAAAAGTTTCGAACACCGGGCCGAACCATGTTCGGCCCGGTGTGTCACTGTCCCTCCCCCGTGACCAATACAAAACTGCTAATTAGTTTAACAAAACAATAGTTTAGTACATTCGGTCAAACTTGTGGACTGAAATGGTCATCAGTTGGAGAATTTTCCAACCTAAGAGGGAGTATGAGGTTTGAAATTTCCAACACTAGAGAAGCTTCAGTTGAGGCCAGTCTAGATGCTAAGATTTGCGATTTTCTTGTATAGTTTTCCAAATTTTCTCACACCGGGCTGAACAAACATGGACGGCCACAATGTCCTGGTGTCTTACCCGTAGCCGTGTGCATTTGTCTGGAGTAGGCTACTAGATGTTAGGATTTATGCAATCCTCAGGTTAAAGTATCTGAATTTTCTTATACCGGGCATATAGAACAACATAGTTTATGAATAGATAGATTAGGCCTGAGGACTGATGTGCAAGGGGGTGAAAATGGAATTATGCAAAACTTGTGTTTGGTCTGTGATTCTGATTCAAGGGGGGGGGGGGGTGCAAATGGAATTCCCAAGGTGGACACCCCGCCAACGGAGACCCTCTAGCCACATCCCTGGTTCCATGTCAGGACTTGGTCTCGCGAAACCACCTGGTCCCAAGCTGCGCATTATTGCACAATCAACGACAATCTATGGACAAAAGCGTGCTGAGCGCTGCATCGAGATTGGTGTGTTGGTGTCTCCAAACCCGAGCACGTGAAAGCGGCTTAACTCCGTGTTGTATAGCGGTATATGTATGCCGTCGCCGTTCGACAGGGATCACGGGGCAGGGGTGGTGCGGATTTCTCACCCCCTATGCGGATGTCACGACGTTATCAGTTTTACGGGTGGATGAACGTCTACGCAGAGAGTAAATTTCACCGAGAAATCACTCCGCTGTGTGTAGAAACCACCGATCCCGGAAAGGGACCGACAAACTTGCCCAGATACACTAATCAGATTATCCTCACTTAGAGTGGATCGCGAATCCGCGCTTGTCGACATTCGAACCAGCTTCGTCAGCGCTAGACGGCAAATGGCAGCATAATGCCCCGAGCAGTCTACCGACGGGACCACCGGCGTCCTTTACAATCAAAGTATAGTGTTAAATATTGTTTGTTCAGACCAAGAACCAACTATATATTGTTCAACTTTGAGTCCAAATATTACACAGAAATTACATTCAGCTCTTTAAAACATTTCGAACCATTATTATAGGGGATATCAGGTGGGAATTTCCAAACAACTGGAATTAGTGAGGTACCTGTTGGAAATTTTCAATTCACTGGGGTGAGAGGGTGACAGGTGCAATGTAATTTCGCGGACTTGGGAATTTGCAATAAGTTGAACATTTAGAAAGATTCTAACTAACTATCGCCTGGACCAAATAGATCATTAATCAAGAGCATGGGTCCCATTTAATTTAATTTAATTCAATTTAATCGGACATTTCCTCATTTTGAACCACAATTTTTCGTTTTGTCTTAATATAATTTTGAGAGTTTTTGCTGTTATATTGTATATCCAGTCCAGCAATAATTTATTCTCAAATGATGAATTAGTACTTTCAAAACTAGATCCGACCTCAATTCATTTCAGAAACACGGGACGAATGCGGATTCAGTTCCGATTGCAAAACAACTATCATTCCCTATTTATCAGTGTCAACCACACCCGTCGATAACATATTGTGCGTAGAAATAATAGCACGAAAATCGGACTTAATCCATCTAACGGTAATATGCTTTCAAACAAGGCAAGGTTGTTATAAATAAAACTCCACTGTAAAACCAGATAAACGCACGCATGATTTACAATCAAATTACCAATCTGTATTGTTACTGCGAAACCAGAAATACGTATTCTCGTCTCAGGTTCAAGTCTCGGTTTATACAAAAATCTCAGACCAGGGGGGTGGGGGGTGGTACTTGGTCTCAGTTGTAGACTATTACTATAACACACATAATTATCGATTATATTAAATTTTGTCCAGTTCATATATAATTATAATCTTTCCTCTACACGGCATATCAATAAAACACAATTCCTATTTGGTTAACATAAAGATAAATGCTTCCAAAAAATACATATGTTTCTGTTACCAGAACTTGTACTTACCACATGGTTCGAATTATGAACATATCGACACAGACTTGAATGACCTTGGTTTACGTAAACCTGAGTTTCAAAAAGACGAGAATACGTACCAGTGCGGACCAATAATCACAGCTTACTCGCTCCGAAGCATGGTAAACACATCGCGATCACCGTGGTTTGGGCCTGGTCTAAACTATAGTTTACGCGAAACCTGGTCCAGACCAGAGACCAGAATTCGGCCGATGATCTCTGATGTCACCCTTCCATTCTATATACACATATAGCCAATCGACTGGCTGTCTATGTATTTGTAACTGTGTCACCATTTTCGATTTAGCTCAAATTCTGGCCTCATCACGTGTCATATTTTAGAAGGCGATACACTAATTGGTGAAAGAAACACGGACGCCTCTGAAAACACCAATGATGCTAATCAGTTGCAGCTTGCATGGTAAAATACGTGTATTGTGTTGTAGTTATACCATGACGTGACTCTGCTGCAAATGCACGTTACCAAAATGTAAAGTGGTTAAACATCTGAACGCGTTGTTATGCATTATTATGGGAGTGTTTTTATTTTAATATTTTACTAGGATCCTGGTATGCCTATTTCATAAATACATGTACACACATACATGTATATGTAATATGATCGTCAATAACTTGAGATTTCTTCTATTGAACATACAATTGAACATATTGTATGTTTGATTCATTATTGTTTGTGCATCGAACTTTGGATAATTATAATAAAAAAATAAATTTTAAATATGTTGGTATATTATTATTGTCGTGGGATGGGAGGGGAGCATTCTATCTCAGTGTAGAATACACGGAGAACACACTGGCCGGATTCGTCATCTCAGGTTTGAACCTGGTCTACGTAAACCTCTATGTTTAAACCACCGTGAGTCAGCAACCTCCGTGGTTTAAACCCGAGACCGCAGGTCTAAGTGACGCATTCGTCATCTCTGGTTTAAACCTGGTCCAACCAGACAGTGGTTTAGCAGTAGTGTCTCTGTATCGTCGAAATAATTCCTAATGCGGATCGCCTCATTTTATTGATTGCGAAAATCAATAATTACGACAGCGGTCATATTTTGATTGGAAATTTATAAGCGAGAAGCAGTCACACATATAAATCGTATGGAGATAAGTTTTTGTCAATTTCAATATTGTTTTTGCGTTTTATAAGCTTAAACCGGCAACTAAACCATCTAATTCGGCGGTCCAGCAAAACCAGCTTTATCGAGGCTAAACTTGAGATGACGAATCCGTCTTTTCTTCATCGCGGTTTAGAATTGTCAAACAATCAGTCAAAGGGTGGAGCTGTAAATAATCTCGAGTGAGGGCGTTTCTAAGTGGTGATTGCCAACTGGTGTTATCATGTCACAGTTGATTCATTCGCATGCGAGCGTTGCTCAGATATGGACATGTTCCCAAAAAAATGATTTTTACAACTATTTTGTGGGGTTTTTTGTTTGGCTTGTGGCAATCACAAATACTGGTGTTGAAGGGTTCAACGTTTTAATTTTGACACCAAAACGATGCTACTGCATGACCAGATATGCTATTCACATAGTTTGCAATCGTCAACTTATCATGCTATATGAGTCAAATTTGATAACTTATTTTGATGTAGATAATGCCACAAAGCTATACTCTGGCTACGCACATAAATTCCCATAATATTCTACCAGTTCAAAACCTGGGAACCTTTTTGATTTTCTGCATGACTGGAAATTTATGACAGTGAAAAAAATCAACGCATGTAATTTATTTCTTTATTAAAAGCTGTCCCTCTGCATGGTTGCCAACTTCCAACAGTTCAGATGCCGCTTATGGTGTGCACTCATAAGCAAATTGCCTTTACTTGACTGGCCTCTTGGTCCAGGATTTTATCGATTATGGAAATTTTATTCAGCGCCAGATGGGCTTTGCGCACATTTTGATCATTTGAAAAATTTAATTTAAAAAATATTTTAATTAAATTTAAAACAAACAAATGTTAATTTAAATTTTAAAGTTTCTTTTTAGATTCAACTCCTTACTCAATTTAACATAATTTTTTCATTTTTTTAAAATTATATTTTTTCTTATTTTTAAAGCAAATTTTTTAAAACCTAACGCCGTTATACCACACGAATCACCACACTCCTAATTTAATTGAAATCGGTCCAGGGGTATTGGAGAACAGTTGCGAACAGACAAACGGACATACAGATAGACAGCTCCTATATCCTTTAATATATACATATATACATGTGAATACACCAAATGTTGTCTTTGCGGGTGAAGCATCTTCAGAAATCTATCACAAACAAAGTGATGAACAGAGCGTGAAACTCGTGTTGAGTTTTTGTTAATAACAAGCTGGTAATTCCATCAAAGCCACCACCATACAAACTCCCCTCCCTTTCAAAGTCAAAAGTTCAGTCAGGCAAAGATGGTAAATGAGGGTACGAAGGGAGGAGTAACTTGAGGATTCTGAGCTTAAATGTATGTGGTCTTAACTCCAGAGTAAAGGACCCAGAATTTCTTGACTGTGTCCGTGCTTATGACATTTTATGTTTCCAAGAAACAAAAACTGATAGCACTGATACAGTCGAAATCCCTGGTTACACTACACTGGCAATGGTAAACAGGGCTGAGATAGCTAGGTATAGATCAGGCGGTATTGGTTTGATGATACGTGATGAGCTAGTAGATCATGTCGAGGTTCTAAGTAATGAAATTCCAACCGACATAGTTCTGTGGTTTAAAACTGTATGCAATGATGATCGAGACCCTATAATTATTGGCAATGTTTACCTGCCACCTGAAGGCAGCAAGTACTCCTCCCCAGAATCATTTGATAAGTTATATAGGTTGATCATTGATATGTTACTCATTAGTAATAAGGTCCTCCTAGTTGGGGATTTTAATTCCAGAACTGGTAGTTTAAAAGATTATGTTGAGGAATCTGACATAAGGGAAAGGTTTGAATGCGGTCGCTTGGGTGATTTTTCACTTGACCGTGGGTCACTAGATAACAAGACAAACAATTTTGGTCATAAACTTATTGATTTGTGCAAAATTGCTTCATTAATTATTTGTAATGGTCGTATAGGCCATGACAAGGGGGTAGGAAATGTAACCAGTAAAGAAGTTAGTTTGATTGATTATGCACTATGTTCATTTGATGCATGTCAAATAGTACAGGACTTACATGTCTATGAATTTGATGATATTATGTCAGATGGACACTCCTGTGTCTCAATTGATATTACATTTAACTGTTATGATCAACATTCTTACAGAAATACTGTACATGAAACCTCGGAGGTGAATGAGTCAGTCACTATCAATCAACCCATGGTCACACGAAAAGGCTGATCAATTTTCAAATTTACTAGATGGGGTCACAATAGATGAGCTAATTGGGGACCTGTATGACATGGAGTATATTGGAGTAAATGATTTAAAACTAGAAAACATAACAGAATTCTCAGAAAAATTATCAGAAACAATTCTAGAAAATGCCAAAACAGTGTTTGGCTATAAAAAGAGAAGAAATGGGGGATATCCTAAGAATAAATCAAAGATGCCATGGGTTGATAGTGACTGTTCACATTCCAGGGCGACTTACCGGAGGGCAAGAAAAAGGTACATATGTAATAAGTGTACAGAAAACAGAATATATATGCTAGAATGTAGAAGAAAATATAAACTTGCTTTGCGAAGAAGTAAATATCGGTATAATGATAATTTCAGACACAAAGTTAAATCTCTGAAAAGCAACAGCCCAAAACAGTTTTGGGAACTCATTAGGGGACTAGGAAATAAAAGTTGTAATGCTCAGATGCCACAATTGGGTGATTTTTATGATTACTTTTCAAATTTAACTGAAATGGCTACCCAAGATGACCCGCTACCGCAAACAACTAATCAGTACTATGACACCAGTGCACTAAACAGTAATATCAATATAGCTGAAATTGAAACTGCAATAAGTGATTTGAATAATGGGAAAGCACCCGGTATAGATAAAATTTCTAATGAATTAATAAAAGGTTCATTTGATAAACTGAAATATGTTTATCTTAAGTTTTTCAATCTAATACTTGAAACTGGTCTAATCCCAAATTCTTGGAGTATAGGTATTATTAAACCAATATATAAATCAGGAGCTCGCTCCGACCCTGGAAACTACAGACAAATCACACTAGTGAGTTGCCTCTCAAAGCTATTTTCAAGTATACTAAGTAAAAGAATACATGATTTTCTTGAAGAAAATGGGATCCTATCTGTGAACCAGGCGGGGTTTCGTAAGAATTTTTCAACACTAGACCACATTTTTACCTTAAATTCAATGATAGAATTAACTAAATCAATCAGTGGGAGTTTGAACACTGCTTTTATAGACCTATCAAAGGCATTTGACAGTATATGGAGAAATGGGATGTGGTTCAAGTTAATTTCATCTGGGTTAAATGGTAATGTCCTGACCATCACCAAGCAAATGTATAATGACATCAAATCATGTGTAGCAGTAAATAATGAATATTCACCCCTATTTGGGTGCCCTGTCGGTGTCCGGCAGGTCGAAAACCTATCCCTGGTACTTTTTTCACTGTATATTAATGATATGGAATCTTTTTTGGAAAGACATTGTATAAACCCATTGTCTCTATCTGCTCTAACTGGTAAAGCTATGTATAGATATGTAAAGTTATTCTCATTATTGTATGCCGATGACACACTACTCATATCAGACACAGCAGAAGGTCTCGAGGAAATTCTAGAAGCTTATAACCAATATTGTGTTGAATGGAAACTGAACATTAATTGCTCAAAAACTAAGATAGTGGTGTTCGGTGAGGGCAGAGATGAAAACTACACATTTAAAATAGGTGAAAATAATGTTGAAGTAGTTAAAAGTTACAAATAACTAGGGGTGACATTTAATAATGAAAATCATTTTGCAGAGGAAAAAAAGAAACGTTGCATTGAAGGAAAAAGAGCTATGTTTTCTCTGATAGGCAAACTCAGAAAATACAAACTGCCATTAGATGTAGTAATAGATGTATACAATAAATGTATTATACCTATATTAATATATGGATGTGAAGTATGGGGATATGGATCAAATGCAGGTATTGAAACAACTGAGCTCTGGTTCTTCAAATTTAACTTAGGGCTAAAAAAGACAACACCAACCGCAATGGTGTATGGGGAACTTGGAATTTTACCGGTTACAACTAAAATTAAACTGCGAATGCTTTATTTCTGGAAGCGCTTGATAAATGGTGAACAATGGAAGTTATCGAATATCATATATCATGCTATGCTAAATAAACATAAGGGTAAAAGGTCACTCAGGTGGATATGCAATATTGAGAAAATCTTGAATGAAATTGGTATATCATATATTTGGCACTATCAAAATACCTATGGGACACAATGGTTTAAAAATG
The DNA here is from genome assembly GCA_032622095.1 of Siphonodentalium dalli. Lineage (NCBI taxonomy): Eukaryota > Metazoa > Mollusca > Scaphopoda > Gadilida > Siphonodentaliidae > Siphonodentalium > Siphonodentalium dalli. Next base: position 240,044,428 of record CP136061.1, on the reverse strand, counting down.
CAGTCTATAGAAGACTGAGTGATGCATATGTCCAGACTTGGAGAGCCACATTGGACTCTTCCAACAAATACTCCTTTTATAGACTGATCAAAAGTGATTTTGGAATGGAACCATATTTAAAATTCTTACCGGAAAGAGATGCAATAATCTTGGCTAAATTCAGAACACGGAATCATAAATTGCCCATTGAAACTGGGGATTGGGGACATGTAGATGAATATGTTGATATCAATGACAGGATCTGCAATTTATGTAACACTGGAATTGGTGATGAATATCATGTAATTTTAGAATGCAATTCCTTAAGTTATCTTAGAAACAGATTGATTGACAAATATTTCATTTCGAAGCCCAGCATGTATAAGCTCTTTGAGCTTTTCACCCAAAACACTGACAAAATTAGACCAGTGGTAAAATTAATCCGAGAAATCTTTAAAATCTACAGGACCCAGTAAATAATGATATCCCAATTTATTACTGATACACTTAATAAACCATAAGTACCGGTATAATAACCGTATTCATAATTATGGGGATCTAGAACCACTACTGTTGGTTTTAAGAATATTAAATATTCTTAAGAATACTATTCAACTTGAATGCGGAGTGAAATAGTTGGATAGATCAATGTTAGGTGTCAGAGTTCAGGGAATATTTAACATACCAGTACATGACGAGAAATGACCAAATAATTAAATAAAATTATTTAAATTAATTACAGGTATCAGCATTCAGCACCACTCATAGAGCCTTGTAGACTAGATGGCCATGTAATATTAATCAATGCGCATGCCATCCATCAGCTGTACCAAATATGGTACAGATAGTGAACTCGGCAAGGGTTCAAACCAACTAAGTACATGGACAATAACACACAGCCATAATTTATCAGATGCTATATCCTATATGTGATAATTGCCAGAAATGAATCAACTCTATTCTTGATATGTTTATATTTGGCTTTTCATTAAGTTCTGATTCTAAATATGAAAATTTATCGCACTAAAACTGTTTATTTATAGCGCAATATATGTTTTATGGCTGAGTGTATACAGTGTCCAGTAACATGTGCATAATATGGGAATCACGCCTCATGTGAATATGGACAACATCATGGTATTGTTTATATATGTAAACTAGAAAGTTTCATTTAGATCTGACAGTATCAGACCGAGCACAAAGTTATTTCTCAAACATTATCATATTAATATAAGAATTTTACGTCGTATGCTCGAAGCTAATAAGCTGAACATGGACATAAATAAAAGAAAACAAAGATTTATAATAATAAATAATAATAAGGGATGGGGATCAATTGTATGTGCATACATGTACTAGTAGAATTATAAAATAATAACTACTATAAAGGGTCTCACAGCCATGCACCCAGTCAAATTTACACCAGAATGAAATATATTTTGACATAGGAATAATAATGGTCCTTTAGTGTTATCGATAAGACATAAGGAGCATTCGGAGCCACAAATAAAATAATAAATAAATTAATTAATCGTAATTTATAATTAATAATAAATTCCATAATATTTATTAATTATAAATTCCATAATATTTATTTTTAAATTGAACGACTACAAATGTTGAAATGTGAAATTAACCAGAAACTAAGATACATCTTGTTAATTATGTTCCCAACTTCCTATAATATAAGTTATAACCTAAAACTTAATATACTGTGCTGGGCGGGTGACTGTGTGACCCAAATCTGAAACAGAATTATCAAAATAATTTTCTTTTTGTTTCTCCGGCTTTGAACCCAAATTAAAAATTAGTTTTCTTTGGCCTAAGCGATACATGGTTACAAAACAAGTGGGCATGGCATTGAGTCAACATGTTTAAAATCAGGTTACTATAATTTAAAACTTAATAAAAGGATATAATTTCCCCAAGATTCTAAGAAATGGAAAGAGCATTATAAATATTAAAATATTTAAAACACAACACATGTAGCAGTGTACAGTGCTTTAATGTAACTGTGCTACAATACAACTTATATTATAAGGCAAGGGGAACCAATCGTAACTAAGTGCCACCCCACCCATCTATGCAAATCAAATCGACATCCCTGTTGCCGTGGGCCGTCTTTAGACCTGCACGCGTATACAAATACAGAAGATAACTTACCTAGATGCATTCTATAGTTGCTGCCCATGAGAGACTGGTGTTGACGAAAGAACTGTCTCGTATTGTCATATTTAGAACAAATCTTTAAATCAAAAACCTTGCGAAAAGAAACAGCCAAACATTTTCGAACAGATGTGACCTAGTGACGTCAAAACTCGAACAAACCACGATTCTCCTCTTTCAATTCAAGTCTCTAACTTAAACTTTAAAGTCTAAGCAGTCTCGGTAAATTAGACACCTCATGACAACTACACAGACACGAACAACAATATAATACCTACTCCGTGATTAGATCACTAATTCTCTTTTAATTTCTCTCTAATTCGAACAAACGGTGAATTAGAAGAGAGAACCAAACAGCGACATTGCATGATAATAAAATCACATCTGTGATACTAGGTCAGTAAGCGAGCAAGTGGACCGAATCATGTTGTTCACGTGCAGGTCAAAATGACGCGATGTTTTATTGCGACAGGGGTGCACTGAGGGGGCGATCGAAGAAGTATCTTTTTGATGTGATGTTATGCCAGTAACCGACGCGTATTTTCAGAAATGTAGAACAGTGTATGCATATGCGGTGGATCCGTCCCACCCACAGCCAACTCATTCGGCAGTAAATGGTATTATATCTACCATAGAGCGTAGGCTTTGGGTCCGTATACAACATATAACTTGACATGGGCCCGAGTTGGTCATGCTCGCCCAGCGTCGATCTCTACTCTTGGCGAGCCGGACCAGCCCGGCAAATTGTTCTGTTATATAAATACGCACCTAATAATAACCACATATATGATATATATATATATATATAATTAAATCAAGTTAATTAAATGACTATAGATTAATACATCTTAGAAAGATCTTAAATGAACAGGGAAATTAATTCAATGTATTATGATTATATTATGCGTGATGATGCACACGTGACTGTATATATTATTTGTATATATTTATTTGTAATTTGTCTTGAATGTCTTATATATAGATGTTAGACAATAAATGATGATGATGATGAGAGACATGCCCTTTGTTAAATTGCTTTTCAACACAGAATGAGATCGGATTAATAGTCAATTAGCGATACTTGTTTCTCAATGAATAAATCCATTGAGCGTGCATGCGGTCACGATAATTTATAACTTGTCAATAACTATTATATCGGCCTATCTTTTGGTCCGATTGGTAAGGGGGTAGTTTGATTGCATAATCATATCACCGAATCGAGCTGGCAACTGAACGACAAAAACTCCCCCTTAAACCCGGTTTGGCTGGACCGCCAATGTAGGTTTAAACCAGGTTTAAACTCGGAGGTTTAAACCGGAGATGACGAATCCGGCCACTAGGTTTCCCCTTCATCACACACACACACTCTTACCTATATGCATACACAAACATTAGTTGGATTTGGGATTGACGGTGACATAACCAATTAAGTTACTTGCGTCTTTCCATTTTGTTGTTGACTTAATGATGTGTTAACAGTTGATTCAAGTCTTTCCGTCTTATTGTATAATGATGAGCCATACTGACTTCCAAGTGACGTGTGCTGAGACATTCATTATTATGAGAGTTAGGCAAAACAACAAGCACATATTGTGCCATAATTGCGTCATTATGATTAATCAGCAACAAAATAAGCTCATATTGAGCTTATTTCAAAATACAAATAAGCTGATATCGGCATTATTTGAATATAAAATTACGCTCTTTTTGAACCTAAATTAACTTAATTAAACTCTATATAATGTGTTTCCACTCTGGTCGGTGCCAGAAAACGGAATAACGGGTATAAGTCCACTATGGGATTATTTGAGAATCAAATAAGTTCAATATAGACCTACATGTATATGTATACTTAGGTCCAATATGAACCTATTTGTACGAAAATATTCTGACTGACTGAATGTATAAATGCGTAACGATGTTTTGGGATATTTGTGGAATGCAATACAAATATATACGCATTCAGTAAATATATCTGAATAGTGCGGTCTCTATATGCTCAAGCAATTTTCCTGTCAAAATAGGTAAATTGGGTAGGGTTAAGCATGCGGACGCCGTCGGAATACTATGTTACATATAATCTTCCTTTTTAAATCATTTGATGTGAAATTGGCTGTAGTTCCCAATGCTACAAATTTTTTGCCATATCGTGTACAACAATAATTATGTGGGTGTTGAAAGGAGACCAATTTACTAAATCGATGAATAATTTCATGACGCGTTTCAATGCTTGCCGTCGTGACGTCATGAATTAAACGACAACTGAATGTTAGTATGACAGAGTGACCAACGGCCAACGGAAGAACTCCAGGTTTGCTTTTTTTGCTAACGTATTATATTTTCTAAATTGAATAGGAAATGGTAGAGTGTCATCGAAAAATGCTAAATTGTCGGTGGGTACCATTCGAAAAGGCAAAATAATTTTATTTTGTGTCCTGCTAGGGCAACATCCGGTTTCTCAAATTGGAATAGTTCTGCATCAAGAAAATTCGACGAGTGCCTAGACTAGGAGTCATGCAACCAGATTTTGTCAAATAAGAATATAAATGCAAGTGCTTCATGCATTTAGTTCTTTGTTATTCGACTGAATATTATTACGAAATTATAGTGACCGATATTCATATTTTGGTTTCAGAAGCCCACTGTATTCAGGGTTGGGGTGATGTTAATGCTTTACAATGCAATGGTCATATAATGAGCAGAAACGTGTAATAGATCATTTATGCATTACTTATAATTTAATTACATGCCCGTTACTTTTGAATTAAAATTCCAAAGCTGTCCTGATAGTATCTCGGGAATTATTGCAATGAACCTATGAGTTTTGATGCATATTCTCTCAATATTAACGACAGGATGTATGATGCCACAATGAGCTTCTTATTGCATGATATCATGGTTATATTTCTCCAAGCTTGTTCCAAAAATACAACATTCCCCTGTTTGGAGTACTCCATCAGCACAAGGTTTTCTACCCCATTGGGACAGAATATGATTGGACAACATATCCTCGCCCATTTATGTTCATGATCGACCTATAATATTCACATACGTTTATATCAACATATCATCGTGCAAACATGTTCATATTGGACCTAAATAAACAAACATGTTCATATTGGACCTAAATAAACAAACATGTTCATATTGGACCTAAATAAACACACAGGTTCATATTGGACCTAAATAAGCACATAGGTTTATTTTGAATTTATTTGGTTCTGCAATAAGCCCATCGCCGTGAGCTTGTACCCGCTATTCCGTTGAATTAGTGTGGACCGCAGCACACTATAAAGAGCGTGATCTGATAAGTTGTGTTGATGAACAAAGGTAGATTAAATAATGCCAATATATGGGCTTATTTCGTATTGCACATATTGGATTGTTTTAAAACCCGCGTTTAGGTCCATATAGAGCGCATACTGGGGTTAAATAATGCCAATATGAGCTTATTTCTCTAATCATAATAAGCCCGTATGAGCCTATTTTCACGAGAACATGATGAATATTTCAACATATCGTTGAATGGCGCGGGCGGCAACGAAAACACATTATTAAGAGTGTGAACCTGGTAACTGGTGTCGATGAAAAGGGAGATTAAATAATGCTAATGTGGGCTTATTTCATATGGAAATAGGCCCATATTGGACTGTTTTTAAAACCGCGTTTATGTCCATATAGAACATATATTGAGGTTAAATAATACCAACATGATCTAATTTCACTCATTACAATTTGTCCTTCATTGTCCTCGATTCTGATTGGACAAGTCCTAACAACGCCTTATTTACATGTTGCTTGTATTTCTCGATAAAGATGTAAGTGGACGAGTCACCGGTGTTGGAATTCGGGAAGGGTTAACATTCGTGCGATTCGATTGACACTGGTGCGAAAGTAAAATCTTATTTATTGCATTTTTTATAATAAAAGATGCTGAACAATAATTTATCTCCAAATGGTTGGCAAATAGCATGGCTGTGGCGATAACCAGCTTCACTTGTAACAATTAGATGATTAACAGCCTACTGCGAGTATGCGAACTTCAAATTAAATTTTCGCAGGCCTAATTTCAAATTCGTGATATTATTATTATTATTATAGATACATTTAGAGCGCATTATACAATAAATTAGTTTCAATGCGCTTACAATACAGACATGGCACACATCCTAAAATAATAGTAAATAGCGAATAGATAATTTTATATACAAAGAACCTAACTAGAAAATACGCAAACTTAACCTAATTCTCAACCGCAGTAAAGGCAATATAAATAAATAAATAACAGTTTTGTATAGCGTAAAATCCACCGAAGTGGTCTAAAACGCTTGACATGTTAAACATAACATACAATTGCAAATATAAGACATAAATTTGGACATCAACAAAAAATGTAAAACTACAAGTGAGACGTTACTAAGAAATACAAAAGCGCATCAAATTACAAAGCGAATTTTTTTTTTAAAGTTACTGGTAAATTGGGGGTGGTAACATGCTAAAAACTGCTAACAGCGAAAAAATGGGGCAAAATGGCGAACGGGTAACAAACTAAAACTAACACGAAAATGGGGTAAAATGGGGAAAGATCGGGAACGAGTAAAATCGAAACGAAAAATATTGATGAGACTAAGGTGCTTAATTAGTGATCCAAACAGTATAAAAGATAGAATATTATCAACAAAGAGTATTTGCATTGGTATTTTTTTGTGTTTTTGTTTTTGGTATTTTAAGATAAAAATAAAAACAGTTATCTAACACATATGTACACGAGTTAAGTTCAGCTGGTGTTTCTCTTGGTTGATGCGCGTGACGTTAGAAGAATGTCAATGCATTAGGCGGATTCACGTCAAATTCATATAACATCTTATTTGTATTTTCCAATTCGAAAAGTGATTTTTAATGACACAATTGTTAGTTGTTGCTCGGCGTCAGTTTCATTTTTTTTTACATTCAAGTCAATCGTGACTTGAGCGGCCTTAAACTGTTATCGTGCATTTTCTTCATTAGCAAAATCGGCTAATAAACGCTCGAACTGGATACTCGAATAACGAAAATTATGATGTTCTTACAACAGACACATACTTCGTTGTAATATGTTAATATTAATGTGCCGGGTGCGTAATTATAAGCAGTCAACGTAGTTTGTGTTGCAATTATGGGCTTATAAAATTGTAAGTGGCCGAATAACATATTCGGCGTAATTTCGCTTTGCAAATTTATACAGTATGTTATTCGCCCACTTTATAAGCCCAAAATGCAACACGGAATAGGTTTATTGCATATATAAATGTATGATATCAGATTATCATCATTTAATTAGGGCCTAATTTGCCTAAGGAAGGTCACATTCCCATTAAAAAATAGGATAGTCTAGGATTGTTTTTTTTTTGTTGCATTTATACAATTTATAAGTATACTGCTCAGATTTCTTATGACAATTGCCTCTACCGTGATTATCACACGAAAACTTAGATTTCTGTTGAACCTTTAATTTATAAAAGGACACGACATTATTAAAAATATCGTCGTATGGGTTTTTAGTGTAGGGAGGGAGACCACCCACTGATGTGGCACATCGTGTCTATTTTTAACTTAACACTTCTGAAAGTAATGGTAGTACATGTAGTAATTCGTGACTATTTACTAGTAATTGTAATAAAATATTTCTCTATCTGAATGTAATGTTAATTATAATTGTAAAATGGCAAGTAATGTTAGTTTATTACTGTAAAACTGTGCAACATTGGTATCATGTAGTGCTATCATTTGTCACAAATAAGCTCGTCTGTTCTAAGTCGGTTCTCGTGAAAATGATCACATTATCGGCATACAGTAGGATTTGGTTTAAGTTCATAATGGGCTTATAATTGCCTCATTGTGAGTCCATAAAGAACTTAAATGAATCATTTAAGTGCCATTGTGAACACACATTGACTTACTATGTTACGTATTGCCTGAAAATAACATGAATAAACCAACTCAGGACAGATGTACGCTCTTTATAATGTATTTTTACTGTGGCCCGGTACGAAATAGCTGGCACAAGTCCATTAGGGGCATAATCAAATAAATCCAATATTAACCTATGTGAATAATTATATGTAATATTAACCTATTTGCACGAGAATATTTTCCCTATGATAACGACGTAATAAATTAAGTCACTATTAAATGGCGAATAATTTTACTGGTATCTTCATTTAGTTTTTCATGTATCTTTTTCGTCTCAAATCATAACTAACATAGTTTTTAAACATATTTATTTGTCTAATTTATATAACATGATATATAACACATACATTTGTTTTACAGACAATGGGATTGGAGGACAAGTGCTGGCTCACTTATGGGTACCCCCTCTCCCATATGTTATTACACTGAAATATAAATAAATAGTAGTATGACTACCAAAACAAGTTGAACATATATACAGATCACCGGCCAATACCCCTCCCCCGAATTAGTCATATGTTTATATATGTATTTGTTTAAGTCGGGTTTCTTTGCTCCGTTTGCTGGCTTATACGTATAAATGTTTGCAATTCAAAAGTATCCTGATTTGTCTCACATATGAATGACTGTACAGCTAAGAATTTGTTCACGTTGTCAAAATCAGGTAGAGCAAGGTCTCCAAAAAGTTATTTATGAAATAGACGAATTATTGGGATTGAATGTAGGTGGCAATCAAAGAAAAAGTGAAAGGCATTTTCTTCACCTTGTCCAGATGTGCATTCTTTTGAATTTGTGGTTTAGGACCTTATTTGATAGCAAGTTGCTACATTCAAATTGTAATCGACAGAGTAGTACTTTTGTAGTTTGGGTGTTAGGGGTTTAATTTTGTTTACATAACATTGTAAGGGGAGATCTCGAGTCTCCATTTTGTTTGCATTCCAGTTTTTTTTACACACGTGGGCATGAATGTAGACTTCATTCGTTTGGAATTGGGTATAAAATGTATAATGTTTGACGTAAATCTCGTATCGTGGTCACTTATGTCTGAAGCTTTTGGGGGATGTAAGTCGACTAAATATATGGGCGTTTTGTGATTGACAATGTTATGGAAAAGTGAAAAACTCTTCAATTGCCTTCTATCTGGGAGTGTTTCCCTTGCCCATTTCGGTTAATAGGGGTTTGTGGGATACTGATCTCGTACAACTACTTATTATTCGCGCGGCCTCGTATGCGACATAATCAACATCACTAACATGGGCATGTATCTTTTCATCAGTTTTGTGGGAATTTAACCAATTCACCTGTGGTTCTATGTCCAAAGAGTTCTGAGACGATGACGCGATTGTTGTGGTGCATCCGAATTTTCGTGGTGAATTCTAGGCTTGTAATACAAAACAACATGGACATGCCCAGGGGAAACAGACTCCTGCTCGATCAGCAAGAGCCATGCGAGCAGGTTTAAGTAATGTTAAGTATATCCCTATCTAACAATAATATATACATTCAGGATGTGCCAGTCCTTGTTACTAACCATGATCACCAAATGGAACGATGACACTGATGACTCATTCCGAGACACCGTCGTCTACGGCTAGCGGGGATACACCGGTGCGTGCTTTATTGTCGGTCCTCTTGTGTGTTGGAGTCGCAGCCAGAAACTACATAGATCCATCCGACGAATTGTGCTACCTTTGGTGGTACAAGCTTCCTGTTTGGTGTATAATAGCTCCAATAATACAACATTAACGTGCGCATCACGGCTTTCAAAACTGCTAAACATAACCGACTTGGTCTGATGCTCCAATTTACTTACGATTTATGTTATTACAAAACTGTATACTGTACAAAAAGATGACTGTTATTAGGACAACAGCTGGTTCTCCTTAAAAACCAGCACATTATGTGCTTAAAACAGAACCAGTTTTAATTAGATAATCTGCTTAGAATCTTTCATTTTGAGTCGATGTGCTGAAATTAAAAAGATTTTAGTCACATTAACGACTCATAATAAGGCGATTCTAAGCAGATTATGTGCGGGCAATGACACAAATAAGCCAACTCACGATTTTTCAGGTTCACGCTCTTTAATAGATGTTTTCGCTATGGCCCGCGCCATAGAATGAAATAACGGTCAAAAATCCATTATCTGCTTATTTAAGAATAAAATAATCACATTATGTACCTGTTTTTCATTTTAGGTTGATTATGTGCGTATTTCCGCGAGAATATATTGAGCAAAAAGCACGATGAGATATAACGACCATGACAGTATCCGTACAGCTCGTAGGATTGGTTACAGCAGCTCACCGTAAAACTCTATGAGTGCAGATTGTGGGAAATTGTCATCAGTAAGTAAATTAAACACGTCGTTATTAGGGGTGCATAGTTATGAGCATTTGCGGCTTTGGATGTCGTGAACCCTTTGATTATTTCTAATTATCATAAAATTAACAGAAGAAGATGACAAGTATTACACAATCAAAGCACAAACGAACATAACACAATATTGGAAATATCTTGACCGCATTTGAACTCACATAAAACGAGATGATGAAAACTTTGGCTTGAGTTTATTTTTACCAGGTACCGAGAGAAATGGTTCATGTTGATTCATTGAAATGCCGGTTTACATTTAAATTTTGCATTTGGATCATTTAATGGAGAATTTGATTCCATGCTTACTATGCTGCTACTATAAATATATATTTGTTTTATATTCATGTGTGTATTTGTGTTTGCAGAATGGTCAGTTCTGACCCCATTCGAGCACACTTGGTCTGATTTCGGTGTTAAATGTGTATAATAATACAAAAGTACATATACAAAAAACAACTAAAGAGAAATGGTGGTCTCGAAATAATATTAATATTATTTAGAGGGATGGTGGCTGTAATAATAAATAAACTGTGAATAATAATACAATTTTCGTAATGGGAAATATAACTGCTGACAGAAGGAAACAAAAAAATATATATTTCAAATCTGCAACTGACACAGGTATGCCTTTTCCAATGTTAGTGCCACGGCCATCATCCCAGATAAATTATAACGTCGATTTTATTTAGGGTTGTTAGCGATTATACTGTTGATAATGTGTGTGTGCGTGTAATCAGTTGGAGTAGAGAACCACACAAAATAAAGGTGAGGTCAAATAAACATAGAATATGGAGTTAAGGATCAGGGGGAATCACTTGACCTGACCATAAGCACATGTGTATCATGGGAATAGGCAACAAACCGGCCAAAACCGGCCAAATAAAGCTTCAACAGCCTAAAATATCTTCGGTCTGTCTCAATAAAACCATACAAATATGGATATCATTGGAACCGGCTCCTTGACCACATTGTGATAGTTACAGTTATGCCCTGTGCCAATGCATTCTCTTATATATGCGAGTCGACCATAGGTCGCCTCGCATATATAAGAGAATGCATTGGCCTAAAAAAATCTTTTTTTTAACACTTTTTACCATTTTTTCTTACATTCTTTAACAATTTTATAATTTTTAATGTGTTAAGCCAATGCATTCTCTTATATATGCGATGCGACCTATGGTCGACTCGCATATATAAGAGAATGCATTGGCACAGGGCCGTTCTGTTGGGTAAAGGGTTAAACAAATAATAATTTCCTAGATTCACTTACCTTATCATCACCTTTATATGCTGAATGAGTAATAATTTCAGTGGAAGAAAAGAAACTGTATAAGTATTTGAACATTTGTACGAGAACATGTTTACAGTGAAGATGAAACAAGAAATTGTGCAGTGATAAGTTCAAGGTAAATTTCTTGTTTTTGTTATATATTTACCATTCATAACTGTTTTTTTGCATCGTTTACAGATGAGTCAGCTTGTGTGCAATTAATTGTAATGTTTCCAGTTTGATACCAGTAGCTGTTGAGATCCCCCGACCCTTACGATACACAATAGGAGGACACAAATGTGAATACACAATCGGAGGACACAAATATGAATACTCAATAGTACACAAGTATAATACACAATAGGAGGACAGAAATATGAGTACACAATATGACACAAATATGAGTACACAATAGGAGGACACACATATGAATACACAATAGGACACAAATATGAATACACAATAGGAGGACACAAATATGAATACACAATAGGACACAAATATGAATACACACTATGGGGACAGAGATATGAATACACAATAGGGGGACACATATATGAATACACAATAGGACACAAATATGAATACACAATAGGGGGACACAGATATGAATACACAATAGGGGGACACATATATGAATACACAATAGGACACAAATATGAATACACAATAGGGGGACACAGATATGAATACACAATAGGACACAAATATGAATACACAATAGGAGGACACAAATATGAATACACAATAGGACACACATATGAATACACACTATGGGGACAGAGATATGAATACTCAATAGGAGGACACAGATATGAGTACACAATAGGACACAGATATGAATACACAATAGGAGGACACAAATATGAATACACAATAGGACACAAATATGAATACACAATAGGGGGACACAGATATGAATACACAATAGGGGGACACATATATGAATACACAATAGGACACAAATATGAATACACAATAGGAGGACACAAATATGAATACACAATAGGACACAAATATGAATACACAATAGGGGGACACAGATATGAATACACAATAGGACACAAATATGAATACACAATAGGACACAAATATGAATACAAAATAGGAGGACACAAATATGAATACACAATAGGACACAAATATGAATACACAATAGGACACTAATATGAATACACAATAGGGGGACACAGATATGAATACACAATAGGAGGACACAAATATAAATACACAATAGGACACAAATATGAATACAAAATAGGAGGACACAAATATGAATACACAATAGGACACAAATATGAATACACAATAGGACACAAATATGAATACACAATAGGACACAAATATGAATACACAATAGGGGGACACATATATGAATACACAATAGGACACAAATATGAATACACAATATGGGGACACATATATGAATACACAATAGGACACAAATATGAATACACAATATGGGGACAGAGATATGAATACTCAATAGGAGGACCCAAATATGAATACACAATAGGACACACATATGAATACACACTATGGGGACAGAGATATGAATACTCAATAGGAGGACACAGATATGAGTACACAATAAGGGGACACATATATGAATACACAATAGGACACAAATATGAATACACAATAGGGGGACACAGATATGAATACACAATAGGACACAAATATGAATACACAATAGGGGGACACATATATGAATACACAATAGGAGGACACAAATATGAATACACAATAGGACACAAATATGAATACACAATAGGGGGACACATATATGAATACACAATAGGACACAAATATGAATACACAATAGGACACAAATATGAATACACAATAGGACACAAATATGAATACACAATAGGGGGACACATATATGAATACACAATAGGACACAAATATGAATACACAATATGGGGACACATATATGAATACACAATAGGGGGACACAGATATGAATACACAATAGGGGGACACAGATATGAATACACAATAGGAGGACACAAATATGAATACACAATAGGACACATATATGAATACACAATAGGACACAAATATGAATACACAATATGGGGACACATATATGAATACACAATAGGGGGACACAGATATGAATACACAATAGGAGGACACAAATATGAATACACAATAGGACACAAATATGAATACACAATAGGACACTAATATGAATACACAATAGGGGGACACAGATATGAATACACAATAGGACACAAATATAAATACACAATAGGACACAAATATGAATACAAAATAGGAGGACACAAATATGAATACACAATAGGACACAAATATGAATACACAATAGGACACAAATATGAATACACAATAGGACACAAATATGAATACACAATAGGGGGACACATATATGAATACACAATAGGACACAAATATGAATACACAATATGGGGACACATATATGAATACACAATAGGACACAAATATGAATACACAATATGGGGACAGAGATATGAATACTCAATAGGAGGACCCAAATATGAATACACAATAGGACACACATATGAATACACACTATGGGGACAGAGATATGAATACTCAATAGGAGGACACAGATATGAGTACACAATAAGGGGACACATATATGAATACACAATAGGACACAAATATGAATACACAATAGGGGGACACAGATATGAATACACAATAGGACACAAATATGAATACACAATAGGGGGACACAGATATGAATACACAATAGGAGGACACAAATATGAATACACAATAGGACACAAATATGAATACACAATAGGGGGACACATATATGAATACACAATAGGACACAAATATGAATACACAATAGGGGGACACAAATATGAATACACAATAGGACACAAATATGAATACACAATAGGGGGACACAGATATGAATACACAATAGGAGGACACAAATATGAATACACAATAGGACACAAATATGAATACACAATAGGGGGACACAGATATGAATACACAATAGGGGGACACATATATGAATACACAATAGGACACAAATATGAATACACAATAGGGGGACACAGATATGAATACACAATATGACACAAATATGAATACACAATAGTGGGACACAGATATGAATACACAATAGGGGGACACATATATGAATACACAATAGGACACAAATATGAATACACAATAGGGGGACACAGATATGAATACACAATAGGACACAAATATGAATACACAATAGGAGGACCCAAATATGAATACACAATAGGACACACATATGAATACACACTATGGGGACAGAGATATGAATACTCAATAGGAGGACACAGATATGAATACACAATAGGAGGACACAAATATGAATGTAATATGAAGATTCATCACACCATGGAAGCTACCGAGAAAAACGACTACTATAATTGACGAATTTCTTAACTGTGGTAAACATGGTCACATTCTTACTATCACTAAGTATGTGATGTCCATAATGTCGAGTCTTAACTGATTCGATATTAAATTTAAAACATCTCAAGTACATGCCGATGCTTGAGACCTCGGCACTGCCAAATCAAAATGATATGCAATCCGACATCGCGCGCTCGCTAAAAGGTACTCAACAGCCATCCTGGCCTGATAGATGAGAGCAGAGTTCTCCCGAGATAATGTATTGCGTTCAATCTATTGCCCATGTGTGTCTTAATTATACGGCGTGACGCGGATATGGAATGCACGCTGATCAAGTTGACGAAGTGATGAGGAGTGACGGATGACTCACGTCACGTTGGATAAAAATCATGTGTACGTTGCATGTGTGACGTACTCATCCCTGTTTAAATAATCCTGCTAATTTGATATGATTTGTTCGTGTGTCCTATTGAATAGTTATCTTTGCAGTGGGGCAAAATGATGAAATTACTAACATGTACCGTTATATTTTCTAAAGTCGACATATTCGCGGTGTTTGGCTAGTCCAGGAGTTTTGAGAAAAGGCAAGCTCCGTATGACACACTGATGAACATATATATTTTAAAAACATTTGAATAATGGCTGCTATGTTGATTGCATAACAAAATGAGTAGCCATATTGATGATTGTTAATTACAAACACCAAATTGTCAACATTAAAATAATACAATGAAAACGTTTCGAATATTTTATACATATACTGTGTTGTTTCTCTATTGGAATGTTTTTATAACTTAACTAGCAGGGTTACCCGGCGTTGTCTAGGTTAAAGTGATGTGAAACCCTCTGCATGCTGTGGATATTTGTTGGGAATAGGGAATACTTTTGCTCAAAGTGTTACACGTATTCTCATAAATAGTATAGTCAAATAGCATAACAAAACATGATTCTTACAGTCATGGAATATAAGTAGTGGCTCACCTTGTTGATTGTCATTTTGTTTATCGCGATTAATCCGTTCCACCAATAAAGAAGTATTTATTTATTTACAACTGCGTATACTTCAGACGTTAATAACATGATACATGAACATCATAAACACATTAGTTCGCAAAAATAAAAGACGACAATTCGGTTTTACATATAGAGATGTATCAACCAATCTAGTGGTTGAGGACACCTGGCTATCATATTCCCATGAAGATACATATGTTTTAAAGATATACCCTTGTCAGATGTCAGTACTGGAGGATCCTGAAAAGTCATGTACTACTGACTGAGTTTTCTTTTATATCAGAAGAAAATATATATTTGACTGCAAAATGTGACCACTATTTTTGAACAGACCTTCGAAACATTTCCATATCTCTTGACAAATTGTAACTTTTTTTGTGGAAACTGTATTGAATGGAACAGACTCAATTGTGTTATAATATATACATGAGCCATTCTAATATGCGATCTTCTGACGGTTCAAGGTCTCTCAGTTTGCAAGAATATATGTATCTCTAAAATAGAATGATAAATATACTTTTAATGCTTCTTCTATGTATCTGTTTTTGCTAGCTCATTGCGTGAATGCCCTGATTCCCATCCCCATATAAATATGACAGTTGATAAGATAAACTTGTTCAAGTGACTTAATTGGATGACCATTTGTCTAAGTTGTGAAATTTGAATTCCAAATCTCCTTTAAAACGATATGGATATGGCCTGCGTGACTATATATAATTTATAGGTGGATATCGGCGGATAATAATAAGGTTTATAGTCACGACTCCACAAATGTGCTCTCGGACTTAACAATATACACATAAAACATATACAACACAACACAACACAATACAGATATACAACATAAACTGCGGCTATTTCTTAACTTTACGCAATGTGGGCGGAGGACCAAATGCCACTTCAAACAGGTGGGTTTTCAGTGCGGATTTGAAATCATTTATGGTTTGTGGAATCCTTAAGTGATCATGAAGTAGATTCCACAGCTTTGGGCCAGCCACAGAAAAAGCGCGATCGCCGCATGTAACCAGATCCACAGGTTTATAGACAAGTTGATTTGCCTTGGCGGACCTGAGGGGGCTGACGGGTTGATAGCGCTGAATGAGATCCGACAAGTACGATGGTGCCAGATTATTTGAACACTTATAGCTGAAAAGCATAACCTTAAAATGGATCCTCTGCTCAATGGGAAGCCATTGTAATTTAGCTAGAATTGGAGTGATGTTATCAAATTTCTTTGTTTTGGTAACAACCCTAGCAGCACAGTTTTGTACAAGCTGAAGTTTCCGAATAAGGTATGTGTTGCAACCAAATAAAAGTGAGTTACAGTAGTATATACGGCTTGTGATAAATGCATGTACGAGTTGTTTGGCCGTTTCTTCGTCGACCACATTTCGCACCCTGCTGATATTTCTCAGGTGACAATATGCCAATCTGCAAACTTGCATTACATGCGCCTCCGCAGATAGATTGTCATCCATCATATACCCCAGGTTGCGGACCATAGTCGACTTAGAGACTACACTAACTCCAAGTATAATATCGTGGGTAGTTGCTTTCTGCAACTGATGCGGTAACCCGATATATATCAGTTCAGTTTTGTCAGGATTCAACTTAAGGAAATTATCAGTCATCCAGATTTTAATATCGGATACACAGTGCTCTAGGGATTCTCTGGCTGGAATCTCACAACCAGGGTTGAAATGAACGTAGAGTTGGGAATCATCCGCGTAAAAGTGAAAATTCAGTCCATGATGACGGATTATGTCCCCCAGCGGTAGGACGTAGATCACATAGAGCATGGGTCCAAGCACAGACCCCTGTGGCACACCGTACTTAAGTGCAAAAACATCCGAGTGAACGTTGTTCACTGTGACACTCAATGTACGGCCGTTCAGATATGACCTAAACCAATCTAAGGCTACACCAGTCACACCGAGTCTGTTTTCAAGTTTCTCCAATAGCACAGCGTGGTCGATGGTGTCGAAGGCGGCACTGAGATCCAATAACACCAAGCATGACACTTCCCTTTGATCCATTGACATAAGCAAGTCATTTTGGACCCGAAGAAGTGCAGTCTGAGTGCTGCTATTTGGCCGATAGGCAGATTGAAACACTTCCGACAAGCCAGTGGACGACAAGTATTCGCGAAGTCGTTTGGAAACAACCCTCTCTATCAGCTTTGAAATAAAAGAGAGGTTTGAAACCGGTCGGTAGTTACTTAGGACCTCGACATCAAGCCCTGGTTTCTTCAGTAGCGGCATAACTAAGGCATGTTTCATGGTGGATGGGAAAATGCCACTATCCAAAGAACTGTTTACAATATTCATCAACACGGGTGCTAGTGCTGCCTTACATGTCTTCAATAACTTTGTTGGTAAAATGTCGAGAGGGCACTGTTTTGATGGAGATTTCGATATAATTTCTGACAGCTGATCAGATGTGAGTGGCTTGAAACACGTCAGTTTTTTCAGTCCCCTTGATGAACCACTGGTCTGAAGAAATTCCCAGCTGAGTGTTTCATTGTTGCTAACCATATTGCATCGGATGTTCTCGATTTTGTTTACAAAGAACTTCGCAAATATATTGGCAAGATCGACCGATGACGTATACTGAGGGAGTGGCGAGGACTTGTTTTTGTGAAGTAGTTTATCAATAACATCAGATAGAACTTTAGGCCGTTTTGAGTTATCGCTCACGAGGTCAGCAAAATATTGCCGCTTGGGCTCGATGATAAGTTTATTGACACGATTTCGTTGTGTCACGAACAACTCCCTGTGAATGTCCAGTTTTGAGGAACGCCATTGCAGTTCGAGATTTCTACGACGCACTTTCTCTAATCGGAGGTCGTCATTAAACCATGGAGATGATTTACGGTTCACCATGGTTTTAGTTTGCAAAGGTACAAAACTGTCAACCAACTCCTGGGCCACAGAATTGAACTTTTTAACCAGCGCATCGACTGAAAGATCGCAGTCTTATCAATGATAGTGCATATCCTTTCGCCATCATGACCCAAACGACACCAAATGTTATTTAATTTATCGTATCATTAGAGAAGAACGTGTATGAATTTGGTGTATATTAGTGCCAAATATATTTGTATCAGCTTTGGTGCAACTGCCATCCTCATGCATGACTTTAACGGCGCCACTTTTGACATATTTTAAACCACGTCCATTATGCTCATGGATGTATGACATACTGGATATGATTACATATAGGATTGGTGGTAATCAGCAACTAAACACAGTCTTATCATAGTTATGATACCCCCCATCTCTCTCCCAAACGGCAGCAATTTGGCGTCTTTAACTCACATGATTTAATTCCCCGTATCATGGAGAAGAATAATGTATCAATTTGGTGGAAATCTGCGCTAAAATAGTTTATTAAATCAATTGCTGATGCCCCCTGCAACGCTGACTCGAACAGCGCCATATCATGGAGGTGATTATGTATGCGTCTGGTGGAAAACGGCGACAAAACTATATCACCATATTTAAAAATTTTGCCGCCCTTCACCCCTTTCTTCCCCTGACACCAACAGCGTCACTTTAGAAAATATCTTCCTCGCAAAAAGTTACCCCTCTTAGACCGCCTTGGTGCCATCTCGATTGTACACCGTGAGGTTACATGTAGAACACATACAGACGGACCGAAATGCAGACAGAACGATTTGATTTCTCGTATCATTTGGGAAGAACGTGTCTAAATTTGATGGTAATTTGTACTAAAAATATATTTTATCAGTTGTGGTGACCCCCCCCCCCCCCCCCATTAAACCGCACATTTAGACTCATTATGGAGATGCATATATATATAATTGGTGAAAATTGCCGAACATACAAATTCATATCAAATTTAAGGTCCCCATATCTCTCACCCAAAGGGCACCAATTTGGTGTATCTAAACAACACGATTATATTTCTCGTATCACGGAAGAAAAGAATATGTATCAATCTGGTGGAAATCGGCGCTAAACATATTGTTATAATTGTTTGTGTCCCTCTCACCTCTATGCACCACTGACTCGAATGGCCCCACCTATGACATCCTTAGACCACGCAAATACACTCCTGATATCATGGAGATGATTATTTATAAGTTTGGTGCCAATCGGCGACTAAACAATTTTATGTCAAATTTGGTGATAAACCCCTCCCCTCCCCATCTCTCACACCAATACGGCGTCTTTAAATCACACAATTAGATTCCTCGTATCATGGATAAGAATGTGTATCAATATGGTGGAAGTTGGCGCTAAAAATATTGTGTATCAATTTTGGTGCCCCTCTCCCTTTCAGTGCAGCCCTGACTCGAATGAGGCCACTTTTGACAGAATTAAGCCACACCATTAGACTCCTCATACCAGGGGGATCATTTTGTATAAGTGTGGTGGCAATCGGCGACTAAAGCCATTCTTATCAAATTTAGTTAACCACCCACCACACCCCCTCCCCCAATCTCACATCCAAACGACAAATTTGTCTTCTTTAAATCGCACAATTAGATTCCTTGTATCATGAAGAAGAATATATATAAATTTGGTGTGGAAATCGGCGCTAAAATTAGTTTTATCAATTGTGGTGCCCCTCTCCCCTTCCGTGCATCCCTGCCTCCAACGACGCCACTTTTGACACATATAAACCACACCATTAGATTCCTCATATCATGGGGATGATTATATGTAAGTTTCGTGGCAATCGGCGACAAAACAATTCTGACCATCCCACTGTTCTGCCCCTGACAACAACGGCGTCACTTTAGAAAATTCTAACCCTCACCATTATCTGTCTCGTAAAAAGTTACCCCTAGTAGACCCCTTTGGTATAATCTAGATGGTCCCCTGTGAATTTCTATAGAACACAGACAGACAGACATTCGCAAATATAGATATAGATCATGAATTAACATCAAATAAGAAATGAAGACACAGGTATACACTATTTACAACACAGTGATCTTCAGTTTGTCCTCATCGTCAATATTACAACCGTCATCTTTATTATAATAATCACCATCAACATGAACGTCATCATCATCATCATCATCATCATCATCATCACCACCATCATAATCCATTATCGTAATCATCATAATCATCATCATCATCGTCATCATAATCATCATCGTAATCATCTTCATATATCGTCATCATCATCGTAATCATCATCATCATAATCATCCTCATCTACTATCGTTGTCATAATCGCCCGTCACCAGTGTTTATGTTGTGGTCATCGGTATCATCAACATCATTGTCGTCGCCATCATTATCGTCGCCATAATTATCATCGTCATTATCACCATTATCATGCAATCACAATAATCGTCAACGAACTCACCATTTCATCACCAGCATCATCATCATCATCATCATCGCCATCATTATCATCGCCATCATTATCATCGTCATCACTATCAAAATCACCATTATCATCATCATCATCATCGTCATTATAATCATCCTCATATATCATCATTGTCGTAATCATCATCATCATCATAATCATCATAATCATCCTCATCTATCATCTTTGTCGTAATCATCATAATCATCATCATCATAATCATCATCATCATCATAATCATCCTCATTTATCATAGTTGTCGTAATCATCATCATCGTCATCATAATCATCATCATAATCATCCTCATCTATCATCGTTGTCGTAATCATCATCATCATCATCATAATCATTCATCATCATCATCATAATCATCCTCATCTATCATCGTTGTCGTAATCATCATCGTCATCATAATCATCATCATCTACTATCGTTGTCGTAATCGCCCGTCACCAGTGTTTACGTTGCCGTCATCGGTATCACCAACATCATTATCATCTACATCATTATCATCACCATCATCATCATTATCATCGCCATCATTATCATCGCCATCATCATTACCATCGTAATCATTATCATCGCAATTATCATGATCACCACTATCATGCAATCACAATGATCGACAACGTACTCATAATTTCATCATCACCATCATCATTATCATCATTATTATCACCATTATTCTCATCACAATCATCGTCAACAAAATCATGATCATCAGCGTAATCGACATCACCATCGTCATCATTATCACCACTATCATGCAAATCATCACTCTGTCATCGTACTCGCCATTTCATCATCGTCATCGCCATCATATTCATCTTCAGCACCATCACCATTATCATCACCACTATCAAGAAATCATCATAATCGTCAACGTACCTGCCATTTCATTATCGTAACCGTTAACACCATCATTATCATTATCACCATCATCGTCGATATCATCGTCGATGTTATCATCAGCGTTGTCGTCGTCATTAATATGGTCACCGACGTCATAATACTCTTTATCATCTTCACCGTCGTTAGTTGTCGATCATTTTGAGTCCTATTTTAATCAGAATACCTAAACATTTTTTAAGTTCGGGGTTTCTCAAAGCTAATAGTTTGTAGAATTTCCATATCTAGATGGTTCTTCACAATAATATCGTGGCATGCATTTATGTATCGCCCCATCCAATGATTTACAAATGGATACAAGGTGATATTCATCATTCGCGTCTTCCTGTCTACATATAATACATTCATTGTTACGTTTGCATGCCTTACTCCATCTACTAGTTTCAACACCTAGTGTATGATTGCCAGATTTCTATCTTATTTCCTTAAGATTAGCCAAAGGAGCGAAAATGACAATGTTACAAATAACAACGGTACATTTTCTCAACAGCATCATTTTGCCCCACCAACATCGCAGCAATTTAATAAGACCAACCAACATCATCGCAAATTAGCAGACCACTCAATGAGGTGGTACTTATCATAATTACACCCACAAGGAAGGAGAAAACGTCGTTTGTATTGACACTGGTATGCTATGTTGAAAACGTATTTATTTTTACGATACCAGAGAGTAGCTCCGTGGCCGTTATCCAGAGATTAGAGTTGTCTCAACATATCCTCGCGCAAATACCCACATAATCGACATATAATGTGAAATAGGTACATACAGTGATTATTTGATTCTGAGATAAGCAGATAATTGAGTCATAGCCGTTATTTAGTTTTATGGCGCGGACCACAGTGAAAACACATGTTAAAGAGCGTACACCTGAAAAGCTTAGTTGTGTCATTGTCCGCTTTAATCTGCTTAGAATCGCCTCATTATGAGTCGATAATGTGACTTATTATCAAAATGAGGCGATTCTAAGCAGATTATCTACCTAGAACAATCTACCTATTATAATCAGATAATGTGCGGGTTTTCGCGAGAACAGGCTGTTCGTCTCGTTATAGTCGCTGCCCCAGCCTCGATATAATAACGAAGTTCATCGCCTAGCAATTATCTGGTTCATAGCTACAGTAATGCCCTAATGAGAGCTTTCCGATGAATGGCAACAAGCCATATTTCCGACTAAATCCTGAAAAATTACCCATAATTCTGCTGTGGTTAAGGAGTCGATTATTTAGGGCATTACTGTAATTTGATTGATCAAGATAGCTAAATTAATTTTAAAAATAATATAGCTTAAGTTTCACATAGACTCTCAATTTTCTGGCTACCTGGCACACTTTTCTTATATCCAGTATACCAACGCAGACACCAAATTGCGTTTATTGTCTGACCTTGTTCTGATTATCTCACTTTCTGAGATTGTGACAATATCGTGAGAACTTCGTGACCCCCTTCAAATTTCTCCGAATATGAATGTCCATTATGCCGACATGTTTGCAACACATTTACAGCTTACACTCCGAGAATCAGCTTACTATTATATCATTCGCGTATACTTCAATTCTCAACAATTTATAGCTTTGATCTAACAGAATCAGGCAAATTCCGGATATATTTGTCGCTTCCGACCTCGACCCGCTCGCCGAAGACTCCCAGCTTATTAAGGCTGCCTATTCTAGAGAATTGTGAAACATTGTTGAAGCGGAAACAGCCCGATCGCACAATCAACGTTCATCCCGGAGTACCACTCAAGCTACGGCGTCATCTAGTGATTGAGTTTACTTCCGATCTCGATTGGCATTCGTCACGGAATTGCGGATATGTGCCGTGATTTATGCGGCGTCTTGAGATGAAACGTGACATCGATGCACCCATACACTCGCTATTGGGCAATGTTACTTATACGCTGGTGGAGCACGGATTAATTATCGTCAGATAACTATGACAAATGCTGGCTTCATTTACGTTGCACACTGAAACATTTTTCCTTAGGGCTCGTCACTGTTGGGCGATGTTCACTGTGCCACGGAACCGTCGGATTTTATATCTCAATGAAAAATAACGAACACACTATTGAGAATTTGAGACCTACTGGCTTCATTTATGTTGCGCACTGCGACTGTTTTTCTTCGGGCACTTACGGTAACGTTTTGTCCATCGAGCCTACGACATATAACTGCATTCCCTACATTGTAGCGTAAAGTGACGTATCGATAGTGAGTTGGCTCACGAGTTTGACAATGTTCCTACGTTGTGTTCTGGGTTGTCCTTTTGAGTTAGTCATGTTGGTACCCGGTGGTACGTAAACTTGTCAACGGTGTTCTCAATTTGCTCTCTGTCGTCGTAAGATAGACGTCTAAATATTTCGGGAAATTGCCGTTGTCGATAATTAAATGTTTTGATAGGTCAAACAACAAACTGTAATGATAATACGAATAAGAAAATCATATCCGGTCGGTTCCTTGGTAAGTACAAATTGCCAACTTATACGACACATCCTCCGTAGAACATATCGGTCATTCCCCGATGATTTGACGGGAGTTCCGGAAACAGCATCCAAATTGGGATTTTAGATCCCGACCAATTTCGGCTGGGACCATTTCCGCTAATTATGACGGCCATTGACAATTCCACACACACATTTTCTTAGTGGAGACTAAGGGAATACACCCAATAGAGATGGGTAAGACCTGCTCGCATGAAATGTCCACATTAGCAGCAATTAGGTTGTATTTGTAATGCCATTAGACACATGTACGCTTGTGTTCAACGCGATCACTGTTTACCAATATCTTACACAGATGTTGTCTAGCGAAATGTAAATACAATACATAGGTATCTGGTAACTGTCCGTATATGAATTTACACGCGCATAGTATAGAACCAAAATTTGTTGATTTGATTGGTTTGTTGATTTGTGATATCGTAGCGGGTATCTAAAATTATTCATTCGCAATATGTTAAAGTGATGTGAAACACTCCGGTAGGGTGATCAAATAGAAATCGAGCATTCAAAGTAGTTATTTTTACAAATATTATATCTAAATTGACAACAGGCACCATCATTCTTATATATTAATTAAATACAGTGACTACCGATGGCGAAATCGTTTTCGTTAGTTTATCGCCGATAGAAGCGTCCCGATTCGAGTAGTAAATATGTACAATTTAGCGCAGTTCAGACAATGTTTTCTATGGAGTGGTACGGTTGATTTGCTTGAGATTTTCTGTGGTGTTAGTAGAATGCTACATTCCTCCAGTTGGCATAGCACTTGAATACTAACTTATCAGTTTCACGCACCCGAACATGTACATAATATGTCTTTAACATCTGCGTTACTCAGATAGATTATCCCGCCCAGTAATACAAATATATATTGGAATGATCTGTTATTATTACACACCTGGTCGTGATTTATAAGGATTTTTCGGTGAATTAAAAGTGATAGTATCACACCTGTGAATTACGTCACTGATTGCAAACTCGAGCATGTCGGGGTCTATTTTAGACATATTATCTTTAGAATTAACGCTTTTAAGTCGCGAAAAGTGTGTAATAACAGAATAATCTATTGGCTTCGATGATGACGTGACATAATTCACTCGGGGAGCCGGTCCTATTGAAAAAATCCTCGTTCGCTCCACTCTCTCGGGTTTTACCAGGGCCGACTCCCTCGATAATTATTTCACGTAATCACCGAAACCAATTGATTATTCTCTATATCATTTGGAGGGGTTTTCAGTAAAACTCAGATGATAACAGACAGACACAAATATAATAGTAGAGCAGAAGACTTCCTGGTCATGCAGCGGGGGTGTTTGTTTACGAGAACGAGGCTACCAAGATGGCGGTTTAAAAATATTTCGTCTCCGTTTGGATGGACATAATTCGACTATTTGTATGTTAATACAGCAACTTTGAACAGGATTGTGAGTATGGCAGATAAAAAAAGACCCACTGTTATGAGTTCCACATCAGATGCTGATGACAGTCTCAACAACGACTCTAAAACTTCAAACAAAAAATTGAGCGCCCAGAATAAAAAGCAAAAAACTAACACTGCAACAACAGGTCAGACAAAAATTAGTTTTGCATCTCAGCAAAAATCAACAATGCAAGCTTCAAACAGTATAGAAAGTATGCTGGCAGATATTCAGCTAAAACTGGAGCAGGTTGTTACCAAAACTGATCTTGAGAAAAGTTTGGAACCTGTAGTGAGGAAAAGTGACTTAGATGACACAATAGGAAAACTGAAACAAGAATATGATAAAAAACTTGAAGACACAAAAGATGAATACAGAGGTAAATTTCATGATCTAGAAATAAAATTAGACCAAATGGATATAAAAAGTAAAAATGATGACAAAGAAGCAGACTATAGAAAAGATCAACTTGATGCACTTGAACAAAAGTTCTGCAAGCTCGAGCAGAAATATAATAGATTGGAGCAGCATACACGGAAAGAGAGTATTCGCATATATGGTATTGCTGGTGATCACAAACATGAAGACTCTGATGATAGTGAAGAAAAAGTGCTGAAAACATTAAACAAAACACTGGCATTGAATCTGACTCAAGCTGATATCAGTATTGCCCACAGACTTGGCGAATATTCTGAAGGTAATTCGAGGGGCATTATTGTGAAATTCGTCCTCCGGAAAACAAAAAATGATGTGATAAAACACAGAAAGCTGCTGAAGGGGAGCAAAATTGTAATAAAAGAAGACTTAACACAATTTAATTCTTTCATTGTCAAGAAGGCAAAGGAACTTGATAGGGTAGAAGACAGCTGGGCCATAGGAGGGAAAATATATGTATCATATGTGGACAAAACAAAGAAGAAGAAGCAGATCAGCTCATTGTCTGATATATAAATTCATACATGTATTATAATCTGCATATACATATGTTAAAATGTTATGATGTTTGATGTCTCCATAACACAATAAGTTTGCAACTTAATCTTCCAAGTCAATCTATTTCTCTGGCATTCATGTAGCATGCATAAAACAAAACCGAATACTCATGGGAATTTAGTACCCTTTATTGTTGGAATTGTTAATTGTTAAACTTTAATTACTTATTCAAGGAAACAGTTGCCAAATAGCCCAACTTTCAGTATCCATTGGCACTGAACCAATTGCATTTATCTATTTTTAGTGAAATCACTATCATATTTAATGGAACAACTTGTCTATATCTGATAAGTTTACTTGAATAGAGCATACATAAAGGCTTGAATTAAGATATTCCATTAACATATGTAGCAACTAACATGAATTTGAACCAATTTGTATATGCTCTTATGCATGTCAAATACTTTATTGAAAAACCCTATACCTCTTTAAATTGTTCTAATGTAATGATAAGTCTATATTTAAAGGCATTTAATACCTTGAATAATTTATTCACCAAACTTTGTAGTCAACAATCTCAATTACTCAAAGTGTATACATGTATAGACAATACAATGTTTTACTTATATTTATAGGCATGTATTACTTTATCCAGTGACAGTTGAAGGTAAAATCTTAGGAACCAACTTGTATGTGCTCCTATTCATGTCAAGTAACTGATTGAATGAACCTCTAACATCTCTTTAAATTGTCATAATTGTCTATACTTAAAGGCATTTAATACCTTCAGTGATTTATTCACCAATATTTGTATTAACAATCTCAATACTCAAGGTGTCTATATGTATAGACAATAGTGTTATGTCTATATTTAAAGTATTTAAAGCATTTATTACTTTGTCTATTGACATTGAATGTAAAATCTTGGGAACCAACTTTATGTGCTCCCATTTATGCAATTAACTGATTGGAAATGTCAAGTATCCCTTTAAATTGTCATAATGCAATTACTATTCTATAATTAAAGGCATATAATACCTAGAATAAATCACTCACCAATATTTGTAGTCAATAATGTCAGTTTAAGTGTCTATAATGTAAAGACAATACCGTGGTATGCCTATATTTGAAGGCATCTAGTACTGTCTTGGTTCATTGACATATGAATGTAAACATCTTGGGAAACAACATCCATTTAAAGTAACTAATTGAAAAATGTCTATTTCTTTACATTGTCATAATGCAACAATAAGTCTATATTTAAAGGCATTTAATATCTTGAGTAACTTATTCACCAATATTTGTAGTAACAATCTCATTTACTCAAGGTGTCTATATGTATAGACAATAGTTTTATGCCTATATTTAAAGGCATTTATTATTTTCTCCATTGACATTGAAGGTAAAATCTTGGGAACCAACATTCATGTCAAGTTACTGATTAAAAAAGATTAAAAAATGTGAATTTCCTTAAATTGTCATAATGCAATTATAGATCTATATTTAAAAGGCATTTAATACCTTGCATAATTTACTCAAAAAATTCACCTTAATTTGTAGTCAGCAATCTCATTTACTCAAAGTGTCAACATGTATAGACAATACAGTGCTATACCTATACTTAGAAACATTTATTACTGTATTCATTGACATTTGAAGATCAAATCTTAGGAACCAACTTTCATGTGCTCCCATCATGTCAAGTAACTGATTGAATGAATGTAATACCAAGTGAATAGGGCGAAATTTTCTAGCAGCATATTAGGTATGACACGCACAGACCTTTATTTAAAGACACATCAAGAGAATTATAGCTAAATATTAAATTTATTTATAATTCACTTTATATGTACTTGTACACTCATATATATATATATACCAAAACATCATAATATTCATAACATGCCACTTCATTACTTCATAGAGAAGATCTGATATATGCTGAAGCAAGTTACGGGTGATATACTCACGTACTGACGATAAAATCCCACTGTGGAAATAATCCTTTTGGGGCAACTATTCACAAACTTATAAACGGAAACGCTCTCCATTAGAAACGACAACATGAAATGCTAAATCCCATTTGATAACAGAATATAACCACATTGCTCAGCATTGCTCACTAAACAACAGAGCATCTTCGGTGTTCAAATTGTTCCCGAACTGACACAGTTATTCCACCTTCGTGATTTTCATGCAAACCGTGACTTATGAATGACCCCCTTCCCTCAAGTGGCCTGATCATCGGACAACAAAAGATATAACTATGTTCGCGTCAACTCATTCTATATAACTCGGTACAGCTGAGCTCAAAGTAAATTGGTTACACTGTCGAGAAACCACCGACAACTAAATTTCGCCGAATTGCAGAAATGCTTCGACTGCAACACATGAACAACCAGTCTGGAAATGCTAAAACATATAGCTCATCTTATTTTCTCACCTCATTCCATTCATAAACGGAACTACTTACATATTGCCAAATCATAATTTTATTGTATTTCTTTGATATCCGCAGACTTGAATCTATGAAAAGCATCACAAACAATGATTTGATACTCGCATTATTAGTAATGTTAGAGGAACGGTATATTGTCATGGGCAGGAAAGATAACTCTAATGATTTCAAGCTAATCTATGACGGGTAGAATTAGACTGGGTGAACTTCAGAGAGATGAGTCGTATGATTTTTCTCGATTGTTTACAGGGTCGCAACACGATGATGACAATATGCCGGCCCCCTCCCCATACAATTTGATTGATCATCGGTGCGATTACGTTACTCCATCGCAATTGAAAGAAAATATTACTTCTCGCGAAAATCATTTTTAGGACTTAATTGTCGAAGTTTAACGGCGAATTGGGATACATTTGTAGATCTTTTATCCGACATTCAGCAATCGGGAAAATATACCACTGCGATAGCCTTAAGCGAAATATTCAAAATTAAAACTAAGTTCACTCTTCCTGGATATCACGAATTAATTTACAATACACGACCAGTTGATGATGACGGTAGGGGTGGGGTGGGCATATTCTTAAAAGATGATTTATCGTATAGAATACGTACAGACCTGTCAATCTTCATCCCCCACGTGATCGAATCACTATTTGTAGAAATCGACACTGGTAAAAATGCTTCCTATATTATGGGATCAGTGTATAGGCCAAACACAGCCCCGTTAGCGGATCTTGATATATTTATAACTAAAATGACTGAAATTGTTGGACAAATAAGTGAATCGGGGAAGAAGGCTTACATTTTAGGTGACTTTAATCTTGATTTACTCAACATATCGAGTCATAAAAAAACTAGCAATTTTATCGACACTATGTTCGACAAGGGATTTATGCCGGTAATAACAAAACCCACACGAGTTACCGAATACTCAGCTACTCTAATTGACCACATCTACACCAACAATCTTGTATCAGAAGCTCATTCAGAAATTATTTTAACTGATGTTTCAGATCATTTTGCAACTTTTTATGCTGAAAAAAGAAATTCGATACCTACGAATACGAGACCACAGAAAACTTGGGAAAGAATAATGAATAGAAGTAACCTCATGAAATTTAAACAAATTCTGGCTGATCATGACTTCACTAGTATATATAATTCACAGTCGACAAATGAAGCGTATGACAACTTTATAAACATATATACAACTGCATTCAATGCAGCTTTTCCACTCAAACTATCCACTACACCGAAAAAATATGTAAAAAAAGAACCGTGGATGACCAACGGTATGATCTGCTCTTCTATCAAAAAGAATAAATTATATGCAAAAAAACTCAAAAATCCAACTGAATATAATATAACTGAATACAAAGAATATTGTAAACAATTTAACAAATTGAAGAGAAAAAGCAAAGCAGAGTACTATGCCAAAACTTTATCAGAACACCGATGTAATATGAAGCGAACTTGGGTTATTTTGAAAAAATCACTTAAACTATCAACGAGCTTTTCACAGATTCCACAGAAACTTATGCATAACAACAAAGAATTCACAACACCAGAGTCAATCGCGAAAGAGTTAAATGACTATTTTGCCAACATTGGTCAAACAACGAGTGATAGCGTTCCAATCGGCAATGGAAAAACGTTTTCGTCATACCTATGCAAAGAAAACCCAAAAAATATGTTCATATTCCCAACCGATCTTGAAGAAATTATAAAAGTAAGCGAAAGCATCGCCCGCAAAGGTAGCACCGATATCGATGATCTCTCAACAAAATTAATGAAAAATACTATACACGAAACGGCAACAGTCCTTACACATATATTCAATCTTTCATTTAAAGATGGCACATTCCCCGAAAAAATGAAAACCGCAAAAATTGTCCCTATACATAAAGGCGACAGTAAAGAAAATATTGCAAATTATAGACCTATTAGCATATTACCAGTCTTCTCAAAATTAATCGAGAAAATTATTCAGAATAGATTATTCTCTTTCTTGTCCAAACATAACATTCTACATAATAACCAGTTTGGTTTTCGAAAAAAACACTCTACCATCCATCCACTAATGCAACTTTTACATTACGTGGCAGAGAAAAATGATCAGCCAACTAGAGATTCAACTGTGGGACTATTTATCGATCTGTCTAAAGCCTTTGACACAATAAGTCATGAAATACTTTTAGCCAAACTCAATCACTATGGAATTCGTGGGATAGCGAACGAATGGTTTTCAAGCTATCTCAGGGACAGACGACAATATGTTGAATTTCTTGGTTCAAAATCGCACTTTAACCCTATCACTTGTGGAGTGCCCCAGGGGTCCATCCTCGCACCGACAATTTTCCTCTTGTACGTTAACGATATGCCCCGCAGTACATCATTAAAATTACTTTCATTCGCCGATGATACCACTATATATACATCAGACCATAAATACGACCGCCTTAAACAAAAAATCAACGAAGAACTAAGAAATGTCTTATATGGTGCTGCTGCAACAGACTTGCAATAAATGTATCCAAAAGTAAATTTATATTGATGCATCCTAAAAACAATGAATCAAAGTGGAGAAAATTCAAAGTTATGCTAAATGGGAAAGCATTAACTCGAGTTGGAAATAATATGCAGGAAACTTCACTGAAATTTCTTGGCATCTCAATCGATGAAAACCTTACATTTAAATACCATATTGATATGGTCCATAAAAAACTATGTCACACGCTCTACCTCCTGAACAAAGTTAAACGAATTCTTCCGAAAAATGCACAAAAAACTCTTTACTATGCCCTAGTACATAGTCGCTTAACATACGGCATACATATTTGGGGGCACGCATCCTTCGATTCACTTTTAAAACAGCAGAAAAGGGCAATACGTATTTTTTGCAATGCCAGTTATAGAGCTCACACCGAACCTCTGTTCAAACAAGAAGGAATCCTGAACCTCAATGACATATTTAGAGTTAATGCAGCTTGCTTTATGTATGATTGGACTAGAAATAACTTACCGAAATCATTTAAAACGTGCTACTCTTATTCTCTCGCGAAAAATACGAGAAATGCGAATAATATACGTCTGATAACACCGAAATCATCATTTTCAGCATCCCTCCCAAAACACTCCTTCCCAGACATTTGGAATTCAATTGATAAAACATCAAGAGGATGTAAATTTAGAGCTACGTTCAAGAAAACTCTATCACATCAAATAATATCCAAATACATTGTCGATTGCAAAAATAAAAACTGTTACAGTTGCTCATTACAAAATAACCCCGGGAACTAAATGTTATAATTAAATATAACTATATCCTATAACTAAATATTATAATTATACTTATTGATATTGATGTCATTCTTTCTGGATATTTCACCCGTCTGGTCATAACAAGTTCAATCAATTTGCACACGTATCACTTAAAAATATCGTAATGAACTCGATGTGACCAGCTACTATAATGACACCCATTGAACATAGCCCATGACTATAATATGACTAGTATTAACGTTCACTGACTTTCTGTCCTTATTTATTTATTTACATTCAATCTATATAGTCAACATTCGATGCCTACATGTACAATTGAATCTGGTCTGCGGATATTATATTATTCTATATTTTATCATATTATATTATATATATTATATATATATATACTTATTATTTGACAATTACCGCCAGGTAGTGGATAATTTGTTATTTATTTAAGGGACTGCAGGAAGACGGTCAGTATTGGCCATGCAGTCCCTGTACAATATCATTAATTTTGTATCCTTAGTTTAACTGTAATATGCTATGTTTATTGTACAAATAAAATCTATCTATCTATCTATCATAAACATATTTTATTCGTTCGTACATTTATTTAGGACAAAATGGATTGGATGACAAGTGCTATAATCAATTAGAACACCCTCCTCTCCCTAGTATAATACACTGACAAATGTTAACACTGAAGACAAACAAACACAATGTATATAATATACATACATATAATGAACAATATATGAAAACATAGACAGTATGGCGATTGTGGAATAGAATCGGCACAGTGGATTGGGTTGAGTATGCTTCATCAACACGTCGGTGACCATTCCCGTGCAACAAGTAATACTACGATAGTACAGGCATGTAACAATTATTCAGTGCCTTAACAGGGGCATAACTGTGATATATATTACATAGGAAACACGGTACACATATAGAATATATTCTATTATAAGTAGATTTTAAGTGTAAGATGGCATGGGCAAAGTGTTAGGTTCTCTCAAATCGACCGGAATCTCTAATACACGAGTGTAGAGCCTTAACAATATCACTATTCCCAGTATAAGTTAGTTCGGGGTTCCCATAAAGAAATATGTCCACAGAGTTAATATTATATTGCATGAGATTATTATTAAGTCTTAGCCGAGATTCAGCATAATGGCTACATTCAAAGAAAAAAAATGATTAGCATTTTCTTCTCGGAAGTCACACGAGCATGTCGCGGAATCTGATATATGATTGCGTAATTTATCGGACTGTAGGCCACTACATTTACATCGAAGTTGCATGTGAATAATATTAAATAACGACTCCCATTTCTGAATTACAAAGGTGGTTTCAGCCTTGTACCCGCGTAGTATGTGTTTCAATTGCTTCGCGAATTCATCATGGGGAGATTGCGAAGAGTTAATTTAATGGAGTTCCATTCCTTTGTACAGACAGGGAGAAAGATGGATTTTAACCTTGTAGAGTCACAGCGAATGATAATGAAATCAGAAGCATATTTTGATTCTCGATCGGTTAAGTAACGAGGTGCGTTATTATTTATTATCTGGTGAAGGGTGGATAACCGTTAAACGGTTCTTCTGTCCTCTAAACTATCCCAGCCAACCTCAGTCATTAATCTGACATCTGACGCAGAACGAGTGCAACCAGTCACGATTCTGGCTGCATCTAACTGGATATCATTAAGGTTTTTAAGGAGGTAATTCGGAGCGCCAAACCACACTGGGCTTGCATATTCGAGAAGTGGTCTTATGTTTACAATGTTTCTAAAGTCTTTCTGCTTAGTATACATTTAAGTTTCCTTATTTGGGACGATCTCGCATTAGCACGTTTACGCGTATTGTCAATACACATATTCCATTTGAGATCACTCTGCAGTTCAATGGCTAAATGCTTGTAATTTTCGGTGCATTCCATGACTTCACCATTGAAATTAACCACGGGCCTAGTATTTTCAGGGAATCTTCCAAAAACATTAGATTGGTTTTTGATGGATTGAATTTCACCATCCATTGCCTCGACCAATTGCTCAGCTTAATTATGTCATTATTCAGTGAAAGTGTGTTTAGGTCAGGACTATTCTTCATTGGACAAGAATCATCTGCATAGAGACACGTTTTGGATTCCATACTATCGGCTATATCGCTAATGTAGAGCAAAAATAGGTGAGGTCCGATAACCTACCCCTGGGGCACTCCGGAATCTAAAAAATCATACTTTGAGACATAGGCATTGGCCCTAACCCTTTGCTGGCGATTGCTGAGATAACTCTTAAACCATAAAAGAAGTTTGGCTTTAATCCCATATTTCTCCATTTTGTGTCAAAGTCCTTCATGCCAAACTTTATCGAACGCTTTTGACACACCACAGAAAACCGCACAAGTGTTACATACCTCTTCTAGTGCTTCTGCGATACTATGACCTATTTCAATAAGCTGATATTCGGTACCATGTTTAGGAAGGAACCCAGACTGATAACATACAAGTTATTTTCTTGTAAATTCTCAAGTAATTTGTTATGGATGTTTTTTCTAATATTTTACCGAGAACGCTCAGAAGTGAAACTGGCCGATGATTATTAGGATCTGTTTGGTCATCTTTTTGACAAGAGGTATAACATCCGCTTTTTTCCATTCATCTGGGAACTGACAAAGGTCTATCGATTTCTGAAATAATATACTAAGTGGTTTGCATACAGAAGCATGTGTTTCTTTAATCATACGATGACTAATACCATCTGACCCACAAGCTTTTTTCGTTGGTAGATCTTTCCAAATTTTAGAAATGTTTGACTAATCGGTATTTCAGCGATAGCTTCATCTGTTCGTTCAACAAAATTCGGCAAACATTTCGCTTTCATTCCTATTGAACTTTTGGCAAAAAAGATACTATTTAAAATTTCAGCTTTGTCTTTGTCATCGCAGAACATTTTGTTTGTATATGAGCGAGGCTGGATTCCTTGGTTAGAATTGTCACACTCTAACAACATGCCAAAACTGTTTTGGGTTATTATTCGTAACAAGAGATTCATCCAAGTGAGTCATATACACATTTGCGCGTTTCTTGGCATTATTCACTTGATTTCGAGCTTTCTTATATTTCGACCACGTGAAACTCGTATTACATTTTAGAGCTTTTCTTCTAAAGCGGTCGCGTTGGCGGATTAGTCACACCCGACTGTGTTATCAAACCACGGTTATCATCTCAACGTACCAGTATATCTTGGCGTGGTATGAACGATTCGGCCATCTTCAGAAACTTATATCTGAAATGCTCAACAGATTCGTTGATGTCAAAACGGTTTGCTTCATTATTAAGACAAGCGGACCAGTTAATTTCTTTTATTACTCTATTATTTCTTTTATTAGCCTATAAAGTCGGCAGCAGAATAATTACACACTATTGTTTTGCGCGGCTTGTGTCATCCGGTGTGTCCTTTTTAGTTCGACAGACTTGGCATAGTAATCAGAAAACTTCAAGGTGAACAATGGAGGGGTTCATCGCTGTTAACGCTTCAGTGATAATTATGGGGTCCAAGAGCGTTTGTGACGTTGCCGTTACTCGTGCTGGTTCTTTAATGACGTTAGAACATGTCGACATATTTATTAGTTATGGTCTGTAGTGGGTTATCGCGTTTCAACATATTACAGTTCAGGTCAACAACGATAACAACTGATGGGTTAATATCTAATGCTTCTCCAATATTGTCATCAAGCATTTCCCAGAAGTTATTTACACATTCCCTATCGGACCTATAGGTAACACAAAGTAAACACGTTTCTGCAAATCCTACTTCAAACCAGAGGAGGTCACCATTAAAGGCACGGTCGGCGTTCGTTGCAGAAATATTCATTTTGTTCAAATCGCCACCAACGGAAGGAATA
Organism: Siphonodentalium dalli; assembly: GCA_032622095.1. Lineage (NCBI taxonomy): Eukaryota > Metazoa > Mollusca > Scaphopoda > Gadilida > Siphonodentaliidae > Siphonodentalium > Siphonodentalium dalli. Next base: position 240,007,528 of record CP136061.1, on the reverse strand, counting down.
TTCAAATATATATAGTTTTGTTCATATGCCAAACATAATCAGCGTGTAACTAGTATATTGTCGTCAAAACGTACGATGGTGTACGTAAACAAGAACCTTCTCGTGTTACAGAAGGTTTGCTTCTGTTTACATAGCACAGCGAAAATCTATTGGTTAATCACACACAAATGATACTGTTATGCCAGATTTCTTATTGGTATAAGAACAAAGTCTGTCTATAGTTTACTATTCTTTCTATTTATGGCGGTTTTTGACGGAGCTGAATATTTTAACAGCATACCCACCGCCAACACTGCCCGTATCTTTAAACTGCAAACCTGACATTTCTCTATATGGAATTTTAAATGAAAAGTATACTATGATTCCAGCGCCGTACATATTTCGATCCCTTTACATAACACAGCGAAAATCTATTGGTCAATCACACACAAATGATATATATTCTCTTTATTATTTCCATATCAGGAAAACAGTAACAAATAGCGCTCTTTTTGTTTACCATGTTCGGATCTAAACAAAAGCCAGGTTTAACAACGTTTTTTGCTTTTATTTACATAACAAAGGAAAAACATTTGACAATAACATACTGTTTATGCCATATTTCTGATTGTATAAGAACAAAGTATGTCTATGTTTTACTATTATTTCTGTTTATGGCGGTTTTTGACGGAGCTGAATATTTTAACAGCATACCCACCGCCAACTCCGCCCGATCTTTAAACTGCAAACCTTACATTTCTCTGTATGGAATTTTAACTGAAAAGTATACTATGATTCCAGCGCCGTACATATTTCGACCTTTACGTACAGGGTGTTGGAAACCTGAGATAAGCAAGTTTTCATTTGGATAATTATCACCAAGATGATATTCAGTAAAGCATAGAATATCATAGTCATCGATACTTGAACATCTGAAATCTTATGAATTTTGGTTCTTATGCTTCTTACGTTACAATGAATAATAGAGATTGAAGTGGCAACGGGGGCGTCTAACTGACCTGGGTTCGGGTGTATATCCCCAGCGAGAGCAAGAAGAGTGAAAGCCAGAAATGATACTGTCACATTATGAAAAGCTAGTTGACGTAAACGAATTGGCTTATGGGTAGCATGTTTATACATGTTACATGGACATGTAATGTGTAGATAAATGCCATTAAATATTCCAATTGTTAGCCTGTATTGAGCCACTCTAACTGCCATATGACTAGTTGTACAGGAAGTTAGCATGGCGCACGACAGGATAACAGTAAAACATAGATGACGTATATAGGCTGCTCACGAACTTTGACCGACGGGTGGTGCTGAAGCATATATGTTTACATGAATATTTCAGATAAGCGGTGTGAGATTCAGACATAAAGAGGTGAACAAATAACATATAAGTGTCTAAAGTTAAACATTTTATAATGGAAATTACAGAATTCTGCATAAAAACATACTCTTAGGAATAAATATGGAGTGTATGCCATTAGCAATTCATCCAAGAGCCAAAGACGCATATTTTATTTAGGTTCATGCAATGCGTATATTTAAATGTGCGAAACAACTGCACCCAGGAGCTTCAGCCTGTTACATGCGCGCGACATACACGGTTTGGAGTTTGCAGGGATGATTCCCGGGAAGATTTGAAAGGGCCGTCGGCTCTCTCATACAACCCACTTCTGAATGCTGTAATTCCGCTGAAGAGCGTTTGTAGGGTTTGTGAGTTTGTAAGTAGAGATATATACCCATGCAAAGCAGGTGTTTGCCTACTGTGCATGGGGTGGATGTCACCAAAGCAAGAAGCAAAGCCCCACCCAACTCCGAACCAGGACAGACGGAGAATACTTACCTTGTTATCTCTGTGTGAGTTTTGTGCGTTGATATCTATCATTTTGGGTTGTGAAAAGTTGTAGTCTATTGTCCTATTTAGTGCTTGCATGGACTCCAGTTGCCCGCCTTCCACTCCTATGCGAGTGTCAGAACCCGTTGACGTGGTTGTGTAATGCATCGAGCTCAATCTCTTAAATATTGTGCGGAATCATTAGCGGATGACCAGTTAACCGATACATCGCAGGCGTGGATCGCGACGTAAACGATGCGGGCACAGCGAAGGGTGAATAGTGGTCTGTATTAACACAGTTAAAGCTGTAAATATTACTGATTTAGTGTTCAGTTTTGGACAGATTCAAACCTAGTAGTAATGCATTTGTGGAATATAGTGCTGCCATATATAGTTGTCACTGTTAAAGTATTATTGGGTTAATTTCCAGATTTGGACATATTCAAAACTGATAGGAATGCTTTGATGAAGATAGTGCTGTCGTATTCTAGAGCTCACAGACTGATGCTTATTTATAGCACATAAATTGTAATTCCGAGCATATTACCTTACACAATTTACCTTTCATCATATTTCTCAAGTAGTTTTCAATATTAACATTGTTACAGCTACATTACTGAAATAATTTACTGTTTTTGACATATTCAAAAACTAGTATTGTTTTGATGGATATACATGTAGTGTTGCCATTTCTGGACCACATTTTCAAGAATAATAAGATATTTGCTCTGCTCTACTCCTGATAAGAATTTGGATGTCATATGTGTTAACCCTTTACCCAACAGAACGGCCCTGTGCCAATGCATTCTCTTATATATGCGAGTCGACCATAGATCGCCTCGCATATATAAGAGAATGCATTGGCTTAACACATTAAAAATTATAAAATTGTTAAAGAATGTAAGAAAAAATGGTAAAAAGTGTTAAAAAAAGATTTTTTTTAGGCCAATGCATTATCTTATATATGCGAGGCGACATATGGTCGACTCGCATATATAAGAGAATGCATTGGCACAGGGCATAACTGTAACCATCACAATGTGGTCAATGAGCCGGTTCCAATGATATCCATATTTGTATGGTTTTATTCAGACAGACCCAAGATAATTTAGGCTGTTGCAGCTTTATTTGGCCGTTTTGGCCGGTTTGTTGGGTAAAGGGTTAAGCAGAAAGTTATATTTGGAGCTATACTGTTATTTATAGAATATATTTCTGCCATATCTAGAGCACATGGGATAATTTGCTCTATTCCTAATGCGGCTTTGGATGTCCTATGTATTAGATAAATTCATATTTGGAAGTTATACTGTTAGTTTGTTCTCGTAACATACATACAAAGTTTCAGTTTATGAGGATCACTCTATTTCCGACTTATCCAGTCTTGGTTTGGGCAGCTGTGAGTAAAAGCTCAGCATCATATTTATCATAGATTTGTTAGGATTTTTAAGTATTTGTAGAAGATCTTTCCATCTTTCGTCCAGAAAGTGTGAACAGAGTCTTCTCTTATTAGTGCTGATAGTCTTCTTACAAATATCTGGAGCTCTGGTGTCAAATCTTCACAAATCAGTACTCTTGAAACACCTTTCAACAACTTCTTTGACTTAAATATGACATTTCATGTCATATGTAGTAAAGTGAACGATTTCAAGAGAGGAAGCAGTAATACCACCATGTCTGTGGTTTCCAACAGCAGATACAGTTTCTATTGGTTCTCTACCATCAGAAATCCTTGAGTTGCTAGGCCAAGTTTTTATCTCTCCCAGTGGATGTGATCTCACAATATCCCTTGTGTGAACATCAATGTCAAAGTGAGTTTTAACAAAATGTTGAATCATGCGTCCTGTATTTAGGTCCCATAAACTCTTGGTTGCCATAGGAACAGGGAAATTTAAGAACCTGAGGCTATTGCTCCTGCCATGTTGCTCATGGTTTTCTATTTCGTTGTGGAGTATTTTCACAAGATTGTCAACTAAGTATTTTTGATCTTTTATTTTGATCTGTTCTTTATAGAATCAATCTCTAATTAGTGAGACTCCATGCAAACTTTCATGCATATGCCAAGTTTATCTGGTAATGAGGCAACAATTTTGTCAACGCCTTTATCCATTGCAGATTTAATTTCACTTGTCAAAGATTGTTTTAGCTCAGTGACAATTGTCAGTTTACAAAAATCAGCAAACTTGTCGGTTTGGAACGCATTTTCCAGGAGTTCTTGCACACTAAATGTACGACGATTATAAATTGTTTGGTTTTTAGTTTTGGTTTATCTTGTGATGATTCAATCTCATAATCACTGTTTGCGAAATGAATCACCAACAGACCCACGTCGTCTCATCGATCTTGCTTCAACTGGTGATAGTTCATCAGAGTTTTTCCTCTTTTCAGAACAAGAAACACTTACTTTGTTAGCTGAATGAGCATCATTTAATGTAGAACCATTATTTGGTACCGTTGTATTTTTACTGACAATTTCTAGTGTTTACCTCGAAAATTTGTGAACAAAGTGTCGGTCTGAACTGATGTCAATTTAGCAGTATTGACAGTTCGATAGTGCATCAATCGGATCTCAATTCCATGTAGCAGTTGTTGACAAACCCGTTGGCGGACATACACACCTAACTCCTAATTATTAAACATAGCAAACTGTAATTTCAGATGACGACTTTTTAACACGTTCTTGCTTGCCACCATTTTTACTGAGTTCGCCCACGTAAACCGCGGTTCAGTAAGGACGGATTCGCCATATCAGGTCTGGCCTCCCTAAACAGGGTTTAGCTGGACCGTCGAATTATATGGTTTAGTATATCGCAATTGACAACAAACTTGTCCCCACACTCTTTACGGGTAAGAGTACTTCTCTTTTATAAATTTCCAATTAGAATATATTCGCTGTCGTAGTTATCGATTTTAGCTGTCGGTAGAAACCGGCGGTCCGCATTAGGAAAGTACGATTCATTAATCTCGACGGTACTGAGAAACTTCTGCTAAACCGCTGGTCTGGCTGTACCACGTTTAAACCAGATATGACGAATGTGTCACTTAGACCTGCGGGTTCAAACCGTGGATTTGGCTGTCAAACGGTGGTTTACGCCTAGAGGTTAACGTAGACCAGGTTCAAACCGGAGATGAAGAATCTGGCATGTGTGTCGTAAACAAAGATTCATTATGCGAGCAGCTGCTACGATATAGACTACAGGCTTATAATATATACCCATTTGGTGAATACGAACACATGTTATGGTTGAATTACGTGCGTTTTTCTTCTTTTCAGAATCTATGGCCATATCGCAACTCTGTCCCTCTTGGAAATCACAGCAGAACATACATCATTACCTATATACATTATATGACAATATAACATCAACGTGATACCAAACAGTACTGCGACTTGTTAGAAATCACCGACGCTAACCGGATATATCTTCGGCGTGTATATATATCATTTGAAGACGTTAATGACCTGGGAGGACCATATAAAATATTCGTTTCTAGTTATTCGTGCCGACATAACTGTATTGAGCTATATGTTGGTTTTCAGTTAAAAGAGTTTCATGATTCGGATTTGAACCTGATCCATTTACTACGTGGATATATATATATATTATAAGGGTGTTAGTTTTTTTTTAAATGTACGCGAAACGCAGACAGGGGCCGCGCATGCCCCTCGACTGTGGCTGTTTCAGCTAGTTATGGATATGCCGAAAGGATCGTTATACCTATTTAATATCAGTCTGAGTGCCAGATATAACAAATATCGCGACGAATGGTGCATATCACACTACAACACATGCATGTGCATACAAAATTGCGTAGTTTCCCTTCAAGTATATATCAATGAAATGGAGACTGCCTTTATATTTTAACTGACTTTGAGTGACTTCATAAATATTATATGGGCAGTCTATATCGAAATAGTACAGGGGACACAGTCATACTACGATATTGATCTGAATGTGCACGGACTTACATTGCGTTGCATCATGTAATATATGATATCAAGTTCATTTAAGAGTCGGATGTAATGCATTGTCTTACACACGCTTCCTCTAACATGTCACATGGTAACACCTCTTAGTCGCTAGCTCTCGTATTGTGTATATTGGCAAGCATATTTGGCCAAGTCGTAGGAGGTGATGGAGTAAATGGGACTAAACGTACTCGGAAATTTGCGTACTTGTTTTGTATGTTCTCTGAAATATCTACCAGCTAACACTATGTACAAGTAGGTGCCTCACTAACGCTGCCGAGAGCTTTCAGATAAATGACAACAAGCCATATTTCCGACTAAATCCTGAAAAGTTACCCATAATTATGCTGTGGTTAACGAGTCGATTATTTAAAGCATAACTGTCGGTAACGCGGCTAAACTACCGTTTTATATTGACTTTTATAAATTACAGTCATGTAACCGATAACCGTGACATATATATATATATATATATATGTATACCAAACGTCTTATAGAGCAGCTATTGCCCTGTGGTTGTTTCGAATGTGTGTACTTTTTGTCTCTAGACTAATCCAAATTCAGGCATGTATCAAGAGTGAGTTGTAAATTAGGCTGGCCTGCGTTCCTTTCCTATTCAAAGGCATGTGTCGTAAAAGTGTTTCTTTAGAAGATAAAAGACAAAGGAATTCCAATATATTTGTCTGTAATGGACTCTGTTGGGTGATACATTTCGAAGACCCGTCCGTTCATTGACTTCTTTTGAATCTATTTTTCACCCACTGGGACGCACACTGCCTCAGTAATAGCGTCGCGGGCTGAACCAAATTTCCATTAAGATGAATGTTATTGTAAATTGGAAACTAGTTTAATTGTCCATATTTAGAAACCCTCCAAGATAGCATGGAAATTACAGGTCGTTTCTCTCAATCGAGTGCGGGAAGGTTTCTTGTTCAACAAATTAAAATGTCTGGGCAGTAGAGTATCTTTTGAAGATTCATTGGGTAAAAATACTGAGGTGATTGGTAGGACATTGGTTTTTACAGTTTCTGGCGACGTGTTCAAATGCCTCGTTTTCACAACTGAGTAAGTCGTCTGAAGATGGGAACAAATAGGACTATGTATGGGACCAACTCCGTATATACTCAACAGAATATATGCAATGTGGATTTGTGCACAATTCACACATGTGCTCTATCATATATGCACACAACATTGTAATTATAATGAGTTTATGACTGGACTCATACATTCATTTTCATTATAATTATCATGTTGTGTGCATCGTTCATAGAGCACATGAGTGTATTTTGCACAAATCCATGGCTCAAAATCATTTATTTGTTGCATATATTCGGTTGAGTATAAAAGGTGTTGGTCCCATAAATGGCCTGATTTACTGTACAGTACCCCTTTAAGGTGTGCCTATATATACCAATATTAAAACAAAACTGGAGTAACTGAGGGGAAGATAAGTTAGAATAAACCCCGTATTTAAAGATAAGATATTGAGGCCATTAAGGGGAATCCATCCATAAATTTATTAAAAATACGTCTATCCGTAATTGATATTATTTATAAATCACCGACCTTTAAATATATTTCACATTGCAACAATAACTAGAATGCACTCAGAGAGATGCCAACGTGCGCAAAAATGTAATAAACAATAATTAAAAAAATAATTTCACTGCATTTTACTTAATTTATTTAATTTAATTTAATGTTAGAAAAATTACCATTTCTCATTTCATCACAGATAAATGCAAATTCTATAATAATCATTTAAGTAATTAAAACCAATTCCATGTTGCCGAAAGGATGAGACTTTAATATCGATTACATTTTTTTCAGCGGCATATTTTGATTTTCATTTCCCGATACTCAAAGTTGACCAAAGGAGCAATTATAAGAAATAATTAATACTATTTGTGTAAATATTGATAGCAGCCAATATGCAACAATAAATATCAATAATTAATCAATAATTAATCAATAACGATCATTGTATGTAATAATAAACTCTTCAAACGGTGTTTGTGTCAACAAATGCGTTTTGTTTTGTGGTACGTCATTCGTCGTATTTGACCCGGAACTCGGCTGAAGGTTAGGCTATTCAGCCTATTGCGTCGAATTACGAAATCGCGTTTTGAATGTCTCTCTTTCCCCGCACGATAAAAAGAGGTCTTCGCACGAACCAAAAATGATAAAACTTCCCAATTATAAGTAAAAATACCCAAATGAAGGAGTCTATGTAGGTCCCGAAGGAGTCTATAGACTCTTTAATGTAGAGTTATGATGGAGAAAATGTAGGTCGATCTATTTTTGTCATAACTCTGACGTATTTTCAGTGACCTGGGAGAAAAAATCGAAATCGAGGCTCACTACGAGCATGCCAGTTTTAAATAGAGAAACAGGGAATCCCGACAAATGGCGATATCGGCGACAAACAAATAATAGAAAACAACACATAAAATAAACATAGCAAAAACGCGGCACAGTAAAAATGTCAGAACGCCACGAGGTTTTACGTCGTTTTTGGTGACGTCATGGAGTGAAACGTAGTAGGGTGACACCAACCTACGAATCTGTCTGATCGCCATACTGTTGCGCGAGCGCACGTAATTATAATTCTATTACCGGGATTTTATCTCACATGGATGGCTTGTAAAGAGTCTTTGCACATGGTCCATGTAAAATGATTTCTATCGAAGTGCATGTCCTGTCCTGTCAAGCGATCGTGTACTCTTTCTGCGGTGCCCAGGGATAAGAGATGCCATATTATTGATTGCAGAATGAGCGTTAATGATTGGACGCACCTCAAAGAGGTTATTGAGTGTATGCACCTTCGGGGTAATAGTTAGAGAGGTTATTACAATGTATTACATGATCCGACCCTTATTCCGTTCATTAAACCCATTTTATAATGCAACATATTCTCGCACAAATACGCACATAATCGACCTAAAATGTGAAATAGGTATATAACGCCATTAAGTGATTCTGAAATAAGCCGGTAATGGAACAAAGCCGTTATTTCGTTTTATGGTGCGGGACACAATGAAAACACACGTTAAAGAGCGTAAACCTGAACAGTCGTGAGTTTGCTTATATGTGTAATTGTCCGCACATAATCTGCTTAGAATCGCATCATTATAAGTCGATATATAATGTGACTAAAATACTCAAATTTTCAGCACATTATCAACTCGAAATGAGGTAATAATAAGCAGATTATCTACCTAAAACAAGTTCTATTATAAGCAGATAATGTGCGGGTTTTCGAAAAAACGGGCTGAATAATGTTATGAAACGGACACTGAATAACAAAAAATAGTGCCAGTGGTAGTATGGTGTACCCAAATATATTATTGTTGCGCAAACGTGATTCGGAATCTGGGATCGAAGAATGGAGAACAATCGGTGGATGTGACTGATATTGATATAGTTTGCAAATTTATGTCATTAAATTTACGCCGTTAAAAACGTCAAAGAGTCTTATATATCTTGGGAGTATATCTTTATGCGGGCAGACAACGCATATTTACGTGCAACGTCATTGCATGCCTTATATATACTGTTGTTAGTTTCACGTCCCATTTATGGATTTAAGTATGTTATATGGAGGTTTTGGTTCAAGTAATAAATATAATCTACCACTCGTCGCCAGTGTATAGCGAAATTTACAAAACTCGTTTAACTCTTTCGTCAATAATAGCAGGGGTGGCCCCGGTGGCTCGGGATGCAACTCCAAGCCGTCTTGCCTCCCAGCACTGGCTATGTGGGTTCAAATCAACATGTTTCCATCACGGACTTTGTAACCCGAAATCGTTAACTGGTGGAGTTGCCAGTGACTCGTCGATGACCGGTGGTTTGCTGCACATGGTCGACGAGTTTATCAGCCATTTAAATCACTGTTAGATTAGCCGTAAATGTGCGGATTTCCTCCACCACTAAGACTGGCAATGTCGTGATATGGCCTTGTTGCGGAAAGCGACACTAAAGCCCAATCAATCAATCGTCAATAATAGCACTTCTGTTATAATAATCATGCATTCAATAATTGGCGATATCATTCATTTGACGCCGGTATTCGTTAGCATAACAGGTAGTGGTATTAATAGACATACCCAGTGATTTATCACTGGGCGATCGCGAGATAACACTTCCAGGGTGTTGGCAAACTGATTTAAAGTATTGCTTTAAAGTTCAGATAAACTTTTAAATGTAATGTTTGAGTCTCCTACATAAGCCGTTGTAAAGCAGTTTACATGTGATAAGCTTCCAATGTTACCAATAAGATAAAATATGGTAATTATGGGTGATTAACATGGGTGAGCACTAATTCATTGCAAGAAGTTACGCGATGAACTTTATGAGATGAAGTTAGGACCATGGTCAAGTGTATACAGGTATATTGGTATAAAGTTATATAATTTGTTCCGAACTCTAACATGCTACCATAATAATAAATTTTACACATCTTAGACCGGTATCAAAACTTATCGAATACTAGCAGGGTTACCCGACGTTTCCCATGTTAAAATGATCTACAAGTATTCTCAAAATTGTCTATCCAAATGGCATCACAAAACGTCATTCGTGTACGTGGATTATAAGTAGTGGCTCACCTTGTCGGAGTGGTTGTCATTACGTGCGTTCGCGCAACAGTATGGCGATCAGACAGATTCGTAGGTTGGTGTCACCCTACTCCGTTTCACTCCAATACGTCACCAAAAACGAAGTAAAACCTCGTGACGTTCTGAAATTTTTACTGTGCCGCCTTTTTGCTATGTTTATTTTATGTGTTGTTTTCGATTATTTGTTTGTCGCCGATATCGCCCTTTGTCGGGATTCCCTGTTTCCATATTTAAAACTGGCATGCTCGTAGTGAGCCTCGATTTCGATTTTTTCTCCCGGGTCAAAATACGTCAGAGTTATGACAAAAATAGATCGACCTACATTTTCTCCATCAGAACTCTACATCAATGAGTCTATAGACTCCTTCGGGACCTACATAGACTCCTTCATTTGGTATTTTTACTTATAATTGGGAAGTTTTATAATTTTTGGTTCGTGCGAAGACCTCTTTTTATCGTGCGGGAAAAGAGAGACATTCAAAACGCGATTTCGTAATCGGACGCAATAGGCTGAATAGCCTAACCTTCAGCCGAGTTCCTGGTCAAATACGACGAATGACGTAACACAAAACAAAACGCATTTGTTGACACAAACATCGTTTGAAGAAGTTTATTATTACATAAAATGATCGTTATTGATTAATTATTAATTAATTATTGATATTTATTGTTGCATATTGGCTGCTATCAATATTTACACAAATGGTATTCATTATTTCTTATAATTGCTCCTCTGGTCAACTTTGACTATCGGAAAATGAAAATCAAAATATGCCGCTGAAAAAAATGTAATCGATATTAAAGTCTCATCCTTTCGGCAACATGGATTTGGTTGTAATTACTTAAAATTATTAATATAGTAATTTGCCTTTTATCTGTGATATAATGAGAAATGGTAATTGTCTTGTTTTGCTAACATTAAATTAAATTAAATAAATTAAGTAAAATACAGTGAAATTATTTTTTAAATTATTGTTTATTACATTTTTGCATTCTAGTTTGTTTTACGCGATTAATTCGTTCCATCAATAAAGAATGTATTTATCTACAATAAAGAATGTATTTATCTACAATAAAGAATGTATTTATCTACAATAAAGAATATATTTATCTACAATAAAGAATGTATTTATCTACAACTGAGCGTACTTCAGACGATGGTTTGAATTGATGTTTTTTTTGCTTCTGTTTGTGTGTTTGGTTTTAAATATTTTGTATTGCGGTCAAAACGTGAACGTTATTTCAAAACGACACTTAGGTATTACATAGATATGTATAAATCAAACTAGTGGCTTAAACTAATATTTTGGTTATCATACCTCCATGAAGATACAGTATGTTTTAAGGAAATGCCCAGGTGCTATACTGGCTAATTATTCTTAAAAAAATGAAAGAAATCCTCTGCATAGTGCAGATGTACCCTTGTCAGATGCCACTATTGGAGGATCGTGAAATGTTCATGTGTTACTGACTGTGTTTTCTTTTATCTCATTTTACTGCACAATGTGAACACTATTTTTGAACAGGCCTATACATTTCCATCTCTCTTGACAAATTGTTTCTTTTTTGGAAAATATATTGAACAGGAAAGACTCAATTTTCTTATAATACATGAGTTATTTTAACATGCCATCCTCTGACTGTTCAAGGTCCCTCGTTTGCAATAATATATGTATCTCTCTTAAATAGAATAACAAATAAGCTTTTAATGCTTTCTTCTATATATAGCTATGTACCCTGCTGGCTCACTATATGAATGTCATGATTCCCGTCCCCATACAAATATGACAATTGAGAAGATACAATTGTTCAAGTGACTAAATTCGGTCACCTTTTGTCGAGGTTGTTAAATTTGATCGCCAAAATTTTCTTAGAACGAATTATGGATATTACTATATTTGACTGGTGGATATCGGGGGAAGAATGTGTATCAATTTGGTGGAAATCGGTGCTCAAAATGTTTTATCAGTTTTGGCGCCCCTCTCCCATTCTGTGCACCCCTGACTCGAGTGGCGGCACGTTTGACATCTTTAAACCACACCATTATATTCATCATATCATGGACATCATTATATATAAGTTTGTTGGATATCGGCGATAAAATGTTTTTCAGCCCCTCCCCCTTTTCAGTCCATGAAAACAACAGCGTGACTTTAGAAAATTCAACCCCCCACCATTATCTTTCACAGAGCAAAGTTTGGGACCAAGATGACATAGAGAGGACTAGATCAAGGGTCGTTCCATTGAAATTAGAGTTTAACATATACCTGGGAATAGAAAACACAGGAATCGGGAATGAAACCCCTTCAGAACCGGGATCCGGGAACGTTCCCGGGAAATGTATGCACAAGTTGTACAACACGGGTTATGCGCAATTTGGCTAGTTTGGGTGACAGGGATTGTAGAAATGATAACTTAGATTAACTAAAGGATCGTCCAAATTGTTATATTTGACCTCCTTGTGCCACAGAAACTGCACGTGCAGCACAGTCTATTCTCAGCATACACCGCCCATTCAAACAACTGCGTAGGCGTACCGCATACAAAGTCCGTGCATTTGTCACTATATAAGAATAGGCTGAGCCGCGATTGATAATTTCATATACGTTGTAAAAGTATCATCCCACAAACGTGCATGCCACTACTTCGTGACTCCTCAGCTCGTGTCGTGATGTCATGGCTGCGTTGGCCACGAGACCAAACATTAAGTCCTTATAACCCTTAGACGATAGCGTGGTCATTTCTATCACACATGATTATATATATTTTACTGCGCGCCGTTGTGGACAAATTAAATGAAAGTATGTGCCGTTGGTGTTCACTGACGAATGATATACCAAGTGTTAACAATGCACCCCGTTCCCGGTTCCTACAAATAATATTCATGGGAAACGGGAATGAGTATTCCCGTTCCCGTGCGGGATTAAACTCTAATTGAAATATCAATACACACATACCTATAGGCTGTTTTACATTCATATTTATACTATAATGATTTAATTTCTGACGGGGTAACTATATTGCTCATATCACAAATTGGAGAAATAAAGTCGGGAACAATAACTTTATAGATATAATGGAATATGTCCTTCAGACATCAGAATCGTCGTCGGAGTCATTCGGTGAACCAACATCGTGTGCTATCACTATAACGCATTCACGAACCAATAGAACATCACGAAACGTTTATATAAGGATTAACTGTCATGTGGACTGTTTTTATGGAGATGTAACGGTGAGGTAAGTGGACATAACTTGTGTAAAACCCGAAGGGTTTTACATACAAGTTATGTCCACTTACCTCACCGTTACATCTCCATAAAAATAGTCCACATGACAGTTAATCCTTATATTTATATACATTTAGCGAAAAAGCCACTTTTGTAAATATATTTAAATCGAAAAGTGTATCGTGACAAGATCAGCCCAAAAATACCCAATAGCACCCTTGGCAAAAGTTAATAGGAACAATTTCTCTTCATGTTGAAACCCGATGATGTATTAAGTCAATCCTGCGTGAGTCAAAATGCGCCCAAAGCATTACGCGTTCGTCTTTCCAAACCTAATGACGTATCGATGGTGTTATTAGCTTGGTGTTATGAGGCGTTACGCGTTCACCGAGAAATAACTGCAACTAGCCACGTGGGCGCCGACCAATCAGAATGCTGGATTTAGTGATGACAACACTTAGTGTGTAAATATATAATTGTAGCATGGTGTCACACCACAATGTTTCCATATGCACTCATAATTGTTTCCTGGAAGGCATTTAGTGAACCAAATTAGGAACCCAAAGGGACTATCTGTCCAGAGAACCGGATATATAGAGAACCAAAGCAGCTCAGATTGTTCTCCCATCGGGACAAAATTTAGAAACATGTTTGGTTCGAAACCAATATCTGTTGTGCACTTAATTTTGTCTTATATTGGTTTTTCGTTTAAAACGAAATCATGTATGTTTGGTTTCAATTTCAATTCACAATACGTGTGTATGCATACATTATCATGATCAACCAATACACGTTAAAGGTGAAATTTAAGGGTGATTAATTTGGAATATAATGGATTTGGCGCATTGACAGAGCTTCAGCAATTGATCCTCAAAATGAAATATAGATTATCCAATAACATATGCAACTTGATTTGGCGATATTTTGACTGAATATCACAGCCGTCTAAATCACAGTTCAAATAACGAGGTCGGTGTCAACCGGGATTCTCATAAACCGGGTCCGTAAAAGCCGGGGTCCATGTAGGCTGTGGTCGTACAAGGGTCCGTAAAAGCCGGGTCCATGTAAGCTGCGGTCGTATAAGGGTACCCCGGTGGTCTGCAAAAACCTACCTTAAGGCCGTTACGGCTATTTAAATTCGCGCAGTACTAGTTTCCGCACCCATGTAGATTATATGATTGATACAAATAAGAGTTTATGGAAGTGAGTTGTATGTATTACTCAACTACAAACTACTGTGGTGTTCTTTATACCTAACACACAGACATCAGATACAAGGGGTTTATGGAAATATTTCAGCCAATTCTCGCGTCAAAGCCGGTGTGCAAATTTAAAGCACAAGGTAATGAAGGCATGTCTCGTGTACTCTTGTATTTTGTGGTGTAAGCCCAACATAGGTTATGTTTACACGTATAGAATGTATATATAGATCATCCGCTACTCAGACATATCTATACTAATATTTAGATATATCGTATTTGCATTCGCAGCCTGTCTTGATCGATTCGAAAGTGTCTGATCAAAGTGATTCGGATGTGAGGCCGACGTTTAATCGGCCAATAGAGTGATGGATGGGACTGCATTTATCACCGCGGACATAATCCAAAAGGAAGTGATGACCAACGTCGCGGTACATAGCGGTCACAGTACGTCGTATCAGTGTGAACTCCATGGTACCCACTAGCTTACTCAGCTACGTATTTACCATTTATCGCTCATAAATATTCACTCGCTTTGAAACTCTACCATTCATCAATTATTTCCCCTATGGGCCGTTCCAAAGCTATCAATAAAATAATTAGCGGATATGTATTATAAGTTACAGGGCGAGTTGTTGCCGGATACGGTGTCATATGAGGCGAAGTGAGATTAATATCGGGCGAGGCGCTAGCCGAGCCCGATATCAATCTCGCGGAGCCTCATATGTCACCGTAGCCGGCAACAACGAGCCCTGTAACGATTTTATCATGTCACCCACATATCATGTTTTCAGTGTTAGAATTTGAATTACTTATACGAAGTTCATTAGCTGCCAGTCAGTAAATTTGTTGTCTATGGCTATTAACTTATGTAACGTCACAGTGACGCGTCATGGGCGTTGAACGTCAACGCATTGAGTCAATGGCTAATCACCAGAAGCAGGACAACAAACTTGAGTTTGATAGTTAATTTATGAGTGATTAGAATTTCTCAAATATATCACATGCAGGTTTTGGTATATGGTACTATGTCTTTAAATTAACAGAACTTGATTTCCGACAGATATCCCTTTTCTTGGCGCCAAAATACACCGAACATTCTGTGTTCGCCCTGGTTTTGATATCCGCGCACATATGTACTGTCAGTGTTAAATTGCCTATTTTGTGTGACATTTTCACAATTAAAGATGATTGTAATTCAATTGAGTATTTGTCACTAAAATCAAGCATTCTGATTGGCCGAGAGCGGCTAACTTTCGTTTTCGATTCACCGACATCAAATCTGAATGTAGCACGGTCAAATGTAATCGGCGCAGAACGAGTAGCGAAACGAGCACACCCGCGCGTTGTTGTCTATAGATACCGTTCATCGGCCGCTTCAGCGTGCATCAAATCTGAATGTGGTACGGTACAATTTGATCGGCGCAGAACGGAGTAGCGAAACGAGCCAACCCGCCCCACAGGAAATGGTTACGGAGCAGTGTTCCGAGTAACGCAATGGACACACCCAATGATTTGTGCACGGTGACAACGGCGAAATGAAAGTCCCGATTCGTGTCATGAAAATGACTAAATGATACTTTTTATACAGTTTTTTTGGAAATTCCTTGCTAGATTGAATTACAATGGAGATAAACGTACCCTGTTTCGTTGTACATTCTGGGATTCGAGCATGAAAACAGTTTGTGAACTCGCCGGCAAGCCGGCTCGTTCACAAACTGTTTTCATGCTCGAATCCCAGAATGTACAACTCAACAGAGTATGTTTATCTCCTAAATAATTCAGAATTCCCAAAGCCTTCGAAAGTTGATATAATTATGGTCATCACAACCTCATATTAATGGCCACGTCAATCAGATCTAATTATAATAATAACAATAATAATATTAAATAATGTATAGCATTTGTAAAGCGCTTAATGTATAACAATTATTACCCTTATGAGCCTAAGCACTCAGTAACTATCTACTGCTCCCCAAGGACAGGAGGAGTACCTCCCGAGAGTATGCCAGAATACCATGTGGCTAGCTTCCTTACAAGATCTTTCACTTCTCATTATCAGGTACCTTATAACGCATGGGTGGTGCAAAGCAGACACGGTATGAGCGACCTTGCTCAAGGGTCACAACTTGGTGCGAGATTCAAACAGTTGTCAAACCGCTCAAAGCGGCCGAGCCACTGTTGTGTGAAAACTCACAATAGACCACCAGCCGGCTGTGAACTCGCCTCGCTGTGTTGGCAGCCAAGACAAAGTCCAACCACTGGACCACGGAGCTCCAATTATGTTCTGGCATCGAACACGTCTTTAACGGCGAAAAGAATGAATGTTCTCGGATGTATTATAGCCACACACAAACAAAAGCGCTGTAAAACAAATTTAAACGGCAGCATCTTTGTAACATCGCAACCGTAAGCTCCCCCCACTAATGAAAATGTGTACACAAACAAGCCTTGAAATAGTGTGTCTGTCATTTGCAGAATGAGGTTCCCAGAGGGTGAATTTTGTGATGCTACCCCGCATAGCGGGCTAGCATCTCCAAATTCACCCTCTGGGAACCTCATGTGAATTTAGTGATGCTACCCCGCATAGCGGCCTAGCATCACCAAATTCACCCTCTGGGAACCTCATTCTGCTGAGTTGTAAGCAGAATGAGGTCCCCAGAGGGTGAATTTGGTGACGCTAGCCCGCTATGCGGGATAGCATCACTAAATTCACCCTCTGGGGACCTCATTCTGCAAATGACAGGCACACTATTTCAAGGCTTGTACACAAACTCCATTGGTGAATTACTCAGGTTCTTGCTAGTTGAACCATTTATTAATCCATTAATTCAATTCAGTTGCTCAATATTCCATACATGTCCACATGCTCATACATACACACGTTGAACTATCCATTCTTGCATTCACTAATTCATGTTTATATTCGATTACTCACAGATTAATAATTCACCCATTAGCAACAATAATTTACTTATCCAGACATCCAGTCATTCACTCATCCATTCCTTCATTTAGTCATTCCACAACTCACTGAAATAGTTACAAACTATCATATCCATTCAATAACTAATTCATGAATTGCAGTGCATTTACCAATGTCAGTTTATTTACGAATTGCATATTTCCCATTCGCCGTATTTATCCATGCATGTCAGTTAGCATTATTCTCGTCCATTTCTTGTCTTTATCCCGAATTTATCATATCACAGTAACATGCTACTGAAGGGCGTTGTTGTGCATTAAGTTTTAATATTATTAAATGCTCGGATGAAGCTGAGATCTTTTTGTTTTTTTGATTGATATTTTTTGTTTTTTGTTATTTTTACTTATTTGTACAATAACAAAAGCTATAACAACAAAATTATGAACAAGTATATGATAATTATTGCACAGGAGTAGCATGACCATGGTTGGTCGTCTTCCTGCTGCCCCTGAATGATATATATACATAAGGATGGCGGATGAATTCAAAGATGTATTAAGGGAAAGGGCTGTTAATAAATCGTTGCCGGATGGTTGTTATTGATAAACCACAAACAACAACGTCATGTTGTTATACTACTTGTATCACGTTCTCTGTTGAAACATGAGTGCAGGTTAAGCATTATTCTGAAGTAAAAGTTGTTTTAACTTCTTAGATATTCAAATCAAAATATTTATGGAATACATTATTTGGACAGAGAAAATGTATTTGCTTTAGCCGAGGTGTAGGCCTGTTAGAGTGCGTGCAAGGAAAATGATATATCAATGTCAAAAACTGTTCAAATATTGTCTACTGATGTGATGCATAGGGTTACAAATATGTTCTCGTGTTGATCAAAGTCGTAATCTACTTGTAACCACAGTTACCCAGTTACATTTAATATGATGCTTCGTGTTTTGAATAACAAAGTTACCTTTGTTTACAAAAGAATAATTCCTTCGAGAAAACATTATTTTGATCATAAAACTGTTCAGTGTTTTCGGTGACATAGTTACACTGTGTTTATTAGAGAATAACTCCCAGGAAAAAAATATTTTCACGATTGCACAAAACATTCCGCGTGTTCAGTCCTCACCGAATTATATGTGCTTTGAATAAGATTACCGCGAAAATCAGAGACTATATTAGCCTATTACAATTCACGTGACGTGTACAGAGCCGAATTGGCAGCTCATTAGCTGTCATAAATGTCACCTAATGCCCGAGAAAATGATGATGAGAACGCACCATAATGTAATAACGTATGCTCCAGTCGTCCTGGGCCAGGTTGTAGCGTTGTCATTTCCCACTTATATACGGTGAACCGCTTTATGCTGTGATGGAAACAGTCCAGTAAAGACACGACATAATTACCAGCACGTACAGTAATGCCCTAAATAATCGACTCCTCAACCACAGCACAATTATGTGGAATTGTTCAGGATTTAGTCGGAAATATGGCTTGTTGACATTCATCGGAAAGCTCTCACTGAGAGCTTTCTGATGAATGGCAACAAGCCGTATTTCCGACTAAATCCTGAAAAATTATCCATAATTATGCTGTGGTAAAGGAGTCGATTATTTAGGGCATTACTGTGGGTTAAACAGTGTCCATCGCTCCGGATATACGGTTTATTTTATTATCTCTATCAAAGTGACATGAACCAGACGATGTATGTAACCTTGAACCAGACGATGTATGTAACCTTGCGCCCTATTTAACCAGACGATGTATGTAACCTTGCGCCCTATTTAACCAGACGATGTATGTAACCTTGCGCCCTATTTAACCAGACGATGTATGTAACCTTGCGCCCTATTTAACCAGACGATGTATGTAACCTTGCGCCCTATTTAACCAGACGATGTATGTAACCTTGAACCAGACGATGTATGTAACGTTGCGCCCTATTTACATGAACCAGACGATGTATGTAACCTTGAACCAGACGATGTATGTAACCTTGAACCAGACGATGTATGTAACCTTGCGCCCTATTTAACCAGACGATGTATGTATCCTTGCGCCCTATTTAACCAGACGATGTATGTAACCTTGCGCCCTATTTAACCAGACGATGTATGTAACCTTGAACCAGACGATGTATGTAACCTTGAACCAGACGATGTATGTATCCTTGCGCCCTATTTAACCAGACGATGTATGTATCCTTGCGCCCTATTTAACCAGACGATGTATGTATCCTTGCGCCCTATTTAACCAGACGATGTATGTAACCTTGCGCCCTATTTAACCAGACGATGTATGTAACCTTGAACCAGACGATGTATGTAACCTTGAACCAGACGATGTATGTAACCTTGCGCCCTATTTAACCAGACGATGTATGTAACCTTGCGCCCTATTTAACCAGACGATGTATGTAACCTTGCGCCCTATTTAACCAGACGATGTATGTAACCTTGCGCCCTATTTAACCAGACGATGTATGTAACCTTGCGCCCTATTTCGCATTTTATTGGGATTCTCTTATTCGTGGATAATTACACACGGATAGTAAATAACTATCCGGCACCGGACATCATTGCAAATGGCCAATATACTCATTACTCAAAGACCTGACAACAATCAGAACTACTGAATGATAATAGGAGAATATAGCCTCGGAGGAACAAGGTCCACATATGTGACCCGCCATATCAAATCCAGTCGTAAGTCGGGATTTTGTTTTGCCCTGTGCCAATGCATTCTCTTATATATGCGAGTCGACCATAGGTCGCCTCGCATATATAAGAGAATGCATTGGCCTAACAATATTTTACAATTTTAATAATTTTTTCTTGTATACACTTTCTTGTGTACATTCTTCTATATGCTGCTATATATGTGTGGGGCTCCCTGCAGGGTAATGGATGTTTTTTTAATTTTATGTCCTAAAATTGTAAGCAACATTTATTTAAAAAATATGATAACAAATTGTTAGGCCAATGCATTCTCTTATATATGCGAGGCGACCTATGGTCGACTCGCATATATAAGAGAATGCATTGGCACAGGGTAAAAAAAATCCCGACTTACGACTGGATTTGATATGGCGGGTCACATATTACCATACACAAAACGAGACATCATTATTAACATCGTTTATGCCAAATTGGTTTTTTTTGCTATTCAGGGTCAGGACTCAACAACATAGCAAAAAGAAACGATGTCCAATATCGCATCCCTTGTAGCTCTAAAAAAAGTACTTCGCCTAGCAAAATATCTTAGGCAATGCGTCTTGGAGACACGAGGCGAGCTAGAATAATAGACGCCTTTCGCATAATAAACGACAGATAATTATTACCAATAGCTATTTGTAGTTGTCATTTTTTCAGTGAGACCTTTCCGATGAATGGCAACAAGCCATATTTCCGACTAAATCTTGAACAATTACATATAAGAGAATGCATTGGCCTTACAATTTTTTATAATTTTAATAATATTTTCTTTTATTCTTTAACAATTTTATAATTTCACCCATACAGAGCCCCAGACAAACATGAGCAGACGACACTCTTATATATGCTTCTATATAATTGTGGGGCTCCCTGCAGGGTAATGGATGTTTTTTATTTTATGTCCTAAAAATTGTCAGAAACATTTATTTAAAAAAATGATAAAAAATTGTTAGGCCAATGCATTCTCTTATATATGCGAGGCGACCTATGGTCGACTCGCATATATAAGAGAATGCATTGGCACAGGGTCCAAAAACCTTCTCGCAGAATTGACGACTACGAGTCCGTGTGTGAGACAATCGTGCTTGCTTGCCACTCGCACGCAGGCGATTATGGTTCTGAGTTCCGTGATTATTTTGTATTTAATTATGTTGTTATCAGATCATAGCTTAGCGCTTTGTGTTTGGCAAGTGTCCTATGTTTCACGACGACGAATGCTATGATTGTCACTAAATAGATAAACAAATAAGGCCACATGACGATCACAATTTAGGATGATCAAATAGAAATGGAGAATAATCTTGCTCAAAGTAGTTATTTTTACAAATCTTAAATCCAAACTGACAACACACACCGCCATTATTATATATAAATTAAATTCAATGACTCTCGATGGCGAAACTGTTTTCATTACTTTATCGCCGATAGTTGCTTCCCGATTCGAGAAGTAAATATTTACAATAGAAAGTAGTTCAGATGATGTTTTCTATGGAGTGGTACGGTCGATCAGCTTGATATTTTCGGCGATGTAGTAGAATGCTACATTCCCCCAGCTGGCATACTGCCTGAATACTACCTTAACAGTTTAACGCACCTGAACAAGTCCATAATATGTGACCCGCCATATCAAATCCAGTCGGAAGACAACAAATAAATATAAGTATAAGATTATCTTACCCAACAGAACGGCCCTGTGCCAATGCATTCTCTTATATATGCGAGTCGACCATAGGTCGCCTCGCAT
The DNA here is from genome assembly GCA_032622095.1 of Siphonodentalium dalli. Lineage (NCBI taxonomy): Eukaryota > Metazoa > Mollusca > Scaphopoda > Gadilida > Siphonodentaliidae > Siphonodentalium > Siphonodentalium dalli. Next base: position 239,985,300 of record CP136061.1, on the reverse strand, counting down.
ATATAAGAGAATGCATTGGCTTGACAATTTGTTATCATTTTTTTTAAATAAATGTTTCTTACAATTTTTAGGACGTAAAATAAAAAAACATCCATTATCCTGCAGGGAGCCCCACACATATATAGAAGCACATGTTTGTCTGGGGCTCTGTATGGGTGAAATTATAAAATTGTTAAAGAATAAAAGAAAAAATTATTAAAATTGTAAAAAAATGTTAGGCCAATGCATTCTCTTATATATGCGAGGCCGAGACGCATATATAAGAGAATGCATTGGCACAGGGTAAAAAAAATCCCGACTTCCGACTGGATTTGATATGGCGGGTCACATATGTCTTTAAGGACATACTCACAGACTCGTCTCCCACAGAAACGATCGCGGACATTTACTGCATGATGTGTTTGTGAGTTTTGATGAAAACCAAAACCGTATTAATCGTAAAAAGACGTACATGTAGTACCCTATTCGTAATAATTATCTGTTGTCGTTCATTATGCGAAATATGTCTATTGCAAACACACTGACGGAAATAATCAATCATGTGATCACTCGATGTTATCAATATAAACATATTTACCTATCCAAATAACATTATGCGACAAATTACAAATGATACGTAAATAATAACCTCAACCATATGGAACAGTAGATGGATTCGGTTGTGAGCGCGAAACAGAGTATGTGCCTGTCAGGCCTCACACTGCAGCTATGGTGCTGGATATTTGCGGAATGAGTTCCCCAGACGGTGAATGTATTGACGCTAATGCTTTATCATCACTAAATTCACCATCTGGGGACACCATTCTGTTTAAGCCTCATCCTCTCTGGAAAGTATCTTTGTTAACAAATTTGTAGACGACAGAATGCATTATCGAGGTGCATAATGTGTACACATTGCTATCTTCACCATCTGGGAACGTAAATATGTGTCTAGGTCGTCCATAGCAGAGGAGGACATGCAGAATGAGTTCCCCAGACGGTGAATTTAGGGGCGCTACCCAGACTAACGGGCTAACATCACAAAATTCATCATCTGGTGACCTCATTCTGCTTGTCCTCAACTGCTATGGGCGACCTAGACACATAGACACATTCTAACCACTGGGCTACCACTTCTTATGCGCGATGTACGTGTTAAATCTATGTAGCCGTTTATATAACGAAGGACCCACGTCCAAATCAGTTTATATGCAACGTAAATATAAGTTATCATCACCAAGTGGGTTTCCGAGATCCGTGTTCAGGTAGAGCTTCCTCCTCTGAGCCGTATATAAACTGTACGAGTCCGCCAGTGCCAGACTCGTTCGGCCTAGATGAGGTAGCGAGATTTTAATGTCAACCTCGGAAACATACAGGTTGGTGCTTGACACTCAAGTTCCATTCAACATAAATTATAACAAAAATATATTTGCGTGGAGTCTGTAATATAGATTGTATTTGGGAGCCTGGACATTGTTAAAACTTGTACCCCTATCCCGTATTAACCCTTTACCCAACAAACCGGCCAAAACCGGCCAAATAAAGCTTCAACAGCCTAAAATATCTTCGGTCTGTCTCAATAGAACCATACAAATATGGATATCATTGGAACCGGCTCCTTGACCACATTGTGATAGTTACAGTTATGCCCTGTGCCAATGCATTCTCTTATATATGCGAGTCGACCATAGGTCGCCTCGCATATATAAGAGAATGCATTGGCCTAAAAAACATCTTTTTTTAACACTTTTTACCATTTTTTCTTACATTCTTTAACAATTTTATAAATTTTAATGTGTTAAGCCAATGCATTCTCTTATATATGCGAGGCGACCTATGGTCGACTCGCATACATAAGAGAATGCATTGACACAGGGCCGTTCTGTTGGGTAAAGGTGTAAATGAATTACAATACAATATGTTTATAAGTAAAATAGAAAGATGGTATCGTCTATGCTATCATTACGGAATCGGTAACCACTCAGTCGACCACACATGTATTTGAGGAAACAGAAACAATTTGCAATAGGTAAATAAATATATATTTACTATATATATATACAATGCTACATTGCTTGACACCCCAATACTATAGAACATAATCCAAATGACGAGAAGCGATCCGACAAATATTGCGGAAGTCTGGCATAACCATGGGAAGTACGTCGCCGGTGGTCATTCTCGCCGACACGCTTTCCGACGCGACGCGGCTTCTATTAGGGTCTATGCCCACCAGCCGTCTTTTCGCTGCCATTTTAATGTTGAACAGCACTATTACCCTGACTGATTTCAATTGCTTCTCTCTCGTTTGTAGGTAGCCATTTCTTCCGTAGATGGTGGTTGACCGACTATCAATGTTTTCTATTATATAGCCAATAGCAAAAGTACAGCATCACAAAGTGTTCAATGTCGTGTTAATTTACTGTAAGCAATACGACTAAAACATCGACCTTACAAGGTACACGTGATCCGTTTAAGGTTAGCAGTGCCTGTCGTATCTAGTCCAACCACAATTCGCGGGTCTGTTGACGAGTTGATATTCTTGACATAATCAGAGGGAGGGGTAATATCAAATTTGCAGGATGGTTATGTTACTGGGACCTCATATGGACCTCAGTGGAGATGATATTAAGATATGGCATGTTGCATATCATTTTAAATGACTCGGCCATTTCCGCTTCGCGCGGAAATAACCTCGTATAAACAGAAACATATTCGCACAATGCTACAATACACGACCCTGGTAATCAGACAATGACATCGAGTCGTTGGCGCATAGATGTGAATGGAGCAGAATTTATCCACTGCAAGGCTTTACCAAACTTGGTCATGCATTAATAGTGATAAATAGTATTAAATAGCAGTAGTTAGTTCAAGTTTAACAGGCGAATCCCACAGTCAACAGAAGCATTTCCCGATATTAGAAACATGAGCAATCACGTGATTGCAATAGTCCGGCATATATGGTGTCTAATTATGGAAGAGGTAATTTCCGAGCGAAAAGCAAATGGCCGTGTCTTTGATAATTGTTGCACATGGGACGGTTAGGTTAAACAATTTCTTTCCGATAAATTTAGGATAGAATCTTCGAGAAGTGTAAAACTGCAATAAATAAACTTGTCATGTAACTATATAAGACATGTAAGCCTAGATCACTGGATGCATGGACAAAGAGTTAGAAACTGTCTCAAACATTAAAGTGACTATCAATGGTTAGCAAATAACACTAATCAGTGAATTATTTGCATGTGTATCAACTCAGATGATCTGTTATTCCAACAACGCCTAAAGTATCCAAGTCTGACATAGTGACTGATTGTCATTTGGTATAATAGAAGTTGCTCCACTAGACTAATATAAGTGGCATGGAATAATGCTAGACAATGAGCCGGTTGACAGACTAATCAGGAAATAGTTAGAAATGATGGAATTGTGTGTATCATTGGTTTGCATATATCAGCAAGTTATCAAATAATATGTTCAAGTGTAGCCTGGTAAATATCCTCTCTGTTTATTTATTATGTCAACTCTAGTTGAATTGGCGTTTAACAATTGATTTGTCATGGATATGTCCACAAAATGTCAACTGTGACTCGAAAGTCAAGATTGAGTTCACTGTCCTGAGATGTCATCAGCTTAAGATGTATTACAGCCAAATAGCCAAAACACATGTTCGGTTCATGTAATAGCTTTAAGGGAAACTGATAACTGGATATGCAGGGGATATATTGGAATATGTATAATTTGTTTTTGTACAATTGGATGCATATACATTTTACCGGTGTATTATGTGCACCTATCGGCTTCGGATGATAACTGTATTTGTCCACCGATTGATTAGAATTTCCATTTAGTGATATGGTATTTGACCACCAATGTAGACCTAGCATACTCTCATCACACGCTGAATTGGAAACTCCAATGAAAGTATGTGATAGACAAATGCCTATCAACCAGCAGTTGACAATAATCTTCATATTTGATTTAAACAATATGTATTTGCCCCAATTAATATTACATTTATGACGAACAACATTTTGATGATGGAAACATGAGCAGACTAGAAAAGGGGAAGAGGATCTAGCAGCAAGCAGATATCTGCTTTTGTTGATCTATCTCCTCAGACAAGTAGAAAGATTGTAGAAATCAAGAAAGCGCGGATGGCAAGTGGCCGAGTTCGAGAAACAATAGGTTTAAGAAATAATGGGATATTAATATTATGATCTACAGACGAGTTTACAATATGAGTTGAAAGGATAAGTAAGCTTAGGAATGTAACAAGGGGGGTATATTCACGAGGAATACGAGACAGAAAGGTAGAGCGAGAGATAAAGAGTGTGTATGTGAAAGAAAAGCCGGTACCACTGTTGTGAAAATTTTGAAACTAACTTATGAAACGAACTGTTTTAAAATGAGTTGTTTTGAAACTAAATATGAGTTTGTTTTGAAATAATATGGAAACTAAATATGGAAACTCCATGGGATATCGGTGCTATGCCGTTGAATGTATTAGTGTATTGTTTGAAACGACCGCTTTTTAAAATAAAGTATTCCGTACGTAGCTCTGAACATTTCATTATTTATTTCAGATGATAGCAATGGTATGCCTTTAAGTAAGATCTTGGTATTGAAGAAAGTCGGGTCAATATTTTAGAATGAGTCAGACCTGAGTTGAATATATCTTGGACAGAACAATAGAAAGTGTTCTGCGCTTTCTACATCCCCGCATACACATTTGTCACAATCGCGTAAGTGGTTTTCACGTAGGTCACTATTTAGATTACTACATTTGATTCTTAAGCGGGCATGCAATACTTGAGTTTCGCGATTAAAACAATAATCAAAATGTTGGACTTTCAATGAATTTCTACGTTTTTCTACGTCCAGTCGTGACTTGAATATCTCTAAAGACTTTGCGCTTTTAGTTTCGGGTGGTAAATCATTCCATAGGCGAGTAGCAGTTGGGAGGAAGGTGTTCATATATGCAGAATAGTCAGCTTGCGGAGGTCTTAAATCTTTTCTCCTAAAATTATATCTCTGGGAACCCGGGTATCGGTGTTAATCATGTTGTATAAATAGGATGGTGATGATCTAACAAACATTTTGTAAAACTGATGTAGTTTAAATTTTGTTCTCCTTTCTGCTAATGTTTCCCACCCAAGTTCAGATAGAAGGTCGCTATTGTTAGTGATACGCGTGGCTCCTGACACAATCCTTGCTGCTTCAAATTGAAGTTTTTCAAGTCGTGTGCTCAATTCACCTGTACATTTGTCCCACACTGGTGCAGCATATTCTATCATTGGACGAATGTAAGACAAATATATTTTTGAAGGGTCTTTCTGTTCAGCGAAAATCTATGCATTCGCATTATATTAATTTTCTTCCAAGCTCTATCTGTGATATCATCTATGTGGACAGCCCATTTCGCTTGATTGTCAAATGTTAATCCTAAGTGCTTATGTGAGCTAACTTCAGTGATAATAGAATTGGACATCTGAAGTGGTGGGTGGTCTATGGGTGTTCGCTTTCTGGAGATGAGAAGAGATTCAGTTTTTTGAGGATTAAAAGTAACATGCCACTGATGTGACCAATTAGCTAGTCTCGCGATATCCATATTCATCAGATCTGCTGCTCTGTCTGGATCTTCTATAGTAAGAAACATGGATGTATCGTGAGCAAAAAGTCGAATATGACAAGTAACATTTTCAGAGATATCATTTATATAAACTATAAATAGTAATGGTCCAAGTAAAAAACTTGGGGAACACCTGCTTTTACGGGTTTCCAATCTGAGTTTTCATTATCAATTATTACTCGTTGTTGGCGTTGAATTCGATAACTATCGATCAATTGAAGTAATTTACCAGTGATACCAATACGGTCAAGTTTGTACAATAAACATGTGTGCCATACTTTATCAAACGCTTTGCTAACGTCACAGAAGACAGATCTTATTTCCTTACCTTGATCCAATGAGTCTACAATGTAATCGTAGATATCGGTGAGTTGAAAGACAGTGGAATCACTACGGACAAATCCGGACTGTAGATTTGATACTAGTCCATTAAGTGTTAAAAAGTCCCAAATTGTTTTATATATACATTTCTCAAACACTTTTGATATACAGCTGAGCAGTGATACAGGCCTATAGTTAGACACTTTACTCCTGTCATCTTTTTTATGAATTGGCACAACATTTGACCGTTTCCATTCTAGGAGGAAATAGGATTCGTTGATATAGCGGTTGAATATATTGGTGAGCGGATAACATAATAAGTCAGCACACTGTTTTACTATTTTGGGATGTACTTGGTCTGGCTCTGAAGCCTTCGTCGGGTTGACCGATTTGAGGGCCTCTGGCAGATCATCAGCGGTTAATATTATTTCAGAAAGAGTTTGTCTCCATGTGTCAAAACATCTGGGGGGGGGAGAGTAGCACCATCATCATTTACAGATGTTATGCTACATAAATAGTCATTAAAGAAGGTTGCTTTGCCATGGGGAGATACGTATATATTGGTTCCATCAGTTATCGGTGGGATACTTTGAGCCCTCGGGGAAAACAATAATCTTTGAAGTGTTTTCCACCACGTCGAAGCGTCACATGCGTTATCATTTAGTTTCTTTTCTAATTTGGAATTATGTTCTCTTTTTGATTTCCTGATCACTGATATGACCTCATTTCGCTTTGTCCTATAGTTCGCCCAGTCGAGAGGAGAGTCAATTCGTTTTGCTTTATTATGAAGCCTTCTGCGCCCACGAAATAATTTGCGGATGTTGCATGTCAACCACGGGGGACACCCTTTACGAATAGTTGCGCTCTTGTGTGGTATGAAAGAAGTTGCCGTAGAGATAATTTGGGTAGTTACAGCTTCAGCTCACCAGAGCGGTCCCAATCGTAAAATGCATTATTCATCGATTCAAAATCAGCCATGTTGTAGTTCCACACAATGCATCGGAGTCTTCTGTGTGAAATATTAAGGTCGACTCTAACCGGACAATGGTATCGTTTCATGTCCGAATAAAATGGATCTAATACCTTCCAAGATATGATAGATTTCGGGTTACTTACTAGGTAAAGGTCTTTCGAACTCTCAGAGAAATGGGTAGGTGATTTTATTATCTGTTTTACGCCGCATGCGCTACAAATATCATTAATTTGTCCATGGGAATTCGGTTTCTGATCTTCGTTAAAATCTCCTGCTATTATCATCTCTAAACCACTATCTCGTGCCACACCAATCGATTTTTCAATATCATCCCAGACAGAAGTAAGAGAATTCGGTGGTCGATAAAAGCAACCTACTAGGATATGATGAGGCTTTATAGCTCAACCCATACAGATTCCAGGTTGGGGTAGATAAGTCACCACGAAATTTGAATGCAGTGGTATCTCTAACATAAATAGCCACCCCTACCCTGTCTGTTCTATCATTTCTCACAACGTCGTTAATACCTTCAACAAATATATCCGTATTATCAACAAATGGACTAAGCCAAGTTTCTGTGAACATGCACACATCAAAATCGTTCATTTCGACCGATATCGTATCTAGTTTGTTCTTATACTTTGTGGGTTTAACAAAAGGAAAGCCATGCCGTCGTCACGTGGACCTGGATTACGCTCGACACATCCAATTAATAACAGAATGAGTATAGTAATTAAAGACAATGCAGACATAGACGCAGTATATATGAAAAAATATTCAAGTGTACATGTACGATTAATGATCGGGGGGTAATCCCTGTCCACAGACGACAGCGTGCTGAAGATATTGGTATGGGTCATCAAATTTTCCAAATTGCCAAGAATATTTTCTGGAAGAAAGTTGCCAAACATAACATGGGTAAGAAGGGTAATTCTGCAAGATAAATCACAACTCAGCCCTTTGATTCTCAGAGAGATGTATAAAACGCAATAAAGCGAAGATTGTCTGTCAAAACATTTGTTCCGGTGCGGTCTGACGACATAGCAGCAGAAAGAACCAATACTTGCTCTATATTGTGAGATATCAATCATTTAGAAAATGAGTGAGGTATAATAGGTAAGATTGTTCAGGCAAGTAGATTGGTTCAATCTGGTTACGAAATTCCCATTGAAGTTTTATGTTTGATAATTTCAGTTCAGTTGATTTGAATAGGCTTTGGACATTAATATTATTTTGTTCAGGTGCACGTAGATGGGCGTGCGACACAACAAATCCGTTGTGGGTGCTAGCACAGTTCAGAATAGAAGCAGTGGTACAAGTTATGGGAGAAGTATAATAAGTTATATGACACAATGTAACAAAACATATATACAACAGGAAACTCATCTGTCGAAACATCGAAACGCGACTTTAGTAACAACCAGGAAAGGAAATATGTTGCTGATTTGTGAGGGATCATGGAGTCCTTTCAGTCCCACATACCACTCGAGTGTCGGAATTTGGGACGGAAACAAGACCGGGCTCTCATGAGTATATGTACGAAAAGGGCAGTGCTGTTATGATATCGGGAAGGAAATAATCTATACTCATTATGAGCCTTTGAAAGTCAGTGACAAGGACTGATTATTAACGCAAGGAAAGGAATATACAAGTGAAACGACAACTGAAGATTCTAGCAATATGTACAGGAAAGTTTAATATGTAATTTCTGACCTTCCGAGTACGTCGCTTTAATCAGCGTACGCATAGTCTGCACAGTTATTTAGTGTAACGTTAACAGTTTGTATCGAGTTCATGATCCATACCACTTCACTCATTAAGTTTAAATTGATAAAAGGTTCAAACCCAGGAATATGTGTTTAATTCTAATGCCAATTTGGAGCATGGAACTAGCCCCGATTACCTAGCTCAAATTTATTTCAAGTTGGATCAGAATCCAAAAGATATGGATCCAAGTTGAGATTCAAAATTAATGTACAAGCACGAGTCCTGAATTTTTAAATTCTGACCAGACACTGTCGCAGGTACAATAGCATGTTCAAATTTAAATCTAAACAGCTGAATTCAGGTTCTATTTAAAATTTAACAAATTCGATTCTTCAGGGAATTGAACACGAATTATCCATAACTACTTAAGTTTAATTTAGTTTGGATCAGAATCCGTATCCAGATCCCGTATTAACTTCGAGTTCAAATCTAGAAGCAAAAGGAAACAAAACCAAACGAAGTCTATTGACATATATATATATATATATATATATATATATATATATATATATATATATATATATACATATATACATAGTGTGCATATGCATATGTGTGTGTCACACACACATATACATATACAGACTATGTCAGACATACATACATATATATTTAATATTAATTTCGACATTCATGTTCATATTTGCCTGTATTAACTTTTTTTTTTTCAATTAAAACAACTTCAGAAACAGGTTAGACTGTCATGTGAACTACAGGAGATATTGTCCCCTATGATCGATATCAGTAGGTTTTTATGTGGTTTTAGACCAAATTAGTGAAATTGGGGGGGGGGGTGTAAATAAATTGGGAGTATAAAACTATTTTTTTGTGCAGGTTTGAGGGTGGTGGGTCCCGCCAAAAATGTCAGATGCACACACAAAAAACGGCAATTCGGGTATTGTTAGCTTATGCCGATATCTCGTTCGTGGCGAGAGTCGTATTCACAACCGGATAGTAAGTATGTAAGTGAGGCGGCTGTTTTTTTTATTAATTATGTCGTTAGGAAGCTATTCCGGGAGATATATAACTTGCATGGAATTGTATACTTACCCTCCTCCACTGTCTTAAAGAAGATCCGAATTCCCTAGTCTGAGAAATTTCCAACTACAACACTCGCATGATAATTATATTTACAACTCAGCATTTTTGTTTGAACATTTCCAACATGTGTTTCCAACGTAGTCATCGCTATGGAATCTCCGTATGGGAAGGTAGTCCATCTTGGAATCTGAATATCCTTTTGGACCAGAACCAAATTCCCTAGTCCATGAAATTCAATTTTCATCCACAGCCGGCATCCTGAACTTCCCAAATATTGGACATTTCCAACCAGACAACCGATATGGTTTTGGAACTTCCAATACTTTTAATTCAAATAAGTGACAGAATATTGGAAAAATATTGTTTTTTAAAAATAAATAAATAAACAAATTTCACACGTAATATTTTCTATGGCATTTTGTACTATTGAACAGATGGGCCACAGTTAGGGTGGGTATTTGACCCCCACAACCATGCAACCCCTATCGCCACGTCCCTGAATACAAGATATTTGAACCGAGCATCCCTGTTGTTGAAATTTTCCATCTACGTATGTGTCATTTCAACGTAGAGGAATGTTCCACATTTCATGACGGGGGTGTGCGCTGGTGCAGCATTACATATCATGTGCTCATGCATTATTTTATATATGCGGGTCTCCCATAGCGTGTCTCGAATGTGTAAGAGAATGCAGTGGCTTACAGGATAAAGGTAAATATTGTTAGGCCAATGTATTCTCTTATACATGTATATGCGAAGCTCCCAATTGCTCAACTGGCTAATTGGAAAATCATATCAGAAAAATATTAACTTAATATTATCTTAAATTAAAACTGAATACTACACCCCGCGAACAAGTGACGTGGCCACAGGTGTATATGCATGTTTGTCACTCCTCCAACTTTGGCATTAATTTCAACAGTCGAAAATATCATGCCTTACGCATCAGTTGGGTTTTCTTCTGACCAAAATAATGAATATGATCTGTTTGATACTCTAACCATTATTAGTGTGAAGTTTGTTGTGTCGAATATTTTACTACTTTTGGAATTAGAAACCATAGGGAGTGTTGGATTCGAAATAATCAGCATTTGGAAAGTCTGAGGTAAGAATCAAAAACTTCCAACCAACGGGGGTACACAAGGATATTCTCGGACTTGAACTGTTCTGTCTGGTTCATGGGGTGCAGTTTAAATTAAAAATCCAAGGTGGACAGCACCCCACCCAACATATACTCATAGCTACGTTCCTGGTAGGAACTGTCATTTTGATTTTGTTTCGTTTTTGTTTTACGAATAGTTGTTGCCATGTTGTTATGGGCACAACACTACCAGCTGGTGGATTCCCCATATAGGTATAATTGATTTGCGAAAAGTAATTGGTTTCACACACAGCGACACACACACCTTAAAGGTGACATGCAATGTTTTTCATCATTAAATTTTGGCTAAATATTAATTCAAATGATCGACGATTTGGTCAGAAAACATATCCCGCAAACACTATATTTTACCGACGCGCCTTTCTGCCGATATGGAGCGTCAATGTTTCAGCGTTTTGAGATAAGTTTCGCGTTTCAGTGAAAACGTCATGACTTATCTCCCCATATTTTGTGACGTCACGGATTGACAAGAGAGAGTAGAGTTGATGGCCAGTCTCGAAATTGCTTACAAACTCAGATGATATCTATCCCGAAAATAAGTTAACGCATTGCTCGTGCATTATTATGTCACAGTTTCAAGAATACACATTATTTCAATCTATCTGGCACAAAAATTTACGTGAAAGAAAATTCCGGACTCAACTAATTTAGAATAGCAAGCACGATATCACACATGTGTGGGTCTTTGCTTAACATTGTTCAAGGGGATCATTCCTGAACTATTGTTCTCTGTTTATGGGTCATGTCACGTATCCCTGGAATAATCCGTGTTTCCACAATTAGACATATACATTCCTCAGTTAAATGGTGTTTTCAATTTAACCAACGTACCAATATTGAGGTATATACTTCTATTGATTCAACGTGAATTATATGCGTCTGCCGGAAATGCATCGATAAACCAAAGTTAAATAATAATAGTTCTAGCCATTTCGATCTCTGTTTTCTGCAACAAACAAACCAGCGGTATCAGCCGCCAATCATTCTTCTTGCAATTAAAACAGACAGTGTTCATGCCACAATGTAGTAATTCCAGTGATTAATCCTCAGTCGAATCAGAGACGTGGCCACAGGGGTGGGGGGGGGGGGGTTGTGGGTGTCTCACCCCCCAACTTTGGTCAAAATTTTCAACAGTTGGAAATTTCATACCTGACACAACATTAGTTTGGAAATTTCACACCAAAATGTTCTTGTAGTTTGATTTTCAAACAATTTATTAGGGGGGGATTTAATGTTTTTGGAACAATATTTGCATATGTTCCTTCTTTGGGTAAACATTTTGGACTGAAATGGCCATCAGTTGGAAATTTTCCAACCTTAGAGGGGGGTGTCAGGTTGGAAATTTCCAACACTTGGAAAGCTTGTGTCCTGGTCCCTCCCCCGTGGCCAGTCAAAAACTGCTAGTTAATTTAAGAAAACAATATTGCCCTACATTTGGTCAAAATTGTCACTGGAATTGTCATCAGTTGGAATTTTTCCAACTTAGTCGGGGTGTCAGTTTTGAAATTTCCAACTCTAGGAAGGCTTGAGGCGTCTAGATGCTAGGATTTTGCGATTTTCTTGTTCATATTACAAAAAATGTCCTGGTCCCTCCCCCGTGGCCAATAAAAAAACTCCTATTTAGTTTCAGAAAACAATATTTTACTACATTTGGTCAAAATTGTGGACTGAAATGGTCACCAGTTGGAAAATTTCAAACCTAAGGTGAGTATGAGGTTTGAAATTTCCAACATTAGGAAAGCTTGAGGTCAGTCTAGATGCTAGGATTTTGCGATTTTCTTGTTTAGTTTTCAAAGTTTTCTCACACCGGGCCGAACAACCATTGTCGGCTCGGTGTGTCCTGGTCTCTTGCCCATAGTCGTGTGCATTTGTCTGGAGTTAGACCACTAAATGTTAGGATTTATGCAATTTCCAGGTTCAAATATCTGAATATTATATTATCATACCGGGTAGATAAGAACCATGCATGGTTTATGAATAGGCTATTACGCCTGAACAGTTAGGTGCAAGGGGGGTGAAACTATGCAAAACCTTTATTTGATCTGATTCAATTGGGGGGGGGTGTACAAATGGAATTATGCAAAATGTTTTGGTTTGATTCAAGGGGGGTGCAGTTGGAATTCCCCAAGGTGGACACCCCCCCCCAAAAAACAGAGACCCTCTGGCCACGTCACTGAATCTAATTGTCACTCTGTGTTTCTAAGTATGCTGTAAAACACGTGGTCGGTATTATACGCACAAAACTTAGTAAATACACACACAGTATCACTAAATTGACAAGGGCAGTCAAATTACTGCTACTCTTGTATGTCAAATGGACTACCGCTATGATTATCTGTAGATGACCCGCCTACTTTACTGACGAATGTAGCATGCCACAGAGCGTCATCGGCAGACACATGATTGTTCCGCTGGGAGGGTAAACACCTAATGCCAAAATAAGTATTAATTTTGTCTTATAATTGTATTTAGTTCCGTGGCTATAGTCCTAATGTGCCATCAATGCGAATATGCCGCGTGTGAAATCGTAGTCTTTGAACTATCGTTATATAAGATGGAACCCCATCTCACTGACAAGGGACGTAATTACGCGCGTCTACAACATAACGTATACTAAAATAATCCATGACATTTAGACATAAGCTAATGGTGTACTGTAACACAGGGCGCCCATTTCTAGACGTCATTACTATTACATAAATCAGTGACGTCACAATTCATGGGCGATAAGTCATGACGTTTTGTCTTTGGTCAAACTTTGGGGATTTGGCGTAACGGCGATTTCTATGCTTCCCGGCTGTCCAGAAAATTCGCGTTTCCATGTGTTGGGACCAGGGCCAATCAAGGCACATTGCCATAAGGGACATAGGCCAATCTAAAACCGTTGCATGTCACTTTTAACTTCATAGTTCCATGTCGGTCACGTGATGGTTTGTTGGGATAGACCCTTGGACTTTAACAGCGAAGTGATTTTATGATGTATTATACACACACCATACTTTTTTGAAACAGTTGTCTATTTGAAACCATTAACGTCAATGATTTTCGCCATTGAATTCAGTTATTTTCTGTAGATTATGCGAAGACAAGTCACGTGTTATTTGGAGTGTTTCACATGTACATGCAATGTGTCATGCTCAATAATCTCTTAGCATAATCCAAAATATGGGTAGCTATATGTATTCAGACATGATCGATATTATTTGTTCATTGTCTAAATTATTTCTGACACAGACACACTACTAGTAATTATGTAAACAGATTCGTACTGATATACTGGTCTATCAATTCGGAAAACTACCCACATGTACGGACCTGGTGAGTGAAAAATAGCGTAAACAATGTCTACTTACCCAGAAGTATAGCCAGCAAATCAGATAATGCGAGACTGAGTAGGTAAAAATTGGTTGTGGTCCGCATATGAACATTCCGAAGGATGACGTAGATCGTTGAAGCGTTCCCTAAGAAGCCCGTAATAAATATAATACAGTAGACGAGAATAAGAACAACAATGGAGTGCATTGCCGGTCTAATCTCTCCCATTATTCGGTAAAGGTAAGCAATCTTGTCATATGGAGCTGATTCGTTTACCATCGTGTTGTTGTAGCCGAACATTGTCGTCGACTCTTCGTCGATAGGAATTTCATAGAATGTGTCCATCTTTGCCGTGTCGATGTAACGACCGATTTAACTGACGGAACCGGCCGGGGAATTGTCCATACCGAGCAACAGAAGATTACGACGACTGCGGTAAGACGAAGCAACTGAATGTAGCGTTCCGTATTCCTCGATCTATGACGCGTAGAGGCGAACAACAATTACTACTGTATCCAAACAATTGAAATAGTATTGACTATTGCTTGTACGTTTGATGTTCTGTTCACACATACCATCTGGAATTGGATCTTCAATGTACAAAGTTCACTTCAAGAAGAACGGGAACAACACTATGAACACAAAGTCGTATAATTAACTGAAAACTTTGTTGCCACTAGTGTGTTATTACCATAATTTTGGGAGTGTTTTGTGATGGCCAAATAAGTGATAGTAATTTAATCCTGACCACCCAATAACAGACGACGTGTTGTCATTAACACGACTCTCGGTTATATGCTCGTAGAAATTCGCAGTGCAAGTCGTTCTAACTACCAAACCAATTCCACAAGGCGGGCACCAATGTTGTCTCCTTGCGACGGAGTTCGCCTGTAAATGATGTAGTTACGCGAACATTGGGTCCGTATAATGAACGGAAGTGGCACCGGACAATTAATTTCGTTCTGACATTCTGCTGGGAATCGCTAGAAATGAAACCATTCTAATACAGTCTATCGATGCCTCGGTTTTCCGCGCGGATGAGCTGCGTACGTGGTACACCTTCGTCGCAGGTAGTCTAGAGAAGACGAATTGACGCAGTCGTCTGGGTAATAATAGAGTGGAGCGGCGGAACAAATGCACTGATCATGTTTTGGATTCTTATTGGTATACAATATATCATCGGTGAATTCGGTAGCACGTCACTAAGTGATTGACTGATTGCTGAAGATTAACATCCTTTCAGACGCTAGGCCATATATCACGACTAAGAAAAGAAGCATGCAGCCAGAAGCTGTTGTAGAGAAGCAACAGTGTATATAACAGATAGGGATGCTATGCACATTCAGAGCACACATGAGGAAAAGCGCTCAATTGGGATCAGGAATATGTATTCAAGATAAATAACCAATAGCATAAAATGAATCACTTACATTTTTGACGAATCTGGTGTTAATCTTGACAGCATCAAGTTAACTGTTAGATTGATGACAAGGAAGGGCTATCACACCCAACCAGAAGATGTGTGTTCCTGACATGGAGCAGAACACGGGGTTTATAAAACATGTCTTTGCATGGCCCTACTCTCGGTACTTAGCACATCACAAATAGGTTGATACAGATGTAGTCGTTAGGTAGTTTCATGTATCGCTACCATGCAGTGGACTATTTGCACAAAAATGTTTCATATCACGTTTCTCGTCGATTGTTTTTTTTACATGATAACCATGCAAATCGTGACTCCATGTTGATTCACATTCACATCATGGTCAGCCACTATCTCCAACTAAAAGGAGTCAGCTACAGCACATGCTCTCAACAAAGCCCTAAACAACAAAGTGCCCTAAATAATCGACTCCTTAACCAGAGCAGAATTTTGGGTAATTTTTCAGGACTTAGACGGAAATATGGCTTGTCGCCATTCATTGGAAAGCTTGGAATGAGCTGCTGTAGTTAAGGAGTCGATTATTTAGGGCATTACTGTACTCAAGGTCTTGTGAGGGGTAACCAACACATGCGTTTGTACAATATCTATTAACTGAAGAAGATCGTCAGATTCAAGTTTCTGTGAACATTCAATCACGAGATAACCATTCATTTTGGCCCTGTCCTGATTTTGCCTGAAACAAGTGTATTGTTCAGCTATACTTTGCCGTGCTTAGTCAATAACAAACCCAGAATGTTTCGTGACACTAGGAACGAAGCTGGGAAGCCAGTACTGAGGATATACCTCCGAATTATTTGGGTTTAACGAATTATCCATCCTACGCTAAATACGTTGTTTTTTAGTTTGAAAAAAAGCAAATATATAATCGACAACTGGCCAATCAACCAATTCGGACTATCGCACGAATTATGATCGGTCCTGTGATCGATGCATAGCTGGAACAGTGACCCGTTTAGCTGTATAAAACAGCCCAAGTACCACCCCACAGTGAGATATTCGTCAACAGAATAATAGCCCTAACATTCAAGAATCATCAACATGACATTAAAAGAAACACGAAGCGACAGAAACATCATACACGATAATACACATAAAACAAAATTACAAAAATAAGAACAAAATAACATAGGTAACATATTGTTTTCTTGTTCTGTGACAGTGAAGATGCGTGATAGCCAATTGATTGAGCCAGGTCAACTAAATCACCAGTCTTTAAAAACGTATGACCAAAGTGGATCATGGGCTAATCCGTACCCGCTGGCCACCCGCTTGATGCCATGTGTGACACGGCCGCGCTAATACCCACATGTCTCCGTTGACGGGGTGCACCCCATGGAAACAGGGTGCTACACGAGGGGACTCGCATCCCTCGCAATGGGGCTGCATACATATCCTTCCCTGAGTCCATGCACGTACACATTATAACAAACACGGTGCTACACGAGGGGACTCTCATCCCTCGCAATGGGATTGCATACCTATTCTTACATGAGTCCACACGTACACATTATAACAAACAGGGTGCTACATGAGGGGACTCTCATCCCTCGCAATGGGGCTGCATACCTATTCTTCGACGAGTCCACACGTACACATAACAAACATACAATGTTAATGTACGATTGAGCACGACGTGCGTGTTATACACAAAATTACAACCATTTATGAGTGTTCGTAACCAATTAAGTAGTTACTAATACAGCACTTTAGTCATAGTCATTTTCCCGAGATTCAACTGTAAGAAGCTTAATTGTGTGTATTCACTAACGTGACTCGGCAGAGGTGAAGGATATACACTAAGGTTCAGTTGATGTTTCTGGTGAATCTTGGATTAAACAAATAACATGCAATTGTTCCGACGAGTCGTCGGGTTTGGGCATTATTCCTGCTTGTCGGAGTTATTATATCCCACGCCTTTGATGTCGAAACTAATGTGCGTTTTGTTAGCTATGTAGGGGGCAAACTGGACTTCACCAATTTTCGTGAACGTAGCTGCGACATGTCTTCGAAACCGAGAATGTCTAGATTGGACTTCTTTTCTACATGTACCCTGTCCGGTTTGTGGAATGATTGTTGATCGTACTAATATCCCCAGATAAGGTTATTACACCCTAAACTTTTAAATCCTCAACGTTTCACTGCGCATTCTTTACATCAAATTCCTAACAAACGGCGTAAATTGTCTAATTTATAATGGTTTATCCAATGTTCTGGTACAAAGTATATGGCGTCATAGTTTTGTTATTTAAATTGTGAGCGTTTAATTTGTGCAGTTATCAACCTTTCATCTACCTCCTATGTCACCACGTCTCTGCATTTTGCTTGTTATGAGAATAGGATAACTTTATTCACATATACACACACACGTATAGCAAACATAGTATCAAAATTATTTACACCGCCCAGCTTAGTGGACCAATGCTCTTTTGTTTAAATGGTCTGTGTTGCATAAGTGGTAACTCAAGGCATGATGTAATAACACAATTCATAGGTCAATTGAAAAAGATAATTCTAAAACAATTCTGACAATAATGTCTTGTGTTGTTTGGTATGGTGTATTCCTAATATATGCAAAAGACAGGAAATTGTAATAAACACAGAGTTTTACAGCGCTGACGACGAAAATATTTAAATAACAGACAGTCACCACTGACACAGTTAACGATCCTAAACAACATACTAGATTCAGCGACCCCATCATCTGGCACTGTGTGGTACCATATGTAAAAACCCAATTATAACGGGCGGGAAATGAATAAGCAACTTCGCGTCATATAGTTTCCGCTAAACCTTGATTCAATGCCCGACGGAAATTAAACATTATAATAACTCACTTCCACCTTGACGAAATGAAATGATATTGAAGAATAGACCGGGGAATAACGTGTTTTCCTTATATGAATGCCGATGATTGGGTAGCGTCGACATGTCTTGTAAATAAGCTGACCATTATTGGGACAAGAGAGGTAACACGTAGGATAGATGTCATGAAACTGGGCATTGCGAAAAACAACACGGTAAGGGCAGCTACTGCTGCATAGTAAAACATTGTCATACTACTGCTTTGAGGATTTATTTTTATCCAAGACACTAATATAGTATGTCAGGTGGTATCAGTAAGTAACCGACAGCTGTAACGAGACGGGCTAATACTGGTCAGTAAATGACCGACAGCTGTAACGATATGGGTTAATACTGGTCAGTAAACGACTGACAGCTTTAAATAGCCGACAGCTGTAACGAAACGGGTAATACTGGTCAATAAATGGCCAACAGCTGTAACGAGGCTAGTTAATACTGGTCAGTATATGACCGACAGCTGTAACGAGACGGGCTAATTCTGGTCATTAAATGACCGACAGCTGTAACGATATGGGTTAATACTGGTCAGTAAATGACTGACAGCTTTAAATGGCCGACAGCTGTAACGAAACGGGTAATACCGGTCAATAAATGGCCGACAGCTGTAACGAGGCTAGTTAATACTGGTCAGTATATGACCGACAGCTGTAACAAGACGGGCTAATTCTTGTCATTAAATGACAGACAGCTGTGGATGTTATATTTTCCTGCAATAAGTGAGTAACAAACATAAATATAGTTTTCGCAGTTGAAGGAAATATCTGGAAAGCAAGAACAAGTCAAGCATAAATTTAGAAAAGTAAAACATATTTTAATTGAGGTCCGTATCAGTAGAGGTCCGTAACAACCGCATACCGTCAAAATAACACCAAACACGCTAGCCATTTTGGCCACCACGTCGGTGTGGAATCAATTTGAAAAATAGAACCATATTTATCAAAAAGATAACGGTCTAGACTGGGTTGAGAGCAACAACCCGCCATCTGCAATTGTTTTTCTAAAATAACTTTTTTTGCATTTTTGACATTATTTAGTTGATATCTGGGATATGTGAAAATATTAACATGAAAGGCCGCTCACAAGGGGTCAAACTGTGATGCACCAACCAGCCAAGTGAAAATATCATAAAAAACGGGAGCATAAAGCTGCCATCTGCCTGGTTCAGATGGCAGGTTCTTGCTCCAGTAAATCTATTAACTCAGAATTATTCTGATAACAGAGAGTTGTGAAAGTCATCTGTATCACATTATCCTACTGATGTGATAAGATGCTGCAATAAACCCCACAGTTGGATACTGCTATAATAAATTAGATTTTAAAATAAAAGTTTATAGTTCCCACAATCCCACTATATAAATTGTTAACTTAATCAAGGAGCGTATCAGATTAATAAAAGATAAAATCAAATTCCTACATATGTTGGCTGTTGGCATTTTGTTGGTTCTGTTTCACAAAGTAACATTATTTTTTACGAAAATAACTATATGCCAAAGCTATGGATTATAAAGATGATTGGATGGACACCACAATTATTGATCTTAATTGGAATCGATATGTATTAGTGAACGTTGTGCATTTACTGTATTATAATGATATCATTTGATGCCAATTTAAATTATGTTTGTTTGGATAATTAGCCGTGATATTCTTGAAGTTTTGCCATGTTCAGTGATTGATTGGTGAGTAGTTTGACATTAAATTATTCACAACAAAAACTAAACAAACATGCATTGATTGCAACCAACAAATTTGAAAACAATTCTTTTATAATAATTAATTTAATAAAATGCCAGTGAACCCTCTATTGTACGTTTCACTATTTTTGTCATTCAATAGAAAACAATTTTTCACTTTAACCAAACTTCATTTAAGCAAACGTATTTGGTATATAATTCACTAAATTTTAAATTAAATATGCTCACATATGTTTACATACAACAATGTTGTTGAAAGAACAAATAATTTAGTTCGGAAGGTGCTAAATCCACCACCCCATATCAAAGACAACACAAGATGTCTTAACAGCAGTTAAATATCCATAGATGCATTTCACACATCTCCGGGAGCAACAGGCCGCCATTTGGCAGTTAGCGGTTTATCGCTGCTACATTAACAGAGCCATGTGAGAACACAAATGCGCCATCTGTATAAATTAGCTAATTATGGCCAATTATCAAGACACACCTGTGTTCAAAATTTACCATCTAATAGCACTTCCCAATCTGTGTTTGATGGGAGTCTATCATTTATTTAACGGCATTATACAATAAAGATATATACAAATGAAACTTTAAATTGGCTTTATTTCCATTTTATAAAATATGTAGATGGCGGGTTGTTGCTCTCAACCCACGTAGTATGAATACATAGAATAAATATGGTATGAAATAGTGACGGTGGTGGTGGTTTTAACGCTGGTGTTGAGAAAAAAATCGTCCAGGTGGACCTGCCATAGCTGAAACATTTTACCCCCATACTTATAGCATACACAGTTCATCACTTTGACAATTTCTGAGTCTCCGTACAATATTGTAAGTCGCATGTACTTTATCGCAATGACCTTAATGGCCACATATGACGACATCACCAATACATAGAACGGGGATTATTGTCATTGGTACAAACAATAAATTGACTGAAAGCAATCGGAATTCGCAGCATATTTCGTATCCGCGCATTGTAATGGATATCAGATCGCGTATCTCACACGGAAGACTCATGATTAAAGCAGCTCAGCTGAATGTATATTCGCTATATATGTATCGACAGTTTTACACAAATAATTCCTCGAGCATTGTCCTGCTATTCCTGTCCTTTGGACGTGGCCAATGTACTGTTATAATTCATTAAATGTCGGATCTGGAATGACGTTGGTGATACACGCTGGATGAATATATTTGCACGCTATATATTTCATTCCATCACCGTTAATTGTTTGGAACGTGTACAAGATTATCACAGTCCATCACATATCACCGGATACAAATCGAGCGTGTCATGATTACATTTGAAAAGAATGAACACAATTATACACATAACACTAGTGTAGCCATGTTTTTATTTCCAACCCTGATCATTGTTACACACATTCAAAAAGCAATAGTACATCACAGTTTAACATAAATTAAGAAAGTGTATATGGGTTAGTTTGTTGTATATTAAGTTTGCTCCCATTTGCTTTCTCACCCCCTCCGTTGTGATTATGTGACGAGCGGACTGGTTTGGACGGACATATAATAATAGATGTATATAAACAATAATACATTAACAGTACAATAATAAGTGTAGTCATCCCATGCATAACGTTTCGCTACCAAAATCACATCTGAAGTCGGCCCCATACACACAGGGGATTTCGTTACCATGCGACCGTCACATCTAAAGTTGTATGTGTTCGGCAGGAGATAGAGACTTTGCACCTCGTGGAGTACGATGTCCAATGGGCAATCTCATAGGACTTCCCCGTCGAGAACATTTTGGGCTGAAGTTTGTTAGAATGTTACATACTGCAACAATGAGACATCCGCGAAAATACATCGCAAATACATATATCCTGCAAAAAGTCTAACCGGTATGCAATATAGCGACTACGTTATTAATATAGTTATCCCATTGTAGGTCCTATTTTTTTATTTTGTGTTTATAAATTGTATGCGTAAAAAATAACGCAAGTAACGCATATATAAACATAAAACAGTTCATAAAATACAGTGAAAATACAATACATTTATTATATATATGTTACTATTTAATTATTATATAGTATTATATGGTATATATCATATCATCATCAGGGAATTAGGTGGCCGAAAGGTAGCGTACTGGTCTCTCTAGCGGACCGGGGATCTAAACCTGGTCAGGGTATTCTGACAAAAATCAGAACTCAGTTAGATACCAAGTATGTCAGCCATTGTCAGGCTGACAAGTCTCATTCGAGATAATTGAATACAGATCCGAATGCAAAATGCCGACCCCCCCCCCCACCAAATTACAACATTTGTCCAGATAATTATATTGTTGTGGGTGCAGTACGCGGTCCGATCGGGTGCGGACATTAATGGCCGACCCTTGTACACGTGTTACGTGTTAATGAACGCTATATAATACGGCATACGTGTTAAAGAAAGCTACTGCGTGGAGTCAAAGATACATATCCTCATGCTAAAATGTTCATATTGAACGATTTCAAAAACCCAAATATTGGCGTTATTTGAATCTGAATTACGCTCTATATGAACGTAAATGGGGCACGTAAAAACAGTCGATTCTGAAATAAGTCCGTAATGAGCATATGCCCGTTATTCCGTTCAAGGGAGCGGGCCGCAGTGAAACCTCATTATGAAGAGCGTCAATGTGGTAGTCGTGTCGATGAAAAAGGTTAGATTAAATAATGCCAACATGGGTGTGTTTCGTATGGGGTTGCATCAAATACGACCGATACAACTGTGTTTCGTGCCCGATTTACGTGCATATGGAATGTAGAAATATATTGAAGGCATCGGAGTAATATGTATCGAGAAGAAGATACGCAACGTCAGACATTGTTAATTAATCAGTTGTTATCGAAGTTGTTCCCGTGTCCTGTTTACGGTCGTTCAGCTTTTTTTGTATTTGTCGTGATATATGGCGTAAAACAGTTTGTTGTATATTTACCGAAATTAAATTATACATGTACCTTCTGCAAATGATACCAGGGGTGCTATTCACCAAGCGGGACTATTTTATAAACCAGGTAGTTTATTTTGTACCGGCTGAAAGCAAAGGTATCTTTGCTTTAGCGCAAACGACACACGCTGTCGATGGTGTGATTGATCCAATCTATCAGATTTGTCACTTGTCAATTGACGCCGTCTCACGACCAATTCGTGAACACTCACCGGCCACAATCGGCATGTATAACGGTATAATTTTTTGGGTATAATTGTGTGGAGACTCATGCTTGCGTTTAAATATCTGCAGAATGAGTTTCAATGATATTAATGAGATTTTTAATTAGCACAGTGTGGAAATGAAGAGCCGAGAATATAACGTTTCAGAAGAATTTTGTTTGTGTTTTGGTTCTGTTTGGATATTTCCTTGTCATTTCCAAAGAAATTTCTTTCCATGCATCATTTTTCCGGCGCCGGTTTCTTTGTTCTTTAATATTTTGATTCTTCTCTCCACAATGCCCAAAAACGTTTTACGCTCGTCGGCAGCGAGGGGGGAGGGGGATCTGGAAAACAATTGCACATATAGGGCCCAAAAAGTTTTTTCCGACCCCGAGGGACCCACCACTCCATTTGTGCAAATTTGTTCCTCCAGATGTTAGGGACTGTATTTCCAGGTGTTTCCCGGTGTTTCCAGTATCTAACAACAATAATAAAGCATTGTGTAGGTACACTGTATGTCACAAATTGCCCTAGACCGCATTATAGCTTAATATATCGAGCGTGTTTAGTCTGACAGAGAACACTGACCAGTGTAAATAGTGGTAAACAGGTCAGGGGTTCTACAATTACTTGTGCATGACCAAAGAACTCTTTAGTCTTATCCACCGGGGTGAGGTGAGGAGGGGAATTGTTTTGGTTAGGTATACACATAGATATATGGTTATTATACCCCCGATATTAGTCGGCGGGTATATAGTTGACGTATCGAGCCGTCCATGCGTCCGTCCATACAAACATTTTGCGTTTTAACTCAAGAGTTGGTTGTCATATTTTGATGCTCTATGACATGTGACGGACCAGAAATGGGGAACGAATATGCATAATATCACGGATTGTGAGCACCAATGCCTACCAGAGTTATCCATGGGCCCTGTTTATGAAATTCAGTCCGTACAAAGTTTTTGCAATATAAGTTGAAGTGTCGGTTGTCGAATTTTGAAGTGGCTTGGTATGGTGATAGACCTGAATGATAGGGGAAGGATGTATGCAGATATTACTGCATATCACAGGTTTCGCCTGTCGATGCATACCAGAGCTACCAACCTGGTTCCATCCGTAACCACACTTTGCATTATTATAACTCGACCATTTGTATGTATATTTGTGCACTAGAGTCTGCAGTATAGTCTCAGTCAGATTTTATTCTTGATTTTAGTTTGAACTTTGAAGACATTGAAGATGTCATTTCTCAAAGCATCTGAATGCATCACATTATTTCAGTTCATCTATTTGTAAGCGATAACAGTATACAATTAGTATTTTAGTTTAGTCTTGTTGAGCAGTATTTAATCTTCAAGATGAAGTTCGTAAATTCAAGGAGAATAGCGTCGCCTTCAGTTGGGAATGTCTGAACAATAAACAGTAACGGTCATTCATCATAACCAATTCAGTTTTATTTGGATAACTGTTGCAAATTTACATTACTTGCAATCATTAAAGATGAGAAATAACCAGAAGGAATGAATTTGATTGCATGCCAGAACAAGACAGTATTTCAGACATTAGAAATTTATGAGATACCCTTTTCAATTTCATGTTATGCAACAATCGGGTTAATGATATCTAGTCATCATTGAGTATTCACCATGTAGTATTTGTAATACAACTGGGTAATATATTATAATTTTTTTTTTTTTACTATATTACGGATTTCCACTGCGAAGTGGGACGGGGTTCTGTGAAATCCAGAAGGTTGCTAAATCTGAGGCTATATAGTATATAGGCCCTATATACGGATTTGTTTTGTAGACCCCCCATGTCGTCGGTGGTATATTTTGCCCCACGTAATTTTCCTCGGTTGCTCATTGTTGAAATGAACCAAACGTGTACTGTTACACGCAGCATGTTTATGTGACCGATGGTCAATCTATGATTGACGCCAATCACCTTGATTGGATAATCCTATACCGCGCGGCGATGTCTTCCCGTCGATATGTCCACCGATAGCTTCGCATTGAGCGTCGCCTCGTAAAACTACCTGGACTATATTATAAACCCAGCCGGTGAATAGCACCCCAGGGGTGCTATTCACCAAGCGAGACTATTTGAGAGTGAGTAGATGGGCGCGAAGCGCCCGGGATGGTCGAAAAGATCGAGTGATCTTCTCCTTCACCCCACGGTTTGTTGTTGTTGGAGATATAGCACATAGAAAATAGTCATGTCCGAACCCGGCAAAAGCGGACATAATGAATTAATGTTATTTCTTTGATTGAATTGATTGGATGGATTATTTGGGGAAGAGCCCACGAGCTTTAATATGGGGTGTGAGGGGTGACCCGGTGGGTCCCTTTAATATATGGTTGAGCTGAGCGTGTCATCTGGTGCGCTGAAAAAGGAGCGGGGCCCGTGTTATAATTTTAAAATAGTGTTAGTTTGTTAGTTGTTTAAAAAAAACCAACCGCAAGGCAGAGCGTGTCATTCAATGTGATTCAATGCGCCATCATACCGCTATTCTGCTATAGCCAAATGCGCAGAGACAGTATGTTTTGTTTATTTCGTTGTTTCTGGATGGGCCGCCCTACATTCCATAGCACGGGCGTAGGTGAAGACTCTGACAATTTTATGTGCAGAGTTGTTTGGGTTCCGATCAGTGAAGTAAATCTGAAGATTATGTACAAGATAGACTTTAATTGTTGACGATGTGAATGGTTTTGTACAGAGATATATATGATTACATGGTTACATTCAATATATTTTTTTGGTTTTATATTTTTTGGTAATTTCTTTATTTTGTTAAAACTTGTATACATTTTGTACATTTCAGTGTGTTCTGTTCTTGAGCCGTGAACCGTCCTACTCCCGAAGAAAACGTCAGAGCGGCAAGCGGGACGATCATATTTTGGTATATGTCGTTCCTAACTCGTTGAGAGCTATGACCACTTATGGGTCTGTAGTTCCTGCACCCCACCCCAAGCTAGTGCTGGGTCGGTTTTCAAGCCGGATCCCGCTTGGTTGGTGTTGTTAGGTGAGTGGAATGTGTATGACATGAGCGCTAGCTTCTGAAAGTGAATTTGTAATTATATTGGTGGCGGGCAGTGCCTGTTATAGAATGATTGCGTCTTCCACCAGTTGAATGGGTTCCCAGGGCGCGGGCGTAAGTGAAGTCATCTTCATGTTCTTGTTGTAGTTTATTGGTTGAACAAATATGTACGATGGTAGACAATGGTATATGTGGATGTATATATATATATATATATACAGTGAATATTTGTTTTGGTTTTTGTGATTTTTTTGGGTTGTTTTTAATATATTTTGTAAAATTATTGAATATATATACACAATTTCTGTAAAGGAAGTGTTGTCAATTTAGTAGTGTTAGTTGATTTTGGAGGAGATAATTGTTCGACGGCTTATACTACGGCACGACAAGCGTATATTGCCGCCCGAGGACATTCATCAGCGCCCAAGGAGCCATCTAGGGCGTGAGCCCGATATCCTATGTTTTGATTTTGGTGTTAGTCAATTTTTTTTTTTTTTTTTTTTTTTGGCGAATGCCGGTATACAATGAGTGTTTGTTGGGTTTGTAGGAGATAATTATTAGATGACTTATACTACGGCCACGACAAGCGTATCTACACCGCCCGAGGACATTCATCAGCGCCCAAGGAGTCATCTAGGGCTTGCGCCCGCTAACCTATGTTTTGATTTTGGTGTTAGTCAATGTAATGATATGCATATATTCAATAAATACAAGTTCAGTAATAATAGGTGTTAGGTGGTTAGTCCTTGTTGAGGAGTAACTTTCTTAGATTTAGTTCGGTTATGAGACTGGAGTTACTGATACGGGTTAAAGTTAGGTCCGCCAGTTCTTGAAGCCTTTGTTTTATGTATGGGACGTCTGCAGTCAAGTGAAGGGCAGAGATAGGTGTTGACCTTATTTCGAAAAGGGCTCTTCTAAGTGCTACATTTTTGGCCCGCTGCATTCTGCATAGGTTTGTTTGACTGCATTTTGAAGTAACTATAGCCCCGTATTCCATGACTGGGCGAATGAATTGTTTATATAATTTGATTAGGGTGCTTGGGTTTAACCCCCAACCCGTGCCCCGAAGTCTCGTTAGGAGTGCGGTTCTTTGTAAAGCTTTAGTTGAAATATTCTTAATATGCTTGTTAAGTCTGAAGTTCTCATCTAGAGTGAATCCTAATAGAGTTGCTTCTTTATTTTGTTTTATTGGTTCGTTAAATAGCGTGAGTTTTGGCTCTGATCTATGAGTTAGGTTCCCAAATACTACCAACAGTGTTTTATTTGCATTTAGTTTTATTCTCCATTTGGAACACCATTTTTCAAGTTCTGTGAGTTGTTTTTGCAGTCTAAGTTCAATTAATTTATTTCCTTTTAGTGTAAACATATTTTTATTTCCAAATCCAAACATAATACACATAATACACAAATGACATAAATATACAACATATAAGAGATAATGTATGGAAATGAGGATCAGACAACAAGCCCGAGGGCTTATATGAAGTCTTCTCCTCTTTGGCGACATGCCCCTTCCCCAATAAGTGAGGGAGGGGTATCGATCAGACGGGAAATAATAGAAATAATATTTTTTAAAGTAGAAGTAACTAAGTTGGGATGGACACAGCGGAAGATAGTGTTAGGGATAGCAGGAGGCAGAGAGAGAGAGAGAGAGAGAAAGAGAGAGAGAGAGAGAGAGAGAGAGAGAGAGAGAGAGAGAGAGAGAAGAGAGTGAGAGAGAGAGTGAGAAAGTAGAGGGGACAGAGTTTTCAATAATTTATTTGCTGCGTGATGAAAATTATGCTCGTAGTAATATGCATGCGTCAGGCTTCATGGGAGGGGGTCAATCGCAATGGCCAATTCCTATTTCAATGGGGTTCACTGCGAATATCGCTGTATTCTTCATGTAGAATCATTTCACGTATATACAGGATAGTGACAAGTAAGTAACTTACAAAATAATCGTTATCGGAAGACATTTAGTACTACATATATAATGGGAAACATCGTGCTGCCGCATAACGCGGCCGGAATCCAAAGCAATTTGTTACCCATTCAGATCATGGAAATCTTTTTGTTCTCATAATATATGTCTGTACTGCATTAAATATTTGTTTGTTTTCGCGAAGACTAAGCTCTCTTGACCCCCGCATTAGTGTATTCTCAGATAAGGCAACATTTGGTAGGGAGTCATATAGTTCTCTTCTTTATTTCCTTTTGCTAGTGTCCATATGCCCATGTCGTCTGCAAATTGTGAAGCTTGTACATTATGTGTAGACTCTAAAGGTATATCGTTTACGTACATTAAAAAAAGGAGAGGACTTAAGACTGACCCCTGGGGGGTACCGGCTTTAAGGTTGACTGTTTCGGAAATTTCATCATTTATTTTAACCGCTATATTTCTGTGTGTTAAGAACGATGATAGAAGTCTAACTATTTTTTGTGGTAGTTCTGTGCGTGTTCTGAGTTTGTATCTGAGCCCATTGTGCCATACAGAATCAAATGCTTTTCCAACTGAAAAAGGTGACATTCAACAATCAAATTCAACTGGCACTGTGAGTCACCATGTTGCACCGTCTGGAGGGTATGAACATGATCAGTTACATAACGTTATGGATGGCGAAACCGATAAACCGATAACAGGTGCGAAGAGGGACCGAACATCGCCATTATCATCCTCCATTGAAACCAATTCCAAGAAAAACAGACCACTGTATCAATCTCGTCTCATCAGTACCCCCATTCACTCCGAACATGATTCCGACAGTGACATTGAGCAAAATTTTCTCGAATCAAGTGTCTATTTTGAAAGTGGGTTGGTAAATGCCTTATCCAGTCCTAAAGTCATAGAGTCGTTGGCAAAAGCTATGCGAGGTATATTTCATGGCATGATAACTGAAGCCGCGTGCAACGAAGTCACAAAAATTGTACCAAAGGATATTGTAACCATGGACACCCTTAAAACCGAACTCAAGAAGCGGGATGATAAAATCGAGAAATTAGAATATAAACTGAAAATTGAATCGGAAGCGCGAGCTGAATTAGGTCGTGAACTCCGGGCCGAACTGGATGACTTGCAGCAATACGGTCGCAGAACCAACCTTCGCTTATCTGGTGTAACTGAAAAGTCAGG
Organism: Siphonodentalium dalli; assembly: GCA_032622095.1. NCBI lineage: Eukaryota > Metazoa > Mollusca > Scaphopoda > Gadilida > Siphonodentaliidae > Siphonodentalium > Siphonodentalium dalli. The sequence goes on along the minus strand of CP136061.1, from coordinate 239,955,781 downwards.
TGAAAAAACTGATGACATAGTTATTGGGGTAGCTGATAAAATTGGTGTGAAACTGAAACCGAAGGATGTGCATCGTAGTCACCGCCTGGGTCCTAAGACGGATAACCGTAACAGCGCGACTAATGTAGGAAATCCCAGGCAGATCATATTCCGCCTACCTTCATATAGAGTTAGGAAGTCGCTCTTCGGTAATAGACGAAGTCTCGGAACAACCGACATGAATGATTATTCTGATAAAGGGAAACTCTACCTAAATGAAGATCTCACCCATACCCGAGCAGCCATATTCAAACGGGCTCGAAGTTTGAAGAGAGACAAGAAGGTTGCCCAATGTTGGACATTTGATGGTAACGTATTCGTGCGTGTGACTGATGATAGTAGAGCTGAAAAAGTGAATACTCATCAACTAATGGACGCCTTCGAAGATCGCTTATAGATCTAAGAGTTCATCGGTGAACTAACGGTGAACTACTGTCTGGGTTAATTTTGACGCGCTGGGCGCTCCCAAATTGTGAAAGCTGTACATAGTTTACTGATCACTTCTTATTGTGTCTATAAGTTGACCAACTGAGTTCCATTCCTGATTCTTTATGTAGAATCCACAATGGACTCTCAACTGATGTTACAATGTTGAACTACATTGTTATAAATCTTATGCAAGGGGTGCATCAACGTATACCTGCCAGTCTCACAAATTAAATGACACAATTATGACCTATACAAACCCATATTTAACTAGGCAATAGTAATAATTTTGGTCAAAATAGAGATACATAATGTTATATTTCTCAAACAATTAGGTGCTCTGGCTCATCCGGTGATGACTAAAGCCCCTTTATGTATACATATAGTGGCCAAATGGCTGTATGAAAAAATATATCAAATATCCAAGTAACTACATTTTCGCATGAATATAATATACTTACGAAATAATCAATGAATACATGTATCTATTGTCCTATATTCACGTAACACGATACGTCATCGATTACTGCGTCCTTCCTCCTAAATGTCCATATGTGTTGACCCTCACTGTCCTATTGTGAAACGCCGCATAAATCGTGACCTAAATTTGGTGCAATACCATATGTGTTGATCCTCACTGGCCTATTGTGAAACACCGCACAAATCGTGACCTAAATTTGGTGCAATACTACTCGCTCGTGATTGTAATGCGGGCCAATTGACACTGATAAAATCACACACCCTGACCCACTCTCAAGTGACCGCCATCCACAGCGATTAAGCTGTGCAAAACAAGCGCGGAATGTTTCGACTGTCGACCACAATTGTTTGGAGCAGACTACAATAAAAATTTTGTTCTGTTGGCTGACGTGCATGTGGTGAGTATATGTGGTGCATCCCTTGTTATCCATACTGGTAGATTGTTTTCATACTGTACAACTCTATTGTATACTGTTCTTCTTTTCTTGAGCCTAAAAATCGTACGCTCTCTTGGCGACTTTACCGAATTCTTTCGACAGCTGTTAGTGAGGTTTTGCCAAAATATAGTTACGTGTGATCGGGTGTGCTTTCTCGTTCCTGTTAACAACGTATGTACTTACATGCGTTATGGTATTGGCGACATTTTCAGGAACGTTCAATGAGGTTCACACAAAGTATACACGCAATGAGAACGTATATTTGTCCTTATACATATTAATTATATAAGCGTTTATTCCTAATATTAATCGAAATCATTGATACTTAAAACTGGCGACATCACCAAACCTTTCTAGTGATGATCTAATTAAGTGCATGTAATAAGTATAAAGATTAGCCGCTGATTATACGTACATGTACATATTAATTAGTATTGCTATGTGTTGTTTTCTTTTCATCCAGCTGTAACTCTGTATACTTAGATATATATAGTTGGTTCAGCTAATGTATATGTTACGCGTGTGGTGATTAGGCATTGTTTATCACAATGACTAATGATATTCCCCTGTCTTGAGTCGAAATTTTGCAAACTTACATGCATTATAACTTTGAGGATATACTCGAGCCTTCTAATGAGGTTCAGCTAAAGTACAATGTTACATGTATGATATCTAGCCGATGCCTATTACATTGAGTAATCATACTATGTATAATGTTGACGCTGAAAGGCATAACAACCTTGGTGACATTCACAAGTATTTTAATGAGGCTCGGATGTAGCTCATGTTATGCGCATGAAGCCTATAACCGGACTTTCATTATATACTGTATTAGAATATTATTATTATTATTAATTTTTTTTTTTGTATAATTATTTTGTTGCTGTGTCGACACCTCGTATACTAACATGTATCATAGATATTCTTAGACCTCCTTAATGAGATTCAGCTAGTGTACAAGTGATATACGCGTGTCATTTCATAAGTATTTTAATGAGGTTCAGCTAGAGTGCATGTTATGCGCATGAAGGTCAATCGTATTATAACTAATGTATCACTATTGGTATGTTATGTGTGTATAGTAAGTATATATGTATGTATTGTTTATCTTTCCTCTCTTTGAGGCGAAACTTTATTTCCTTCTTTTTTTGAGATGAAACTTAATTCCAATACCATGTATTATACCTTTTACGATATATCCCTAACTATGTAATTTATATAAAATTGTAGTTCGGATGGATAGCACCATATATATACGTCCTCATGTTCATGAATTATCACTGTGTTCTCTGGTTCCAAATCGGTGCCTCTGACTTTCCAACGGAATGATAACTGAAATAGTTTATCTCCCATACTTATTAAGCTGGACTAAGTTATATGATTTCGCGCACAACTGGATCCCTATCTCACCGCGGTGTCAACATATTGTCATATACACATTTCTTCTGTCTTTTTTCATATTTGAATTATATAATACATGCCTATCAACATTAATTATATACCATCTTAAACAGCCATGAAGTAATTAATATATCATATAGCCACTGCCCGTATATGGGCGGACTTGCATAATTACAGAATGTTTATGTTTCTATTCTTATTTCCTATTACTCTCTCCCTTTCCTTGGACCCACACTCTGCTTGCTTATACATACTTGGAATGTCTCCTGTTTATACATTTCTTAATTTGTTGCTCTTTTTCTTTTCTCTTTCTCTTTTTGTGAACAAACAATCTGAAGTGGTCCGGCGACCGGATGTCATTCACTGGGTTTATGTCGCGAGCCGGTCCTCCCCATTTGTAAGTAATTATATTATTAAATGATAGACATTGTTAGCTATCGGGCGAGGATCGGCTGTTATTTTATCAGATCGTCTCGGTTACCGAAAAAGTTCAGACTAGATAGATTATCTTCTCAGCTTACATTGCTATATCTTATTCTAAGATTCCGAGGCATTTCTCCTGAGGTGGCGATCGTTATACTTGTATCACTGTTATTCTTACACTTGCGAGAAACTGAATCAGTACTAGATAATCTCATGAAAATGAATATTGAGCGAACTTTCAAATGTGATGGCATTTCTTGTTATCATACAAAGATGCCCATATTCCTTCTAGTTGTTGTATTATTGATAGACCTTATTATATTGCTGATTATTTTAAGCGGAAATATCGAAACTAACCCTGGGCCTATACCAGGATATCCTGCAACCGATAACACATGTTCTATAATACAATTGAATACTCAGAGTATACGACATAAAATGGACACCCTCAATGCGGAATTGACCGATTATGATATTTGTCTTTTTACTGAAACCTGGCTAGACCAGTCTGTTCCTAATTCTGAAATTATGCTTCATGGATATCATGAACCTATACGCAACGATAGGGGATTAGACACAACAGGAGGTGGTGTCTGTATATTTCTGAGAAATACTCTACCGTTTAAAATGAGGCCTGATCTTATAGATCCAAATATTGAATCTGTGTGGGTGGAAGTGTGTCTTAGTGGTAAGAAAATTTTAATTGGATGTTTTTACAGACCACCAAACTCGCCAGTCTCGTCATGGGACAGCATCGAAATAAATATTAAAAATGCTATTGATGATGTGCATAAGGTTATTATTGGAGGTGACTTCAATGAAAACTACAATTCCGCGAGCTGCGCCTCAAAAATAAATGGTCTAAAAACTAGATGTGGATTAATCCAGTTAGTTAATGAATGCACTCATTTCACGGAGTCTTCAGAAACCACTCTGGATCTGTTTTTAACAAATTATGGTGATATTATTGATAAAACTGAAGTTATGTCCCCTTTCTTTCCAGAAATGATACGGTACCATTGTCCCATAAAAATTACACTAAACTTCCACATTGAACGTGCGTCAATAATTACTCGACGAATATGGAATTTCGATAGAGCTAACTTCGAGGCAATGAATCATACGTTTTCTGCTTGGGATTACCGGGATATTGTCCGCACCACTCCCGTGTCTGCTCTCGTAACTCACTATACTGATAAAATCCACCAAGTTTGCCAGGAACTTATACCAAGTAAGGTTGTACATATTAGAAGGGACGTTCCAGAATGGCTTACTTGCGGTTTAAGACAACTAATGAGACAACGAAATAGATTGCATAAAAGTGCTAAAATCAAAAACACACCTAATACATGGAGTAAATTTCGGGCGAAACGAAACGAAGTCATTAGCGCAGTCCGGAAAGCCAAATTGGATTATGATAACAAACTTGATGCAATACTTATTAATGACTCCGACAACTCAACATGGTGGAAACAATTTCAGAAATTAATCTCAAATGGTAAGCGCAATTCACTACCCCCTCTCCAACTCAATGGCGAGCACATTATTTCTACTGTAGATAAAGTTAATGCTTTAAATTCATACTTTTGTGATATATCCAGCATAGATGATTCTGTACATGATCTTCCCATACAAACTCTACTAGTAACGGGCAACCCTACGCTGGGTGAGCTCAAAATAACGACAATTGACGTTTATGATGCTCTAAATGGTATGAAACCATCTAAGGCGTGCGGTCCAGATATGATAAATCCTAGGGTCCTAAAACAATGTGCCAAATCACTCTGTGAACCTATAACACTGTTATGCAATGCATTTAGTGAAAACTGTTATTATCCTTCTGAGTGGAAGCTGTCGAATGTATGTCCAGTTTTTAAAAGTGGAGATCCAAGCATTCTATCGAATTACCGCCCAATTTCATTGTTAAGCTGTTTATCGAAAGTTTTCGAGAAATGCATATATAAACATTTGTGGACGTTTCTTGATAAAAACGGGTTACTTTCTATGTACCAGTCTGGTTTTAAAAGAGGTGATTCGACTGTGTACCAGTTGACTGAAGTTTATGATTCTATATGTAGATCACTAGATGAAGGCAAAGAGGTTCGTTGCGTATTTTGTGATATGAGCAAGGCCTTTGACAAGGTGTGGCATAAAGGGCTTTTTCTCAAACTAAAAAAAATTGGCATTACGGAAAATGTGTATAATCTTCTCGTTTCCTACTTGGAATTTAGAAAGCAGAGGGTGTCAGCTGACAATGAACTATCTGAATGGCGTGCAACTACTGCTGGTGTCCCTCAGGGGTAAATTTTAGGACCCCTGTTATTCTTAATATATATAAATGACATAACTGAAAATCTCGTGTGCAACATTCGTCTTTTTGCTGATGACACCTCTATCTTTCTTACAGTTGAAAATCCTAATATAGCCGCTGGTGTAATCAACCGAGATATTGAAACGATAGTCAGTTGGTCTGTAAAATGGCTTGTTAAATTTAATCCTCTCAAGACTGAAACACTACTAGTTTCGCGCAAGAATGATCAACCGTTTCACCCCATTTTATTTATGGGAAATTCCATAATCACCGATGTGCAAGCGCATAAACATTTAGGTTTAACATTTGACGATCGTGGCACTTGGAATACACACATTAATTCAATAACCGAGAAAGCCTGGAAAAAATTAAATATGATCAAACGTTTTAAATATAGGCTGAGCAGAAAGTCTCTCGAAAAAATTTATTTCACTTTCATTCGACCAATTTTAGAATATGCCTCCCCCGTTTGGGATAATTGTCCGGACTACTTACGAGATGATATTGAAGACATCCAATATGAAATGGCGAGAATAGTTACCGGTGCAACCCGAAGTGTTAGTAATGCCAAGTTGATAGATGAGGCCGGGTGGGAATATCTTGACGATAGACGCAAGCAGCATAAATTGATCCAATTCTTCAAAATGAAAACCGGTAGGGCACCACCTTATATTAGTAATATGGTACCCCCAGAAAGTAACTCATTACATGACCACAACACTAGAAATACAATGAAACGCCCCCCTGATAGTAATAATGATTACTATATGCAATCCTTTCTTCCGTCGTCTGTCCGTGCGTGGAATGTACTCCCAGACTCTGTTAAAGAAGCAACTTCAATAGGCGATTTCAAACGCAATCTTAAACCTGATATATTAAAGCCTAAATACTACTTTACCAGCTATTCTAGGACAGCTCAAATTTACCACACCAGGCTGAGATTAAGATGTAGCAATCTTAACAGCGATCTAAAAGATAACCACATCAAAGACTTGCCTTATTGCATGTGTGGTTGCATTGAAACTGCTAGACATTTTTTTCTGGAATGCGCGCAATATACCTCTCACAGAGAAGAACTCCTTAATACCCTATCTGATTTAACAATAACTAGTGAATTATTACTATGGGGATCTGATGAATTATCCTATGAAACTAATAAGAAAATCTTCATGGCAGCTCAGAAATTTATAATAACCAGTAATCGCTTTCAACGATTCTTCTCTTAAGCTGTTCCAAAATTGCAATATTGAACTCGCATGGTACATCATAAACCGAGATGCTATTGATCTCTCCAACGTGGGTCGTCGGGTCGATGGACCACTGCAGATGTTCACATGGTTATTTTTCAATCACAAATTATGTATAAATACTTTTTATTTCCTTGAAATGTGTTATTATATATCTTTTTGGTTTATTTGAAATTAATTATATGCATGTTCAGATATATAATTACACCTCACACTCTGTACTCTCTGACCTTCTCTCTAAAATTCTGACATTATCTTCTGTCCCTTTGTCTCGCCTCCACCTCATATTTCTTCTTTCTATGGATCTTTTTTATGCCTCTATTATTTACCCCTACTTGACTTGCAGTCAAGTAGGGCTGTGCCATTGTCAAGGGAGAGGGCTTCAAATAAGCCTATGGCTTGTTGCCTAATCCCATTTTTCTTCTAAATTTGTATCTATTGTAATTATTTATCTGAATGTCCATAGAGGGAAAAATAAATACTGTTTAAACTAAATGCTTTTTCAACGTCGAGGAATATGGCCCCAGTTTCCCAGCGTCTGCTTATTGCCGTTCTAATATCTTCCGTTAATCGATATACATGTTCTATGCCCTCTTTCCCGCTCCTATAAGCCCGTTGATGTTTGTTGAACAAATTAATGCTCTCTAAATGAGTCTTTATACGTGTGCTAATAATTCTTTCAAAAAGTTTGCCCGTGCATTTTAATAAGCTGATGGGCCTATAGTTGGTTGGGATAGTATGGTCCTTGCCGGGTTTAGGGATCATTGTCCCGATTGCAGTTTTCCATGTTTTGGGGAAGTAACCCAGTCTCAGGCATTTGTTATATAGGTTAGTAAGACGACTAAATAGCTCGTTCGGCGCCTGTCTAATTACGCCGTACGTGATATCATCGTCACCGGGTGCTTTGTTAGGTTTTCCCCGGTTCAGATTCCTTCTCACTTCTTCCAAATCGATTTCGGTCATTAGGAGATCGTCGTCGCCTGGTTAGACTTTATCTTTTAGCAGTGGTGCGAAGATTTCTGAGTTGTCATCGATATAATCGTTGACGAAACGTTTAAAACGTTTGTTAAATATATCGCCTTCATGGGTGGTGTGGATTTTGCGTAGACTCTCTGCGAAGATTTGGGCTTTTTCTTGGTCATTGTCAGATGTTTTTCCGTTTTGGTCAGTTAGTGATTTAGAATTATCTGATGCTGCATTGTTCCCTTGGCCCGTAAGCGTTTTGAATGTTTGCCAGAATTGTCTATCCATGTTTTGGTCGTTAAGACTGGTTGTTATTTTTTTCCAGTATTCATTTTTTTCTTATTTGATTTTTTGTTTAACTTGTCTATTGAGGTTATTATACAGTGTTTTATATTCATTGTCATGGGGGTTCTTCGCTGAGAGTCTCCGTATTTTCCTTTTGAACCTTATAAGATTCAGTGTATCTCTGGACACCCTCCACGTGTGAGCTTTTACCTCTTTTTTGGGGCATGCTAAGTTAAGTGCGTTGTTAAGTGTTTCCGATATATTTATTGCAGCTAATTCTAGAGCTCTGGGTGAATTTAAGTCAGAGTTTGACAGGTTTGAAATGATTTCTTGATTGAATTTTTGCCAGTCGGCTTTGCCTATGTTTCTTCTTAGTTTGACTTTTGCTGCTTTTGAATTTTGTTATTTTTAGTTCGAGCGGGAGGTGGTCGCTTCCAACATCAGCACCTATGGTGGTTTCGATGCAGAGTTTGGCAGCTTCCTCCGTAGCGAACGCATGATCTATTACATCCCATACCCTTGTTAGAGTTGAACAATGGGTTGACTCACCAGCATCGTTTAAGTGAATGAGCTCTAATTCTTCTTTAATATCAAATAGGATGTCTCCATGTTTGTTTGTTGCTTTGCTATTAAAAATTTGATGTTTGGCGTTGAAGTCGCCTAAGAATATACATTGTTTGTTTCTTGTTTTAAAGAATTTAAGTGTTTCTAGATTGGGTGAAGAGGTAATTTGTGGAGGGTAGTACAGGGAGATAATGGTGACTTTTTTGTTGTCAATAGTGATATCTATAGCAATAACTTCATCATTAATAACATTTCCATCATTATCAATAGGTGTGATATTTTCTACAAGTTTGTATTTTAGGCCGTGTAGGATAAGGAAGCCAACACCTCCGCCGTGGCAATTGCGGTCTTTTCGTATTAAGTTAAATCCTGGGAAACGGATTTTTGATTTATGGTCTAATTTTGTTTCGTTAAGTGCTATTATATGTGGTTTGTAATCTTCGATATATTCTATTATTTCTTGTTTGTGACCTCTGAGGCCATTAATGTTGATATGGGTTATTTTTAAATCTTCAATATTGAATGTAAAGGTTGTTGAATGTAGATATGGTTTTGCATTCCTTCTGGTTATTTCTCATCTTGAATGATTGCAAGTAATGTTAATTTGCAGCACTTATCCAAATAAAACTGAATTGGTTATGATGAATGACCGTTACTGTTTATTGTTCAGACAATCCCAACTGAAGGTGACGCTATTCTCCTTGAATTTACGAACTTCGTCTTGAAGCTTAAATACTGCTCAACAAGACTAAACTACAATACTAATTGTATACTGTTATCGCTTACAAATAGATGAACTGAAATAATGTGATGCGTTCAGATGCTTTGAGAAATGACATTCTTCAATGTCTTCAAAGTTCAAACTAAAATCAAGAATAAAATCTGACTGAGACTATACTGCAGACTCTAGTGCACAAATATACATACAAATGGTTGATTTATAATAATGCAAAATGTGTTTACGGGTGGAACCAAGTTGGTAGCTCTGGTATGTATCGACAGGCAAAACCTGTGATATGCAGTAATATCTGCATACATCCTTCCCGTATCATTCAGGTCTATCACCATACCAAACCACTTCAAAATTCGACAACTCGTATATGGCAAAAACTTTGTATGGATTGAATTTCATAAACTGGGCCCATGGATAACTCTGGTAGGCATTGGTACTCACAATCCGTGATATTATGCATATTCGTTCCCCATTTCTGGTCCATCACATGTCATAGAGCATCAAAATATGACAACCGACTCTTGAGTTATGATGCAAAATGTTTGTACGGACGGACGCACGGACGGCTCGAGACGTCAACTTATACCCGCCGACTAATATCGGGGGTATAATAACCATATATCTATGTGTATACCTAACCAAAACAATTCCCCTCCCCACCCACCCCGGTGGATAAGACTAAAGAGTTCTTTGATCATGCACACATAATTGTAGAACCCCTGACCTGTTTACCACTATTTACACTGGCCAGTGTTCTCTGTCAGACTAAACACGCTCGATATATTAAGGCTATAATGCGGTCTAGGGCAATTTGTGACATACAGTGTACCTACACAATGCTTTATTATTGTTGTTAGATACTGGAAACACCAGGAAACACCTGGAAATACAGTTTATTTTTCGTTTTTCTGACCTGTGCTTTACCGATTAAGGATGTTATTGCTTGAGTCTTAATTTTACACACATTGCACCAAAAAAGGATAGTGGAATGGATTGAAAGTCAGTTAACACAGTTATTGAAGAACGGCTAAAAAACGCTGAAATTTTGATAAAAACATGAGATAGGGGGTGGGTCCCTAACATTTGGAGGAACAAATTTGCACAAATAGGGTGGTGGGTCCCTCGGGGTCGGAATTTTTGTTTTGGGCCCTATATGTGCAATTGTTTTCCATACCCCCCCCCCCCCCACTACCGACGAGCATAACACTTTTTTGGGCATTGTGGAGAGGAGAATCAAAATATTAAAGAACAAAGAAACCGGCACCATTCACCAGCGCCGGAAAAATGATGCATGGAAAGAAATTTCTTAGGAAAAAGCAGGGAAATATCCAAACAGAACCAAAACACAAACAAAATTCTCTGAGACGTTATCTTCTTGGCTCTTCATTTTCACACTGTGCTAATTAAAAAACCTCATTAATATCATTGAAACTCATTCTGCAGATATATAAACGCAAGCATGGGTCTCCACACAATTGTACCCAAAAATTATACCGCTATACATGCCGATTGAGGCCGGTGAGTGTTCATGAATTAGTCGTAAGACGGCGTCAATTGACAAATAACAAATCTGATAGATTGGATCAATCACACCACCGACAGCGTGTGTCGTTTGCGCTAAAGCAAAGATACCTTTGCGTTCAGCCGCTACCATATAAACTACCTGGTTTATAACATAGGTTCGCTTGGTGAATAGCACCCCAGATGTCTTGGTTATATTACTAATCTTGGAAAATATCCACAGAAAAGACATTGTGTCATATTGTGGGAATAGGACATTACTCTTCGTGCTACTATAATTTCATAAAATAACTCGCATAGTGAGAAACCGGAAATATGTTGTTCTGATGGATATTCCCATAGCTCCTATCATCCTATGACATCTCCAGAACAGCCAGGCAGTAAACACCCATATAGGGCGTAATATTCGCTTTTGTTACAACCAGGTCCGATTCAGCACTATCGTAGAAAAGTAAACACTATATGTGGGTTATGCCATAAAACAGTTATTCTGGTCAGAGAATTAAGCAAAATCAGGTCCTGTCCCTTCTTGTGATAATAAATAGCGTTCGCTGTTAGTCTATTCCTGATATGGTCAAACTAAAAATCGCTTATTTCAGTTATGTGTGAAATATTGAACACGGGTGTAAAATTGCTATCTCCTAAGCAAGTTTATTTTCGGAGTATATAAAGCCCTCGTGTGTTTATCAACCTCGTTGACCCTGGATGACATAATGACTCAACCATGAATTAACATGCAATAAGAGTTTACGATCATATGTACACTATCTTTATATTCACGTCGTCATTCTCTTCGTCAATATCGTCTCATCATGATTGTTATCGTCGTCAACATTATCATCATCATCATCATCACCGTAATCATTATTATCGTCAACATGAGCATCGCCATCATCATATTTATCGTCATCGTAAATCTCTCGTCATACTATTTGTCACCAGCCACATCATCATCATCGTCATAGTAGTAACTCATCCTCACCATCGTCGTCACCATCATCACCAACACTAACAACAACCAACAACAAAAACAACAACACCACCATCATCAACACCATCATCATCATCATCATCTTCTTCTTCGTTGTCTTCGGTATTGACATCGTCATTAACGCCGTCGCATCATCACACATGTTACCTTTCATTCATTCGTATTAAGCTCTATTTTGAGTAGGATGCCAAGACCCTTTAAAATTAGTCAGACAAGGGTGTGACTAAACACCGCCCGGACCAGCCCGGACCAGCCCGGACCCCTCCATAGGGACTATATGAGTGATTTTAAGGCCAATATAAGTGCAGGGGTGTCATGGAAACCCACTCAGGGTCGCTGATAACCCTCAAAATGCCGGCACCGGTCAAAATGTTCGCCGCGAAATGAAGCTAACAGCCCGGACCGCCCCTGCTGCGTCCAGGTGTGATTTTAGTATCAATATATGTGCGAGGGTGTTAATGAAACCCAAACACGCACGGAGAGTGGTCAAGGTCAAACGGAAGTGCCGTTTATTAACCCCTAAACTTCCCAGATTCAGCCATAATTACAAAATTGTGCCCCAATAAACAAACTCACATCCCGGACCCTCTTAATGTCCACGTACTTCTAATAACTCCTTACATATGTGTTGTGGAACTACCCTCGACTACACTCACGAAGATATAAGGGCGAGTCGCCCACGAATATCTGGAAATTTACCCCCAAAATGCCGCCATCGCCGATTATGTTTACCGATATGGACGCTGACAGCCCATACCATCCCGGTCCAACCCGGTCCAGCCCGGACCCCCCATATGGACTACATGAGTGATTTTAAGGGCAATATAAGTGCAGGGGTGTCACAGAAACCCATTCAGGGTCGCTAGTAATCCTCAAAATGCCGGCATCGGCAAAAATGTTCGCCGTGAAATGAAGCTAACAGCCCGGACCGCCCCTGCTGCGTCCAGGTGTGATTTTAGTATCCATATCTGTGCGAGGGTGTTAATGAAATCCCAACTACGCACGGAGAGTGGTCAAGGTCAAACGGAAGTGCCGTTTATTAACCCCTAAACTTCCCAGATTCAGCCACAATTACAGAATTGTGCCCACGAATGCCTGGCAATTAACCCCCGTACTTCTAATAACTCCTTACATATGTGTTGTGGAACTACCCTCGACTACACTCACGAGGATACAAGGGCGAGTCGCTCACGAATGCCTGGCAATTAACCCCCAAAATGCCGCCATCGACCATTATGTTTACCGATAACGACGCTGACAGCCCGGATCATATTGATCCAGCCCGGACCCCCCCTCATATGGACTATATGAGTGATTTTAAGGGCAATATAAGTGCAGGGGTGTCATGGAAACCCGCTCAGGGTCGCTATTAACAGCCCGGACAGCCCCTGCTGCGTCCAAGTGTGATTTTAGTGTCCATATCGGCGAAAATGTTCGCCTCGAAATGAAGCTAACAGCCCGGACCGCCCCTGCTGCGTCCATGTATGATTTTAGTATCCATATCTGTGCGAGGGTGTTAATGAAATCAAAATACGCACGGAGAGTGGTCAAGGTTAAACGGAAGTGCCGTTTATTAACCCCTAAACTTCCCAGATTCAGCCACAATTACAGAATTGTGCCCACGAATGCCTGGCAATTAACCCCCGTACTTCTAATAACTCCTTACATATGTGTTGTGGAACCACCCTCGACTACACTCACGAGGATACAAGGGCGAGTCGCTCACGAATGCCTGGCAATTAACCCCCAAAATGCCGCCATCGACCATTATGTTTACCGATAACGACGCTGACAGCCCGGGTCATATTGATCCAGCCCGGACCCCCCCCCCCCCATATGGAATATATGAGTGATTTTAAGGGCAATATAAGTGCAGGGGTGTCATGGAAACCCGCTCAGGGTCGCTATTAACCCTCAAAATTCCGGAATCGGCGATAATGTATGGGGGGTCCGGGCTGGACCGGGATGGTCCGGGCTGGTCCGGGCAGTCAGCAACGTTTTCGTTAAACATAATCGTCGATGGCGGCATTTTGGGGGTTAATTGCCAGGCATTCGTGGGCGACTCGCCCTTGTATCTTCGTGAGTGTAGTCGAGGATAGTTCTACAACACATATGTAAGGAGATATTAGAAGTACGAGGACATTGAGGGGGTCCGGGCTGTGAGTTTTTTAATTGGGGGCGCAAATTGTAATTCTGGCAGAATCTGACAAGTTTAGGCGTTAATAAGCGGCACTTCCGTTTGAACTTGACCAATCTCCTTGTGTATTTGGGTTTCATTAATACCATCGCACAGGTATTGATACTAAAATCACAACTGAACGTATAGCAGGGGCTAATCACTCATATAGTACATATGGAGGGGTCTGGGTTGGATCGGGATGGTCCGGGCTGTCAGCTTCGTTATCGGTAAACATAAAGGTCGATGGCGGCATTTTGGGGGTTAATTGCCAGGCATTCGTGGGCGACTCGCCCTTGTATCTTCGTCAGTGTAGTCGAGGGTAGTTCCACAACACATATGTAAGGAGTTATTAGAAGTACGAGGGCATTAAGGGGGTCCGGGCTGTGATTTTGTTTATTGGGAGAACAATTTTTTAATTCTGGCTGAATCTGACAAGTTTAGGCGTTAATAGGCGGCACTTCCGTTTGACCTTGACCACTCTCCGTGCGTATTTGGGTTTCATTAACACCCTCGCACAGGTATGGATACTAAAATCACACTTGGACGCAGCAGGGACGGTCCGGGCTATTAGCTTCATTTCGCGGCGAACATTTTGGCCGATGCCTGTATTTAGAGGGTTGATAGCGACCATGAGTGGGTTTCCATGACACCCCTGCACTTATATTGCCCTTAAACTCACTCATATAGTCCATATGGGGGGGGGGGGGTCCGGGCTGGACCGGGATGGTCCGGGCATGTCCGGGCTGTCAGCGTCGTTATCGGTAAACATAATCGTCGATGACGGCATTTTGGGGGTTAATTGCCAGGCATTCTTGGGCGACTCGCCCTTGTATCTTTTGTGAGTGTAGTCGAGGGTAGTTCCACAATACATATGTAATGAGTTATTAGAAGTACGAGTACATTAAGGGGGTCCGGGTGTGAGTTTGTTTATTGGGGGCACAATTTTGTAATTGTGGCTGAATCTGGGAAGTTTAGGGGTTAATAAACGGCACTTTCGTTTGACCTTGATCACTCTCCGTGCGTAGTTGGGTTTCATTAACACCCTCGCACAGATATGGATACTAAAATCACACCTGGGCGCAGCAGGGGCGGTCCGGGCTGGTCCGGGCTGGTCCGGGCTGGTCCAGGCGGTGTTTAATCACACCGGTCAGACAATATTTGGAGTTTCAAAAGAGACATGTCAGTTTAACGATCACTGTTCCAACGTACTGTGTTACACATGCTATTTATGTCAAAGCAGAAAGCTAATGTTCGATGTGTAGTGTATATACGTATTCAGAAGCATGACTGCTTTCTTAAAATGAGATCAACCGGAACGTCTTAATAATCTGTAGTACATATCGCTACTCTGTTAACAGTAATCCGAATTCTTATTAGGTGGGAGTACATATGTGTATACTTTGAATAGTAAATCCGCATTAGCGTGTTTACCAGATTACGCTGGAGATGTTGTGGTAACTTGTTACGACCATTGCATATATACGGAACCCTTACATAGACAAGCAAGACTTACGGCTAGTCGGGATGTATATCGTTGTGACGTGTATCATGATGAGTATGTGTGTATTCTCTGTTGGTTGCGACAGCGTTAGGACTATCAATGAATGTAAGTACATATTACGCGGTTTGAAGCTGCACATAGTCCCCACAAATTCCGTTTTTTCAATACATTGCGATTATATTGAGAGCGTTCAAAGTCAGTCGCATACATGAAGCCGATTCCTGTCAGAAGAAAACGAAACTTGCTATGTGTCGATTTTAACCCTTTATTTCCAAAATTGATTCTCCCATTTAGTTATTGAAGTGTACATTGGAATGGTCTATAATTCACCTGGAGGGACGTTCCGGAAATATAAGCAGACAACAGACATACACAACGATAATATAAGTGCCAAAGGATTTTTATTAAAGGGATACTGTACACTAAATCCGGCAATGTTTGGGACCATCTCCTTTCATACTCAACAGAATATATACAACATATGAATGAATTTGAGCCATGGATTAGTGCAAAATACACCCATTTACCATATGCACTATACAAACAACATGGTAATTATGACGAAAATGAATTTATGACTCTAGCCATACATTCATTTTTATTATAATTACCAATTTACCATGGTGTTTACATCGTTCATACGGTAAATGAGTGTGTTTTGCACTAATCCATGGCTCAAATTCATTCATTTGTTGCATATATTCTGTTGAGTATAAAATGAAATGGTCCCATACATGGCCGTATTTAGTGTACAGTACCCCTTTAATTGCTATGTGACATATATTTTACTTAAAAGGATATGGCTCATTCGAGATTCCAAATTACGTCTACGTAATTTAGAAGGAGTTATAAGCTAGGTTGACAAATACACGAAATATTGTTATACCGGCTTCATGTGGTTTGAAAAGTAATCTCCGTGGTCACAGCAATTTTCCAGTTGTTTTCAATATTTCGCACAAACGCTCTGTATTTCTATCATATCAGGAATAGACTAACAGGGAACGAACTATTCCGTTCCATGCCCTGCAAATGGCTGGGAGGGGTTTTGGGACTCAAACATCGTGTTCAAAGTTGTATTTTTGATGACTTCAATACTTCAATTTGTCTGGGTCGTATAATGTTCGTAGAAAGGTAGTTCAAGTATGTATTGAACTATTTCGATACCGGGAACAATTCAAAAGCGAATATTATTAGGTGTGTTTTGTATCGTACACCATCAGAGTGGCTTTAAAAATACAATTAAATATATAGAGTTCTAATGAAACATGTAATGTTATAAAGTATTCACATTTCTGTTCCGGTCCACAGAAAGTAATTGGAGAACAAAAACTGTTATAATAGTTTTCTCAAAATTAATATTGTATACCACACAGATACACACCAATTTCCCTCGATTTTAACAGTAAATCACCAATATTCATATAATTAAAACATATTGCCCAGACACTCACTCCAGTATAGTGCGAGTTCGTTGAATTTGTATATGTATGTAATCATGCATATTACGGAATTGCTATTCTTATGTCATAAACATAGTATCTTCTTTCCTCAGGCTTACTATTGTGAACATTTCGATTACTATTTTGTATAGTAGATAAGTTATGAAAATATCAATAGATTGTTCTTAATAATTGGGGGGGGGGGGGATTTCCTCTTCCCTGATGATATGAATACTTGCAAAAAATACATGCAGTGACTGCTTATAAATAGTTATTTATTAACAACTTTCAACTTCGGGAAACGGTTACGTAAACGCTCTTTAATATTCTGACCATAAAAGTTACATACTAATACCATTTATCTTTGGGCATAAACAATTGTATACATGTGTATATACACATAACGATCACTTTGTCGTGCCTATACGACAAATCACTAGGTTTAAAGCGGCGGATTTCATTATATTCTAACGACAAAAGCTGCCAAAGTCTATATGGTGTGGTATTAAACCTATATAGCATATTGCAATCCATTAAGTTAAGGTAGAACTAACGTTATTACTTCGAAACAGAAAGGCGGACGGACCGTTAGACGAATATGCGAACAAAGATTCAAACTGGACTTGTGTCATGTTCCGGGAACCCAAAATAGATTGGCAAATGCACGAATATTTTTTCTATCGGTGCCTTATTATAAAGAGCGATTACGATTTGTTACCTTCTGATATGCTAATTAAAGAGCGTTCGTTTTAAAAAAAAGGAAACAGCTAATACACTCCCGTCACTTTGGTGGGTCTTTTAAGATAATATAGACGCAGCGAGAGTACTTGAACCATATGAGTTTTTGCTATTTATTTTGTTAATTAACATTAGAGAAATGATCCCGAATTGACTTTCGGGGCAAACTGCCACACTTCTAATAGCCCATGGGCTGGTAGGACCCATCGTGCTCCCCCACATAACTTAACTTCTTTTGTATGTTCATGTAACATAGTGTGTATTATTCAGGAAAAATGATGTGAACAGCAAATA
The DNA here is from genome assembly GCA_032622095.1 of Siphonodentalium dalli. Classification (NCBI taxonomy): domain Eukaryota; kingdom Metazoa; phylum Mollusca; class Scaphopoda; order Gadilida; family Siphonodentaliidae; genus Siphonodentalium; species Siphonodentalium dalli. The sequence continues at coordinate 239,937,809 of CP136061.1, read as the reverse complement.
TTTTGGGTTCTAGTGTACATTCTGGGTCAATGTATAGCCGTACTCAGTTACCATCTGTTTCCGATTATGATGGGGTGGGGAAACGGTATCCCATATAAGTAATGCCATTGGAATTGGATTTTAACATGTGATGTGTCAGTTTGCAGTTATCGCAATACTCTATCCACTGGTAGCAAACAAATATATGATTTTGTCATTGATATCGTCATCAGAGGTCAAAAGTTCACGCGACGTCAATGAAACACAACTATAGTATTCTGGAAGCTGACAGGGTATCCATAAACCCCACACCACAAGACTTAACTTCACACCACTTTTCTTCCTTAATATGCCCCTTAACGTTTAAGCTATGTTTTTAAGACAGGCACTATATATAAGTCGGTTTGTTGCAAATTATAGAGAGAAATTGTTGACAAATATACACTAATGTATGTTGTTATAAGGCTATGACACAATGCTAGCGTTTTAGGGCAAAATTGGAACTTCCCGGTCTAACATGGCCACCAAAAATGGCCACCAAATGTCGAAAATGTGACTATTTTTACTAATATTTTTTAATAATGTAGTTTCTGCTGTTTGGAACTGGCTGAGCACTGCGATTGTATTTGTCTTGTTTACTGATCATTGGAGCAATGAAATATGGCATTATATGGGTCCCAGGCACTTCCGATCCCTCACAAAATTAATTTAAAGAACGCGGTATAAACTTTCACAAAATAAAATCACCATTCGGATTCTAGTCATATTTCAAAAAATAAATGAACATAACTGTGAACCAAAAATGTCTCCAAGATGGCGGCCAAATTATAGAAAATCGTAGATATTGTCCCAGCGCATATTGCAATCACTTACAAGTTGTGGTTGATGAATACAATCGACCAATATGCCTTATATACATTGAATACTAACATTACTGATGCACATTGGTTAATAGTTACTAGTGTAACCACTGACATTACCAAAAATATTACATATTCGGTACAGTCAATATCGGCAAAAATTAACTTCTCAATTTTTCAAGTAAAATGAAACTATCTTGGCGGTCATTTTGAGTCAAATAACAATTTTGGTTCCATTGAGTTGGAATATTCGTAAGTAATGTACACCTCACTTACTATGCACAGTTCTGTTCATATAAAAGAAAAATATGATTAGGATCCAAATGGTGATTTTTGGTGAAATTTTATACCGCGTTCTGTAAAATCAAATGTTTGAGGGATCGGAAGGGCCTGGGACACACACAATGGCATATTTCATTGATTCAATGATCAGTTAACATGGCAAATACAAAATAAAGTCGCAATTCTCAACCCGTACCGAACAGCTGAAACTAATCTAGAAAATATTAGTGAAAATAGTCATATATTCCACTTCCGGCGGCCATTTCGGTGGCCATTTTGGACCTGGAAGTTCCAATTTTGCCCTGAAACGCTAGCTTCACATCAATATGTACATTTGTCAAGAATATCTCTCTATAATTTGCATCAAACCGACTTATAGTGCCTCGTCTTTAAAAAATCGGTGGCCATGTTGGACGCAATCTTGTTTCGTGTCTACGCCGTCCCATTTGTTTTCGTGTTAAAATTGCTTAGGCCAAAAAAAAATTGTATGTTTCCGACAACGGAGTGAAAAAATTAGGGTAGGTAGGTAGGGAAATTTGTTTTTTTTATTTTATTTTGATATTTTTTATCCAGCTGCAGAAATATTGAATTACCTCAACCGAAGTGACATAAAATGCCAACTTGTGTTGTGGGGAAAGAGTATTACTTGATAAACACAATGGAAATAGACATTAAGATTGATGAAAGATCAAACTTACTTCATGCTTAAGTATGTTATTTATTATTCACATACCACATTTTCATAAATTTGGCTATAAACTTGGTACGAAATTGATGTCACTAACTTTTATAAGAATTTTACCCATAATACCGCCATTATACCTTACTTGTATTGTGACGACTACATCGCATTGTCTGGAGGTAGCCAGTACACCCAACCTAGCATGTCTGGTTTTTGGAAACAGTATCTGTACCCCTAACATATTTGGTGATAACCTCTATACATGTATATATACAGATACACACACCATGTCTGTTGATAGTGCTCCTACCGGTACTCTCGGGCTCCAAATAAAAGTGCAGGCCCAAATAATAGTGCAGGGGAAAAAATCCATTGAAAGTTAATAATAGCACAGTGGAAACTCGGAGCAAAACATCAACTATAGTTAAAACAATTATAGTACATGTAGATCAAGCATAGGAATCAACATAGTATGTGTCATGTCGTGTTTTATTCAATATTTAAATGTTCACATGTATGCCATATATTTGAATATGTACATGCATAAAGTTATAAGCTCATCAATTTGGTATCATAATCATATAGAAATCTTGAGTTTGTGCTGATTTCAATTTTCATAGCCTCAAAATTAATAAACTTGCAGACTCAAATAAGCACTGTGCAGGGAGGAAATTTCCCAAGAAAATAATAAATGTGCGTGCATGTTTATTTGGAACCCATGAGTATGTTCCATAAGTCCCAAGCAAGGCATACAGGTAAAGCAGGCATGAGATCCACTCTCATGAGATTAAAATTGAAAAATTAATGCCCATCAATCAACAACCCATCACACACCTGGGGCTTTTGAGACAACTGTCACTTCACAGGCATATGTTAGAAACCATGTGTTTTGCACACTAATGTTCATCAATATTTATGAGCATTAGTGGTAAAAACAGTGTTTTTTTGTTTTTGTTTTTGTTTTTAGAAAATTTTGACTTTTTCTCAAAATATCAATAAAAAGATTAGGGTCGGCGGGTTATTTTTAGGGTCGGTCGATGTACGGAAACATAGCATCTTTTATTTTTGGCCTTAGTAGTTGAGGGACATAACAAGGAAGAAAATGAGTGGGGTGAAGTTAAGTCCTGTTGTGTGGGGTGTAGGGGTACCCTGTCAGCTTCCAGAGTATTATAATATGTGTTTTCATTGCCGTCACGTGACATTTTTACCTCTGGTGACGCCATCAATGAAAAATCAGATATGTTTACTACAAACGGACAGAGTATTGAATACATTCAAAACGGCACATCGCATGTTAAAATCCATTCAAAATTAAATCACTTATATTGTATACCGTTTCCCCCACCCCGTCATAATCGAAAAAAAAAATGGTAATTGAGTTAGGCTAAACATTGACCCAGTAGGTACACTAGGGCCCAACATATTTGCTGTTACATACTTTTTCCTGAACAATACACATTAGGGTACATGAAATTACCAAAGAAGTTAAGTTATGTTGTGTGCGCACGCTGTGTCATACCAGCCCATGGACTATAAGGGTGTTGTAATTTCAGAATAACTGTTTTGTCAAACTAATCACCCATTAAATTTGACTGGCCTAAATTTCCAGGGACAATATTGTTACCAAGATTGGTAGGGATCAAGCAGCTTTAATGGAAATCAAGTAAACCCTTGTTTGAAAATTACAAAATGTTCTTAACTCTGATAAAATCAAACTTGACCTTTATTTTAATGTTTAAACCTGCGAAAACCACAGGCAGTCAACACTAAAGTTATCATCCGGAAACGAAAATTTTACCTGTATTTTGTGGTACTAATATAATCCTGCATAACAGATTGCATTCCATTCAGTTCAGTTGAACTAAAGTAATCGGGAAACGGACAGTCGGGCGGGGGGCTGGACAAATGGACTGCTAAACCAAAACATCGTACGTTTTAAGAAAGGGAATTTAAATACTACTTTAACATCAACACATATTGTATCGCTATATACTGACTTGAGGACCCGGCAGATATTTTTCAAAACGTGTCCAATATAGAGATGGGTAATATTATGTTTTAAGTATTTACAAACTTTATAACATAATTTTCCCATCAGTCATTAACAGGATTTATATGTGTCTGGTTGGTGCAAATTAATGTGTGTTCTAATATCACTGATCTTGGTATATTATCTTACCAGGAGTCGGTGGTTTCTATGTGCAGCGGGTTCATGTCCCAGCGATATTTAAAAAAAATTGCAGGTCATTACCCGTCGCAACAGAAGATAGTGTCGTGATAAGACATTGTCCGGGATTTGAGGTGTGAAGTAAAACTTCTCTGTTAAAGTTTATTTTTCTCAGTGGATTGTGATTCACAGTTGTATACATTTGATAAGATATTATCGCCAACAATACGGATTAAACTTACTTAGTTCATACTGTATAATTCGTCGGCAATGTTTGACGTCATGTTTGATTCCAAGATATGTTCAAGGGTGTGAACTCATTCACATCCATGCAGAAATTGAAGCCCATACGATCCAGAATCTCAATCCGCGGAGAAAATTATGTTTAACAGAGAATTGTTACTTACCCCAAAGATTGCTCCTCTAATTGAGGACTAACCTCGTTTACTGATATTAATGACATTTAGATTGAAAACGTCTAACTTGGCAAGTCAAGCAATATCAGACTATATAATGTTCAACACGGTGTGGTTGCTGTCTTTATGTTACGGTTCGTGTCTCATTGACAACTGACGAAATTGCCGTGTTAAGTTGCACGATAGAACGTAACTGTCTGACTGCTTGATAATCTTTCTGGTATGCCTAACGGGCCAAGTTTTGAAGTTGTTCGATATAAACCTCCCTAATAATTCACAAGAAACACAAAACAATCGCCGAAATCATCATTCGTTAACGCTGGAATCCGGTTGTGATGAAGATAACAATACATGTACATGTACTCGCAAGTGCATTATCTTACATTTTGTTCCAGGTCTTAGCGTTTCTACTGTCACTGGATGTAATGTTAATAAAATAGTCGATGTAAACTGTTCTAAAGCTTTTATACACTGGGACCTGATGTGGTATGCCCAAGCTATACAAGGAACTGCGTGCGAAATGAACATAAAAGGCCGCACAAAACTTTTCACCAGAGAACAGAAAGTTCAATACCACGAGAAGTGTTCGGGAAAGTCAAGTTGTAGTGTTCCTGTTGTATGGAACAACATGGGACCAACGAACAGCCCGATAAGGTCGAGTGCTGTTTTTCTGCCGCATTACTGCATACCAAGTAAGTAACAATGACGTGAACATGTTTATACGAACCTGACATAACATCTGGAGATTATTGCATTATGTGAGGCACACGAACTTGTCCGTACGACATGTTGAATGCGTTATATTTCCCACCACAGCCCACAACCAATGGCACTATGCAGGTACACTTGCAAATATATTTACACTAAAACGACACCTCAATCATAGTAGAGAGGTTTAGATTGAAAACCTGCAAACTTGTCCCACCATTATTGTGTAGCTAGAGATCTTGACCGATCGTAGAACAACTATAGCTTAATTGTCGTTAACCACATCACTGTATTATGTTCCAAGGACTGTGTCCGACCATGAACATGGTATATTCTTAACAGAGCAGTGCACAAATATGTGATGGGTGTCACGCACCTGATTTCTCATCGTGGTTTAGCTTGCAGCGACATCATGTGAGAGTCGGGTGCAAGTGCGTAGTTGCAACCAAGACCGCGTCCGCCCAATCATACACATTATACAGAGCGTGTATCAATATGCACATACAGTAATGCCCTAATTAATCGACTCCATAACCACAGCAGAATTATGGGTAACTTTTCAGGATTTAGTCGGAAATATGGCTTGTTGCCATTCATATGAAAGCTCTCGTCGATTAATTAGGGCATCACTGTACTTCAGTTTGTCACAATGTTTACCGTGGCATCAGTAGCCAGATAGGTAAATAATATCAAACGGATATTCATTTTAATGCTAACGCACAACATTTGACACATAACGAACGCCAGATATTACGTCAAATAAAAAAGCAGAACGACAGTCCTATTTCGCTTTTTCGCTGTATTTCATATTTCGATTATTCGCTATATTTGACATATTATGGGATATGGGATTATATGACACCCTACATTCTGATATTAAGAATATCCACCCGTGCTCGCGATTAGATGAGCCATCCAATCGTGAACCCCGATTTCATATTGTTTGCTATCAAATCCTTGGCGTATTGGCTGGATTAATCAACAATGTCTGCATCAATATCTATATTTTCGAATGTAAGTATGTCTGCATGTCTGTCTACCTGTGTTTTATAGAAATTCACGGGGCCATTCAGGTGGCAAAAAGGGTCTAACATGTATAACTTTGTACGAGGAAGGTAATGGTGCGGGTTAGAATTTTCGAAAAGTGACGCTGTTGTTGTCAGAGGCAGAAAAGGGGCGGGGCAGCAACAAATCTCGCCGATTTTCACTAAATTTATACACAATCATCCCCATGATATGAGGACTCTAATGGTGGTGTTTAAAGATGCAAAAAGTGGCGCTGTTCGAGTCAGTGGTGCACGCAAGGGAGAGGGGCACCAAATTGATAAAAATATTTTTGCACCGATTTCCACTGAATTGATACACGTTCTTCTCCATTATACAATGATTCTAAACATGTGATTTAAAGATGCCGAATTGGTTCCATTTGGATGAGAGATTGGGTGGGGTGGGGTGGGGGCACAATTTTTTTCAAAGAATATGTTTAGTCGCTGATTACCACAGCACTTATACATAATCATATCCATGATATCAGGAGTCTAATGATGTGGCTTAAAGCTGTCAAAGTGGCGTAAGTTGAATCAGGGAACAATAGAGGGGAGACGGGCACCAAAATTGATAAACATATTTTTAGCTACGATTTCCACCAAATTGATACACATGCACGAATGGGGAGAGGGACGCTAACATTAATACATTATACATTATATTTAGCGCCAATTTACACCAAAATGATACATGTTCTTCTCCGTGAAACAGGGAATCTAATCGTGTGATTTAAACGCGTCACACTGGTACCGTTTTGGTCAGAGATGGGGGTCATGCACTACATTTGATCAGAATTGTTTTAGTCGCCGATTACCACCAATTTTATATATAGTCATCACATAATAAGTATAATGGCGGTGTTGAGACAATGATAGGGAGGGGAGGGTCACACAAAAAACTGATGAAAAATATGTTTAGCGCCAATTTCCACCAAATTCATACACGCTATTCTCCAATGATACGGGGTATCAAATCGTGTGGGTTAAAGACGCCACAGTTGGGGCCTATATTTGCGAATGTATGTCTGTCTGTGTTCTCCGCGTGGACCATCTAGATGGCGCCAAAGGGATCTAACGGGGGTAACTCTTTTACGAGGAAGGCAATGCAGCGTGCTAAACTTGTCTAATGTTACGCGTTGGTGTCAGGGTAGAAAAGGGGGAGGGACAGCGAAAATGATGAAACAATTTTGTCGCCGACTTCCACTTACATGTATATACATAATCATATCCATGATATGGCGCCGTTGGGGTCAGCGGTGCACGGTGGGATAGGGATGCCACAATTGATTTAAAAAAATATATTTTAGGGCCGATTGCCAGCAAATTTATACTTATTCTACTCCATGATGCGAGGAATATAATTGTGTGATTTAAAGACACAACATTTGTGTCGTTTTGGGTGAGAGATAGGGGCACTAAATTTGATTATTTATGTCAAAAGTGGCGCCGTTCGAGACATGAATGAGGGGAGGGGCACCAAAACTGATACAAATATGTGTAGCAATAATGTCCACCAATTTCATAAACGTTTTCTCCAATGATACGAGGAATCTGCCGTTTGGGTCTTTGATGGAGGGAGGAGGGCCCTAACATTGATAATTAGTCGCCGATGTCCACCAAAGCTATATAATTGTTCAATCGACCAAATTAAATCACTTGAACAATTATATCTTCTCAACTGTCATATTTATATGGGGACGGGAATCAGATCATAGCATATACATAGAAGAATGCATTAAACGTATATTAACATTCTATTTAAGAGATACATATATATTTGAGGGACCTTGAACCGTAAATGGATGGCATGTTCGAATGGCTCATGTATTATAACACAATTGAGTTTGTTCCATTCAAGATATTTTCCACAAACATAGATACAATTTGTCAAGCGAGATGGAAATGTATAGAAGGCCTGTTCAAAAAGTGGTCACAGTGTGCAGTCAAATATAGTGTCTTCTGAGATAAAAGAATACTAGTCAGTAGCACATGACTTTTCAGAATCCTCCAATACTGGCATCTGACAAGGGTACATCTGCCGGATACAGAGAATTTCTTTATATTTTTAGAACAGACTCAAAGCCTAACATTAACAAATTAAAATATCGCCCTGTGTCAGGCACATGTAGCTGGTATATAGCAACATTTCTTTAAAACTGAGAATAACTAATAATAACAGAGCAGCACCTATACAATTCTTTAACCCTTTACCCAACAGAAGGGCCCTGTGCCAATGCATTCTCTTATATATGCGAGTCGACCATAGGTCGCCTCGCACATATAAGAGAATGCATTGGCTTAACACATTAAAAATTATAAAATTGTTAAAGAATGTAAGAAAAAATGGTAAAAAGTGTTAAAAAAAGATTTTTTTTAGGCCAATGCATTCTATTATATATGCGAGGCGACCTATGGTCGACTCGCATATATAAGAGAATGCATTGGCACAGGGCATAACTGTAACTATCACAATGTGGTCAAGGAGCCGGTTCCAATGATATCCATATTTGTATGGTTTTATTGAGACAGACCGAAGATATTTTAGGCTGTTGAAGCTTTATTTGGCCGGTTTTGGCCGGTTTGTTGGGTAAAGGGTTAAACATACATATCATCATGGTGAGATGATAAAGAGATGTCCTCAAAATCTTAGTCTAACCCACTAGATTGATTTAAACAACTCTACATATGTGAAACCCAAGTGTTTATGATTTTCATGTTTTGATCCCAATAAAGATATCTAAAAGCAAAATAATAAAAGAAACAAACGTCAATTCCAACAGCGTTGACTGTATGTTTTAAAAAATGATAACGCCGAGAGTTCGCGCAGGTGTAAATAGATAAATACTTATTTATTGGAAATCTTTATCGATAAACGAAAGGACAAGAATAACTTTTTGTGATACCATTTGGATATACAATTTAAGAGAGTGCGTGTAACAATAATCCCTCCAAATGCCTGGGCAACGCCGGGTAATCCTGTAGTCCGGTCGATAAACTAAAATTTTACGATCAACCTAGACAAAATTTGGACTAAGTTGGTTTTATTACCATTTTGAAGAGGAAGATATCCTCTATAGCATATCCAAAATCTGCTAAAATCCGCTTTGAGAAATTTTTGTAATACAAGATGGCGTCCAAGATGGCTGCCATTTTCCGTTAAGTCAGTTTGATGCAATTAAAGTGTCATCTTGTCATAAATCTTGTCATATGTTTACACATGTATACATTTTTGTGAATCTAAGACATAACGTCACCTTGTTATGTCTTACATACATTGAACACTAACATTTTTGATGCACCTTGATTAATTTTTAACTATTTTAACCACTGAACTTACCTATATTTATGCGCATTTTCTGTCACAAACTTGACATCAAAATCGGCAAAATATCTCTGCTCAGGTTTTATCCTTTTTTAAAAGTAAAAGATGGAACTATCTTTGGTATCAAATGTGTATATTGTTTTGATATGTGTTAAATGTTACACACCGATGTGCTTTTAGACAAAATTATCCAAGCTATCTTGAGTAATTTTGTCTAAAAGCACATCGGTGTGTAACATTTAACACATATCAAAACAATATACACATTTGATACCAAAGATAGTTCCATTTTACTTTTAAAAAAGGATAAAACCTGAGCAGAGATATTTTGCCGATTTTGATGTCAAGTTTGTGACAGAAAATGCGAATAAATCTGGTAAGTTCAGTGGTTAAAATGTTAAAAATTATTCAAGGTGCATCAGAAGTGTTAGTATTCAATGTATGTAAGACAGAATAGCTACAACTTATAATCGGTTGCACGGCATGCCGGTGTAATATTTAAAATAAATTCATATTTTGGCAGCCATTTAGAGCCAAAGTGACAATTTTTGTACCATTGAGTTGGAGTATCCATAAGAAATAGAATGCATCACTTACATTGCACAGTTCTCCCTATTTCTTGATGAAAAATGACCATAATCGCAATGGTGATATTTTGTGATATGTCATATCGCATTCTGTAAAATAGAATATTTGAGTGATCGGAAGGGGTCGGAACCACATGCATGAATGGCATATTTCATTGCTCCAATGGTCAGTTAACATTCTAAATAGAAAATAAAGTCACAGTTTTCAATCAATTCTAAACAGCAGAAACTTATCTTAAAAATATTAGTAACACACATAAAAAAAGGCGGCCATCTTGGACGGTAAGTTCCAATTTTGGCACAGAAAGGTGGCGTTATGTCCTAGCTTCACAAAAATGTATACATGTGTATACATATGACAAGATTACTCTAATTGCATCAAACTGACTTAACGGAAAATGGAAGCCATCTTAGGCGCCATCTTAGATTCCAAAAAATGAGAATTTGAGCGGATTTTGGATATGTATTAGAGGATATAATCCTCTTCAAACTGGTATATAAGCAACTTAGTCCAAATTTATTCTAGGTCAAACCATTTTGGACTGGACTACTGCTATTATGTTAAATATACCGTATAATAATAAATAATAAGCAAATACAGTAACATATTTAATACATGTATTGTATTTGCACTGTATTTCATGAACTGTTTTCTGTTTGTATATTCGTTACAATGTATTTGTTTTGACGAATAACATATATAAAAACAAACCTACAAGTTCCGTTTTGTTACGCTAATTATATTTAATTTTCAGGCCACAATGTGTTTGACATAACATCGATGGTCTCGCACGCGAAAGTAGAGAAGTATGCGTATCTCGTATATAGGACAGAAACTTTGGCTACACGACGTCTTGTCAAATATCGATGCGAAGTAGCCACTACATCGGGGAGCGTACGTATCGCTGCTTCAACAGTAATATTTCCAAACTGTTGGTCAGGGAGCGGAACATGCAGTTCGCTCGGTGTCTGCGTCGATGGTGGTAGATGCACATCTATATGGGGAAATGATAAACCTCTGACTGTTAAAATCAACGAAACTATATACAACGGAGACGCATCATCGGTCGTCCTGACTCTGCAAATCTATCCTAAAAATATTCCTATTATTTGGATCAACGTCACATCAGGTGAGTTCGAAACACAATTTATCAGCGAATTGCTATTGTGCAACATGAACATTTATATGGACGACGGGAAATATCATTTTGTACCGAGTTGTTCCGATTTCGTGTCTTTGATAAAGATTAGTCGTTTGGAATGTGAGTACCTCCATGACGTACTCCTGCCACAATCTCTAATGTAAAGAATTAAAGCTTTATGATACTGTTACCCTTGTATTCTTAATGTGTAACATGAATATGAACGACAGAAAAAAACCCAGTTTTTACATTACCCTTTCTTGACTTTTTAGAACCAAAGTTTGATTGTATTTGTTCCGAAAAAGCAAACATCCTAAGAAAAACCATATTTTTTCAGTGAACGTGTGGTCAACGACCTTTTACATTTCATAATGAACCAAAGCCGGACGCTTTGGTCGCATATAGACTATATCTGATTTTGTGACGTCACCAATTATTATCTAATACGACACTACTGTTTTGAATTTTTGCGAGCACTTTTGTTGCACAGTAGATCTGTGGCCTTAAAGCATTAATGTCGTAATCCGAAATAAACGTGTGCGTCTTTCAATGGCCGGCGTTCCAAAATGAGGGGAGTTATTATCGGGATTATGCACAGTGGTTTACATTTTATTGAGAACATAATTATAGCATATGGACTGTCAAATATTTGCATTGGAGTGGCTCAGTGGCCTATATAAAATATAAATGTCGCGTGCAATGGGAAAATCCCAATCACTCTGGCTGGGCTGGAGATAATACTGAAATCGAAATCGACAAGAAACACATATTTATGAACAACGCAGAAGATACATTCAGGTTATCGCAAATTCGGTCAATGTTGAAAGCTACACGATGACGTTGTTCGCCGAGTTTCGTTGAAATCGATATTTTATGTATGAAATGAACATGATGAAATGGACAAGCTTTTTCGAATAGTACACATCTCAATCGGATTCCGCACACAGCGTCAATAATATAATGGTTAATTTCAGTAAAATACTCACATCTAGACAACAACCGACAGTCTTGACTTTTGCATACTTTCAGTTTGATGTTGATCGTTTATATTCTATTATAATTTGTACAAAAGGAACGGCTTTTAAAAGTTTTTTATTTAGGTTTTAAGTCTGAGTCGGTGAGCTCGCAGTCTGTTTGCATTGTGAATCTCTGATTTCTCACATGCCTTGATTTAAGATATGATTGACCTAATTTATACACGAAATTGCTATAGGACCCACTCTGTCGATGAACCCTTGTATATGTCTGGAGTGTAATATATCATAATCACACCACGATATAAGGCACAAGTTAATATTATTTGATGGGAATACGAATGTATGAAGTTGTTTTATAGGATTAAAAAGACACAGATATATCCTAGCTTATGCGTGTGTTTAGCTGTGGTTCGTTAATTACGCTAGCGTACGGTCATATTATGCCAACCGACATTTCCGTAGAAACACAATCCCTCCACTTGGTATCTATACACACAACATCATACATGTACCACGTTTGGTTTGTATTATGTTTGCAGACGACGGTGAAGATGGCGACGAATATTGTGACTCAAAGGCCGGCATTACCATCAACTGCAGCTCCACAGGTGCGTTCGTATTTCACAAGTGGCATTGTTTTAGTCATCGGGCATCAGCGCTGAATAATACAGAATACAGGCATCTAACATACATGTACACATTCGCGTTCGTGATGGTTGCATCGCAATGTCTCTATAGCATGTAATTGTATATCATGTTGTATATAATGCCTCCATTTTGTGGATAAAAACAATATCTCTCTCTTACAACAATCATTACAAAGTGACTAATACAATATAAAAAACACAGCCTGCCTATAAATAAACATCTATATATATGATACAAGAAATTAGAATATGCTGACTTGCTATTGTTACAACAATTTCGCTTCGCGGCCACAATGTGTCCTGATTTGCTTTACAACCGTTCGCTGGGAACACTGGTCGCACATATGTACATCTATTTCTTGGCAAGACTAGCGTATGTGAGAGAGAAAGAGAGAAAGAGAGATAATGTTTATTCCTCCAACACATGAAGATATTATATACATGAGTGAGTTGCACGGTCATTCACATGACCAATGACACAATAATTATATACAGAAAGAGTACACATGAATGTTATGTGTTATTAATCACACATGGATGTGTCAATTAAGCACACAATACATATGAATGTGAGGCAGTCCATGAAAAGAATTTCCTCATCACATAATTGCATTATAATTGGGTGACTGGTGCCACCATCAGCTGCATATGCGAGAAATGATTCTGGTGTGAGATTGTCTAGCAATGTATATACTTGTTTAGAATTTTGTACCAGAAGACGTTTCTCAGTTCTTGAATGTGAGCGGAGAAGCAGTGAAGGAACATATGTGACATCTGGCATGAATATGAGGAGTGGCAATGTTTGCATACTTCAGCGTCGTCATATGTAGTTTTGGAGAGGACGTTTGACGTTTGCCATGCAAAGAGATTTCGGCAGAATTTAGTTTTTTTCTCTGGCGATCTGGTTCTCTCCAATCTGAGTTTGGACAAGGCTTTACCGTGCGGAAAAAAAGTCAGATGTGCGTTCGTTAAGTTGGCAGTAGATGTTGCGTTCGGAGTATTAATATTCATGATTTATTAATATTGAAAATAAGAAGAAAGTGACAGTTGTTTTACAGACATCTATGTTATTTGTCACGAAGGCATTGCAAGTGTCCCTCTAAATCAGCCTGTTCTCTTGAAAATAAGCCCATGTTGAACTTATTTAAAAAACAAGTAAACCCATGTCGGCACTATTTGAATCTAAATTACTCTCTATATGAACCAGCATCGATCGGCTACCAGATGTACGCTCTTTATAATGTATTTCCGCGCCATAGAACGGAATAACTGGTATAAGTCCACTGTGGGATTATTTCGGAATAAAATAAGTCCAGTATGAACCTATGTGAGTATTTAGGTCGGATATGAACCTATGTGCACGAGGACATGTTGTCAACATATAAGTTATTTGCTCAGTGCATACTGTAAATACACAAATGTAACGAGGTGGGATGACAAGTGATACTATACTTATACTAATCTCCCCCGCATCTCTGTTGTGTATACAATGCATGCATAAATGAATGTGGTCTTGACTCGCCAATATAGAGTGTCTTCCATATATGTATATATAAGCTGGTGTTTGTGCATACGATCATATATACAACATTTTGTCATATGCGGGAGATTTCATTAGACAGTTTAATTAGGGCTTCGCGATATCAACAAACCAATTATGGAACAAATATCGAAATTAGTAACTCGCGATATGGATATATATCGATAATTCAAATTAATGGCATTTGTAACATATTTGCATTCGCACAATTCCGCCGCTAACAAGCGTGAGTCGTTTGCATATTTTCGTTGTGTTCAGTACAGTTTCATGTCACTTGCGGTTGTAGTTGAAAGTAGCAAGTAAACGGTGATATATACGACCTAATATAATTATGTTTATTCAATTAATACAGGTTGAAACAAAATCACTTACAACAATGATTAAAATGTGGATATCGCGTGCCTAAATAAACATCTACATATTTTATGGAAGAAATGGGAATATGTTGTCTTTTAGTGGTTTCTTACAAGCTCGGTTCGAGGCCACAATTTGTCATGATTTGCTTAACAACCGTTCGTGTGAACACTGGTCGCACATATATATAAATATTTCTTGGCAATATTAGCGTCGGCTAATGTTTTTTGCATGAGATTTGATGTCATTGTATGCATGCTAACTCATTATGTTACTTGTGAATAGCACTATCCTGATCCACTATTCTTTTGACCGTATCATACTTCGATTGTTATACAGGGTCCACCGTACCCACAAGTGAGTATTACTGTAACGCTTCAGCTTCCTAATCCGTATGCATGAAATTCAAGTAACCATCAAGTTTGTACTCGTATGCATGTTGCTTTTAATATTGTATAAGTATAATATGAATATAGAAAATAAAAAGAGTCCGTACCATCCTAACTCATACAATGTCGCAATGTTAGAATTAAATGATACCAACGAGAACTGGGATCGGGGAGAAGAATGGTGATAGATAGAGGGGACCATGAGTGGAGTGCCGACGTCTTTGCATGCAATGCTTACATTGCACGTCTACAGTTTAACATGAATGTCATGGGAATGGTGGCCCGCGAAATGGGAAAATGTTCTTGAGTGCTTCACATATATACTGGCTTTTCGTCGATCCGTTCAAATTAGCCAAACACAGCGAAAATGCCAATTTTATAAACAAATAACAATACAATGTCTTAACAGCGTTATAGTCTGGCCTACCAGCATCATATCAATTCAGCAAGAGTCACCAACATCTCACCAAATTAGCGCGACCACTTAACACGTATAGATGTGTTGTGTCGTGATGCGAACCTATATATGTCCAGATTGATGTGCGTATGTCACATTAAATTTCAAACTATAGTTTTGGTCTCAGATTTCCTTCTGATGAACATTTTGGCCAAAGTTATGAGGCGAAACGCACCCACCCCCACCGATGTACTTCAAATGGATAGTTCACTCACATCCCAACTAATTATATTCCACTATTACAGAATACAGTTGAATTTCACGAATAGGACAACCGTATTTTCATATTTCACATTATACAGAACTATTATTTCGTTATACATGTATCTATATATGCCTACATGACCTGACATTATCCGTCATCACGGACCACACTTGTGCTTTTTATAGACAATCGTGTAACTTATGTGCGTTTTCGTGCCCATGCTATTTTGGCATAATGTCACGAAAACTCAGTTTGAACAAGAGATGTTTTCAAATATAGTCGATATTTATAACTATAATCAACATGTCCCCAGACCAAAACATTACACCACACCAATACAAGATTAAGCTAAGTAACATTTGGGGTGGAATCGAGTTTTGTTCTGCGGACCTGCCAGTGTGATGTAAGGAGTCGGAAATTGGCCTGCGTCAAGTCACGATCAACTACACACTGTCTTGCAATTGTATCAGAATGTACGTCTACAGTTTGAAATGAATGTCAGGGGAATGGTGGCCCGCATTATGGTCCAGGAGATATTGGTCGACCTCTGCAACCCCCCCCCCCCAGGACACAACTCCACCCCACTAATTTTCTTTCTTTCTTAATGTCTCCTCTAATTTTGTTCTGCTGTTAACAAGAAAAAAATGTGCAGAGAATCCAGACAAGATGGCGTCCATCATGGCGGCCATTTTTTAAATATGCACCATGTCTCTTTGATCGCCGATATAGTAAAGATGATATCACATGCGGTCTTGTTTTCCACTCGATTCGTTATACCAATATACAACCCTTACAAATTAGCCGAATTTTGGAGACCAGAATCCAATATGGCGGCCAAGATGGCCGCCAAAATGTTAAAATATGCTATTTTTCTGACATTTCACCACCTTTCGTTTGTCTCTGTGGGAAAATATTGGCATCTTGGCGTGATGTTATACATTTCTCGTATAGAAGAGTCATTGACAAACACCAGGCGACCATAATATACATTCATTGTGGGATATTTTTGTCCGATATCACGTTTTCCTTAATGCCGGTATAATAGGTCAAAGCCGAATCGACGCTAATAACGCGATGTAATGTTTCGAATCAATGAATGTTATTTCTATTATAACAACACCCATGCATATATATTTGCAGGAGATACTCGAGCTAGGATTCCTATTATACCTAAGTTGAGGAATATTCATCCAAAACAAGATGGCGGCAAAAATGGCCACCAGAAATAGAAAATCGCTGATTTTAACATAAGTGATCGTTATTGTCCACAACTGTTTACTATTGTGAGTTGGGAACACTTAGGCGAAGAACTGTCCGTATATCGTATCCAAATAAAAGTCCCCCAAATATAAAATGGCACCCACAATGGCGGACAGATTTTGAAAAATCACTGAGCACTATTTTCGAGACAACTGGACACATGCTGACAGTTGAGTTGGAAATACGGAGGTGAAGTAATTACATTGCATCTGATGCAAGAAATTGTTTTCCAAATCGAAGATGGCGGCCATAATGGCAACCGCAATTTGAAAACAAACTCATATTCCTTTACTTTCTTACGATGGGCGTTATTGTTGAGCGATTTATACCCACAATTACATGTTCAGATTGATATGAAGTATTCATTTGAGTTTGGCAAACTCTCACAGTCAAGATGGCGGCCAAACTGGCGGCCAGAAATTGAAAAAAAAGTCGATATTATCACATACTAATTTCAACTTTTTGTCATTATATCGATACGTATGGACAAAGCGGTACATAATATAAGCCATCTATTAGTTCCAACATAAGTCGTAGCCTTCTGGAAGAATGAAAACCCACAATTAATAATCGCGATGTGGCATTTCGAAATCCATTCTCCACTAAGCGCCCATAATGGCCGTAACCGTATATAGGTGCACCGAATAGTAATATCATGACTTCCAATAATCAAAACAACAGTACCTGGGCTTGTTCTGATTTGCCACATTCAGCATTATCTGGACCAGTTTCCTTCTCTTCATCAGATTAAACTATATCGCTCACACCAACACAGTTTTCTAAACTTCTTTGTAGAAAGGTCCGACTAATCGGAATGTTTCATACAATACATATGCCGGTGTCCAGCTCATGTGTTTGTCTCGAAAGCTGGGAATTATTATCCTTATTCTTTGCGAGCTTCATTCGTGGTATAGCTTATGGTACAATGCAGATGCTACATATGGGATCTGAGCGTCATCTTGTGCGATAAACTAGAAAGGTATGCGGTCGATGCGTATACTAGCTTTCAGAAGGACCTCTCTATCTGCGTATTTTCAGCTTTGATGACCCAATGTGGATAACAACATGTGCACCTGGTGATATTCCCAAACATCCACTTCTCAATATATGGTTAATCAATTCACATACTTACTCATCTAATGCACTGATGTACCCGGACAACTTCTGTATATGGCTTCGAATGTTGAAAGCATGACATTTGACGGATGCCTTTCTGCTAAGGAGTAGAAGACCATAATGCATAATATACCCACACGTCTTGACCATGATCCTAAGAACAATCTTGTTGGCGTCCAGCAATCGTCTCACCGAACAGATCCAAGCAGATAATAACAATACACACGGTGTTAGTTTGTGGGCATGTGTCATGATAGTGGAAATGAAATTGGACCATGACTGCACCGCCTCTTCTTTGGGTATGTTTTAGATTCAGACAGGATCCCATGCGTGGCTTTGCTTTCCTTGTATGCTAAGATTGTATGTTCCCATCCGTTTGGAAGCCGTTCATAATCAACTGGAACAGGCGTGTACCATTGGCTACTACTATATAAGCCCCACCCATACTGGTGTGTAGTCTTAAAGGCGATGCCTTTGATAGTTGGTTGATATGTCATACTCACGCTGGGTGGTGGTCGGTATGGTTCAAGAATGTACAAATGCCATCAACACAAGGGTGAAATGTTCAACGCGAAGAACATCCAGAGGAATGTTACATTGATGAGATCTTGCATTCAGTTCAACATACATTGGGTACCCCAAGTGATTTCTTGGTACCATCACCATTTCGACCATTGTCCTGCATGAGACATATTAACTACTATATTCTAAAGTTATATATAATGCTATATGATCATAAAGGTCACGTTCCCCAATGTCCACAGCCATTGCCGTCGAGACTATAAATTGTTCTTTAAATACATAGCGATATAAATGCATCAGTTTCTTGAATAATACCGCCCACATACTGACACTAACCCTGAGAGAGGATAACAAAACGCATACCTTCATTTTATAAAGACATCCTTTAGTCCATCCGACTGTTCTGGGGGAGGCTAACATAGTATTATACGTCTGGTCAAGTTGAATCAGAACGGCTTCGAAACGGATGTGGAAATACAATCTTACCACACCAAAAAAACACCGACACGCATGACATTCTATATCTGAAACATGCACCAGGTGTAAGGGTGGTGTATACCGTGGCCCATTTCATTCCCACATGACGTATGTCCACAAACTAGCACCGCGAGTATTGTTATTCTCTGCTGTGAGCTATTCGACGAGACAACTGCGGGACGTCACACAGTTTGCTTAGGATCATGGTCAAGAAGTGTGGGTAGTCGGTACATTATGGTCTTCTCCTTAGCAGATATACATCTACCCAAGGGAATGAGACAGCTAGCAACCTTCGAAACACTGCCGAAGTTGTCCACGTATGCCAATGGGTTCGCTAAGTTTGTGAGTTGACGAACCATCTATTGAGAAGTGACTTGCTAACTGGTTCGCCAGGTGTACATGTCGTTATCCCCATGGGATATGAGACACATACATAGAGATGACCTTCTGCAAGCTTGTATACTCATCGACCATATGCCTTTCTAGTTCAAGATGATGCACAAATCCCATATTTAGCATATTTAAAATCGTACGCTAGACACCGGAAAATGAATTGTTTGATTAGAGGGACACTTCTCCCAGGAAGTGTTGAATACTTTGTCGGTGTGAGCGACCTAGATTTATCAGACAAAGAAATGGAAGCTGGTCCAGATAATTATGGACGTGACGTGGCAAATCAGAATATGTTATCAGGAAATTGTTCTAATATGACTATTCGGCGCACCTACGGTTACGGCCATTATCGGTGCTCAGTGGAGAATGGATTTTTAAACGCTACATCGCGATATAAATGGTGGGTTTTCGAATTTTCCAGAAGGATACGAGCTATGTTGTGCGTTTTGGTACGTTTTAAGTTGAACTAATAG
Source organism: Siphonodentalium dalli (assembly GCA_032622095.1). Lineage (NCBI taxonomy): Eukaryota > Metazoa > Mollusca > Scaphopoda > Gadilida > Siphonodentaliidae > Siphonodentalium > Siphonodentalium dalli. The sequence continues at coordinate 239,917,808 of CP136061.1, read as the reverse complement.
ATGGTTTATGTACAGTTTCGTTCATGCATATCGATATTATGACAAATAGTTGAAATTAGTATGTCAAAATATAAATTTCTTTTCAATTTCTGGCCGCCAATTTAGCCGCCTACTTGACTGTGAGTATCAATTACCAAACTCAAATGAATACTTCATATCAATATTCCATATCAACATGTAATGGTGGGTAGAAATCGCGAAACAATAGCGCCCATCATAAGAAAGTAAAGGAATGTAGGCGTGTTTTCAAATTTCGGTCGCCATTTTGGCCGCCATCTTCGATTGGGAAAACAATTTCTTGTAAGAGATGTAAGGTAATTAGTTCACCTCAGTATTTCCAACTGTAAGAATCGGTGGAGTTATCTTGAAAATAATGCCCAATGATGTGAATATGAGGGAATTTTGGTGATTTTTCAAAATATGTCCGCCATTGTGGGCGCCATTTTGGATTTGGGGGACTTTTATTTGGATATGGTACAAGGACAGTTCTTCGCCTAAGTGTTCCCAACTCACAATAGTAAGCAGGTGTGGAGTTGTCGTGACAATAACGCTCACTGATGTTAAAATCAACGATTTTCGGCGATTTTTCTATTTCTGGTGGCCATTTTGGCTGCCATCTTGGATTTGGGTGAATATTCCTCAATTCAGTTATAAGAGGAATCCTAACTCGAGTATCCCCTGCACATATATATGCATGGGTGTTGTTATGATAGCAATGACATTCATTGATTCGAAACATTACATCGCGTTATTAGCGTCGATTCGGTTTTGACCTATTATACCGGCATTTGGGAAAACGTGATATCGGATATAAATATCCCACAATGAATGTACATTATTGTCGCCCTGTGTTCGCCACTGACTCTTATATGTGATAAATGTATAAATTCACAGCAAGATTCCAACATTTTCCCACAGAGACAAACGAAATGTGGTGAAATGTCAGAAAAATAGCATATTTTAACATTTCGGCGGCCATCTTGGCCGCCGTATTGGATTCCGGCTAATCTTTGGCTAATTTGTAAGGGCTGTATATTAGCATAACGAATCGAGCGGACAACAAGACCGCATGTGGTATCATCTTTACTATAACGGCGATCAAAGAGACCTGGTGCATATACAAAAATGGCCGCCATGATGGACTCATCTTGTCTGGAGTCTCTGCGGCCATTTTTTGTTCTTGTTAACAACCGAAAAAAATTAGATGAGATATTAAGAAAGAAAATTAGTGGGGTGAAGTTGAGTCCTGGGGGGGGGGGGGGGTGCAGAGGTCGACCAATATATCATGAACTATGTTGTGTGATGCGAACCTACATATATGTCCAGATTGATGCGCATGCAGCTCAACTCGCATTTGAATGTTTTTCCCAAACGGGTGCCCCGGAAACCGAGGTGGTTGTTCGTCGATACTATCAATGTATTTTCGGCAAAGCGGTGAGCCGGGCCAATACATTATCTTATACCCGGGAGCTGCGCTGGTGCGGCATTAAATATATGTGCCAGTGTATTAAATTGTATATGCGAGTCTCCCATATGTATAGGGAGCATCGCACATATAAGAGGATACATTGGCATAACAATATTTCCCTTGACCTTGTAAGTCGTTGCATTCTCTTATATATCCGAGTCTCCATGGGGTGCCTCGCATATAATATAATACATTGGCCTAACAATATTTTACTTAACCTTGCAAGCCAGCGCGTTCTCTTATATAATGGAAGACTCGCATATATAATTTAATACACTGGTACAGGATCTGTAATGCTGCACCAGCGCTGCTCCCGTCATCAAAGGGTAAACATGAATGTCCTATTTTGTTTCAGCTGCAGCTCCGTTAATAGGTGCTGAAACAGACGAAACACAATCTGGTAAGTCATCATTCCTAGCTCTTGCAATTAGCTGTCGACCTATTTAACGCCACCTCGATTCAGGCTGAGGAGTATCGGACACCATCAAGTACCTCGATTCAGGCTGAGGAGTATCGGACACTATCAAGTACCACCATTAGTTCTTGCGTATCAATACCGATCATTACTTCTACTACCGAAGCCATAATAGTATATTTATAACCGACTAGTCACCTCTGTAGGATCATGTAAATCCGCACCGACATTATACGTCTGACCTCCAAAACGCTATTATACAGGTTTGTGTCATTGGGCAGAATGGTTGATATTATTGCTACTGCGTACAGTGAACATTATTATTAACTTCCAAATCTCTGAGATTTGTTTACCGCATGGAACACCAATCTGTTAATTTGACGGTTCTGTGCAAGAATACCATCACCATTTACATGTATATATGTATAATGTGCTTTGATGGTACATACTTAGTGCTGAATTAGACGGTGACTTAACTCTGGTATTAATGAATTACGAGGCAGCAAGTATAACGATAACACGTTTCCTACGTTTATAACAACGAATGCTATCGGCTGTGCCAAATTTCACTGACTGGTGAATAAGGAAACAAATTTGTATTACGAATCGAATATGTCGGCAAATTACAACATAGTGGAGACTCACAGTTCATGCGGCCAATTGGATTATAGAAACAAATTTAATTAATTATGCCATTTTGAAAACTCATTCAGTTTTAAGTCTGCCCCGAATGAAAGAGAGCGGTGATGTGTACATGACATACAATACGTTGGTGAATAATATACGCTCAGAACTATACACACGTGTGTTTGTTGTGTTTAATGTCTGTGTATTCACATTATTCCACAGGACCCATAATCGGCGGTGTTGTAGGAGGTGTGCTGGCTGTTGGGCTGATTGTCCTCGCTGTTCTTTTATTTTTCAGAATCAGGTAAGGTCGCATCTAAGATTTAGCACATCATGATGGGCGCTCGGACGACGGAAATTAGACTGTCTTGTCCGAGGGAAGGATTTAGTTTCTGTAGATATCTTTAAGTCATTTGTCGAGGATATAAAATTGGACAAGTAATATATATAGTATTATGGCATTGTTTCTACATGTGTATTGCACCGTTTCATCGTAGTGTAATCAGGGACGGGGCGACAATAAGGGATATGAGGGTATGTATCAACCCTCCTCTTCGGTAAAAAAAAAAGAAGCAATACTAGTGGTTGGAAATTTCAGACCAAAAAATATTAGAAATTTTTCAACCCGTATTTAATGTGAAATTAGTTGTTCTTGGATCAAATGTCGAATATTTGGCAACTTGCGTTCAAAATTTGGACTAAAATTGCCATCCGTTGACAATTTCTAACCATTAGTTTTGGCTGTCATGTACTGGCTGGAACAGTCCATACCAAAGGGGATACAATTGGCATTTCCCGAACTTAACAATTTGAGTCTGGTTCAAGATGGTGTAGATATGGAACTTCGAAAGTGGACACGTCCCCAACCTGGACTCCTAGGCATCTCCCTGTGTGTAATATATGTAAGAGGTAAGGATATCAGAATCATACACTATTATACATGTATATGTATTCTTAATCTGTCTTTACGTCAACTTAGACTGAATAATTGTACACCGTCCTAACTATCCGATTCTTAACCTAACTGCTTCCACTTCTGATATACCGATTGTCACTCTGAATGTATCGGCAACAAACATCATAGTTCTGGAGATACATTGCAATATATGAGAGGAGAACTGACGTTTTGAGGTGCACTATGTCTTCTATCTACGTTGAAAATGTTCACGAACGCAACGTACCGATTGATCAACATATTCTCGTGAAAATGGTTTCATATTGAATATAAATATTCACATAGGTTCATATTGGACTTATTGACTCTGAAATAAGCCCTTGGACTTATTTGACTCTGAAGTAAGCCCATAGTTAACTTATACATGTATTCGTTTTTTCGTTGAATGGCGCAGACCACAGTGAAAACACATTACCACGGTAAATAGGCTTGCTCAGAACCTATATATTAAATGGTGCCATATTGAACTTATTTCGACATCCTGATAGGTTCATATTGAACTTATATCGACATCCTGATAGGTTCATATTGAACTTATATCGACATCCTGATAGGTTCATATTGAACTTATTACGACATCCTGATAGGTTCATATTGAACTTATTTCGACATCCTGATATGTTCATATTGAACTTATATCGACATCCTGATAGGTTCATATTGAACTTATTACGACATCCTGATAGGTTCATATTGAACTTATTTCGACATCCTGATAGGTTCATATTGAACTTATATCGACATCCTGATCGGTTCATATTGAACTTATTTCGACATCCTGATAGGTTCATATTGAACTTATATCGACATCCTGATAGGTTCATATTGAACTTATATCGACATCCTGATAGGTTCATATTGAACTTATATCGACATCCTGATCGGTTCATATTGAACTTATTTCGACATCCTGATAGGTTCATATTGAACTTATATCGACATCCTGATCGGTTCATATTGAACTTATTTCGACATCCTGATGATAGGTTCATATTGAACTTATTTCGACATCCTGGTAGGTTCATATTGAACTTATATCGACATACTGATAGGTTCATATTGAACTTATATCGACATCCTGATCGGTTCATATTGAACTTATTTCGACATCCTCATAGGTTCATATTGAACTTATTTCGACATCCTGATATGTTCATATTGAACTTATATCGACATCCTGATCGGTTCATATTGAACTTATATCGACATCCTGATAGGTTCACATTGAACTTATTTCGACATACTGATATGTTCATATTGAACTTATTTCGACATCCTGATAGGTTCATATTGAACTTATTTCGACATACTGATATGTTCATATTGAACTTATTTCGACATCCTGATAGGTTCATATTGAACTTATTTCGACATCCTGATAGGTTCATATTGAACTTATTTCGACATCCTGATATGTTCATATTGAACTTATTTCGACATCCTGATCGGTTCATATTGAACTTATTTCGACATCCTGATAGGTTCATATTTAACTTATATCGACATCCTGATCGGTTCATATTGAACTTATATCGACATCCTGATAGGTTCATATTGAACTTATTTCGACATCCTGATAGGTTCATATTGAACTTATATCGACATCCTGATATGTTCATATTGAACTTATTTCGACATCCTGATATGTTCATATTGAACTTATTTCGACATCCTGATAGGTTCATATTGAACTTATATCGACATCCTGATATGTTCATATTGAACTTATTTCGACATCCTGATAGGTTAATATTGAACTTATATCGACATCCTGACAGGTTCATATTGAACTTATATCGACATCCTGATATGTTCATATTGAACTTATTTCGACATCCTGATATGTTCATATTGAACTTATTTCGACATCCTGATATGTTCATATTGAACTTATTTCGACATCCTGATAGGTTCATATTGAACTTATATCGACATCCTGACAGGTTCATATTGAACTTATATCGACATCCTGATATGTTCATATTGAACTTATTTCGACATCCTGATAGGTTCATATTGAACTTATATCGACATCATGATAGGTTCATATTGAACTTATTTCGACATCCTGATAGGTTCATATTGAACTTATATCGACATCATGATAGGTTCATATTGAACTTATTTCGACCTCCTGATAGGTTCATATTGAACTTATATCGACATCCTGATATGTTCATATTGAACTTATTTCGACATCCTGATATGTTCATATTGAACTTATATCGACATCCTGATATGTTCATATTGAACTTATTTCGACATCCTGATAGGTTAATATTGAACTTATTTCGACATCCTGATGATAGGTTCATATTGAACTTATTTCGACATCCTGATAGGTTCATATTGAACTTATTTCGACATCCTGATCGGTTCATATTGAACTTATTTCGACATCCTGATATGTTCATATTGAACTTATATCGACATTATGATATGTTCATGTTGAACTTATATCGACATTCTGATAGGTTCATGTTGAACTTATATCGACATCCTGATCGGTTCATATTGAACTTATATCGACATCCTGATATGTTCATATTGAACTTATATCGACATCCTGATATGTTCATATTGAACTTATTTCGACATCATGATAGGTTCATATTGAACTTATTTCGACATCCTGATAGGTTCATATTGAACTTATTTCGACATCCTGATGATAGGTTCATATTGAACTTATTTCGACATCCTGATAGGTTCATATTGAACATATTTCGACATACTGATAGGTTCATATTGAACATATTTCGACATTCTGATCGGTTCATATTAATCTTATTTCGACATCCTGATAGGTTCATATTGAACTTATATCGACATCCTGATAGGTTCATATTGAACTTATATCGACATCCTGATAGGTTCATATTGAACTTATATCGACATCCTGATAGGTTCATATTGAACTTATATCGACATCCTGATAGGTTCATATTGAACTTATATCGACATCCTGATAGGTTCATACTGAACTTATATCGACATCCTGATCGGTTCATATTGAACTTATATCGACATCCTGATAGGTTCACATTGAACTTATTTCGACATACTGATATGTTCATATTGAACTTATATCGACATCCTGATCGGTTCATATTGAACTTATTTCGACATCCTGATCGGTTCATATTGAACTTATTTCGACATCCTGATAGGTTCATATTGAACTTATATCGACATCCTGATAGGTTCATATTGAACTTATTTCGACATCCTGATCGGTTCATATTGAACTTATTTCGACATCCTGATAGGTTCATATTGAACTTATATCGACATCCTGATAGGTTCATATTGAACTTATTTCGACATCCTGATAGGTTCATATTGAACTTATATCGACATCCTGATAGGTTCATATTGAACTTATATCGACATCCTGATAGGTTCATATTGAACTTATATCGACATCCTGATCGGTTCATATTGAACTTATATCGACATCCTGATAGGTTCACATTGAACTTATTTCGACATACTGATATGTTCATATTGAACTTATTTCGACATCCTGATAGGTTCATATTGAACTTATTTCGACATACTGATTTGTTCATATTGAACTTATTTCGACATCCTGATAGGTTCATATTGAACTTATATCGACATCCTGATAGGTTCATATTGAACTTATATCGACATCCTGATATGTTCATAACTTCATATTGAGCTTATGATCCAGATTTAGTTTGGATTGATATATTCACACGCGTATATTTCTGGTTACAGGTCACAGAGAACACAACCACCCACAGCAAATACGTCTCCATCTGTCCATGGTGACGTCATTAGAAAAGATGATGGGAATTATACTTATGTAGCTAACGACCACAGATTAAATGCGTTTTATAAAGTAACGGAGGGTCCATTCCCAGCTGGCAAAGTGACGGATAATAACGTCCACACAGCGTCTGAGACACACACAGAGCCAGACTATGCCGAAATCAGGAGAACTGGTACCTCCACAGAGGCCCAAAATGTCGACCATTATGGTTATGCTCATCTACCCGATCCCGCTGGTCGGGACGTTCAGCCGGATGGAAACTATGAGCATATCCCGGCCCAGACGTTAGTCGGTGCCAACCAAAGTGAATACGCACAGACTTTTCCAACGGAGAGACTGTGTGATGATGGAGTTAATTATGCCCGTATACCGACGTTAGGAGACAATGTGGGTTATTCTCATGTAAACACAGTGGGGAACGAATGCTCTGACGACCAACCGAGCGAGAACAGACATAGCGTACCACTCGGTCTTCAACCAATATGAAATGGGTGGTTGGAGCTGCCCGGCGAAAGATGCAAATATTTTACAAAGTTAAAGTTATAAATATTCAAACTCTGGTAAACGCTGTCTTATATATACTACTTTGACATTTTTTGTGAAGAGGAGGAGTTGTCTCAATACACATGACGGTATAGCATGTGGTACTCACAACAACGTAAACTCGATACCAGACCAATACACGACTATGAAACATTGGTTTCGAAACCTTTGTAGTTTACCTATAGTGTAGCGACAGGGAACCGAGTATAGATTTTACTGATACTGCCTATTTTTTGTAGATCTATGTTTTGTGTATGAATTTACTAGTAATTATGAAAAGCAAGCACGAAAATATAACTCGTGTGTTCCTCAGATAGCTTGTTGATAACTCTCTACTTGGTAGAGTGATCTAATATGCATGTATGTTTATTGATCTTTATTCGGAATCCAACATTGCCGTGTGACTGCTAGTATACAATGACACATGCCCAGATCTTGATGTTGGAATTGAAACTATTACTAAATTAATTTCCTAGATAAAAGAGAGCAAGCTGACGAAATGTTATACTTATCCCTACAGGTTCAACTTCAAAAGTACAATAACTACCAGGTCTCCATGTGGAGCATTCCATCCAAATTCAAAATATGTTTTTATCAGGTGGTGAATATACGAATGTATTATATGATAAGCTATCGAATAATAGTATTTTGTCATCAGATAAAAACCGTTATCTTTTTAGAGAGATATCGATATCTCACTCGCATCCCTCCGCGCTAAAATTAAAAGTGATTCGGTACTAGATGAGTTAACATCGCTTTGCCACATTGAGTGTTCAGGTTATAACAAATGTAATATGTTATCAATATATGTCTTTGTAACCAATCTGTCTAAAAATGGAACTATTATATATTCACAAGCTCATTATCATGGCTGTGCTTGTGTATACACATTTACACTTTTACTCTTCTTTCGAGTCGAGCCATGGGACAACTGAGCGGAGCATATAAAAACTTTAACAACATAATCGTTTCTTGTGTACATAACTATACTTGAAAATGAGTTTTCCACCAGCTGGGAATTGTTTATATGATGCCGGTATATAGTGCAATGGATCGCCTAATATGTTAGAGATTTGTCATAATAAATAAATTCACTGTGTCGAAACTTATAATTACACGAGTCTTAGGGTGGATACACACATGCATGTAATCTCTGTAATTATCGTGTATTTGGCGTTTTACATGGATCATACAGACGATGTAATATGTGTCCACTGACAACCCAATCATTGCCTACTTGTTGAACGCACTGAGTTCTAGTTCCAATTAAGTCGGAATGAAGATAAGCCGTTATCTTCGACCGAGTCGCCAGGCCACTTAAAATAATTGTTCGTGGGATAACTCATATGGTAGACTTCCTATTAAAATAACTACCAGTCCCCTCTTATTTATATATAGCAGTGGTGGATTAGGATTTCCCCGACGCATGCAGTGGCTATATATGACCCCGAAAGCTACCAGGCGGGAGTGGCTAACTCTGAGCTATTTAAGTAAAACATGTCATATTGTACCTTCTTGCCCAGATTATTCCGACCGATACATTCAACTAAGTCCCTTAGCGATTTTAAGCTTTCGAGACCCACCCAAACAAGCATTATGGTTGAAAATGTTATACATCAAGCCTGTATATGCCAGACGTATGGCTTCTGGTGTTCGTGCATTAATAAAATGCCAGATATCACACAGACTTGACTAATTTCCGCATCCGTAAGAGAAGACATGTTTTGGACTGGCCTTAAATGTACTGATAGAAGACAATTTGACTTCGCTTAGCACTACTCACTTGTCTGGTCTGTTAACAATGAACCGCTCGCGCGCAGGTCATTAATGTTGTCAATTATTGGTGTGGCCATGTAAAATACATGTATTTTACATACAGACATTACATGCATGTGTGTATCCACCCTTACACCGGCAATGTGACTGGAATACTGACAACGTAGCGCTGGTTTATGTAAACATATTTTATTTGCATCCAGAATTAAATGCAGGGCATTGAGGCACAAGTTACATAACGTATCTTGGTCTCGCTCCCGATCATAATATAAATAACATGATATTTACATAAGTATAATATAAGGTACGATCCACTTGTATAAGAAATAGTATATAATATAAATGGATTTTTGATATAACAGATGTATATACATGATGGTGTCGGGCCCATAACCGTGCGTCCGGGGGGTGGTCCTGCTAAAGTATGTGCTACTTTAAGATCTGTAATGGTAATGCAGCCTGGTCACTGATGTCAACACGGCATGTTGACGCTATATAAGTTTGAACAAAATTGAATAACTTTCTAATTAAATTGTCATTTAACGAGATGTCACCAATAGGTAGCTTTTCGACAGTGATATTTGACATACCTAAACCTGTTAAATTATTTGCTAGAGTAATTGTATGAAGTGTGAACAGCCCGCAATTAAATAAATAAAGCGCTGGTTGTGTAGTTAGAACATGCCGTGTTTATTGTTTATTCTTTGTGATTAACCATTTCTATACTAAATGGATTATCCCACCAAGTTAAACAAAATACATAGGAATTGTTTACTTATTATTGATGTGTAATATACGGATTTACAGGTAATATACGTACACGAAATATAAGAAAGGTCCAGAAGGAGTCCTATTTATTGAGCGAAATGTTCAGACAATAAGTTCAGCAAATGTTTGTCGAACTTATTATGTGAACATTTCCTACGGGATACATGTAACTACTCAGCATTAATGAGTATTTAGTATAGAAAGGATTAAATTACTACCGATGGTACAAATGCATCTAATACAACTGTGTATGACATGCAATTCACATGTATTGTGTTCAAAATTGGCATTTACTTTTTATACTACGTGTTTTTTGTTTACATGATGTTCTCGTAACATTATTCGCGCTGTGCTTTTATTTCTCTGTACGATCTAGCAAATATTCGAATAACCGAAACAAAATAGCGTGACGTTCCGGGAAATGTGTATACGAATACGTAATTCAATGCCGTGCGACAGAGAAAGTCGCGAAATATATGGAGATGTCAATTTGTTATTTCAATTTAAACGTCGGCATATAAGCACGCCTGGCATAAATCAAGAAAAAAATCATTAAAGACAATTTCCTCAAAGAATATATGACGATCTGTATCACAAAGACATTCTAAAATTAACGCATCAGTGTCTCGAATGTATACATTATCCGAAACATTGATTTCTGAAAGATCAAAAGATAGATTTTGAGTTTACAGCTATTAGTATGATGGATGATGTCGTGGATCATTTCTGTATCTTTAAATAACGGCACTAAATCACTGTAACTGTTACCGACAGGCAAACGAATCACATAACATTTCAGTGATCTCATGTTTGCCTACCCGCTCTCATCTTTAATATCAGAATCACGGTCTTTTGTATTAACTTCATTCATCCTCACACAACTGTTATCGTAATAAATTCACCCCTCTCCAACCTTTTGCATTGTAGTTCGTCCAACCAAATATCAACCGTATATATACTATATATAGGATATCAAGTGCTTTTTAGTGGATACCGAAAATTATCTAATTCGTGACTGAGACAAATGTCTATTTTCCGAGATAAATTTTCGGTATCCACTCAAAAACACTAGCTACAGTCAGATGATCGTAGCCCGTTTATATATAACCATTGGTATATGCGGAAATTACACAACGAAAACACACTCCACAGTATGGATCGATAAGTCTTGCCCTGTGTATTTTGATGTTGAGGTTTTTTGAGAATCGGTCTTCCGTATCATTTCTACAACACACTTATCGTCTTACTTGCAGCACGACGTTATCGTGTGATCGCTGGTTGAGTGTGGGATATTGGGACTCGGGACTTGGTTAGAGGGTTTTTGTTAAGTTGGTCTCCACCTTGGAATTTCTAATTGCACCCCACCCCATTGAACCACACCAAACTCACAAGTTTGCGTAAATCAATTTGCAACCCACCCCGTGCTTTGATTTTCCCCAATTGTTAACTAACATACTACTAGATGGTAGCCTATTCTAAATGAACCAGTAGTATTGTGGCCACTTATCATGCAATGGGGTGGGGGTGAACAAGATGATTCGGCCCAGTATGAGATTAAAAATCCTAACATCTTATAGTGGTATAACACCAGACAAATTTACACTCCGATTTATTTTTTCTTAAATTAATTAGCAAGTAACTACTGGCAAGGACACATAACGCACGGGTCGGTCGATGGTTAGGCCCGATGTGAGAACATTTTGAAAATATGAACATGAAAATTTGACAATCCTAGCATCTAGACTGGCCTCAAGCTTCCCAATTCGAGGAAATTTTTAACCTGGCACTCACCATTAGGTTTGGAAATTGGCAACTGATGGCCATTTGAGTCCATAATTTTGCAACTGAAAGGGAAATATGCAAATGTTGGTCTAAAAACAACAAATTCGTCACTAAGAAATTGTTGGAAAATGAAACTACGAGAACAATTGCAACCTAATTTTGGTGTGAATTTTCAAATTAATGTTGCATTAGGTTTGATTACAGTTGGGGGTGAGAACCCTGCATAACCACCCCTGTCGACAAGTCCCTACCTGACACCACATGCTAAGATCGCGGTCTTGCATTCGCTGAAGACGAGAAATAATCGATACTAAATTATGTTGGGTGGCACCCGGGGAGGAGTCAGGGGCTACATCCCTACCCCTGTCGGGGAGGGATAGCCATCCCCCGTCGGTGAAATCTGCAATGGCCAACCCGGCACTATAGCCCGGCCCCCTGTCGGGGAATCGTATAGCCCCTGCGTCGGGAATATCCTGGCGCCACCCCTGTTTGAAATCATATAGAAATTTTAAAGGAGAAGACCACATATGGAACAGAAATCAGGGGGAAATGAGCTCTCATAACCACAAAAGTGCACTAAAGGCATCACAATAGATCCAAATTGGATGCAATCGCATATAGTATATATATGGTATCGTTCTGTTTGCCTCTCTATATCATATAAATACTTTTTCTAAAAACCCTTAAACCAACTCGACGTGCGATTTCCCTGCGCTCCTGTTGCGCAAATTCTAGTATAAAAAGTGCGTCTATTTCAGACAAAGTTCAAACAGTAAATATGACCAGACAAGTCATAGAAACCGCTAATCTCATTACCAATCTAACAACACCAGTCGAACATGATTACCTGTCAAAGCAATAACACCGGGCACCATTTTACGGACAACCACAGGCACACACACCATGGGTAAATACACTGTCAAAAGAACGGCGGTTTTTTTGTAGGGTTATATCTTGCATATACCCATCTCATATATATTTTGAAGGCCTCTGTCTGTATGTTTGTCTGTCATTGATACAAATCTACGATTCTCGACCGATCGGGACGAAACTTGGTACGGGTGTGTAGTTTGACCAGGCGGTCGTCGTTGTCGTATTGGCGAGCCCGTGCGGCACCCGCTTCGCGCATTCGCAGACGAGATCTCGGAAACGGGTGGAGCTGTCGACTTGAAATTTGTTATGTGAATGTATCTTGCCCCGGATACGAATTTTATTGGGTCGCCGAGCCCGTGCGACGCCAGCTTCGCGCATGCGCAGACGAGATCTCGGAAACGGGTGGAGCTATCGACTTGAAATTTGGTATATGAATGTATCTTGCCCCGGACACGAATAGTATCGGGTCGCCGAGCCCGTGCGACGCCAGCTTCGCGAATGCGCAGACGAGATCTCGGAAACGGGTGGACCTATCGACTTGAAATTTGGTATGTGAATGTATCTTGCCCCGGATACGAATTTTATCGGGTCGCCGAGCCCGTGCGACGCCAGCTTCGCGCATGCGCAGACCAGATCTCGGAAACGGGTGGAGCTATCGACTTGAAATTTGGTTTTTGAATAGCCCGGACAACGTCGGGCTCATCGGCTAGTGTTATATATAAACGGTCTTCGAGCATCTGACCGTATATTTCTTTTTTATGTTACGCATGCTGTGCATATGCCCATTAATATCAACCGGATCACATTCAAATCTAATACTTCATAATATAATTATACTAATGCTACTATATATGGTTAAAATTTTACAATTCAGTGATAGTTATTCAAGAAATTAGATTATACACGTCCGTGACGTCAAAGCTACAATGAAGGTGTACTCATCTGTGTCTTCACTGCTAGCGGTGGATACCGATTGTTATCTGTTAGCGATTTCTTCTGTAATCTATTGTTGGGCGTATGACTTACCCATATATACTTATGTCGCACAATGTATATAGAAAATAGTTAGCTGTTCTGAGTATAACTTACGGCTTTTCTCCTCGAGTGTTATGCGGAAGAATATGTTTACGAGGCGCTAGCCGAGTGAAAATAATCCTCGCACCTCACAAGAGGAGATAACCCGTGCGCTACTCTGAATAGTTGACTGTTGAGTTTATTATATTTTCTATGCCAGTTTGTCACGACCCAGACCATAATGAAACACATGCATGGTTAGACCTCCGTGCATAATACATTCTTAAAGCTACAACATCAGTAGTGACAATCCCCAATATCAGGGAACTCAGCAGATCTACTGGAATGCATTCCGTGGTATGATTTCAATACATGTTTATCTCAGTTCTGCAGTTGACTAGACATCAACTCCCCGCGAGATATAACAGACTGATACATGGGGCCAGGCAAACTCGTTGCATCCTGGACATACATATAGCAGTGCAACAGTAACTATTGGCCAATTGTCACCAACCTGCAAAATAGAAAGGTTATTGTGAAATCGCAGCCGGCCAACGTACGACGGCTTCTTTCTAATAATAGTGTTGATTTAAAATATCACTAAAACTAATATTTACTTTAGGCGAAGCCGTACAACACGTAGTGCCCATTACAAGTAATATCGTACTGAATGTGGATTATCGAGTCACTAGCTGAAACATTTTAATCGTTCAACCATTTTGATTTTTTTTTAAATGATTTAATTTTGTTTAGATTCTAGTGCAGCGGCCGAATCGAAAAAAAGAGCTCTAGTTTTCGAGATACCCCTACCCACGGTAGAACAAGTTAAAACTAACTTTATTTAAAGGAGAAATATATACTCTATACGAAAATGATAGTGAAAAATAACGGAATTGGTGGTGGCTATTCTCAAATTGACGATGAACGATACCCACCAGTGACTGTTCCCAGAAATTAACAATTTTGGTAAAGTGAGCCCTGCGGCTATGTCCTACGTTATTTGCCCACATTGTTGGTGTTGAAATGACTACAGCATACCATATTTGTACCTGATATGCAAGAAGTGTTGGTTAATTTGGATTTTCGTGCCATTTGGAGCCGAAACATTTATTTTTTATTGAAAAATCACTCTTTTTCAAAATAATTATATATTTCGAACATTATCATTCAAACGTATATTGCAATAATATTGAAATATTTAGGTCATATGGTGTAGTAGTTATCTAACAAGCATATGAAGGAAGAAGTTAACAAACATTTTGAACGGTTTGCGAGATATTGGATTTTAGCTACCCCTCCCCCAAACACGTTTTTGGTAAACAAAAAATACATATTTTTGATGTCATTACAAACATTTTTGAATTGATCTGAATGGGACCCAATATGAATATTGTACTGAAAGTGTTGTCCAGAGATGCAGTTTAATCGATTACAGATGTGTTCAGGCTTTCCGACCGCCAGTTACAACAACAACAATTATTTTATTGATAACAGTACATTTTGCATGCATTAACATCGATGTTAAGTACTAAAACCTTTGTTATAAACAACGTGACCAACTATATATCATATGGCTCAGTAGTTATCTGGACAACACAAGTAGAAAGAATTTGACAGAAATTGAAAAATAACGGAATAGGTGGTGGCTATTGTCAAATCGACGATGAGCGATACCCTCCAGTGACTTTTTCCAGAATTAACTATTTTGGTAAAGCGAGCCCTGTGGCTGTGTCCTAGCCTATTTGCCCATATTGTTGGGTTTAAAATACTACAATATACCATACTTCTACTTGATATGAAAAAAAGTGTTGGTTAATTTAGATTTTCCTGCCATTTGGAGCCAAAATATTAATTTTTTGCTGAAAAATCACACTTTTTCACAAAAATATTATTTTTCGAACATTATCATTGAAATGGATATTGTTATAATGCCCAAATATTTAATTCTTGTGGTGATGCAGTTATCTGCCAAGCATGTGCAGAAAGAAGTTAACAGAAATTTAGAACAATTTGCGAAATAATGGATTTTAGCTACACCTCCCCCAAACACGTTTTTTGTCGAAAAATTACATATTTTTGTTCAGAACATTACCAAATTTCCCAATTGATCATACTGGGACCCAACATAATTCTTTTGCTGAATATTGAGCTCGGGGACATTGCTTAAGTGATTAAAGACGTGTTCAGGCTTCCAGACCCCAAATTACAACAACGTATTTTATTTGCTATTACATACAATAAGTGTCGCATATCAATCAACCAATCATTAGTTTATTCTCAAAAAAACAATAATGGCATACAGAGATTACAATAAATGGACAGCTGGGGAACCCAGCATGTCCGACGTATAGATGCACAAGTACTCCATTCGCGTTTAAGATTAAAATGCAGTAGTTTGAACTATGGCCAATTGAGTAATTACATTAAAACGTCCCCTCTCTGTCATTGTGGCAAATAGAAAAAGCATATCATTACTTTTTGGAATACAGTGGTCGTAAGACTGAACTTCTATGCGCCATACTGAATGTAATTTTTATCAGAAATACTCTTTTTATGTACAACAACTCAGTCAGCGCGAAAATATTAAAATAGTTGACGGGGTTCAGACATTTATCTCGAAAACAAAGCGATTTCCATAATGCTGTCATTTGTTAAAACTTCGTGAAAAGCATTGAAACCCTGTTGAGCGCGAAATTTAGCACCTCCAGATCGTCTGCAATCTCACGGCAACGGGCGTATCAATGACGAAAACAACATTATCTGTGTAGCATTGCGTCCAATCAGCTCCAACGAAACTATGTGTATATCATTGTATCCAATCAGATACAACTGGATTACATCCTAATTTTCCCCATACAATCTCCCTCCCAGATAAATTGTTTACCTCCGGATAGAACTACCACATACTTATATATCGCATTGTTTCGGCCACAATATATGTTGATATTGAATTCATTTGGAGTGCCACATGATGCAGACTTTCGGGAACAAACACATATGTATATTCTGATAAAAACTAACCCTCAATTAATATTGGTGTCATATCATTTCACCATGTGGTGTCTTCCAAGACTTCAAATAAAGTAGGGGTCCTCAAAATTTTGCCTTTCTTATTTTCCAGTCACTTTTCGTTAAGTGCTCATTCTTTCAGAACCCAAATCCATCTATTTACATTGTTTACGTCCTTGTACAATTAACTCGCCATTGTCCATACACGCAGTCAATGATGATATCGTTCCAATCCGTGGTGTGTTCTAGTCTTCAAATTGGGAAGGGGGTAATACAAACATTGAAAAATCGCATTATTTATTTTTCAGTCGCTTTTTGTAAAGTGTCCCTGACTGTCGGGTATTAACCCATCTATAACAATTGTGTATTTCTTTATAGAATAGCCATTTGTCCATATCGTCGTGGTAGGTTCAATGGTTTACATGGGGTAGGGGTCCCTTAAAATTCGCCTTCATCGTTTGCCATCTGCTTTGTGTAAGGTGCCACGGTGTTCTCGCGAACGGCGGGCTCGCGAGACCATTGCCATTCGGCCACAATCTCGGGTAATATGGATAGCTTATGCCTTGAGCTAGTGTTGTGTTCAAGACTTCAGATAGGGATGGAGTCCCCTGAGAGTAAAATTTAGCCCTTTCATTTGCTGACCATTTGTTGTAAAGTGCCATAGGCTATCGGGAACCATCTCGTCCATAACAGGTTCGTATTGCCAGATAATAATCCCATCTGTCCACACCTTCAGTTAACATTGAGATCATATAATTTTGTTAAGACTTCAAGTTGGATAGTCGGGTCCTCAAGACATAGACAATTCGCCTTCTTGTTTGCCAGCCGCTTTTTGTGAAGTGTTCCAGGATTTCGAGGGAACCAAATCACCCATATATCAATTAATAATTCCATGACAGCAATACCTTACGATCACACACTCAGCTAAGTATGAGAGAATATAACTTCAGTTCATGCTCTGATCAAGTTATTAAATGGGTTAATGGGGTCCCCCCAAAACAGTGAGTATTCGCCTTTCTCTTTCATCAACAACTTTTTGTAAAGTGACCCAGACATTCAAGACCCTGGTATACTATACTCTTTATAAAGCGTCCATTTCTCTACACACGCAGTTAATAATGGGAGCACATCCTTTCGGTTCATTGTGTGTCCCAAGACTGCAAATGGGGTAGTGTGTCCTAACACATTACATTTCGTATTTGCCAGCCGCCTTTTGTAAAGTGTTCCAGGATTTCGAGAACAAAACCACCCATACAAATTGTAAATAATACATGAGAGCATATATATTCGGTTCAGTGTGTGCTAAAGAGTTTAGAAGGGTTATGGGTACCCAAAACAGTGAGATTTCGCCTTCTCTTTGCTAGCTACTTTTTGTAAAGTGCCCCAGACATTGGGAAGCCAGCCAACCAACCATCGTGCAATGAAGAGGTATATTTCCTGAATTACATACCATTTGTCCACACCCCAGTTAGTATTGAGAACATGTCCATCCATTAGTGTGTTTAAGAATTTAAATGGGGTAGGATGCTCAAAGCAAATATTCAGCTTTGTGTTTTTGCCAGCCGCCGTTTGTAACGTACCCTGGGATTTTGGGAACCAAACTACACATATAACATGTATATTGCCCGATAGCACTACCTTTCGTTCACACTGTGATTTAATAATAAAAGCATGAATATTCGGCGCATGGTGTGTTCAAGAATTTAAATGGGCATATAAAGGGGTCCCACAAAACAAAAAATATTCGCCTTTGGAGTTTGCCATCCGATTTTCGTAAAGTGCTAAAGGCTTTCGGGATCCAACCAACCCATCCATCAACACCATGTATGCCCCCCGATATTACTATTTTTGCCCATATCCTCAGTTAATATTAACAGCAATCATTCCAGTTCGTGGGTTGTTCAACTTTAACACTTCAATTGTGTAGGGGGGGGGGCTAAAACAGCAAATTCGTCTTTCTTATTTATCAGCCACTTTGTGTAAAGCGACACATGCACAACCCATGCATACAAATTATGTATTCTCTCATAGAAGTACATTCCCGTCACACTCTCGGTTAATATAGAGAATTAGAGATCATATAGCTTAATTTCGTATTGCGTTGAAGTCTTTAAATTGGGTAGAGTGTTCTTGAAAAATATAGCAAATTCGCCCTTCATATTTGCCAAGCAAAGTGCCACACTGTTTCGGGAACAAACCCATCCATAAACATTGTATATTTCCTTATGTAATTGTCCTTTATAATTACATGATTCTTAATACTGAGATCATATTTTGTTCAGTTCGTGGTGTGTTCAGGACGTCTAATAGTGCGGGGGAGCAATAAGGGCGCGTACACATGAAGCTGCAAGAAAATATCTGCAAGAAAATATCAGGTCAAATTGCACACTGATATTTTCTTGCTGCAAAGATTACGCCCGTGATAACGCGGCGGTTTAAACGGCGTTGATTGAGCTCAATCAGAACAGTATTAGGCATGCTGGTTCAAGTGAATTGCGTCCGGTAAATAACCTATAGTCCATTTTGGCAATTCATAGCTTTGTGAAATTTCCAACTGTTGACATGTATTACCGAAGTCGGTGGGATTAGGCACCTGTAGCAACGTTGCTGATCTCACGCATAAAGACATTCTGCATAATGAGAAAGTGTTCCCGTTATTTGGAAATTTGAAAATGTTATAATTTCATAGGATAGGAAAGGATAGGATATTTTTATTTACAATACACATATGAATAGTACAATAAATTAACATATAACTAGAATAATTCAGTATATTGCTGGGGGAACATAGCCCTGCCGGGCTGTCTTCCTGTTTCCCCCATAACAAATATCATTATACAAATAATTTATCAGATAGCGTGAGTATTATTCATATTCGTATCCACGTACACGTACAGACTAATCGTATATATAACAAATAATATAAGACAAAATGTTCAGGGCATTTTTTTTTTTTTTGTTACAAAAGTGTCTATATGTTTGTGAGCCAGTCCAGACGAGTGATCACTATATCGCTTTATCTCTCCCCGGAAACGTTACGTTCTTGTCACATGTTCTAAAGTATGAGAAGTTTCTGCATGTCTTAGTTTCAAACGAAGATTGAGAGAATAGTATTCAGATTATAGAGAAGTTCTCATGATGAAATCTCAGAACACAAGCTCATCATGATGTCTCATCCGACTCAGAATTATTATTTCATACTCATAGATTCATAGGATTCTGGGGAGAGATTATGCATCTTTTATAGTAACAATAAAAATAAATATGAATTCATATGATTCGCCGGAAGGGCTTTTTGTTGAGTGAGGTTTAAGGGAGAATGTTAACTAAATGTGATAATTATGTGTGTGTATACCATCATAGATTGGAGGCGCAGACTCGGCATGAGTGTCCATTACATCAAATATGCTTGTTCACCTTTAATGTGTCGATATTATGACTTGCGTTGTAGTCATCGTGGTATTGGTATTGCAGCCTTTGATATGACCGAGGACGCGGTGGTGGAAATAACAATGGTAGAGTAGAACTATGATTGTGCTGCCGAATAGAACTATGTGTATACATCGTGTTTATTTTAATATAAGTATTCGTATTATGTATCGGTACAGTCGGGACATCCTGTGTTTTTACAGCGTACATTTTTTAGATAATTACCAAGTATTTTTGTCTGTAAGCGTTTCTTCAATATATGCCTGCTTTGTATGCATGTGTATTCAGCTTCAAGGTTGTTCCATATTGTGGGGAAGGCGTGGTGTGGTAATCTTCCAGAAAATTTGGTTCTAGGTTTTTCTAGTAGCAGGGGATTAGGGTGTCTTGGAGTTGATTTTGCTCGTTTGTTGTACATCATTTTAAAAGAAGCCGGCAGACGGTCATAATACCAGTCATGCACGAACATTGTAGAATTGATGGTGTGTAAGTCATATATTTTCAAGATATTTTCTTTTTTAAGGAGCGGGTCTGTGTGACTCCTATACTTCTTATTGCATATTATACGCATTGCTCGTTTTTGTAATAGAAATTTTTTCTTGACTTCTGGAACATGTCCCCATATTTGGATACCGTAAACTAATTGGCTTTGAATCAATGCATAGTACAAAGTTTTCAACGCTTTACTCGGGAAAAAATGTTTCACCTTATTGATACAATATATTGCATGTGATATTTTAGAGCAGATTATGGATACGTGCTTTTTGAACGTCAAGTTCTCATCAATATGGATACCTAAAAATTTTGTTGAGGATTCGTGCCCAAGATTCCCTATTCGATTCAATTCATTGTGATTTAACTTTATTTTCAAAGTATTCCATTTTGTTGTCATTATTCGGTGGGTGTATGCGCATATAGTTGCTTTTATTAATATTAATTGCAAGTTTATTACAGCAGCACCAATCGAATACATTGGCTAATTCGTTGTTGACATAACTTTGTACTAATTCCCAATTTTTACCGCTTGTAAAGAGAGTGGTATCATCGGCATACGATAAAAAGTCCATTGTTGTAGAATTTGCCATATCATTCACGTATATTAAAAATATTATTGGCCCAAGAATGAAGCCTTGTGGGACTCCACAGGAAGTATTCATAAGGTTTGAAGCACTCCCGCAATATTCAACATATTGTCTCCTGTCATATAAATAACTATGGAACCACGACTTTGCTACACCCCTAATACCATAGTGGTCAAGTTTTGATAGCAGTATATTGTGGTCTATTGTATCGAACGCTTTAGATAAGTCAAGGAATAGGGCCAGGGTGGAATCCCGTGTCGGTTTATCATTATTATTAACGAAATGATCTAGAAGATGCATAATAGGATGAAACGTTGAGTGGTTTGGTCTAAATCCATATTGGTGTTTATATAATATTTCATTGTCTTTAAGAAAATCTACAAGTCGTTTTTGCATTAATTTTTCAAGCAGTTTAGAGAACGATGGAAGGATACTGATTGGACGATAGTGTGTTATTTCCTTGGCGTTGTTTATTTTGGGAATGGGAACTACTTTAGAGATTTTCATGTTCATTGGGACTATTCCCTGTTCAAACGAAAGATTAAATATATACTTAAGTGCTGGGGCTATTATGAAGATAGTCTCTTTCATGAGTTCAGTCGATATGCCGATGTAATCTTTGCTCTTTTTTCCTTTCATAGAATAACATGTTAATATTATTTCCTGAATGGATGTGGGTTCGATTTCTAATTCGTTTGCGTGTCTATTTCGAAGGTAGTCAGTAAAGTCTGCGTCTGAGGTTTCAGAATGAATAGAACTGCTAGTGTTTTCACCGATTTTTGAAAAGTAGTCATTAAATGTTTTGGCTATTATGTTTGGGTCAGATAGCTCTATATTGTTATCATTAAATATCTTAGGATAGTTACACGATTTTTGATTTTTATTGATGGCATTTTTAAGAATTTTCCATGTGTTTTTTATATCATTTTTATTTTGTTCTAGACAGTCAGAATAATAACTATTTTTACTTTTCCTAATTAGTTTATTATATAATTGACGATAATTTATGTAGGCAATTTGATTTGTTTCCGAAGGCGAATTCAGTTTATTACAGTAGAGTTCTTGTTTGGTGATTGATGATTTGATTAGTCCAGATGTCATCCATGGTGCGCGTTTGATATATTTCTTGGGTACTTTCCGTGTTACGAGCGGAAAAGCTAGGTCGTGCGCGGTCATGTATATGTCTAAAAAACATTCATATGCCTTTTCAGATGAGTTGCAACTGAGAACTGAGTCAAATTTACACGATTTTAACAAATTGTTTAATATATGGAGATTATTAATATTATAGTTCCTATATGTAGCTTTTTTATGGGAGGGGTTTAAGGGTTTCTGCTTGTTTGCTTCAGAGATGAATATACCGAAATGATTGTAAACATCGCAGGTAATTATCCCTGTTTGGTGACTATCTTGCATTTTGTTGGTATAGATATGATCAATTATGGTGGCAGAGTGTTCGGTTAATCTTGTAGGTTTCGTAATCATGGGCATGAATCCTCTTGTAAAAAACATTGTTTATGAAATCGTTAGTTTTTGCATGCGTATCGAAATTGAGAAGGTTAATGTTGAGGTCTCCTATTATGTAAGACTTGGCGTTTTTCAATTTCTCTAAGATATTATCGAATTTCAACATAAATTTGTCCAAGTCGGCCTTCGGTGCTGTATTTGGTCTATAAATACATCCTATTATGTACGTATCGTTCGCTCCTCAGTGTATTTCTACAAATATTGTTTCTATTACGTGGGGAATAAATATTGTCAAGTCGGGTCTTAGTTTGTATTGTATACTTTCCTTGATGTAGATACCAACACCGCCTCTGCCGTCGTCGCCATCGGGTCGAGTATTAAATTCTAAGGGGTGATATCCTGGAAGTGAGAAGTCTGAGGATCTATGCACATTGAATATTTCTGTCAGGGCGATAACATCAAACATATATTCTTCTGAATTCAAATCACAGAGTAGGTTTTTCAGGTCTTCATAATTTGCGTTAAGGCTTCTGCAATTTATGCCAAAAAGAGAGAATTGTATGTTATTTGAGAGAAATTCTTTACCCTCTGTAGGCGAGAGATATTGGCAGGTATTTTGATTCCAGAGTTGGATGCTGTCGGGATCAAATTCGTCTCCTTCTATTTGAGACCATTTCGCTGCGAGTCATGCGTACGCGTGTCCCTTACCTCACTCAAAGTTATGTTATTTGCAGACATAATAAGGGGTTTCTAAGGTGTTGTTATGTGGGCCCCTGATTACGACCATTTGGTTATGTCGTGGTACTGAACGTCTGTACATATATGGATATCATAAATTAATGTAAGTTTAACTTTCAATTTCATTTTTTTTGGTGGAGTTATGTCAAAGAAAATGTATCCGTGATTGGAGATTATATACATGCGGAAGAAAGAGAGTATTATATTATGCGAGTCAATATCAATTGTGGAACAAAACAAATTATACGAATAAGTATACACATCTTGAAGTATATGCAAATCAACAATTGAACAAGTGCTTATTTATATACAGCCATTGGCTATCGAAATAGCGATGATGTCACACCAGTGACTCCCCTTTGCATCCCCAAATCCCGTCCCTGAATGGAGAGGCATATATCCAGATTTCTACGAGTCAAGCAATGAATCCGTGCAGCCTCATTAGAAAGGATATTTATCTATAATACATACCAAAAGAGGGGACCTCACTTTAAACATATTTGTATTTATGCTTAGACACCCCACAGGAAGGTACCGCATCAATGTGTTTTCTGTATATTGTCTGCGTACTACCAGTATTGCCCTTTTATTCTTAAGGGTTGAACTTATTGCGGTACCTCCTTCTTTTTGGTTCCGCTTGGTTTGTTAAACAGATTACCCGTGACACAGTGTATCGTTTCAAATGGACTCTCAGGCATGAGCACTGAGAGCCGTATATTTAATTTATATTAAGGTATATAACATTAATAATTAAACCAAAATCGTATAAAATTATAAATGAAATATTTATATTATACGGGTAATATTGAGAAACAAAGGTGAGGGCTTTAACAGGCCCCACATAGAGAAATGAAGTTGAAGATGGTGGGTAACCAACAGCTGAAACTACGAAATGTTAGAGCTGGAGAATAGGGCTGAGAAAATAGCTGCGAAAGACCCTGACGCCAGAAATCAAGGGGGAGGGGTTGGGTGGGAAAAGAAAATTATGTGTTTCCGAAAATAAGGGAAGTCTAACGTGTTGAATAAATGTTAAGTTAAATAATTTTTGTTCCCGTAAGATAAACACGACTTCCCTCTTTAGATTCTCTACGCAAAAGATCTAATTAGGAATATTTCATTTAGTCATTCAGTGAAGACTATTTTTGTAACTCCCTTTCTGATTGGCTGAACCCCACTGACCTTTATCTTCGCCTCAGCGATTGGCCCTCAACGTACCGGCCTTAATTACGACAGCCTTGATCTTACCCCTACTGTTGTTTACCTCAAAATACGACAAATTATGGTTTGGGGGTCTTTGCATAAAGCTAGCTATGGTGCCTTGCCCAAAGCTGTGTATTTATGCTTAGACACCCCACAGGACAGGAAGGTACCGCATCAATGGGTTTTCTGTATACTGTCTGCGTACTACCCGTATTGCCCTTTTATTCTTAAGGGTTGAACTTATTGCGGTACCTCCTTCCGCTTGGTTTGTTAAACAGATTACCCGTAACACAGTGTATCGTTTCAAATGGACTCTCAGGCATGAGCACTGAGAGCCGTATATTTAATTTATATTAAGGTATATAACATTAATAATTAAACCAAAATCATATAAAATTATAAATTAAATATTTATATTATACGGGTAATATTGAGAAACAAAGGTGAGGGCTTTAACATGCCACAACTGCGACTACTTGAACAATACGCAGTGCCCCACCCGGAGGCCAAAAAAGAAAAGGGGGGTTGCAGGTTAGACATGTAAGGTGCCACAGGACGAAAAACCGGGCAGTGGAATTCGCCAACCTGAAAATGGGGAAGCGAGGTCGGGCCCCTTGGCCCCCGCCTGAGTTTCACAACGATGAAAATTGCCCATGTAACCAATCAGATGAGGCGCCTGAAGAATGAAGATGATAACAATGACAAAGTGATGATATGACAAAATAGCCCTATAGCTATACAACCTAATCACGTTAATAACCAGAGCGACCTGCTCAGACGACCGTAAACATCATACCTATCATATCGTACGAGCAATCAAAAAGTGGGCTACTTGCCCGCCATCAAACCAATTTGGTGAGTACATAGCGCACCACCGAGGAACTACTTGTTCGCTCAGGAAACTGTATTGCAGCAAAGAGAGGAGCTACTTGCTCGCTCCCAAGTGGACCCAAGAGGTCACCGACCCACAGTGTTGAAAATAAAACACGGGTGTCGTGAAATGAAAAACCACCGTGAAAACCCGCTGCTGGGTGAAAACGGCAGAAAGAACGACTACTTGCCGTTCCTGCCGTGGTCAGAAAATTTAAAATAGCTAGGTAGTGACTGCCGCGAAGGAGGAAACCCAGGCCAAGTCGACAGGAGGCCTAACCCGTCAGGATACATGAGACCTCAGGTACTTCCTGAAACCTTCTGATATCCACCTGCCCATTGAACGGATTTGAGAGTCGGTGCATCCGCGGTCAGATGCATCAGAAGCAGCCCCGATACGTAGGCTGTGTGCCGTGTATAAGTGGACTGCGAGCCCGGTGAAACGGAGTGTCTGCTTGAGCATTACGTCAAATTCCATGCGATGGATAACCGTTCCAGACGCGTTTAAAAATAGAGGGCCGGCTGCGGAACCCCGGACCGAAAGGTAGTCATTAAGGCGAGCCACTGGACAGATCGTAGTCTCGCCGTGCTGTAAGAACCGGATAAAGTGCGGCTGATTGCCCAGGTTGTGCTTGAAAAACCGAATGGAGACTGTGACAGCCCGTGGTTCGATATTGAGATCGGACAGTTGTAGGGTACGACCAGCCGAAACTGTTGACGTGGCGCATAATTCCGAAATTCTGGCAAAAGTGAAAAAGGCGAACGTAAGCATGCATTTAAACAGTGCCTGTCGATAATAGCCAATAGTGCAGTGATCCAGAGCCCCGACTAGTTGTGCCAGTATCACTCGGGTGATGGGACGCCGGGTATCAGCTAAAGGAGCCAATCGGGAAAACCCGGCGAGTGCTTTTTTCACAAGAAAGTGTGTTGCAGGATCCTGTAAACTGCGAGCCTTATGGTAGAAGGCCAATGCGGATACGATGGCCCGTGCCGACTTGGCCCCATATTGGAGTTGAAAGAGGTAAGCTATAAATTGTAGAAGCAGCGGTAACGGGATCGGTAGCTGCGGAATGACCCTAATCGAGGAGCAAAATGTATGAAAAAGGCCCCAAGCCCGTGTGTATGCAGCGGTCGAACTTGGAGCCAGAGAGTTCTGTAGGAGTGTCGCTACTGTGGCATCAAGTATTGCGGGGTTAAATGAAGAGGCACTACTGTGGGCCGCCGGTCGCTCCATGGGGCCAGGCGTTTGAATTTGTCCACCTGAAAACGAGAGAGAGCATCAGCCAGGATGTTATGTGCGGAGGGTATATAGAAAGCCCGTAGTAGTATATTATATTGCAGCGACGTCAAAACGAGCTGACGTAATAGCGCCAGCATCGATCGATCCTTAGTGGACTGTTTGTTGATCACAGAGACCACAGCCTGGTTGTCTACGTATAGGAGTAGGCGTTTATTTTGCATCTCTGCCCCCCACAGAGACAAAGCGAGGACAATTGGATAACACTCGAGGGTTGCGATGTTGTGAGATTTAGTCGTGTCAAAAGGCCCGTACACCCATTTATTACCAAAAATGGCACCGAAACCCTTGGACCCTGAAGCATCCGTTACGAGCTGGAGGGTATTGCTAGATATCCATTTTTCCTCTAAGAAAAAAGTGCACCCATTGTAATTGTCTAAAAAGTTGAGCCACAGTGTAAGGTCGGCCTTGGCTTCTTTGGTTATCCGGATCCTATAGTGAGGTTTTGAAATGTTGATGGTCAGATTAATTAGTCGGCGTAAGAAAGGTCTGCCCGGTAATATTACAGAGCAGCCGAAATTTAAAACGCCAATGATGCTCTGACTAGCCGGGCCTTTTTTCGTTTGAGCATCTGATGGATGCGGGTGCGGCAATCGTCCAGTTTTGCTTGTGGGAGGCGAGCCTGCATTATAAATGTGTCTAGCTCGATGCCGAGAAAAACTACAATTCTATTTGGTAAGACCGTTTTTTCGTGAGCCATTGGTAAACCAATCGATTGGCAAAGCTGGAGGAACCGTTCGAGGGACTCTCGATACTCTCGACAGGCGAGTTCGGTAGATTCGACAATACAA
The DNA here is from genome assembly GCA_032622095.1 of Siphonodentalium dalli. Lineage (NCBI taxonomy): Eukaryota > Metazoa > Mollusca > Scaphopoda > Gadilida > Siphonodentaliidae > Siphonodentalium > Siphonodentalium dalli. Next base: position 239,889,908 of record CP136061.1, on the reverse strand, counting down.
AAATCGTCAAGCATATGGACCATGTGTATACCCAGTTTATTGCGAGCTACCCACTCTAGTGCGGAGCTAAATTTCTCGAATAATTGAGCGCTACTGGCCGCTCAAAAAGGGAGAACCTTATGGTAATACAAATAGCCATCCCATTGGAAACCGAGGAGATATTGGTCCTCGGGTCTAATAGGTAAATTCTTGTAGGCCTGAGCTATGTCACAGAGAGCCAAATAAGGGTGAGCACCTGCCTTTTGAATTAATTTAATTGCATCTTGCACGGTGGCATATCGGACCGAAGAGAGCTGTGCCGGGATGCCGTCGTTGACGGAGAAACCTTCAGGGTGTGATAAATGATGAATGATCCGATATTCCCCAGCCGTCTTTTTAGGAACCGCCCCAAGAGGAGAAATTTTGAAATGGGGAACAGGTGGGTAGGAGAAAGGCCCCGCTATGCGGCCTAAGTGTAGTTCCTGCCGTATTTTAGCGGTGACTGCTTCGGGGTGTTGATATGCGGACTGCAAGTTTTTCGTAGATGGGAGCAACGGACAGCCATGAAAACCGATTGAAAAACCGTGTGAAAAACCCTCGACCAGAGCCTCCGCCTTGCCTCGATCGTAACCGACCAAAATGGTCTTTAAATGGCCAACATCGATCGGTGTACAGGGGGAGGTATCCCATACAAAATCAGAAATGCCAGGAAATGGTGGAGAGAGAGTACCGTCACGAGCCGGCTCTCTACTTGAGGGCGGCCGTGACTTAACGTTTAGATGTTCCGTACCCGAATTTACCACGTTTGCCACTCCGAAAATGCTGACGACAGAAATTTGCCGGGTGAGAGCCCATATTGCATTTGTAGCAAACGTGTTTATAAACACACCCAGTACACACCAAGCCGGTGTGGAACCTTACGCAGAAACCACGAGGAACTGCGGTAGCTTTCTGCTTGGATGGAATGTTATGTTTTGTAGCCTCTGGCTGTTTTTCAGTGGCGTGTTTGTCGAAACGGGCGTCCATCCACAGCATCTGGTGGATGTCGCTCCAATTTATGTGATGGCGCTCTTTAAGTTTACGGAACTCTCTATCGTATTGGGCCCAATTACCCCTACCGCGCGCTATCGTGCGTATGTTAGATTGATATTTTAACATCTGCCGGGCCACAAGGTTGGCCGGGTCCCCGTTCTTTTCCAGATATACCGCCATGAAAGTTTCAAAAGCTATTGCCCAGTCATCAAAATTGTGTATATCTTTGGTAGGCTTTGGGTGACAAGCCAACACAGGAGTGTTATTATGCAAACCTTCCATGGCTAAGGTGTACCCCGGTGAAGAATTGTTGGATGGCAACAACACCTGGAAGTCAATAAATTCCCCCGCCCAGATTTTTTCTTTAATTTTTTGGGGAACCTGATCTTCGAGTGGAATCGACGGAGATGTGAGGACCTCGGCGCATGGTTCCAGGGGTGGTGTGTACTGGGAGTTGGAATCACTATGTGCGGCTCTGGCATACGTAGCGACCAATTGTTCAGCTAGTGATGACAATAACGGTAGATTTAAATGGCCCGCACCTGGTAACTGATAGCTGCTATGGCTGTGGGAAGGCTGTCCAAATCCTGCCGAAGACAAAAGTGGCATTCTGGCTGCCGGGCTGTGTGAGAGGCTAGTAATCGGCCGACTGCCCAATAACTGGTTGGACGACACGCTATAAATGGGAACGCTCTGTCTCGACTGAGGCACAGTGTATAGCGGAATAGCCTGCCATGGCTGTCCCCTAGCTGTGGATGGTGAAATTGGAGAACCAGGGTCGAGATGGTAAGCCGATAAAAAATCATGGTCACCTGTGGCCCTGGTAATGGCAGCTACTGTCAAAGGTGGGTCGTAACATACGGTAGTTGGAGGGGCCAACGAAGAGTGTGGTCTCCTGACTGCCCTCGGTCCGGACTCCGGCGAGTACCATGTCTGCCACGGAAAAGTGGGGGGTGGAAGTAAAGAACCACCAGGAGAGGCCTCTGTGCGAGGTCCCGATGACACTGTAGCCGAACCGGTAATGCCAGTGGTAGACTGAGTTGAGATCGGACGCTGTCTGGTGCGGTTTGTAATCCGGTCTGTTGCTGATGGCTCGAAAAACGTTGACAGATCATCATGCAAATCCTCTACTCGAGTTCGCCGTTTCTTGCCCGTGGTGAGTGCATGTCGGCCGGACCGTTTGGGACCCATTTCTGCAATAAGAATTGGCCCATAAACCATAAAATGTCAAACTGAGCTGCCAATTGTCTCTAGTGACATCTCACCTGGTAGTCACCTCCCCCGGGACTATATGCGCCGGGCTCGCTACTTGTTTGCCTGCTGGACGGAATGTTGTCAGGGGAAGAGAATTTCGGTAAAACCGGTACTGCGCCGTATCTATATAAAAAATAGTATCTCCCAAACAATAAACCGTATACCACATGTAGCCCCCTCCTGTGTCCTATTGGACACTCCTATGTCCTATTGGACACGAATGAGTCCTATTGGACCCTAAAAGCCTCTAAATGGGCCACTCGTCTGAGTCTACATATGAAGGACACGTCAATATGAACGGTACTAAATGCCCGTCTGCCTTCGTGGACAACTCAGGAGAATAAGGAGGGTGCATACCGGTATCAGGGAGGAAAATTTGTAAGACCAGCTATTAGGCCGGCAAAAAAAAAAGGCAGCGTACCCACGGAAACTCTCTTTTCCTGTCCGCCGGATGTCACCGAGGGAGCTGATGACTGACCGACAAACCTGTGCCCGCGATAGGGATGCATACAAATATCTAAAAAATATCCCCTGACGAGAACAGTAATACCTTGGACTTGTGTCATTGTGAATGAAATATAGGAATATTGTTATGATTTATCGAATGGCAGTCCTGAACATGGTTGAATGTCTTTTGATTTGGTCTGTGTACTGTTCATTTTGTAAAATTATAAGAGTGGACATACCGTGGCATAAAAAAGGTAAGTATACAACCGAGTATTACAAGGAGCAGCCACCCGCTCCTACTGTGTGGTATATGTAATAAACGTCAGGGCCCAAATATGTGGCCCTACCGGGTATGCAAAATAGCACCCCGTACACTACGGTAGAACAATTTCAAACCAGCCTCATTTAAATGGATGCCATCAGGTAACAACTTCATGAGGGCCTTATTGCCCAGACCAAAATGTGGCCAAAACGCCAACTACGAATGTAGCAGAGGCGGCATTGCTCTGCAAAATTTTCGGAGCAACCGATTAACATAAGACATCTGTCCATTATATACATGGGGAGGCTTTGGAGAGGTAATCAAAGTGGGGCGACCGTTACGCCTGGACCTGACCCTGAGACGGAGCTTTGTACGTGGAAATAACTGCCCTATAAATACCAGTTTCACCCCCAATTCCCGTACCAACCTCTGTGCCAAGGTCAGAATTTTGGCTGCCACTGTCACGCTGTCTGAGCCGGGTAGCGAGAGTTCGTTGCCACCAATCTGTAAAATGACAATGTGAGGCGCGAAACTCGCCACCCCGCTCAGGACGGACTGATGCAAATGCTGTACTGTCGCCCCACCTGTACCCAACAATTTGATATCAAAAGCCCCCGATTTTGTATTGGTGTCTAGATTGAAAGAATTGAAGGCATTGGTGAGGGGCGGAAGTTGTAAAAAATCAGTCCCCAAACGCCGGACAAAACTATGACCCCACACCAAAACCTTCAACCCCTCAAAGGGAGCCATGAACAGAGATATAACAGGTCAGATAACGACCTGGCAATTGCTTTTGCATAGTAAAACACTTGCGGCATAAAAAATGTTCGAAAATTTCCGTAAAATTTAAAAAAGAATAAAAAACCGAAACTGAGTGCAATTTATTTTTAAAAATGACGCTCTATAAATGGATTAGTCCAACTATCGATGTGTCAAAAGGCCGCTGAAAGCCGGTTAACGAACGAATGGGCCGCAAGAATAGAAAAGAAAATTATGTGTTTCCGAAAATAAGGGAAGTCTAACGTGTTGAATAAATGTTAAGTTAAATAGTTTTTGTTCCCGTAAGATAAACACGACTTCCCTCTTTAGATTCTCTACGCAAAAGATCTAATTAGGAATATTTCATTTAGTCATCCAGTGAAGACTATTTTTGTAACTCCCTTTCTGATTGGCTGAACCCCACTGACCTTTATCTTCGCCTCAGCGATTGGCCCTCAGCGTACCGGCCTTAATTACGACAGCCTTGACCTTACCCCTACTGTTGTTTACCTCAAAATACGACAAATTATGGTTTGGGGGATCTTTGCATAAAGCTAGCTATGGTGCCTTGCCCAAAGCTGTGTATTTATGCATATATTGTCATCTCGATATTTATTATGAGCGAGATACGACACAGTATCAAACTGTCAAAGGCGCACGATTGGCGAAAAAGCGAATTATTCTGGCCCTTGCTGTATCCATCCACTCGAATCGAGTATCAAAATATTATGATTCTTCCGTCATCAAATTCGCACGCTTTTTTCCTGCAGCCACTGGTTGGTTGGTTGGTTGTAATTTCCTCCGTTGTCTTCGGAGAACCCTGTATTAAACAGGTACACAATATCGACTGCTGATCAGTTTCTGGTAAGAGGATTAGTTTCCAGCAGCAGTAGATAGTCAGAAGGAATGTAGGAAGAATTTTCCAAGAATAGCAGGAGAGAGTTCCGCAAGTATTACCGCACATACATGTATACCATATACCACTATTATATTAGATTGATAGAGGTTAGTATCGAGCATAGATTATGCACTATTTCAGAGAGTTAATGATTTGTAGTCATTAGTGCTAGTAGTTAGTATAATCTTCAAATAAATCAAACAATGAAATTTGACTTGAGTCCATGATTAGATTTTGATTGCCTTGGTTGTCACCTTACGTCTGTTTGCTGATGGTAGCTGCTCGGAAATTATGCAGCTCGAAAATCATTGCTCGACTGATATGTTCGATCTTTTGAACCAGGTCCCAGTTATTACCGATTAGGTTGGAAATTCTAATATGGGTACAGTCGAGTAAGCAGTGCAGCATTAACTGTTCAGAACAACTAATCTCCTCTGCAACATCTGGACAGCAACCATTGGAAAGTAGATTCTTCATCGCCTTAATGTGATTACTTCGAACTTCTTCACTAGCTGAGCACTCAAGAAGAAAGTGCTCACGATTTTCTGGCTTTTCCTTACATAGCAGACAGGTTGGAGAGACTTCAAACTGGTTGAATTGGTGTCTATTTGCTTGAAGTATGTATGTTCCCGTGACTAGTTTTGCTTTCACCATCGCCTTCTTCACTTCCCTTTCATTTGCTGGTACGCTCTTCCATAGTGTATGACTCTCAGCTGTCGGGTGACTTTGTAGACTTAAAAATCTCAACGAAGGTTTACTTTGCATCTCCTCGGTCCATAATGTGTTGAAATAGCTATCGACAGCTGAGTCCATCTGTCTTTTCCAAGTTGCCTTGTCCAGAGGATTCTTAATAATGTCGAAGGCGGATGGGAGTTGGTATTTAGCCAGCACTCTTCTTATGTATGAAAACCAGCTTCTGTCACCGATGTCCTTAACAGCAAGCTGTCTGTTGGCAAGTTTATGCTCGGGTGAGTTAACTCGCATAGCCACTCTATGGAACAGTGTTAAGGCATTCTTTTCTATACTGGCCGTGATCGGGAGGGTACCCACAAGCATATAGGCTGCAACGTTCGGACATCTGGATGGTAAATTTTGCAAATCCTTGATAAGACCCATTTCGTATTTCTTCAGAGCTTGCTGCTCTCCTAACCACGCGTGATGCGAGAGACTGAATCAGACTGCTGTGGGGACAGTCTATTGAAAGTTTGTTTTCACATGTATGCTATTTCGGTTGGATATTCGTGTGGAATATAATTCGTTCGTTATATTTTGTTCTATAATTTGTATGTGTATATGCCAGAACTTAGAACAGCTGTAGAAGGAAATGTAGCTGAATTCATTGCCACGCAGAGAAAAAAGCCGCTCGCACGACAGTCAGACAGTTTGTTGTCTCAATTTAAAATTTGATTCGCAATTGTTGATACACACGAGATGTCCAACATGTGCGTTAGTTCGTGTTGTCGATGATATTGATAATATAATTCTGGATATGTGGTGAGTAGCATTATTTAAACATTTTCGGATATCAGTTAATATCAATACATCCAATTTGGGAGAATCTTAATTAGCTGAATTGATAATAATAGTCCCGACGTCTGCCAAAGGCAACCCCACATTATATTTGATCCATATGAGGAGATTCACTTAATCAAACAACTTACTAAGTTACTATCATTTTAAAGTTCAATGTCAACATTACTGGATCATGTTTTATATATGATCACAACTTATAGTTGGTAGAAACTGATATGCTACAAGGGATAAATGACCATTTTGTCACAATTACTATCTTGATATGCACTTGAGTTTGATCAATATGAAGAGATTCACTTAATCAAACAACTTACTATCATTCTAAAGTTCAATATCAACATTACTGGATCATGCTTTATATATGATCACAACTTCTATTTGGTAGAAACTGATATGCTACAAGGGACAAATGACCATTTTGACATAATTAGGAGCATGGTATTTGCATACAATAACAATGAAATGGCTAATATACAAACTTATCTGTTCAACTTCAAGCTGTCAATCTGATATGCATACTGTACTTGTAAGATTTTTCTGGTATTGCTATGAGTGTGTGTATTTAGTATATACACATAATAAATTCGTGGGGCAAATACTTATTTCATGTGTTAGAAATTTGTTTGTAGATTCTACTCAGTATTTATTCGTGGTATTCATGAACAATATAACCAGATAATTCAGATTATTTATGATATATATGAGTCAATTTAATTTATAATTTTAACGACATTTGCACATATGTCCAGATATTGAGATTGTTTTTTTTGTTTTTTTAAAGAGAACTGTATGGTGTTCCATTTATCACACGTGTCAGTGGGGTCTATTATATACATACTATCAATATCATAAAATCATCAACAAAATAATCAAGATAGAATCTGGTAGAATAATTATTTAATATATGCAGATGCATATTTATTTAAATTATTTAATATATGCAGATGCATAAGCCAGTGTTTGCTCATGACTATACAAAACTGTGCGCTTTCATGTGTATTACTTTGTGTGCAAATACCATTTACACATCAGATATATCTTTTATCTGTTTGATTGGTTTAGATGCATTAACATATTTCACATAAACCTTTCCTCCTACTGACCATGTGTCTGCAACTTATTTTCTTTCTTTAGATTTCTTGATTAAGTTAGTATTGTATTCAGTTAGGTCTTCTTCGATCACAATGCCTGAGCCGTTAAGAAGTTTCCTATTACTAATAGCAGCATTTTTAGTTCTTCTTGACACAAGCTTACATATTATGCTTCGCGAATACCCAGTCCTCTGTCCTGGTTGGAGTTTGCCTATTCTATGAGCAATACCTATATCACACTGTGTTATATTCATGGACAGTTTATCATTCATCAACTCAACACATTTCTTCTCACATTCATCCACTGACTCCTTAATGCTGTCCCCTGGTAAGCCAAATATCCTGATGCTATCCTTTCTAGTTTGTTGCTCCAATTTGTTGTTTTTGTCCTTTAAGTCTCTAATTTCTGACTCAAGTGAATTTACTTTGTCATCCCTGTCATTAATATCTTTCTTGAGGCCATTCATTTCAGTTTCTAGGTCGTCCATCCTTTTTTCCACATCAAAGGCTTTGCCTCTGCACTCATCTTTAGCATCTTCAATTTTTGCATCAAAGTCAGATTTCAGTTTGTTTATTATCTGGTTTAAGCTGTCCAGTTTAACAAGTGGTTCGATGCTTTTGTCATGGTAGTCTTTGGTAACCATTGTATCTAGCTTGGAATTTATTTGTGCTAGTACTGCCTCAATACTGCTGGGAGCTATGTCAGTGTCAGACTGTTCTGCTACAAACTGTAATTTCTGTTGAGTCTTTGAATTTGTATCAATCATTTTGAATTTCTTTGATGGAATGGATTTGGTTCTAGAAGCAGGTGGGTTCTTTGAATCTCCATTCATGCTATCATCGCCACTGGCGCTAGATGTAGAACTTGCCGGGGGACGTTTTTATCTTTTTTATCAGCCATTTTACTGTCGGCGTTTATTGTCTATATCACGAGAATAGGCGTTGTAATGTAGGCTGGGAATTCACCCTCAAAGTTCACTTTTAACCTTACTTTAAATGATTAAATAGTACTGTAATGGTTCTTCAGCCGGTTGTTCATCTTGTGTATCAAAACACGAGAGTCGATCACGTCGGATACTTAATTAGATTTAATTATTTCTCTCCACCAAATTTTGTTTAATGTTTACGGCGCCATCTTGCGGTTGTATAGTCTATGCATATGTGGGGTGACAAATGTTTTTATGGTTTTGTGGCAAATCGGATGACCCCACCGCCATTGAGACCCCATATGAAGTTTTTAGGAAACTGTTTCTTGGTTCATGGGGCTATGGTGTACATTATACGTTACCGAACTTACATGGGTGCATGTGGGGACATGGGGACAACTTTGAAACAATATTAGTTGGAAATTTCACACCAACAATGGTTTGAAATTGTTCTTGTAGTCTGATTTTTCAACCATTAATGTATGTGGAATTAGTGGTTTTAGACCAACATTTGCATTTTTCTTACTTTGGTCAAATTGTTGGTTAGGAATTTCTTCTAGGCCCCTTCGTCCCCGGTGTCCAGTCAAAATTCAAGGTATGTGAGGTACCATATGGGAAATTCAAAGACGATGGCAGTTGTGCAAAATCAATTATGTGATCTTGGGTCTTAGGCCCGATTCAAGAGGGGGTGCAGTTGGAAATCCTCCGTCAGCGGAAACCATCAAAAAGATATATGCCCCCACACATATCCATTTAATAGCTCAGCGATTATGTAAAACAATCCAAAATGGAATTACGAAGTCAATTGTTGAAACAGGCGATAATATTGATGGATCATAAATCGAGTGCGTGAACGGTTACCAGCGTGTCACTTATAGAGATTAGTAAACGGATACCGATGGCCACCAATCAAGGTGAACACATATCACTAACTGGCGATAACAAATCAGCGCGCTGCCTTCATCGGATAGTTTCCGGTATTATTTATTTGATTGGTCAAGTAAGTCACATGGGGCATACCTGATATTTTCTTGCCCGCCATGTGTACGCGCCCTAATGATTTTGTTCTGTATGATTATGTTAGTCTATATTATGTGTCGTTTAGAACAAATACTTCAGTTGCTCAAAGTCGATATGTGTTAATATAAAATTACATGTCATAAATAAAATATTGTGTTGTTGTTGTAACTGGTGGTTTAATTGGAAACCTGAGGTCATCTAAAACCAGGTTCGCGGTGTCTACGGATCAGGTTTTCATCACACGAATAATGATTAGATGCTCATTAGAATAATTTATAAAGGTCTGTCTTGTTATCATAAATATGTAGTTTTTCTACCAAATCGCGTCCGGGGGAGCGGTACCTAATTCCAATATCTTGAAAACCATTGACAGTTTCTGTCAAATTATTTCTAATTGTGATGTTCAGATAACTACTGAGCCATATGAATTATATAGTTGGTCACGTATTGTTTATAACAAAGGTTTTAGTACTTAACATCGATGTTAATGCATGCAAAATTAACTGTTATCAATAAAATAATTGCTGTTGTTGTAACTGGGGGGTCTGAAAGCCTGAACACATCTGTAATCGATTAAACAGCATCTCTAGACAACACTTTCAATACAAGATTCATATTGGGTCCCAATTCGAAAATGTTTGTAATGTCATTATCAAAAATATGTATTTTTTTCGACCAAAAACGTGTTTGGGGGAGGGGTAGCTAAAATCCAATATCTCGCAAACCGTTCAAAATTTTTGTTAACTTCTTTCTTCATATGCTTGACAGATAACAACTACACTATATGGACTAAATATTTCAATATTATTGCAATATCCGTTTGAATGATAATATTCGAAAACTATAATTTTTTTGAAAAAGAGCGATATTTCAATAAAAAATAAATGTTTCGGCTCCAAATGGCACGAAAATCCAAATTAACCAACACTTCTTGCATATCAGGTACAAATATGGTATGCTGTAGTCATTTCAACACCAACAATGTGGGCAAATAATAGGACATAGCCGCAGGGCTCACTTTACCAAAATCGTTAATTTCTGGGAAAAGTCACTGGTGGGTATCGTTCATCGTCGATTTGAGAATAGCCACCACCAATTCCGTTATTTTTCACTATCATTTTCGTCTACAGTATATATTTCTCCTTCAAAAAAAGTTGGTGTTAACTTGTTCTACCGTGGGTAGGGGTACCCGACCACTTTTGGCGTTTGGCCACTGTACTATTCAGCTGCATGCTCAATTTAACAAACATTTATATTTTTTATTATTAAATTTGTTTAAATCAAAATTTGGAAAACCTAACGCCGATATAACGTCCGCGATGGTATACCGAATCACAGCACAAAATTTGGTTGAAATTGGTCCATGGGCCTGGAAGAAAAAAAACGAACAGACAGACATACAGACACAGCCTACTTTATATCGATAACTAGCAGATTAGCCCGCCACTGGCGGGATTGGTCCCATAGCTTTAGTCGATCCATTAAGTTTTGTTTTTCAATGTAACCCCGTACAAGCACGCCGACATCATGCTATCATTGGTACCCGTTTCAAGGTCATGTTGAAATAACCGGACAAAAATATTCCCCGTCCCGACTTGACCATACATAACAAATTTCACGTCGATGTCACCGCTGACGACCGAGATATCATCCAAGGTCCCCAGTTTCCGAGACGGTATATAGACGCTCTTTAACAACGACACCGCAGATACTAACGCTCCTTAATCATTAACCCATCAATTGCAACGACGGTGGCAGGGCGAATGAGAAGGAGTGCTCGGACGTTCTCAGAAGCGTGGCTTTTTACCCTTAGATAGCAAGTTCGGGCTCAATCGGTCGAGCCGTTTGCGAGTCTATAAAGGATATATTGATATACCCATATACGGAAGTCTCAAGATATATAGTAGACTATCAGGTTAGCCCGCCACTGGCGGCAATCGTCAGAAACGTGACAATTTTTAATTTTTAATTAATTTTTTGTTTTTCAATCAATTAATTGTGCTTGTTTAATTTAATGGTTTTTTTAATTAATTTTTTAATTCAATTTTGTGTTTTTCAATGAGTTATTTGTGCCTTTTTAATTTTTTGTTTTTGTTGGGTACCCGTTTGAAGGTCAAGGTCACTTCGCGCGGAAAAACTGACCCGATAAAAATCTCCTCCGTTCCTTGGAACCCCTAAGTACGAAATTAAGTACGAAATTTTTTCTCGAGACGGTCAACGGAGCCGTGTATATGGACGCTCTTTGTCAACGACACTGCAGATACGAACGCTCTTTAACTATCAACGCGATTAATCCCACAGTGGCGTTTTGTGAGTGAAGAACTGGTGCTGGGAGCTTCTCAGAAGCTGTGCTATGCACTGTCCGTGGGTTTTTAACCTTAGGCAGGAAGTTTGGTCTCAATCAGTCCAGCCGTTTTCGATTCTATAAAGGATATATATATGGATATATGTTGTTCTTAAAATACATAGTAGATATATATAATGAAGCTTATCCAATGCACAGCATACATTTTTAATCGAGTATATTGATATTATTGCATAATAACGGTATACGATTGTAAGTTTAGTGCGTGGAGGAAACACCACGCAGATGGTTACTTTCACTGGAAGGTTTTCCGTGCATGTAAACTCTGAAATTCAACTGAAAAACTTGCCCAGACCGGATACATGAATCAGGTTACGTTACCTTTGTGTGAGTCAAAACCAGCTCCAATTCGCTAGATGGACGGATTATGATGGTTTAATACAAGCACCTACGAGCTGGATCTAAAAAAACAGTTTGAAAAGTTTATTTAAAATAGGTATTGTAAACATTTGTTACTTTATATCATTACAAGGAGCTATCAATGTTGACAAAAATCGTCTGGTTTACTTACCTGCACTATCCAACAGTAACCTTCTCACATATCAACTTTGTTCCCACACCAATGGGGGAGGTTATCTGGCACAACTATATGTCGGCGTAGAAATTAAATTTGTATCGGAATGCTTTGTAGTTGACTGATTATCATTTTAAAAATAATCTCATCGATTCAGATGCAATTTACAAATAACGAAGATTACCAACACTTGCCCTATATGCACAGTGAAACTGCTAAAAGTTTCATACAGCATGGACATTATAACATTTTTACAAACAAAAATAGCGATTTGTGTCACATTAATACAGCATATCAGGCTAATGCACACTGCGTCATACCGTGTCTTGATTTTCCAGTGACTAGAATGGCATGAACGCATCGGCTTTCGAAACATACGAAGATGTTTTGCCTTTACTATATGATAAAACGCATTGATGAGAAGTTCCCTTAAGGAAATGGTCAGATAATAATAACTTACATACTGCAGTTGACCTTATTATCTGAACATTTCCCTTCAATGAATTCGAATCATTCTGCTCTTGAATTAGCACCCCTCCAAATGATCAAGATACCGTTCAAATTTGTACTTTTATACCTGAGTGGGAGAATGCATTCAAAATAAAACGGATTAAATGGCAAATGTCTGACTCGGACCCTCAAGGATCAACAGACATTACAAGAGACGATATGCATGTGTAGATGTATGTGGCGGGACAATCCTCCAATCCTGGATGCACTATTTGTCTGGCAAATTGCTATCGGCGATGCATGGGACTGATGGAAGAGAGATAACCCAATTTACGAAATAATAATTATAAAAGTGTAGATCCTGGTTTGACTACGCTTATTACGCGAATATAGTTTCCGTGTACCGATAATAAAGTATATTACCACTATTACATTTTTCTGACAACTGTACTTAAATGGAAGAACACGTTATCGCATGTGGATGCATCGAAGTGTGGAGGATCCGACGTTCCACAGGCTGGTGCAACAGAAACACGAAAGTACGGTGTAGCGAGATACGCCTATTATATATAGTCTGCTGTGATGCTTACACGCAATATATATTGGCAAAATGCTGCTTCGCAATATAGTAATATTTAACTAACTAGTTAAAAGTGTCATTTGGCAGACCCGATTTAATGGGGAACCCAGATAACAACTGTACAGTAATATAAACACCTCGAAATATGTAAGTCCCCTCTGACACATTGCGTCCGAACTCATTAGTCATGAGGCTGATTGTCAGAAAAGTTTGCACGTATTATCAGTATGATAAGACTGATGATTTGAGATAATGCTCACTTTACTTGCTTTGATATTTGAGTGTGGAACATGTGTAATAATTGTGTATCGAGGTAGAGCTGGAACATGTGTAATAATTGTGTATCGAGGTAGAGCTCAGTTCAAAAGTCACAAAACCGTTATGTGAATGTGCAAAACTCATTTAAAAACTCAAGCGAAGAACATGTTAGTGCTGTGTGTAAACCCATGTCACTACAAGTTATCTCTGAATATAACCACATGCCATAGCAAGGAGTCAACGTTTTAGGCAAGTCTTCGAGGCATCGTCACCTCATTATAATAAAAGGACATATGGCTCGCAGTAGCTGATCATTGCCATAAAGTTTAATGTCATTATCCACTCTTGTGTAGACTACTCGTCCCCAAGGAGAGGTTGACTTGTCGTTAACCACCAATTCTGATATTTGAGCATGACCAAATGTCGACATACAATCATGTTCGTGCAAATGTCACCTCTTAACGGATCCAGTGATTTGTTTTGTTTAAACATATTTTATTTTAATCAATATAATGTACAAAGTTCACGGTATGATGATGAAAGATATTGATGGTTATAATGGGATTTGGCAGTAAGCATAACGCTTATCTTAAGCCATCTCCTACACATATAAAATATTGAATGGTAACCGTTTCAAACAGACAAAAATAGAATGTACATTTCGATGCATATGAATGTATATAGCTCAATTAAATTACTGTGCCTGGCAGCCCCCCTTCCAATCGTAGCCGGTTTTGGCAGGGTACTTTGTGATCGATATTACACATAATTTAATTTAAATGTGTTTTTAATTTTTGTTCCAAGCATAGCCTAATATCGTTCACATCAGGTGTGTGCATAATATGGCTTGAACCTGCCAGTTAGTTCTATATATTTATGAATGTTAGCGAATATCACAATGATTTGTTTTGAATGTCGGTTATTCCCATTCAATCGGTGTTAATTCAAATATGTATCCACTCGCCATATCATTAGTTAAACAATGTGGTGGTAACATATAAGAGATTATCTACCCAAAGGTGTCATCGCATTCTTATTACTAGTACCACATATGAAGATTTCATTGAACATATCATGGGGAGACTTACTTTTCAACATATCCTCACGCAAATACGCGCATAATCGACCTATAATGTGAAATAGGTTCATAATGTGATTAGTTGATTCTGATATAAGCAGATAATGGAGTCATATCCGTTTTTTATGGTGCGGGCCACAATGGAAAAACACATGTTAAGGGGCGTACACCAGGAAAGTCGGGAATTGGCCTATTTGTGTTATTGTCCGCACATAATTCGTTTAGAATCTCCAATTGTGAGTTGATAGTGTGACTAAAACGTCTCATTTTCAGCACATTATTGACTCACACTGAACCGATTCTAAGTAGCTTATCTACATAGAACAAGTTATATTATTAGTAGATAATGTGCGGTGTTTTGGGAGAACAGGCTGTACTTTTAGGTGCTTAGCTAGGATATTGCACTTCGGCGGATGTTAAATCATGCAACACCACATGATGGCAACTAATTTGTGTTTAACTGATGTTCAAGTAAATGTGCACTGATGAATATAGTTTTATTAGATTCAAAAGAGCTATAATATAAAGAATTATAGACGTAAATATTTATGACTCCACATCATGCCATAAATTTGCGGCTGAGGCGAATCTAAATTATGACGATGTTCTGCTAAATACTTACGAATCCTGTAGATATCCAATAAGTGTTAAACAGAGTACGCGCGAGCCTAATACATATATATCTGGTACAACAAACTTCAAAATTCAGAGAAGAATGTTAACTGACCTATGGTGCACGAATTTGAACATCACGGTATTATCATTGGTATCCACGCAACTGCTACATGTCCCTCCAACTATGTATATAACCATCTCTATTGAAAATATCCTACCAAAATAACGACATAGCGAGTAATGATGACAAACCGTCATGCCGCGTCGGATGACAGGCGAACTGTGTCGGACTAATAAGCTCACGTCGTCAACAGAACCGTGACCACACTGTTATAAACTGTCAAAGGTTCAAGTCAAGCGTACTGAATAATTTGATAATGTTCTTTATGTAAGGCTCCATGTTCGTGTTATAGTTTTTGTGAATAGATTCACAGTGATATTCATTCATACCGGACTGACTATATGTATGTGCATGGTACATCATTGTGCATGTAATGCGGCTAGAGTATGCGAACGTTGCAAACATTCCATCAGCACAAGCATCAGACCAAAATACAGACTGGTGGATAACTGCGTCTGAAATTATATATCTACAGCCGAACAAAAGTGAATGTTTCACATGATGCTCAGCTTAAAGTTACTATGTATAGTTGGAGTATGCATCTGGTGGCCAGCATTGTCCGGTGAGTACATCGCCCGTTCGTTCTCCACATGCGTATTGTTTACATATCTTATTATACACTTAGTGTATGCATGTAGTCGGTGGGTGACTATAACATCGAATATGTGGACAAGTATTTATGTGTTTATGTAATATAGCTGCAATAAGTAAGTCATAATCGAAACATTGAATAAACGTGAAGATATGAAATAATCCAGAGCAGATGTTTGCTCCGTCTCGGTACTGGTATTGTTTGTATTGCCGTTAAACCTTATATCCAAGTTTAAGTAAATACCTTATTCACATTTTATTGGGCAGTACATCTGATGATAATCCGAACATCTGACCGCATGTCACCGAACGGTTATGAATGTGGAATGAATGTAATTGTACACATGAGTTGCCTGGTATTGAACATACTTACTTATTCTAATATGAGAGATATACTCGGCAATTTATTTTGTGTAAATGTTTGACTCCCGTATTTAGTGTGTAAGCATCTTATAGACCTGTGTAAATCCACCCCTAGCACCATCTCAATATTCAGGCCTCATAGCCTATAGTATATATTCATATACCATGGTTCTATATACCCGGTATCAGAACATTCAGATATTTGAACCTGAATATTGCATAAATCCTAACATCCAGTGGTCCAACTCCAGACAAATGCAAACGGCTACGGACAAGAGACCAGGACACACCGGGCCGACCATGGTTGTTCGGCCGGATGTGAGAACATTTTGAAAACTAAACAAGTAAATCGCAAAATCCTATCATTTAGACTGGCCTCTAGCTTTCCAATAGTATTGGAAATTTCAAACCTCACACCCTCAGGTTGGAAAAAATCTCCAACTGATGACCATTTCAGTCAACAATTTTGACCAAAATTCACAAATGTAGTTAAATATTGCTTGTGTGCGAAAATTTTGATATCTGAACAAGAAAATCGCAAAATGCTAGCATCTAGACTAGCTTGAAGCCTTCCTCGAGTTGGAAATTTCAAACCTGAGGTTGGAAATTTTCCAGCTGATGACAATTCCAATGACCATGTTGACCAAATGTAGGACAATATTGTTTTCTTATATTAACTAGCAGTTTTGGACTGGTCACTGGGGAGGGACCAGCACACACGGTTTCCAAGTGTTGGAAATTTCCAACCTGAGACCCCCCATAAGGTTGGAAAATACCAACTGATGGCAAAGTAGGAAAATATACAAATATTGTTCCAAATACAATAAATTCCCCCAATAAATTGTTTTAAAATCAAACTACAAGAACATTTTCAACTTAGCGTTGGTGTGAAATTTCCAACTGATGTTGTGGTAGGGATGAAATTTCCTCCTGAAAATTTTGACCGAAGTTGGGGGGGTAAGACACCCACCAACCCCCATGTCGCCACGTCTCTGGTGTTGTTGTAGGGATTCGTAACGTCTGCCATGAAAAGAAAATATCTTTGAATGTGCTGGTATTCACCAACCGGTTTATGTAGACCAGGTAGTTTATACAAGGCGAATGTATATGCATGGCCGTCGAGTTGATAGACATCAAAGCGTACCGCTGCGTTCTGTTATCGGGTGACTGTGTTGGCATTTGAACAATAATGTTACTTATAATAATTTTTGGTAGTTTTGAATGGTAGTTGTTAATATTATTAATGTGCTGTTAAAAGGAACTGGTATATGATTACGATGGATGACGTGTAATTCGATTGGGCTCATTGATCCAATGACTCTAATCGATATTCAAGTCATTTCTCTTATATAAATACATAATTTAAAGAGTTACCGATACAGCATACGTATACTCAATTCAACTAAATACTTTGTACAACTCATCGTCAAAAAATTACATACAGAATGAGGGCAATAATTGCAACTCTGATAATCAATATAACATATTGCATGGCATATGCGTGGTTTACATTTAGAAACATAATTATATACATATTTTATCTGATAGTACACATATATGATATATGTACATATAGGGAAATAAATATATACATATTTGATCAGATATCACAAGTATACTTAGACGCGGTTGTTGTCATGAGTATGAAAAATATAATTGTTAAATTTGGTGTTAGTTGGGAAGGATCGGGTTGGGTTCAGATCAAAAACATGTACAAATGTGGAGGGTCTTAACTAGAGTGAATAACAAGCATCAAGGGTGGTCTGTTTTAATATATGGCGGTGATTTACAAGTATTTTTATATTGCCACAATGAAACACTCGATAGTAACACGGCCCATGTACACTATGCGGCATAATTATGTAGTCATGGTAGAACACACCTCATTGCAGTAAATATTCCTTCTCTATAGTGGACCACAGTGGTTATATCCCGTTCACGTGACAGTTTGTAATGTTTCTGTTCATCCATACTACTATGATATTAGTTTGTAATTTTTCTGTTCATCCATACAACAATAATTTGTATTTAAGAAAACAGGATATTCTGCAGCTGATCATTCTAATTATAAAATGTTCTTATTTCAAGATGATTCAACGACATCATGGAACGCAACCAGCGAACAGGGTGCAGACGACGACGGTGAGATGAAACTATCACTACTGGCCATCTGGTCTAACTATTATATCTGCAGACTATGTAGCTAGTGTCGTTTATTAAAATAAAATTTGTATGTCCGTGAAGGCATATGAGCATTTACCATGTCTCTAATTTAAATGGACCAATAAGAGATCGAAGCTACTAACATTGGATGATGCTGTATCATGTCACTAAACCGGATGTCTGTACCCATACCATGTTGGTAACCGCAATCCCGCAATTTAGTTCGCTTCGAGTTGAAAAATGTATAATTTGTAATTTATGGTAGAATAACGAACTAAATACATTACACACATACAATAAATCCACTAACGTACAACAATAAACCGGCTATTTGACTCCGATTCCGTGTTTTTAATTAGTTTACTCATTTGACGTCATATGAGGATTTGCGACGGAGATAGCCGACAACCGGTGGGGGTATTATTTATTTATTTCTAGGCTTATTTATTACGTGATTGTTATGGGACTTGGATCATTGTGATCACAATAGGGGTGGCTTTCCGATAGTGTTTTGTTGTTTCATCAGGATAGCAATCCTTTAAGACACATCAATGGAAATGTATCCATGGCAATTAATTAACCAGATTTGTTCTTATTGAAACTGATTTCCGATGTTAGTTTCCATTATTCCCATGACTACAATTCTTCTTATGTTCCAACCGCATTCTTTGCGTAATGTCGCACCGCAAGGATTCAGGGATACATGCATGCTTCACATCATGCCTGTGTTAACCCTTTACCCAACAGTTCTGCCCTGTGCCAATGCATTCTCTTATATATGCGAGTCGACCATAGGTCGCCTCGCATATATAAGAGAATGCATTGGCTTAACACATTAAAAATTATAAAATTGTTAAAGGTACGGTTGGCCTTGGCGGTGGGTATCCTGTGAAAATATTTCCACCCGTCAAAAACCGCCACAAACAGAAAGAACAACAAAATGTAGACAGACTTTGTCCGTATACAAATAAGAAATATCGCATAAACAGTATGTTATTGTCATATTTTTGACCATTGTTATGTAAACAAAAGCATAAAAAGTAACTTTTCTGGTGTTTGTTTATATTATGATGGTAAACATAAAGAGCGTTCTTTGTGGGTGAATTCCTGATATGGAACGAATAAAGAGCGTTTATGCCATTTATGTGTGATTAGCCAGCAGCATTGTATTGTCTTCTGTAACACAATCAGGCTCTTGCTTAGGTAAAATATAATAACTCTTTATGATAACATGCTGTTTACGCGATGGTCATGGTATATATGAACGAAACTGTATGCGTTTTTCTGTTTACGGTGATTGGAACAAATATGAATATTTTCGACAATTAAGGCCTCACGTGCCTTTAAAGAATGTAAGAAAAAATGGTAAAAAGTGTTAAAAAAAGATTTTTTTTAGGCCAATGCATTCTCTTATATATGCGAGGCGACCTATGGTCGACTCGCATATATAAGAGAATGCATTGGCACATGGCATAACTGTAACTATCACAATGTGGTCAAGGAGCCGGTTCCAATGATATCCATATTTGTATGGTTCTATTGAGACAGACCGAAGATATTTTAGGCTGTTGAAGCTTTATTTGGCCGGTTTTGGCCGGTTTGTTGGGTAAAGTGTTAACAGACTACGACATGGCAACTATCTCTAGATGTTGGAGAAACATACAAGGTCGAAATTAACAAGCTTAGAAGTGTCATATTAAATGCGTTTCTGTCGGAATCTATGAGTATAATTCGCTCAATCATCGCAGTACCATTGTTTACTTTACATATAGTTTTGAATATTTGACAGTTTTCAATTAGTTTTGGCGATGATTGTCATTGTATGAGTACTCTTGGTAGATATACCTAAAATCACATCGATAATCCCGAATATTTTTTTCAGATTTAACGTGAAGCCATTCACTCTATGGGTATATATTGGCATATATAGATTACGGCATGGGAACTCTCATGCCGACCATTATTTCCAATCACCTAGAGTTATCGATATGCGGTAAATACCTGACAGTGTCTCCAGTTGTCTGGTATAGTGTGGTACCAGGCTCGTTTGGACCAATACAAACCTCCGCTTCGCGTCGGTGGTATTGGTCTCAGCTGGCATTGTATCACGCTATACCACACAACTGGATTAGAAATAACAGAGCATGCATATATACACGGATTCGTCCGTATATACATGCAACTTGTTTGTACGACCATATATGTGGGTAAATGGGGGTGCCAGCCGGCACCACATGCATGGTGCCACTTGTCGTGAATTCAAGCGTCCTTGGGCATCCCAGTTACTCACAAATATGGGTCATACAGAACATATACGCACATAGTTCGTCTGTTTATAAGGTGGTCGAAACTTGAAAACGACTGATATATGTTCGATAAAAACATTGATGTTGTTTTTATTATTCCCAAAAAAATAAATAAGAAAGTTTAATTTGTTTTTATTTGTTTTTGGTAGCCATTAATTTTGCAGAACTTTTTTGTTGTTGATAAGTCACCATAAAACAATTTAATGTCTAAAAAGTTTAATCAGTATTGGGTGTTTATCAGATTATTGACAAAAAATAGTTCTGCAAATGGTCACCAAAAAAAACCCCAGAAATTTGCAATGAAAAATGTTTTATTTATTCTCTCGCAGACATTCATGATTTCAGATAGACTGATTGTAGACCATAGTTGTGATAATAAGCACGATAACGTAGTGTTGATTTTGCAAATACTTCGTGTCAATCTCTCTAGTGACTTACATAACAAATTAGTTGTTTTTATTAAACCACTTTTTTACATTATTCAAACATATCTCTCACATTGAAGGTAGAGATGTGTTGTTATATAGAGGATATGAAATGAGTGTTTCTCTCATATAATATTTATGAAACGAGTCTAAGAATTTTCAGTTTTCTCGAGCCTCCGGCGAGAGAAAACTGAAAATTCGTGACGAGTTTCATAAATATCATATGAGAGAAACACGAATTACATATTCTATTTATCATATGACACCTATAAATTGATTATGATGTCAAAAACGCACACAAATCACTAAGGGTGCATTTACATTGCTATAGAACTGTACACAGATCTACACGCAGACTAGTGTAAACGGGTTGATATAGAAATGCACACAGAAAGAAAACGGTATTAGTTCGTGTGAGCAAAAATCGTGTCCGCTACACTTCACGGTCAACGCCGAAGCATTGTGACAGGCAAATCTGTTTTGATTAATTGTTACTCGGGCTTGGCGAATGTGTTTTATCGTTCGTTGTCATTTCAACCCGTGTATTTCGAATATTGAACACGGACAGGGACGTGGCAACTTTGGTCAAAATGTTCAACAGTTGGAAATTTCATACCTGACACAACATTAGTTGTAATTTCCAAACCAACAATAGATTGAAAATGATCTTGTAGTTTTATTTTCAAACATTATATTTGGGGGGGGGGGGGGGTATTGTTTTCGGAAAAATATTTGCATAATTTCCTACTGTTTATCAAAATTTTGGACTGGAATGGCCATCAGCTGGAAGTTTTCCAACCTTATGGGAGCGGGTGTCAGGTTGGAAAGATTGTGTCCTGGTCCCTCCCCATGGCCAGTCAAAAACTGCTAGTTAATTTAAGAAAAAAATATTGTCCCTACATTTGGTCAACATTGCCATTGGAATTGTCATCAGTTGGAATTTTTACTACATTTTGGTCAAATAAAGCGTGTTGTATGGTGGATACCCATTCCATACAGATCCAAAATGGCCACCGCCCAGATGGTGTCAAACAGGAGACCTATATATATATATAGATGATCACCTGAAATCATCTGATGATCACATACCAAATCGCTGTTGTCTGCTGATAGTTGATCCATTTTTATGTCTGGCCTAAACTGAAACGACTCGTAGTGAATTGTCAATTACCAGAGTACTGATCAGCGCGCGTTCACTATTAGTAATCATATTGTGATCACAGTTATACGCGACACGTGACTTCATACATATCTGTATACAGTTCTATATCAGTGTAAATGCACCCTAAATAGCTATATGACATCGGCAGCAAAAGGTTAATGTGACGTCACTTCATTGCACCGGCAGCCCAATTACACCTGGTGAACTAGCAGAAATAATATGCACGGGAAGATATAGTGCGCTATTCTGTTCTCAGTTTGTGACATTATATCGTATGTTTATCAGATAAATACGAATTACATATTCTATTTATCGTATAACAATGTCCAAAACTATATATTTCAAGATTATAATTGCGAGAATTTCGGCATCGCGTTGATTGACGCGCGCGAATTTGACCTGCATTTATTTAGAGATACGGCTCGGTACCGGCTGCCATTCAGCCAATCAAAACACACTTTTTGTCAACAATCCAATCAAATTATCGGAAGGTGATATGAACTAGTAGTTCATATGAAATTGATTTATGACATACTTTCCAACGTAAATAATGATTGAGTCATATGATAAAATACTATATGACATACCTTGGTTATGAAGGATAAGGATTTTTCCTTCAAATTTATAGTTAGAATTTGAGATCATTTGAAATATCGTTGAACATAATATAAATTGAGTAGAAACAGAAACTTATATACAGTCCCATCTCGAGTTTATTGTCAACGGAATCAAGTAATGACATTTAGACAACACTAATTTACAGATCACACGCGTGCGTAGCAATATTTTCACCCACGCGTGGTAGTTGGCAGCTGCCAGCAAACTACAGTTACATATATTTCTTGGAGATCCCAACAATGCATGTAGCTGATATGTACACACATCTGCCAACTGTGATAACACCCTAATGCCCACCACCCCTGCCATACCGCATCACCAGATACCATTGCAAGGCACACCCCACTCCACACGGGACAGTTGCAACGGCCCAGTCATCCCGCCGCGGAACAAGCAGAACTAATGTGCTTTTTCTGAACATCTCTTATATATAATCCATTTGTGAAATATCATGATTATGATTAAAATAAACTTTAGATGAACCCATTTAGGTCATTGATTTATTAACTCATTCATTACTCCATTTTTATGAAGCCGATAAAGAGACAGAGGTCACCACCATAACGACAACAGACACACTGCCACAGGAGTCAAGCACACAACTTGGTACCACAGGTGTGAACGCATATAACACGTATCCTATTAAATCATATTATACATTAAGCAACCATATTACTCTATATAGTAACGTATAAGTTAAGGGGAACAGCCTTTCAATATTTAGTAACCAGGTGTACCGAACAGTACTAGAGTCTGAGCGGACAATCGCTAGACATACACTCAGAGAGTTAAGTTAAAGGCACGGTTGGCCTTAGTTGTCGAAAATATTCATATTTGTTCCAAACACCATAAACAGACAAACATTAAAACGCATACAGTTTCGTTCATATATACCATTACCATCGCGTAAACAGCATGCTATCATAAAGACTTACTATATTTTACATAAGCAAGAGTCTGATTATGTTACAGAAGACAACACAGTGTCACTGGCTAATCACACACAAATGATATAAACGCTCTTTATTACTTCCATATCAGGAATTCAGCAACAAAGAACGCTCTTTATGTTTACCATCATAATATAAACAAACACCAGAAAAGTAACTTTTTATGCTTTTATTTACATAATAATGGTCAAACAAATGACAATAACATACTGTTTATGCGATATTTCTTATTTGTATACGGACAAAGTCTGTCTAAATTTTGATGTTCTATCTGTTTGTGGCGGTTTTTGATGGGTGGAAATATTTTCACAGGATACCCACCGCCACGGCCAACCGTACCTTTAATCGCTACAATTAGGCGCATTCATCTGAGAGTAAGTTCTGGTTGGTTTAGTTTAACTGTGTTTATTCCCCCATATACATGTATGTATACGCATATATACATTCGGAAACTGTATTAAAGTTTAGGTATCCAAAAAGTAATCTTTATACTGAAATTTACTGATACAGAGTAATATCCTGTCCTTGTTATATGCTTCTAAGAGACCATAACTGTCTTACTGGGGAAATGGTATTTCAATGTTATATCGTGGTAATATAATATATGGGCTAATGTACATACAACTGTATACAAATTATGCTAGAAATACCACTGTACTCTCGCATAAGATGGATTTAGTTTTGTTATGTGTCACTTCAACCCAACCCAACCCGACTGTTGATAGGGTTCGCGCTGTCATTTTCCGAATGCTAAAGACATTTAATTTGGCAAACAATAATTTCATTTGACAAAAGTAAATTTCACGCCAGAGCCGACCCGGGTTGTTTGGAATGTGTTAGTTGGTAGGATCCGTTAGAACATAATTGCAGGTATATTTCTATAGTAACAACGAATATGTTAGAATTACCCCTCGTTCATAACGTTTGACGATAGCAGTAAATAACTGATGACTTACCGTATATCAATCTGAAATCTAAGTTAAATACTTAGAGGAATTCCTGGATTATCGGTTCATGTATACAAACGATCTTTTCTTTGACAAATTTGCTTCATGTATAGTCGCGAGCAAGTCTCATTCTAGATCTTCGTTGTAAATTCCGTTATTAACCCTTTACCCAACAAACCGGCCAAAACCGG
Organism: Siphonodentalium dalli; assembly: GCA_032622095.1. Classification (NCBI taxonomy): domain Eukaryota; kingdom Metazoa; phylum Mollusca; class Scaphopoda; order Gadilida; family Siphonodentaliidae; genus Siphonodentalium; species Siphonodentalium dalli. The sequence goes on along the minus strand of CP136061.1, from coordinate 239,865,010 downwards.
CCAAATAAAGATTCAACAGCCTAAAATATCTTCGGTCTGTCTCAATAGAACCATACAAATATGGATATCATTGGAACCGGCTCCTTGACCACATTGTGATAGTTACAGTTATGCCCTGTGCCAATGCATTCTATTATATATGCGAGTCGACCATAGGTCGCCTCGCATATATAAGAGAATGCATTGGCCTAAAACAACACTTTTTACCATTTTTTCTTACATTCTTTAACAATTTTATAATTTTTAATGTGTTAAGCCAATGCATTCTCTTATATATGCGAGGCGACCTATGGTCGACTCGCATATATAAGAGAATGCATTGGCACAGGGCCGTTCTGTTGGGTAAAGGGTTAAATGATAACCACAATGCATGTTTTCTAAATCATGTGACACAAAAACATTCAAACGGAATAACAAGTTCATGTAGTTGTATTGGTCACGGGAGTCTGTCTGCTGACAACAAAATTACACACATGTCAAATAGTTGCGTGTAAGTGAACATCGCAATTATTATGATGATAAATCGAATGTGGCTTTTATTGCGTCCATGGCAGCTATCCAAGTTATGTTGCATTTAAATAGTCGACATTTTTTTTTTATTTCACGTAAGTGGTCAGTATGCCAATTATTTGAACAAAGCTCAATTCTTCTTAACATTTCAGGAAGCCTCTCTGTGATTATCGGGGACGAGGATACAGGTTCGTATCATATCGTATAACCGTGTTCACTGTTTATGTCAATGAAGCTATCACATTAATATACTCCAGAAAAATGAACATGCTAACAGTAACCTCAACCGATGTGGTCATTGGCATACGGCATTAATAACATTCGTAGCCACCTTTTCAAATCGCAAACGTAGTGGGCTTTTCACTGGCGATCACATTTGTAAAAATGGCGACGTCATGCTTATTCTTATGGTTCATTTAGTAGGTTATAGGAATAGAACTCGAGCAATTCCATGACACTGCATGGGTGCAAACCTTGGGCATATAAATGATTAAATTATATTTAATTTTGTGCCTTATAAATACAAGTTGTCTTTCATGCATCTACTCACCAATGTTATTAGCCAAAAAATTAATCTCGTTCATGAGACCAATATGATAATGAAAAACTGGCTACGAATGTGATCGCCCTTGATAAAACTACACGAAGCTGTATTTGAAGAGCTCGCTACGAACGTGATCGATGCCATGTGACATCAGTGTAACTTCCCGATGTAAAGCTAGAATGTTATCGTGGTAAATGGTACATGTATTTCGTTTAAAGGAGCAAAACGTGTTCCGAAATAGTTCAAGCAATGGGTATTGCAACGTCGTGATACATGACAGAACGACTGATACCACTAACTACAAGTTGTAGTCTTGAAGCCAGAAGTTTCTATTAGTATCAACCTGGTTATAATTATTGTATGGCCACGACAAGACGAGAGTCATCAGCAGTTTTATCTCATATTAAAATATTGTTTATGTTACCCATAGGCGGAGAGATAGTTGGAGGTGTCATCGGAGGTGTTCTGATATTCACTGGTCTATCAGCAGTGCTGCTTTTCCTCATCAGACGTCGGTAAGTCCAAATAAGAAAACCATAGTCAGAAATGGCAACGCCCTCAAGATCATATTATTTGCCATATATACAATATAACAACTTTAATGTGGTGATTGTGAAAAAATCTGTATATAGGTAACGCCTATATATGTAGTTGGTTGTATGTCATATTTGTTTCTAATTTCATTTGATAGTGGTCTACATGTAAGTAGCGCATGAAATATCATGCAGAATAATAATCGGGCAACAATTTACGATCTTCGTAACATGGTTCAAGTACGAGCACATTTCTAATCACATTCAGTATCCAATTACTCAAATACCGAGTATGTTTTAATCACATTTAGTCCACCGTCTCCTGTGACAGGGTCAGACATAATTGCCAATATACACCCTATGAGGGCGTAATGCTGATATAAGAATGGCCACAGGTAATGCACTCCTTATATGACCTCTCATAAAAAATTAATTAAAATACATCTATGGTTTCATGAGGGTAAATTAAAATATCGCCACACACAGAGAGGGTTAATTGAAATATGGTCCGATGAGGGTAAATTAAAATATGGTCACATAACGGTTAAATAAAATTCAAATAGCATTCTGATATATCCTCGTTACACATACATAAAAATGATGTTTATAATTAGGCCAACAATAAACAACCAACGTGGAGGGTTAATGTTGGAACTTTTCTTAATAACACATCTATTCATAGCTCCGAAATATTCCGCATATATACAAACAAATAAACAGTCAATATTTACAAACAGCACGAAGGAGTAACCATCCCAATTCATTTAGAATATAACATGTCGATATTTGTCGCGTATAACTAAATGAAAAAGTTCACTAAACGATATTAAATAACATGTTAAGCACCGATATTAACAAACACCTCGGATTCATGTTCGAATTAAAGTTCTTATACAATCGTCAAATCCTCGTGCAGTTTAATAGTAGATAGCATTCCGATTTATGTCACGCCAAAATAAACGAAAGATGTTCACACAACAATGCAACAAAGCGGGTTAAAGATCAATATAAACACATAACGCGCAGAGCGCTAATGGTTAACGCGCGAATTCCCGTTAGAATTAATCGCCTTGCACTTTTTGGCATCCGAATAACAATTAAGAAACAACTACACCTTTTACCGGCTTCGGGGTCGCACTACAACTTTTAATGCGTCCCAAAACAACGGACTCGGGGTCGCACTACAACTTAAAAACAAAAACCATATCAGGTATCAAGAATTTCTACATTAGTTTAAACCCGGGGCGTAATAAAATGGCAATGGCCATGCAGGTTTAGCGACACACATGTGTAACTTGTAACGTGTGTTGCTATATGGCAGGCTGCAAACTACAATTTCCCGTTCAAATGGCTAACGACAATCACGGGCTACACACATTACTTGCCATGTACGAGCGATGTATATATCGAGAGAGGATTTATCTTGCCGGTCATAGGATTGCTGATGAAATGTCATAGTTTGGCCCCCATAAATACCCGAGAGAGTGATTTGTGGGGGGAGCTAACCCCGGGATGTTCGAAAGGGTTGATAAACCCTTTCCTTAACCCCTCATTTTACGCTTTGATTTGAGAAAAATTAAAAAAAATAAAGGAAGAAAGGCATTTTTGTCACAGATTATTATTTCTTCTTTTTTCGTGTTTTCTTTGGTTGTTTCTCTACTGACGATGGGGAGACGTGGGTTGTGTCTGTCTCAGTTGTTGCTATTCATTCCACTGTGCGTGTTCCGCCATCATTTTTTGGAAATCAGGGATATTTGCTAATGTTGTTTTATCATCTTCGGTGGGAGCAGGGGGTGGTCGTTCCGGCCCTTCTTCTGTGGTACACAAATACCCTCTTGCCGCTCCCTTTATATCGACCGAAGCATCGCTAAACAGAAACAATGTTGTATTATAGATCGGGTGCAGATGAAACCATTGAATCGTTGGGGAACTTGAATACTTTTATTTTAAGAAAAATATTAATTCCACCTGGATAAGAGATGTTCACCAATAAAGATGACACAGTCAGAATAAACAAAACAGTTAAAACGCCTAGATTCTGGAACACATATAGTATATATACACCAATCTTCTCGCATGTAGCTGCATAGTATGGTAAACTGATTGGGAATACTGAAATATCGTCGACGTTCCAACATAATGTTTTGTGTGTCGAATTTTGAACATTGCGGAATATTTAAACTAAAAAAACTTGACACTTGATACATGTGAATTGCTAAAAATTATGGTATTATCTGATTAACCAAATTGAACATTGGAGCGATAATTAAGTTACTCGTTATGACTTGTCAATTATTATATGATAGGTATATAATTCAATTTGAATCGATATACCAAAATACCAGAAACGAACATATAGATTGATTTTTGACATTTATTTAGATATTAATCTTAATGAATTACATCGAACTAACTTAAGGTTAAAAAAAATAAAAACGTATATATACAAATTAATATTAAACCTACATTACAACATCAACCCGCCTACTAACCACAACTAAGTGGGGTTCAGAAGGGCATGCATCACACCACGTACGTATACCAGAAGTGCACGCTGATATATACGGGATACGTTTAAAGGGACTCCTAATTTTTTGTTACATGAACATGGCTCGTTCTAAGCCAAAACAATTAAATACACAATTTTGGTAAGAGTTATCTCGATACACACCTACACGGAATATTTGAGAACAAATTCTACGATATATAGCGCTGAAAATACTTGTTTTATTTCTAATATTGTTCAATGATAAATTTGAGATCGTTTCGTTTAAGTGCAGAATCAATTTTATTTTGTCATCGTGTGCAAATGTAGTTCATGGCAAGAAAGGCTAGAGCTGCCCTCGCTCTGAGACGATGATTGTACTTTATCAATTGTCATGATTAAAACGAAGAAAAAGCAGTATATGAAGTTTTAAAATAGTTTCGTGTTCACCCCCGTGTACGTGGTATCGCCAGACCAGAATGTATCGTCAAACCAGACTGATTGGGAAAGTAAATTTCACGTATTATGATATGTGAGTATGTTTGTTTCTCATCGTAAAACAGACAGCGAACAACGTATGTGTACGTTCACGGAGATTTACCCACCCGCGGTCAGTCAGCTCTCTCAGATCAAACCATTTAATAATGTTTTGCGATATTTTTCAATAGTGTTTTTGCTTTTGCTCACTCATATTTTTGAGAACATGCATCTACTAGTATAGTCCCTGGCCTTCCATGCTGCCAAAACAAATGCTGGTATGTAGCTGAATCTGTTAATGAAGCATAGGATTGAACAGATTAAAAAAAAATCAGTGTCATTCTTAATATGCGCGCGATATGCAGGGACCATTGTCGGTCCGGATAGATGTCAAAGTCGCAGACCAAGATGTCACTAAAAGCGGATCTTCTGTGCAGTAAATGTGCGTAGCACTTAATAGTACTGGCCCCACCATTGACCCCCGTAGGATTTTCATGTGGAGAAATGATTATATAAGTGGTTAAACGTAAGCATTCCAGTTGTTGAAACCTCAATATTTGGCATGTATATTTAAGCCGTTGCCATGGCAACCGCACAACTTTGTGTGATGTCTACCCAATTTTATTTGAAAGCATATAACCTACTGATTGAAGTGCACATATAATCAGTTTTCCACATGAAAATCCTACGGGGGTCAATGGTGGGGCCAGTGCTATAAGGAGTTCTGATGAGTTTTCGCGTGTTTTTATGTGTATCTGAGACTGATCAATGGAGCTTTCCACAGTGGCAACGCCCACAGCGTAGTCCCACCCAATGGCAATTTATTACAATATATTCGACCAATCAGATGCCGAGCCGGCCGCTGGCTGCGGAGATTTTTTTCGACGCCATCTTTCTTCACCCTAATTTTGATATCCATGCATACATTCAGTGTTAAATTGGCTATATTCAAACAACTTTTTTGTTGTCAAATCATAATATACTGAGATTATATATATATATTTTTTTTAATATTTTTTTATTCAGATCATTTTTTAAATTTCATCATGTGACGTTAGTCTTATTCAGTATTGTATAACATTTTCAAATATTTTGAGGTATATATGAACATACATGTATATATGATTAAATGTAATTTGTAGATATAAAGTAACAAAATATAAAACAAGTAATTTTTTTTTTTTTGGATAATCAGTGTATTTGTGAAACGTGGATACTTATGATCACTTATTTCTGAACTGTCGTGGGGGGGGAGTTATTAAATCCATATTATGAGCATGTTTAAGTAATAGCTTCACTGAGAAGTAGATATTGCCTTGTTTTCAATTGCTAAGAATTGCTTCCAGAGCTTCCCATCTTTCCCCATATTTGTTACTTCTATCATTCAAGGAATATGTGTTTAGAGTTTCAATTCTTTTATAGTATTTAAAAAATTCAAGAAGTCCATTTATAGTTGGGTTGGTAGCCCTCATCTTACATGAGTATATAAATTTTCTATACAGCATTGTACATATATCAAGGGTATCATTGGGATGTATATCTCCATGCATACCTAGGACAGTATAGTCTGGTTTTAATTCGAATGTAATATCACACTTTTCTTTTAACTTATGTTGGAGTTGAAGTAGAACTGATTTTGAAATGGGGCAATCCCAAAAGAGATGTATAATTGTTTCTTTCGTGTTCCCACAAATAGAGCATAATTCTGTTTCTGACAGTTTACACTTGAATAATTTTGAATTTGTATAAAGTATGTCTTGATTAATTTTGTATTGAAAACTTATCAGGCCAGTATCAACTGTGATATGATATGGGTTCCTATATATTTGTTTCCAATCCAAATCACATAAAGCTATTCCAAGACCATTTTTTTTGTATGTGGGAAGGTGTTTCAGCATATTGTCTAAGAATAATTGGGTAAAAAATCTTACATGGTGTTAAGGCATTCCCGAGAATTTCTATTTTCCTTTTTTAATTGATTCAAGTTTCTCACTATTTCTCAAACATGCTCTCCATTGAGATTATATTTGCGGCATGATGTTATAAATTTATCCGTGATTATAACAATATTTTTCGTTTAGCATGACACTTGTCATAATTTTCACATTTAATGGCAAAACGAATGTATGTTCTTTGGTTTAGATATATTAGAGTTCAGTGATCTGTCTGTCTGTTCTGGTCTGAAAGCAATTTTTCTTCCAGAGCCTTTGATCGATTTTAACCAAATTTGGTGTGGTGCCTCGGGGTACCACGGCAGATGTTATAACGAACTTATATTTTAAATAAAATCTTTTAAACAAATTACTTTCTTTTTGTTTGAATTTTTGAATTTTTTAGCAAGAAGTTTCAATCTAAAAATCTAAAAAGAATTTTTTTAAATTAAATAAAATAAAAATTTAATTGAGTAAAAAAAAATTTAATTAAAAATTAAAACAAATTTTAAAGATTCAATATCCAAAAATCTAAAAAGAAAATAAGAACAAAATTTAATTTAAAAATTTTAATTTAAAAAATAAAAAAACATTTTAATTTAAAAAACTAATTATTATTTTGTTTGTGTTCAACAGCAGATCAAAGTTCAATCTAAAAAAAAAAGGAAAAAATTTAATCTAAATAATTTTTTTTAAATCAAACTGGTTAAAAGATCAAATTTGAACGAATCATATACATGAGTCTGTTTCAGCTAGTTAACATAAGGGCAAGTGCTGATGTGTTCACTTCGGAAGTCGATCTCGGGTAACAGACAATATTTATGTGGATAAAGTATTTTTACCAGTGGGCGGGACTACCGCTGTGGGTGTGGCCTCTGTGGAAAGCTCCATTGGACTGCGAATGTCATCTTAAATATGAATCCATAACATGTTCGAAATATTGTGTACATGTCAATTTTAATGGATTTAATTATTTAATTGAAATTAATTTAACATCCATCCCAGCATTCAAATTTTAGATTTCAAAAAGGTGAATGAATTATAACGTGATGCATTGATCACACGCACGTGAATGCTGTCGTTCGTATGCATGCAGCTAACCGGATATAAGTTTATTATTAACAAACTTGGCGCTTGTATATAGACCACACATGCAGGGCAACACGCTACGAAGTATCAACGATTTGTTATAATCATGTTATTTTACAGACTTTATGACTCGTTCCCACTCGAGTAGACAGTTACACGACAATGAAACCGAACCATCTTATCGAATATACACATCACCTTTAACTACAAATTATACAATTTCTGGCATTTTCAAGAGTCATCAGATAATATTGTGACGATCCTATTTTAACCCTAACATCCCTACAAATTTGATCACAATGCATTATGTGTGGCACACTTGCATGTGTGCCTTCTCATCTGGATGTCGATGGGGCCTGTCACCTCTGTATTGTGTCTATACATGTATGTAACACATGTGGCATCATGGGCTTACCAACCTACAACATCACGTATAAACAAAATTAGACTCATAATTTATTCTCCAATCGCTGGACGTGTTCGGTATGACACATTATAAATATCAATATACCATACATACATGTACATACATATACAATCGTGGAACATGCAAACAATAAAGATCAGAAAGCATGTACATGTGCACATGGGGTGGTGTGTGTTGTGGGTTGGGTTTGTTGTGGTGGGTATAGGGTGTGTGCATGTGACTTTTCCCTCGTGTATTTCGCTGCATAGAGGCACGTGTATGTTGTTTGTGGCGTCAGACTGGGGTATTCGTTCGTAATTGCGCGTTGGTTGGGTGGGGTTTTTGGTGCATGGGGTGTAATGGCTGGCATTCGGATATGAGTGGTGTAACGTGTACACAATGCTCTTGCCAACACACCATTGAAAGTAATGACAGAAAGCAATTAACAGTTACATGTAGGAACCCAGAATCGTCCTTTGGCTATCGATCTACACTGTGGGTATACACATAGTATATATACAACATACTTACTGCTATTTGTAATATACACTTCACTGTGAAACACATTTGTACTGTCATGATTGTTAAGTACACATGTAAATTACACTATAGTTTATAACTTTTCTAATTTAGCTCTAGGATCACATGAAATGGGTATAATATTTACATACGACTTTACTATGTTAGCATATAGGTTGCATATACTGTAATTGATATGTATGTTTAACCGAAATAAATTATGTTTAACCGAAATGAATTTTATCTTACCTTATCAGCGGACTCCGTCTGAGCATGCATTTCAGAGTTTGGTATATGGTTCTAACCAAAATTGTTATGGATGTTCAACGTCACGATGACTTTCAAATCGTATTGTGTGCAGATTTAGTTTTCGGCTTGTTCGGTTCTAGAATTATTATTACAGGGACCCTCTAGCCACGTCCCTGCTAACTCATGATTTCTACTGATTAATGTTTCCATTCGCTGTACGTTTTCGCCCTTGCACATGCACACTCACCCGAAAGATGGCCCATGTGCCAGCCTGTCCGAATGATAATGGGGATATTTTCAATCAGAAACGGTCAAAATGCGAAATATATTATCCGCATCTTTGACATCCCAAATATGGTTTGGCGACATCTCATTGCAGGATCGATCGGCGGCTTTGACACCCGAAATTATGGTGGGTACCCACGCTTGGTCGCGGATAGTATTTTTGCGAACCGATCTGGAAGCTAGTCAATTTTATGGCAAATTAAACATATATGTTTCTATTGATAGAAACCGTCAATGGCTGATAATTCTGTTTCAAACGAACTACCTAACGTCAAAAAGTGTTTACTATTTATGATAAAATCGGAAATGAGCCGGAATTTCCAGTACATTTATTGGGATGAGAGCAAGCTATGGTCGCTATCCCATTGAGGGAACATTCCGCGTTACGAAATTATGTTTTGAATAGTGGATATCACCATTCAACTGGAAGATATATAGATTTATCTGATAGAAGATATGTTCATTTATCAAAACCGCATGGTCTGGTTTGGCGCTACCACGTACACGGGGTGGTGTTATGATAACGCAATAAACCTTTTCCGGACATTCCGTGTCCGATTGTGGAATTCCGATAAATACAAAAAACCCAGTCATCGTGTGCACAGTTGGATTTGTAGGACTTTGGTATATATTTCTGGGACGTATCATGCTCATATGAGTTCAAGTATGTATTGACCTATTTCGATACGGGGAACACATACAAAAGCTAATATTATTAGGTGTATCTTGGGAGAGAAATCCGTCATGTGGCTTAAACAAAACATGATTGATTCTCAAAAATATGTCCTGGTTCGGCCAGTTCCGGGTTGGGCTGTCTCGTGTCGACAGGGTCGTTTGCCCCTGAGTCGGGCAGTACCAGGTCGGGCTGTCTCGGGTCGATCGGGGCGGGTTGCCCCTGGGTCGGATCTGCATATTCCTCACTATTAACTAACTTAAAATTACTCAAGTTCTTCGGACAATGAACAAATTATAACTTGACCTGGGTGTTTTCGTATATCAACTACATACCAATTCCCATGTAATTCTGAATCATATTGTCAAATGACGGACGTATACGGACGGACGGACATACTTATTATAATAGTCCTCCGAAAATAACTATGGGGACAATAATACTCCACAGAGGTATCTCACATTTTCTTTGTTTTTTGGCAATTATGACTCCCTCAGCATCTCAGATTCAATTTGAGGCTCGAAGATTATATACGGCATGAAACCCAAACAGGCACAATGCATGCAAGGTGGGTTAGTGCCAATAACATAACATTATTTAAAACAATTATCATCAGTAAATACGTGAACAAATAGATTTATTTTGTTTTTATTTTCATTATTAATTACTCTCCAGTAATGCAATTTCGCATGACGTCGACATGATTATTATGAAACTTTACTGTTCCAGTGTAATTACCGATCAAAGTCACGAATTAGTCCAATAAGATACCAAAATTTAATCAAAATTTGACGGTAGACATTAGAAAAAGATAAAACTATTTTGAAAATTATATTCAGACTGAAATGTGTCAACGTACACCACGATTAGCGATGTTTGTTTATAAATCACTGTATATAACATTTCTGTTTGCATAACAATTTTTTCAACATGCGAAATGTCGTTATTGGAGAATTATCAATAATTAATATAAGAACATATTCTTTTTATAGTGGTGAATTTTTACAGACTTTCATAATTATTGTTTGCACATTTACCCGCTCCGAATACCTATGGAATATGACACTGGTATGAGTATCTATATATACATGTACACGTTTCAATATAAAAGCATATCGTCTATAACGTGATTATAATAACGTTGGCAACTTGGTGTCATTCGTTCTATTCGCAGGAAGGCCAAAGGAGAACGCAGAGGTGGTGATGAGGTTCCTGGTGTTCAGATTAGGGATAATGCATGCCGTGAAGATCCCTACATTTATAGCGAGATAGCCGATATACATAGTCCGTCGGATCCAGCCAGTTCTGCCCATCATTCCACCGGGCATGATTCTATCGGCGTAGCCAGTACAGACAATTGCATCCGTTCCGATAGCAGCGTTACCAATGAAAGTGAGACTTCTCCAAAGTACACCAAGATCAACAAGGATTCTGATCGCGCTGTTCATAATCTTGACAAAAGCGGTTATTCGCATTTCACCGAAGAGGCGGATTCGGCGAACAGAGGGAATGTCAATCCTGGTTATGAAGTAACTCCCCAAGCAAATACTGATGTATATGGGTATTCTCATTTTGGGAATGATGAAGATACTACAAAACAGGATGAAAACTACGCGCATATACCTGATTCTTCCCCGGCTACACACGACATTGTTTGAGACAATTTTCCCGAGCGTGTTATGAATCAATTGTGATAATAAATTAACAATATGTATATAATCCAACTGCTTGTGTGATTATGTCTATGATTATTAGTAGTAACATATTTATTGTGCTATGAACATATAGTTTATAGGTACAATATATGATATAATTATCCACCCCTTAACTAACACCATTTCCGATTGGGCATAAGCCGCCACGTGATAGTCCTGGAAAAGTCATTTTGGACTCCCGAAAGTTATATTGGACTCCCGACTGTACAATATTACTTTTGTATTGGGACTCCGTGACGTCACGAATTAACTCTATTGCAAAAGGAATCGGTGAAATTGTGATGCGCGCGCAACACTGATGGATTTTAGCAGACGTTTCACTTCCGCGTTGAGTTTTTTTCTCACTTCCGTGTTTACTTTTCTAAATCATGCTTTCTGATGATCAGTATACAGGCTTTTTTAGAGAATTAAGTGCCGACAAATACCAAAAATAACCACAAAAGTTGTATTCCCCAAATTTGGATAAATATTCAGACGGATAATAAAAATGTCATTATACAATGTTGTGTACAGTATGAATTGTTCTTGTACTCGTCCAGGTTGTGGTGAATAGTCATATTGGACTCGACACTGGCGTGTCTCGTCCAATATGACTTTTCACCACAACCTGGACTCGTACAAGAAAAACACATACTGTACACAACATTGTATAATAACTTTATATAATTATACATGTGATATGGCAAACGGTGATTGGAGTACAAGTTATGCAACGTATCCTCTCCCCGTGTTGATTTGCTCTCATGAACATATAATAAAGAGATAGTAGTGTTGATTAGAAAAGGATACATCAGTTTTAAGTTGTTAAACTAGTCAAAAATGTTCGGACGTTCAGATTGAGAAGAAATCTAATATCCAGGTTAATGCGATGTTGCATTCTTCTCTGGGGAAAAAATTGGTTGGTCAATAGATCATGAGTCATGGATACGTCCTTAAGTACATAATGGTTGTGTTTTGCTACAATGGCATCGGAAAAAGAAGTCGTATACACTAATGCTCTAATTAATCGACCTCTTAACCACAGCAGAATTATGGGTAACTTTTCACGATTTAGTCGGAAATATGGCATGTAGCCATTAATCGGAAAGCTCTCGGCGAGAGCTTTCCGATGAATGGCAACAAGCCATATTTCCAACTAAATCCTGAACAGTTACCAATAAATCTGCTGTGGTTAAGAAGTCGATTAATTAGAGCATTAATGTACCTATATTATAAAATACATTGCGCTCATGGTTATGTCTATGATTGAAAATTATAATGTGACAACTCTAGTTAAGATCCACGGTCCGGGTTGAGATCAAAAATACTATTGATGTGTGTTCTACGGTAATGCCTAAAATAATCGACTCAATGAGAGCTTTCCGATGAATGGCAACAAGCCATATTTCCGACTAAATCCTGAACAGTTACCAATAAATCTGCTGTGGTTAAGAAGTCGATTAATTAGAGCATTAATGTACCTATATTATAAAATACATTGCGCTCATGGTTATGTCTATGATTGAAAATTATAATGTGACAACTCTAGTTAAGATCCACGGTCCGGGTTGAGATCAAAAATACTATTGATGTGTGTTCTACAGTAATGCCTAAAATAATCTGAGAGCTTTTCGACGAATGGCAACAAGCCATATTTGCGACTAAATCCTGAACAATTACCCATAATTCTGTTGTGGTTAAAGAGTCGATTATTTAGGGCATTACTGTATACCAGAAATAATCACATAGCCCGTCTGTGTTTCACTAAATCCTGTTCGGTGATTGCCCATCTGCCAACTGGGGCTCCTGTTTCATTATACCCCAATAGGACATGGAGACCGTAACACGAACACTACGTCACCAAATGTTAACCTATTCTCTAAAAACGGTCAGCCTAATGATTAGGCGTGCTTTAAAAGTACAGCTGAATTGCATATGAAGCCAGTTATTTATATTAATCAGGTGCTCGTTGCTAAGTGTTTGCAAATCTTAAATATTGACTTAAAGTGCTGCTTGAGTTTGTCTCAAATTCGCGGCAGATTTTGTGAAAATAAATAATAATACGTTCAGCTTTTGTTATGGGAATAAATCATCAAAAATCAAAAAGCTATATACATACAAGAAATGAATGTAGTGGGTGTGTGTGTTATTGATAGATACGGCGCTGTGGTAGTTGGAACACATTTAGTGTAACCCTACGAACACAACGCCGTATCCCTCAATTTCATTTCTTAAATAATTAGATCGTGCCAATAAAATTATAATACATTCGAATTATGTCTCCAATTCCCCAAGTCAATAGCTCGAGCGGAAACGGCACTGTTAACCACTAACTTGCGGCCGGTTCCGTCAGCAATATAGCGACGTATGGTGGCTATCACATTATGTGTTACCTCAGATAAAGCGGCGAAGGATGTCATATCATGGTGATACATCAGAGATAACACTACATGGTGTCCATCATGGTGATGCCTCAGATATAACGTAGGATATCACATCATGATGATAGCCCAGATATAGCGACGTAACGTAAGGTGTCACATCATGATGGCCCCTCAGATATAGCGACGTAGGATATCACATCATTGTGATACCCCAGATATAGCGACGTAACGTAAGGTTTCACATCATGGTGATACATCAGATATAGCAATACATCAGAGATAGCGACATATTGTGTCACATCATAGTAATTCTTCACAGATAACGACGTAGTGTGTCACATCATGGTGACACATCAGGCATATAAGTATAGGGTCTCACATCATGGTGATACCTCAGAGATAGCGATATAATTATTGTGTCACATCATAATGATACTTCACAGATAACGACGTAGGGTGGCGTATCATGGTAACACCTCAGATATAGCAATATAGGGTGTAGCATCATGGTGATACTTCAGAGATAGCGATATATTGTGTCACATTACAATGATACTTCACATATAACGACGTAGGGCGGCGCATCAAGCTAACATCTCAGATATAGTGATACAGGGTGATGCATCATGGGGACACCTCAGATAAGGCGACGTATGGTGTCGCATCATGGTGACACATCAGAGCTAGCAATGTAGGGTCTCGCGGGACTTTTTGCTGCGTGACTGTAATCATGGGGCGAGATTAGATCGACCTTAATATAAAAATGTCATGAGTGTCAAATTTTGACAGCATCAATGATTTATAAGCAGGTATGGGAACAAGTTGGACTCTTAGTGAATTGAATTGATTACATATATGAATTATTGTGTTATCTAATTTGTATGAGATATATCTGTTTTATGCATTGATGTCTATATACATTTATTATTATTTTTAAACTGATTTATGCCAACATTACTTGAGAAAAGGTGCATATCAGCCTCCTGGGATGAATGCGTTTATGGTCACATGTTCTATTGCTACTTTACTGACGTATCTCCCGCTAAAGTTATCGGATCCATTGCACTCGTTTGAATGCATTCAATATCCACACCTTTCACGGTTTCACCCCAAGTTGGCCACCCCATATGTGATGAAATTGACGTGTGAAACATGTTCGAGACAGATTGGGATTTCGGCAAAGCTAACCCCATTGCAGAGTAGCCTCCAAAATACATTTAAAACAACCACACCTATTACACTAACTGTGTCCATCCCGTGGCGGTGAAGTTGGTCTTTGGACGATTTTAGAGAACGGTGGTGACTTCGGCAAAACCTGGGTGGCCCACCAAAAACAGTTTGGCAAACATTTATTTTCTGACATCTTGAAATTTCACAAGATAGCATCCTATTATAAGGAAGCTGAACTTGCAATTCAGACAATCGTCTGGTCATTACTATTGAGATTGCCTGCAGTCCGAGGTCGTCTGAGTAGAATTACTCGTTCAACATGGCATTGTTATAGCAACCACCAAGGGTGCTTATACCTAAGGCAGGTGAATGACGTCAGATCGCGGGTATGGATTTTGGAGAAATTATCACATGACTTCCGGTTAGCAACATTGTGGAGATTGCAATAAAAAAAACGCGGAATTGGGAATGAAGCATCGCGATGAAAATGAAAGTAACTAATTCACAACTTATGAAGAATTCACATGTGATTTAGGTCTATTAATTTCAATTAGACCAATTTCTTTGGTTAGCTCAATGAAAACAAAAAATAAAGACGTCATGACACGCTTTCTGACGTCATTCTGGATTTGTGGGCCAGAATCCAAACAAGATTGCACAATCCACGACACGTCTTGTCAAGTTGTCATGTCATCTCCGTCGTGATCACTGGGTGATGTCACATAAATTATTCTTATCGCAATGTCGCGGATAAAAAGCAAATTTGAGGCACAGCATGTGTGGTTACTCCACTACGTGTCACGTACGATTCATATTACCTAGAGTCCAGTCGAATAAGCTATCACGTTACTAAAATATAATATTGTTTCCTGTGCATTCACATTTCAATAAAGCCGACAAATATATCTCAGGGCGGCCTCGAAAACGGCACATAGTGATGGCATGTTCTCCCATCAGGGTTGGCCACTCCGTCATGAGGAGCGAATATTGGGGGTGTTTCTATTGGGCATTTTTGGTGGGCCATCCAGGTCGAAGTCACAACCGTTCTCTAAAATCACCCCCAATGTCCAATTTCATCACCCCGGAGTGGCCACATTACGGTGTGAGGGGTGATATGTGTGGCTGGTTTAGATGAATGTTTGTGGCCATTCAGCAATGGGTTTAGCCTTGCCGATGTCTCGAAAATATTCCACATGTCAATTGCATCATATCTGAGGTGATGGCCTTGTGGCGAAAGGTGTGCAATAGGTATTCGGAAAGGAATTCTGGCGGGCCACCAGCAATGGGTAAATTATGCCGACATCACAACCGGTTTGGAACATTTTTTCTATAGAGGCCAAAATTGCGCCACATCAGTGCATTGTTGGTGGCCAATCTGGGGCGAGATGTGAAGGGGGAGTTTCTTGTGGTATTGCTGATCGGATGCCCATGCACGGGGTTCATTTTTCCGAAACCAAACATGTTCTCTAAAATCATACATATGCTACTTTAACCCCCTCAGGGGGTGGCCACCGTGGGGGATGAAGAATGGAATGTTTCTAGGAATATTTTTTTGTGGACCACCCCAGCCATCAGGTTAATTTTGCTCTAATCCCACCAGTTCTCAAAATTCGTTCATATATAGACCAATTCCACCCCATGGGTGCCAAAGGCAATATGAGAATATGGTGGACACTTGGGTGGTTATTGTTTTTTAAATGCAATAAGGAACGAAGAATAGGTTATGTCCCCAAGGACTTGCAATGGTATTCATGTAATTGTACGAACCCTCGCATTTTTATATTTCATGACACATCTGATATAAAAGTGCAATATAGTTATATAAATATAAGATATATCAGGCCAAATGAATTAGATTACTAAATGGACAGTGGTCATATGCTACAAAAGCCATACACTTCTAGTTGAATTGAAGTAAGGGTGATATGGAACACAAAAAGTATTATGGATGCCTCACCTGTATTATAGTCCGGATGCTATCCCTGGTGTTAGTTAGAGTGGATGTCGGATTCCAGGGGAGGAGGCTTATCCCTTCTTATTTATGATGGCCATATGTCAATAATTATTGGAGGTTGATTAAATAATTGGTTGCATATAATTGTTGTCAAACAGAATAGGTTGTTGCATACAGCAGATAACATGTATTGATCGCAGATCCACGCGTTAAGTGATGCCACCTGTACAGCCATGGTACGTTTATGCCGGCATAGGGTGACATATTTACGGATGCACACAAATAATCACCGCAGCTCAAACAGTTGGGCTTCCTTGTCGCTAGTGAATTTAATTCGCTTCACGGGTATTTGTTTTCCAATTAAGATATTTATCAAAGATTAAAACATGAATATCAATATACATGCAGTATATCACCTAACATTGGGTGTGTGCTGTACTTACTGTTTCATCAGTTCTTAGTACGATTACCGGTATGCCTCTGTTAGAGAATTAAGAACAATGTATGCATCACCAAGTTGGAAACTTATATTGGCTACTTAGCTGAGCTGATTTGTTATTGAATTGGCTGATTTTTACAGAACTTTTGTCAAAAGAAAAAATTGTATCATTTCATTACCAGGAATGATATCATTAAGCGTTTGGTCCACTTTCAAACACAATTGCATGTATCTCAGGCATTGGCTAAATAGTATTATCAGTATTTCTGCGAGTCGATATTCAATTCAATAGGCATTTACTGACATACTGACCAGAACTCACATAGGGCTATGTATGCAATACACATAAATCCTTTTAAAATGACAACATTAGACATACGACTGTCAACAAAATACAGTTACATGTATAACAAAACTATTTGTAAAGTTGTCAATTATATATCATGGTCATTTCATCCTTAAAATATCATCAGATCGATTTAAACGAAACTCGACGAACAATATAATTATAGCTTTCCACAGCATTGACCGAATTTGTGTGGACACCGCATGAATGTATGTTCTGCTGTGTTCATAACTATGCGTTCCTTTTCGATTCTAGAAGCGTGTATAGGGATTATATTTATTACCAGATCCATTGTATGTACTATGTAGTCTTATAGTAACAATTAATTCCATATTTAAAATATACTAGCAGGGTTACCCGGCGTTGCCCAGATTAAAGTGACATGAAACCCTCTGCATGCTGTGGATATTTGTTGGGAAAAGAGAATACTCTAGCTCAAAGTGTTATACCTATTCTCGTAAATTGTATATTCAAATAGCATCACAAAACATGATTCTTACAGTCATGGATTATAAGTAGTGGTTCACCTTGTCGATTGTCATTTTGTTTATCGCGATTAATTCGTTCCACCAATAAAGAACTATTTATGTATTTACAACTGCGTATACTTCAGACGTTATAACATGATACATGAACATCATAAACACATTAGTTCGCAAAAATAAAAGACGACAATTGGGTTTTACATATAGAGATGTATCAATCAATCAATTTCACTCCCCGGCCGAAAATACCCACACATACCTAGTTTCATCGAAATCGGCTCGGCCGTTTTCGAGTCCATCGATTACAGACACACACACAGACACACACATAGATCTTACAAAATATATAATAGACTAGAAGGTGACCCGACTTCGTCCGGGCTTTGACCTTGAATTGTCCATTTTTAAGGTCAAGGTCAAGTGGGGTCACGATTTGACCAGTCCAAAAACACTGCCCGGACAAAAGTACCCGACAAACGTGCCCGTCGAAATCCATCCGGTTTTACCCGATTTGACCTTGAATTGATCATTTTGAAGATCAAGGTCTGGTCGGCCGTCACGATTGGACCCGTCCAAAACAATCGGTGAACAAAAGTAACCCCACGTATCAAATTTCGTCGAAATCCCATCAAAATTGGCGATTTGACCTTGAAGTTACCCGATTTCAAGGTCAAGGTCACGTCGCATGGTCCTGGTTATTTAGCTACGTTGTTGTTGGGGTAAAATGATTCTCTTAAGAAACGTTATTTTTTTCTTCTTAAATTGACATTTTATTGCACTTTAGAGTATACATTATTCCAGTGAACACAATAAGGAATAAATTGAGTTGCACAATGTAGTAATGCTGTATTAAAGCCATATGCACGGGCAAATGAATATGCTTATGAGACTCGCCATAAGAAAGTACCCCCACATACCAAGTTTCGTCGAAATCCCGTGATATTCGGGCGTTTGACATTGAAATGACCCGATTTCAAGGTCAAGGTGACGTCGCACGGACAAATTAATATGCCTATGTTCGTCCCCGGCCGAAAATACCCCCACATACCAAGTTTCTTCGAAATCGGCTGGGCCATTTTCGAGTCCATCGATTACAGACAGACACACACACACACACAGACACCCTCACACACACACACACACACAGATCTTCCAAAATATATAATAGACTAGAAGGTGACCCGACTTCGTCCGGGCTTTGACCTTGAATTGTCTATTTTGAAGGCCAAGGTCAAGTGGGGTCACGATTTGACCTGTCCAAAACACTACCCGAACAAAAGTACCCGACAAAAGTACCCGTCGAAATCCATCCGGTTTTACCCGATTTGACATTGAATTGATCATTTTGAAGGTCAAGGTCAGGTCGGGGTCACGATTTGACCCGTCTAAAACACCCAGTGGACAAAAGTAACCCTATGCTGACACTCCACAGTTTCAACAGGTATGGGCCCAGAAATAGGGGGCCCATAGATTCATTGAAATTTATCTGGAGTATGATCCCAAACCATATAGACAATATATATATGCCTGAAATTAGTACAGAATAGGCATTCATAATTTGATACATAATTTCCATAATATACGGGCTATCAAGAGTTATGGCCCTTGATCTTTTGATCGAAAATGTGATTTTTATTCAAAAAATGACCAAAATATTGCATTTTCATACCCAAGAGGCACGAATAACAGATTTTTTCAAGCATGGTCACCAATGTTGGTTTAAAGGCCTCTGGCTTCCAACATCAATGTGAAAAAATTTCAAACTTTCGCCGTTAAATTTTCCAGAAAATCAATTTTTAATGCAGATGACAAATTTTGGGTGCTAAAAAATTGACCCAGTATCTAGAGCCACTGTTTCGCAGAAAACGCTACTGCTGTCTATGGGTGGGATCAAGGTCACTTGCACTTAATTTTTTCATCAGTCTAGAACACCTTCTAAAATTACACAAATTCATATCCCACCTTGTCTCAATATACATACCACATGGATGGTCCCAGAAACCACTAGCACTTTATATCTATAAAATCACCCCTACTGATCATTCGAAACTGTGGAGTGTCACCTTAAGGGGAATGCAATTTCATTAATCTTTAATAGGGACCACACCTCCATATTCTCTGCATTATACCGCTTAAAATGATATATTACACCCCATGCGTTATTGCAATCACAGGCAGCAAGATTGGGTGGGGATTTACATGCACACCCCATGATTTCACCTCTTTTGGGTCTTTCAGAACCCAATGACGTTATGCTTGACGTAGTGACAAAATGTATATATTCAACCATCATTTATAGCTTGAAAAAGGTCTGAAATGCTAAAATGTTGTATAAAATATATTATGAGATGCATATTTTCCTCAGATATCAAAATAAAACATAATATTTCATGCAACTACTATCTTTAATACTCTCCCAAAACCATGGGTTAAACAATTCCAAGTCCTATTTAGCATTAAGGGAAAGCTATACAAGGTTATGACATCACATGAACAATATTTTGTCAAGTGAAATATGTCCAGAGAAACCTGAATTATTATATTTCACACTTGTGAATAAGAAAGACTGAATATCTAATCTTTTAGTATACTGTGTAATGTCAATGTCAGCCTTTTCAGCTAAGATTCAAGGAGCATGATGTCATGAAGAAGTACCCATCATCTAAAAAATTATCAATAACAATACACATGAACCACCACCACCACCCCCCCCCCCCCACCCACTGCTCCAAGACTCCATATCCCCACCAATTTATATGTCTAAAGGCCACCTGTATTGGAATATCCATAGAAGAATGGTGTATTTAACATAAAATGTTCCTTCTAACTGAGCAGATTTGCTAAAAATGATTTTCAATGTAAATATTTGTTAAGTTGACAGATGACAATGGTGCTATTTGCTGGTCTTTAAGGGGAATGCAATTTCATTAATCTTTAATAGGGACCACACCTCCATATTCTCTGCATTATACCGCTTAAAATGATATATTACACCCCATGCGTTATTGCAATCACAGGCAGCAAGATTGGGTGGGGATTTACATGCACACCCCATGATTTCACCTCTTTTGGGTCTTTCAGAACCCAATGACGTTATGCTTGACGTAGTGACAAAATGTATATATTCAACCATCATTTATAGCTTGAAAAAGGTCTGAAATGCTAAATTGTTGTATAAAATATATTATGAGATGCATATTTTCCTCAGATATCAAAATAAAACATAATATTTCATGCAACTACTATCTTTAATACTCTCCCAAAACCATGGGTTAAACAATTCCAAGTCCTATTTAGCATTACGGGAAAGCTATACAAGGTTATGACATCACATGAACAATATGTTGTCAAGTGAAATATGTCCAGAGAAACCTGAATTATTATATTTCACACTTGTGAATAAGAAAGACTGAATATCTAATCTTTTAGTATACTGTGTAATGTCAATGTCAGCCTTTTCAGCTAAGATTCAAGGAGCATGATGTCATGAAGAAGTACCCATCATCTAAAAAAATATCAATAACAATACACATCAACCACCACCACCACCACCACCCCCCCACTGCTCCAAGACTCCATATCCCCACCAATTTATATGTCTAAAGGCCACCTATATTGGAATATCCATAGAAGAATGGTGTATTTAACATAAAATGTTCCTTCTAACTGAGCAGATTTGCTAAAAATGATTTTCAATGTAAATATTTGTTAAGTTGACAAATGATAATGGTGCTATTTGCTGGCCTTTAAGGGGAATGCAATTTCATTAATCTTTAATATGGACCACACCTCCATATTCTCTGCATTATACCGCTTAAAATGATATATTACACCCCATGCGTTATTGCAATCACAGGCAGCAAGATTGGGTGGGGATTTACATGCACCCCCATGATTTCACCTCTTTTGGGTCTTTCAGAACCCATTGACGTTATGCTTGACGTAGTGACAAAATGTATATATTCAACCATCATTTATAGCTTGAAAAAGGTCTGAAATGCTAAAATGTTGTATAAAATATATTATGAGATGCATATTTTCCTCAGATATCAAAATAAAACATAATATTTCATGCAACTACTATCTTTAATACTCTCCCAAAACCATGGGTTAAACAATTCCAAGTCCTATTTAGCATTAAGGGAAAGCTATACAAGGTTATGACATCACATGAACAATATTTTGTCAAGTGAAATATGTCCAGAGAAACCTGAATTATTATATTTCACACTTGTGAATAAGAAAGACTGAATATCTAATCTTTTAGTATACTGTGTAATGTCAATGTCAGCCTTTTCAGCTAAGATTCAAGGAGCATGATGTCATGAAGAAGTACCCATCATCTAAAAAGTTATCAATAACAATACACATGAACCACCACCACCACCCCCCCCCCCACTGCTCCAAGACTCCATATCCCCACCAATTTATATGTCTAAAGGCCACCTGTATTGGAATATCCATAGAAGAATGGTGTATTTAACATAAAATGTTCCTTCTAACTGAGCAGATTTGCTAAAAATGATTTTCAATGTAAATATTTGTTAAGTTGACAGATGACAATGGTGCTATTTGCTGGTCTTTAAGGGGAATGCAATTTCATTAATCTTTAATAGGGACCACACCTCCATATTCTCTGCATTATACCGCGTAAAATGATATATTACACCCCATGCGTTATTGCAATCACAGGCAGCAAGATTGGGTGGGGATTTACATGCACACCCCATGATTTCACCTCTTTTGGGTCTTTCAGAACCCAATGACGTTATGCTTGACGTAGTGACAAAATGTATATATTCAACCATCATTTATAGCTTGAAAAAGGTCTGAAATGCTAAAATGTTGTATAAAATATATTATGAGATGCATATTTTCCTCAGATATCAAAATAAAACATAATATTTCATGCAACTACTATCTTTAATACTCTCCCAAAACCATGGGTTAAACAATTCCAAGTCCTATTTAGCATTAAGGGAAAGCTATACAAGGTTATGACATCACATGAACAATATTTTGTCAAGTGAAATATGTCCAGAGAAACCTGAATTATTATATTTCACACTTGTGAATAAGAAAGACTGAATATCTAATCTTTTAGTATACTGTGTAATGTCAATGTCAGCCTTTTCAGCTAAGATTCAAGGAGCATGATGTCATGAAGAAGTACCCATCATCTAAAAAATTATCAATAACAATACACATGAACCACCACCACCACCCCCCCCCCCCCCCACTGCTCCAAGACTCCATATCCCCACCAATTTATATGTCTAAAGGCCACCTGTATTGGAATATCCATAGAAGAATGGTGTATTTAACATAAAATGTTCCTTCTAACTGAACAGATTTGCTAAAAATGATTTTCAATGTAAATATTTGTTAAGTTGACAGATGATAATGGTGCTATTTGCTGGTCTTTAAGGGGAATGCAATTTAATTAATCTTTAATAGGGACCACACCTCCATATTCTCTGCATTATACCGCTTAAAATGATATATTACACCCATGCGTTATTGCAATCACAGGCAGCAAGATTGGGTGGGGATTTACATGCACCCCCCATGATTTCACCTCTTTTGGGTCTTTCAGAACCCAATGACGTTATGCTTGACGTAGTGACAAAATGTATATATTCAACCATCATTTATAGCTTGAAAAAGGTCTGAAATGCTAATATGTTGTATAAAATATATTATGAGATGCATATTTTCCTCAGATATCAAAATAAAACATAATATTTCATGCAACTACTATCTTTAATACTCTCCCAAAACCATGGGTTAAACAATTCCAAGTCCTATTTAGCATTACGGGAAAGCTATACAAGGTTATGACATCACATGAACAATATGTTGTCAAGTGAAATATGTCCAGAGAAACCTGAATTATTATATTTCACACTTGTGAATAAGAAAGACTGAATATCTAATCTTTTAGTATACTGTGTAATGTCAATGTCAGCCTTTTCGGCTAAGATTCAAGGAGCATGATGTCATGAAGAAGTACCCATCATCTAAAAAATTATCAATAACAATACACATCAACCACCACCACCACCACCCCCCCCCCACTGTTCCAAGACTCCATATCCCCACCAATTTATATGTCTAAAGGCCACCTATATTGGAATATCCATAGAAGAATGGTGTATTTAACATAAAATGTTCCTTCTAACTGAGCAGATTTGCTAAAAATGATTTTCAATGTAAATATTTGTTAAGTTGACAGATGATAATGGTGCTATTTGCTGGTCTTTAAGGGGAATGCAATTTCATTAATCTTTAATAGGGACCACACCTCCATATTCTCTGCATTATACCGCTTAAAATGATATATTACACCCCATGCGTTATTGCAATCACAGGCAGCAAGATTGGGTGGGGATTTACATGCACCCCATGATTTCACCTCTGTTGGGTCTTTCAGAACCCAATGACGTTATGCTTGACGTAGTGACAAAATGTATATATTCAACCATCATTTATAGCTTGAAAAATGTCTGAAATGCTAAAATGTTGTATAAAATATATTATGAGATGCATATTTTCCTCAGATATCAAAATAAAACATAATATTTCATGCAACTACTATCTTTAATACTCTCCCAAAACCATGGGTTAAACAATTCCAAGTCCTATTTAGCATTACGGGAAAGCTATACAAGGTTATGACATCACATGAACAATATGTTGTCAAGTGAAATATGTCCAGAGAAACCTGAATTATTATATTTCACACTTGTGAATAAGAAAGACTGAATATCTAATCTTTTAGTATACTGTGTAATGTCAATGTCAGCCTTTTCGGCTAAGATTCAAGGAGCATGATGTCATGAAGAAGTACCCATCATCTAAAAAATTATCAATAACAATACACATGAACCACCACCACCACCCCCCCCCCTTACTGCTCCAAGACTCCATATCCCCACCAATTTATATGTCTAAAGGCCACCTGTATTGGAATATCCATAGAAGAATGGTGTATTTAACATAAAATGTTCCTTCTAACTGAGCAGATTTGGTAAAAATGATTTTCAATGTAAATATTTGTCAAGTTGACAGATGATAATGGTGCTATTTGCTGGTCTTTAAGGTGACACTCCACAGTTTCAACAGGTATGGGCCCAGAAATAGGGGGCCCATAGATTCATTGAAATTTATCTGGAGTATGATCCCAAACCATATAGACAATATATATATGCCTGAAATTAGTACAGAATAGGCATTCAGAATTTGATACATAATTTCCATAATATATGGGCTATCAAGAGTTATGGCCCTTGATCTTTTGATCGAAAATGTGATTTTTATTCAAAAAATGACCAAAATATTGCATTTTCATACCCAAGAGGCACGAATAACAGATTTTTTCAAGCATGGTCACCAATGTTGGTTTAAAGGCCTCTGGCTTCCAACATCAATGTGAAAAAAACTTTCGCCGTTAAATTTTCCAGAAAATCAATTTTTAATACAGATGACAAATTTTGGGTGCTAAAAAATTGACCCAGTATCTAGAGCCACTGTTTCGCAGAAAACGCTACTGCTGTCTATGGGTGGGGTCAAGGTCACTTGCACTTAATTTTTTCATCAGTCTAGAACACCTTCTAAAATTACACAAATTCATATCCCACCTTGTCTCAATATACATACCACATGGATGGTCCCAGAAACCACTAGCACTTTATATCTATAAAATCACCCCTACTGATCATTCGAAACTGTGAAGTGTCACCTATGTATAAAATTTCGTCGAAATGCCATCAAAATTGACCCGATGTCAAGGTCACGTCGCACGGGCAAATGAATATGCTTATGAGACTCCTCATACGAAAGTACCCCACATACCAAGTTTCATCGAAATCCCGTGATATTCGGGCGTTTGACCTTGAAATGACCCGATTTCATGGTCAAGGTCACGTCGCACTGGCAAATTAATAGGTTTGTGCCACTCCCCGGCCGTAAATACACCCACATACCAAGTTCCATCGAAATCCCGTGATATTCGGGCGTTTGACCTTGAAATTACCCGATTTCAAGGTCAAGGTCACGTCGCACGGGCAAATTAATAGGCCCATGTCACTCCCCGGCCGAAAATATCCACACATACCAAGTTTTATCGAAATCGGCTCGGCCGTTTTTGAGTCCATCGATTACAGACAGACACACACACACACACACAGATCTTCCAAAATATATAATAGATATAAGATGGAGACTCGCATATATAAGAGAATGCATTGGCACAGTGCTTTCGCAAAATTTCAGGAAGCTCCAGTCATGGAAGGGTTAATCCGATAACTTGCGTACTGCCTAGGCGGGTGTATCCCAATGCGAATTTAACTGTTGGGTGATGAAGATCGCCTTTTCAAGCGATGTGTGAGGTTTATTTTCATCCTATGTTCTGACTAAGTTTTATGATGAAAATATCATATCGGATACTTCATTAGCGTATATATCATATCGGAAGAAACCCTCTTAGCATATTGCCTTTGTGGATGCATCGGTGAAGAAGTTCACCTCATCTCCTATGTATATGCCTTAAACATCTTGTCTTGCAGTATATTATTCCCACAATGTATTTATAATGCTTCATGAACTATTCTTCGGTCTTCGGTATGGTGACTGGAAAGTCATCAGTTCTCCCGTTATTTTGATTATCACTTAAAGAATTAGATCGGCCTTTCCGCACTTTTGTGGACGAGCGTATCTAAGTTAATAAACAACTACCTTCAAATGAGCCTCCTCAAGTTAAATTATATTGCATGTGTATATGTCTCTCTCTCTCTCTCTCTCTCTCTCTCTCTCGTAGCGGCTTAAAAGACAACATATCAAACCATACCGTTTTAAGTTAGCTCATTCGACCACATATAGTATTCACACGTAGACGAGTTTAATCATGAAGGCCCTCCTGGGAATTCACAGTGATTACATATTCATTAATCGTGTGTCCCGTGAAGTGTTCTACAGTCAATATATATAGAGAGCACATGCACTGTACTCCAGTTATGGTTCGTTGATCGATCATGACATAGCGTACGTACACAAAGAGTAAACATTAGATACGCTTATGCAAGTGTGCGGTTCTGTGATAACCAATACGCAGTTTCGTCAATGGAACTTGTTCGAACACAATCATGCCTATACAATTAAATTGTTTCGGTTGAATGGTCAGCTCTGACGAAGCCTATGGATCAATAACGTTTATGATCCATTTATAGTTCGATCTGCACACTACTATAAACGATATATGACAATGCGCCGTTGAGTTTATTGATGCAGTTAAACATGGCGCCACCGGGTGTTTTTGGAATATAAACAATTCTCAGGATAATAAGAAAACATGGCTAACACAGTAATGAACATCAGAACGAGTTTCCTGTTAGTTTTATTCTCCGTGGGTGAGTTTTTTTTTCGTTTTTGTTCGGTAATGTGTTCTACCCAAATATTACGATTCCTGCATATTTCGACTAATGACAAACAAATTCAGTGTGTTCACCACTAAACCAACGTGGTCGAGGTTTGTTGGCATGCTATTGGAGATGGAAGTCAGTTGCCAACCTGGTGACCGGAAAACAAACATTGGATATGAGCCTACATATGCTACGAACTAACTCTATAGATGAAAGAGGATTTTAACTTAACCTAATTGGATGACATATAGAATTCAACCTGTTCTCCAGAAAACGCGCACATTATCTACTTATAATAGAAATTGTTTTAGGTAGATAATCTGCTTAGAATCTCCTCATTTTGAGACGACTGAAAGTGAGAGAGTATTAGTCATATAATTCATAATGGGGCGATTCTAGACAGATTATTTGCGGACAATGACACAAATAAGCCAACTGCAGGATGACGACTGTGAAGGTGTACGCTCTCTAACGTGTGTTTTCACTGTGGCCCGCGCCATAAAACTAAATAGCGATAATACTCCATTATCTGCTTTTTGATAATCAAATAATAACAATATGTACCTATTTCACATTATAGGTCGATTATGTGCGTATTTGCGCGAGGATATGTTGAGGCTTTTGATTCATCCAATAAGATGTGATGGTTTTGGGAACATTCATACACTGCATGACAACGTTGCCTGCTAATTGTTTCAAACATTTCGTCACAGACAGCTATATAATGCACGTTATGAGTGATATACTTTAGAAACAGAAACATACCGATGTTGACAGTCTGTTGTGTGATTCAATCATTCGTATGTATTTGTTCACTTGTACCATTTTGGAGAGTTATGTACATGTATCGGTATTTTTTGCCAAGTTTTAGTCTGTATAATGGAAAATCTTTTCGAATACCTAAATATAAATATGATATAAATAACACATGGATTGACTATGAGTAGACCATGTCATAATAGTGGTCCGAGTGAAGGAATATTTTCATTGAGAACCATGATTTGAGCATAGTTTAACGAGAAAACATGCATTCTTTATTATATTATGTCGAACACAGGTGTGAATTGTCACAGAGTGCTCACTATCCCCTAAACGTTTTATTGCATACACGTGTATCATTATAATAGACACCTTTCGCACAATGAATTACTATACTGATAAGAATTAAGAAGAATTATGTTACAAGGTCACTATAATTTGTGTTATTTCTACCAGTTGTCGTTTTGCCATATCCGTATACGGTATTACGGTTTCGGGTTGAACAAAACTCACAAATACATCATATCGTAATAAGTTCGAGATCGTTTCGCTGGCCATCAATGTGGGAGTTGACTCTAAAATCGTATCCTTAAATACTTAGCGTCCATGTGGCCTCGATTTATATAACTTTCCGACAATTAAATCATGCGTCGCCGTGAACAACGAGAATCTTGCGAAACTCAAAGCCCCGATAGAAAGCTTAATTAAGCACAAAATAAGCACAGCCATCATAAACATACCACCTTACTGCGAGTGGTAAGACGTTTTAGCGGCACGATTTCATCACAGACGGACTGGCAATCGTCAATTCTGAAAAACAGCTTTTGGACCGTCCAAAACAATTATGAATACTATTATCTATTCGTGATTCTGATCAGTAGTATAGTTTATTACGTGAAATGTGTCTATACCAGGAAGGTTTCGCAACTCTCTGACAGAGTTACGATACGCTTAGCTATCCGTAGTCGTAGAATCCATGTATGCACACAGAAGGGCCCTGTGCCAATGCATTCTCTTATATATGCGAGTCGACCATAGGTCGCCTCGCATATATAAGAGAATGCATTGGCTTAACACATTAAAAATTAAAAAATTGTTAAAGAATGTAAGAAAAAATGGTAAAAAAATATTTGTTTTAGGCCAATGCATTCTCTTATATATGCGAGGCGACCTATGGTCGACTCGCATATATAAGAGAATGCATTGGCACAGGGCCCTTCTGTTGGGTAAAGGTTTGTTTCGCAAAGAATAACGACGATGATTAGGATGGCTGAATACGACAATGCATGGATAATCGTAAGCAGTGATATGTTCGCTGTGCACGCTCTAGATAAAGCACAACATGGTCGATAATCTTTTAACCCTTTACCCAACAGAACGGCCCTGTGCCAATGCATTCTCTTATATATGCGAGTCGACCATAGGTCGCCTCGCATATATAAGAGAATGCATTGGCTTGACACATTAAAAATTATAAAATTGTTAAAGAATGTAAGAAAAAATGATAAAAAGTGTTAAAAAAAGATTTTTTTTAGGCCAATGCATTTTCTTATATATGCGAGGCGACCTATGGTCGACTCGCATATATAAGAGAATGTATTGGCACAGGGCATAACTGTAACTATCACAATGTGGTCAAGGAGCCGGTTCCAATGATATCCATATGTGTATGGTTCTATTGAGACAGACCGAAGATATTTTAGGCTGTTGAAGCTTTATTTGGCCGGTTTTGGCCGGTTTGTTGGGTAAAGGGTTAACAAGAAAACCATAGTCAGAAATATGGTAACGCCACCAAGATCATATTATTAGCCATAAATATATATTATAATATAAAATATATTGGTTACATGAATGCACCGCCTCGGAATTCCGTTAAAACAACTAATCCTTCAAATTATTACAAAAAAACTACGGCTTATTACTGCAGGTTTCTCATTCACCACACCAGTAAGCTTCTAAATGCGGATCAAAAATCGGAGGCATTGTGTTCCCGACAAGAGTGCATGGCAAAGCCATTGTTCATACCTAAACGTCGAAAGCAATTAACGCGGTCATATTGGTTACATACTGCAACTATAAGACATCCAGTAAATACAAACCCCACGAAAACCCGAAATGTGTTGTCCTGCGAGATATACCATCGCTATAGCTCAATTTGACACAGCCAGATTAGCCTTTCCACAATATCCTAAAAGAATAAAGTTTCTCAAATCATCGGCATAGTCAATAGAACTTTCACGAACTTGGACATTCCAACTACAGCTTTTACCGGACTCGGGCTCGCAGTACAACTTTAACGCGTCCCAAAATAACCGCATTCGGGGTAGCACACCAGCTTTTAAAGCGACCCAATCTATTTATAAAACCTACATCGGCCCACGTCTTTCTAATATTTGGCCCACAGTATACACCGGTGGCGTTAATAAATCGATAAATTGAGGATAGCTGCCCAACGCTTGATAAGTGATGGATGTGTGATACAATAAAACTAACTGACCAATAATCTGTACATTGAAATGAAAGTTTCGGTACAAACCGAAGAAATGATACCACATATCCATTGTGACTATCACAACCATATTTCTGTCCAGCCAATACGCCAAGGATTATATAGCAAACAATATGCAATCGGGGTTCACGATTAGATGGCTATTGGCATATAATCGTGAACAAAGGTGGCACGTGGTGTTCGATTTAATATCAGACTATAGGATATCATATAATCCTATATCCCATTTTATGTCAAATATAGCGAATTATCGAAATATGAAATACAACGAAAAAGCGAAATAGAAAAATACAGCGAAATAGCGGAATAAAAAATGCAGCGTAATGGCGAAATAGAGCGAAATGTAGAAATTTGAAATTATTATTATTAACGAAATAACGGAAATATTTGAAGAAGTGTTTTAAAGAGTGTTTTAAAGAGTGTTTTAAAGATCGTAACACAAACCTCCCCAATCCCACCCACCCAATGGAAGAATTTGACTTATATTTCATCAGACTTGATAAATTGTGGTGTTGCAACTTCTCATACAAATCGCCATTATTTCGTCAAAGTACATTCTGTATAGAGTCGTCACCCTTCAGATTAAATATGATACTCAATCGAAACCACCCGTGGTCGCGATTATATGCCAATAGCCATCTAATCGTGAACCTCGATTAACTATCTTTTGGTAGTCAAACGTGTGGTATTCGGTGTTCTGTCACATTGCTGGACCATGTTCCCATTAGCTGACAGTATTCACACTGTCCAATCGGCTCGCGGAATACCAGTGTGAACGTCAGAATACCAGTGTTGTACAGGAGAATATCAGTGTTTTTAAAGCCATGTTATGGTATAATAATTAGAACCGGACGTCTATATCACGACAGAAAAGACATGGAAAGGTATATACGCTTAATTTTGCATTTACCCAGTGGAGGGGTCACCTGGTGATGTTCAGTTCGACTCTGGGCGATCTGGCCTTTGTTTAAAGCAGAAATATAGGGTGTACAAACTCGTAGGGGGAGGTAAATTTTTGCCCTAATCGGTATTCTAGTGCGTTTTGTTTAATTCATGAGCATAACTTGCGGAATTTTTTTTTAAATTCCGACAGCGGGATCTATCGGCTATACGTGCACATCGAAATCACTGGCGTGTATTAGTTGGAAATACACGAAAATAAATCGAAACGAGGGGCGGTGATAACAGAAAATGGCACGGCGAACTACCAGTGCATACCAACGAGGGCTACCAGTGCCAAATTTTATTTATATGGTAAGTTATATCGGGTATATGTCGATAAACGCTTCATACAGGCCATCGGGCATATGAAATGCATCACCCTTCCCAAAATAACGACAAAGTTGATCTAGAAGGGTAAATATGTGGATCTATAATAGGAAAGTACGAAACTTCAGCTATACCTCGATACTCAAAGCTAGTTTAAAATATAGAACAAATTTCATGATGTCCAGGTCAGAATATGTCGTTTTTGTAGAATTGTTCTTAAAACTATTGGGATACGTCGGTTTAAATGCAATTTTCAGAACTTGTACAGTAGCTGAATAATTACATTATAAAATGCCAAAATCTGTTTGGCCTAATCGTCGCATCTTCAACTTCAACTTTTATTCAGTCTTTTAACATTTTACATTGTATAAGACTGTATATATTCATAACATATTTTCAATAATAATTGAGTCACGTGATATATAGGACAAATATGTCCTAATTTGGAAAAAACATTCCAAGAAAGCCACCGAGGGCACAAACCCGGTCCGCCAACGGTAATGTTCAGGAACTATCACCATCAGAGGGCCGGGTCCCTTCCCTCCGCCGCTGTCCATGAACTGTGATTCCATGGTGCAATCACTGCACAGAATCCCCCCACAATATATAACACAAAGATCAAAGTCAAATTATTAAGTAATATGTAGTACAACGTGTGGCACCTTTATGGGCATATATAACTCAGATGTCACATACATACATACATACATACATACATACACATACATACATATGTACATGTACGCATGGACCCTTTCCGTAACAGTTTAGAAACTAAGCAAATAATTGTGATCTAGCTCCATCTCCCATCTTGAGGTATGTCACTGCATTCATATATTTAGGTCAGTGACCACGCTTAGCACTAAATTGTGTCGCGTGTTTCTTTAAATAGAAATGATACTGTTAATCGGTTTCACGTAATCACTGGGTCAGTACGTTCATCGTGCTTCGAGACGATTTCTTTCTGTTGGTTATTATGCAATTCGCTCGTAAGTTTGTTCACAATGAGGAATATATTTGTCACCAGTCCATCCATCAATCTCATATATATTTTGAAGACCTCTGTCTGTTTGTTTGTATGTTTGTCTGTCATTGATACAAATCTACGATTCTCGACCGATCGGGACGAAACTTGGTACGTGTGTGTAGTTTGACCAGGCGGTGGACGTTGTCGTATTGGCGAGCCCGTGCGGCACCCGATTCGCGCATGCGCAGACGAGATATCGGAAACGGGTGGAGCTATCGACTTGAAATTTGCTATGTGAATGTATCTTGCCCCGGATACGAATTTTATCGGGTCGCCGAGCCCGTGCGACGCCAGCTTCGCGCATGCGCAAACGAGATCTCGGAAACGGGTCGAGCTATCGACTTGAAATTTGCTATGTGAATGTATCTTGCCCCGGATACGAATTTTATTGGGTCGCCGAGCCCGTGCGAGCTTCCCGCATGCGCAGACCAGATATCGGAAACGGGTAGAGCTATCGACTTGAAATTTCGGGCTGGGTAGAGCTATCGACTTGAAATTTGGTTTTTGAATAGCCCGGACAACGTCGGGCTCATCGGCTAGCCTCATATATATTTGGAAGACCTCTGTTTGTCTGTATGTTTGTTTGTCTGTCATTTATACAAATCTACGATTCTCGACCGATCGGGACGAAACTTGGTACGTGTGTGTAGTTTGACCAGGCGGTCGACGTTGTCGTATTGGCAAGCCCGTGCGGCGCCCGTGCAGCGCATGCGCAGACGAGATCTCTGAAACGGGTGGAGCTATCGACTTGAAATTTGGTATGTGAATGTATCTTGCCCCGGATACGAATTTTATCGGGTCGCCGAGCCCATGCGACGCAAGCTTCGCGCATGCGCAGACGAGATCTCGGAAACGGGTGGAGCTATCGACTTGAAATTTGGTATGTGAATGTATCTTGCCCCGGATACGAATTTTATCGGGTCGCCGAGCCCGTGCGACGCCAGCTTCGGGCATGCGCAGACCAGATCTCGGAAACGGGTGGAGCTATCGACTTGAAATTTGGTTTTTTAATAGCCCGGACAACGTCGGACTCATCGGTTAGTCTCATATATATTTTGAAGACCTCTGTCTGTCTGTCTGTTTGTCTGTCATTTATACAAATCTACGATTCTCGACCGATCGGGACGAAACTTGGTACGTGTGTGTAGTTTGACCAGGTGGTGGACGTTGTCGTATTGGTCAGCCCGTGCGGTGCCCGCTTCGCGCATGCGCAGACGAGATCTCGGAAACGGGTGGAGCTATCGACTTGAAATTTGCTATGTGAATGTATCTTGCCCAGGATACGAATTTTATCGGGTCGCCGAGCCAGTGCGACGCCAGCTTCGCGCATGCGCAGACGAGATCTCGGAAACGGGTGGAGCTATCGACTTGAAATTTGCTATGTGAATGTATCTTGCCCCGGATACGAATTTTATCGGGTCGCCGAGCCCGTGCGACGCCAGCTTCGCGCATGCGCAGACCAGATCTCGGAAACGGGTGCAGCTATCGACTTGAAATTTGGTATGTGAATGTATCTTGCCCCGGATACGAAATTTTATCGGGTCGCCGAGCCCGTGCGACGAATTTTATCGGGTCGCCGAGCCCGTGCGACGCCAACTTCGCGCATGCGCAGACCAGATCTCGGAAACGGGTGAAGCTATCGACTTGAAATTTGGTTTTTGAATAGCCCGGACAACGTCGGGCTCATCGGCTATCTCATATATATTTTGAAGACCTCTGTCTGTCTGTCTGTCTGTCTGTTTGTTTGTCTGTCTGTCATTAATACAAATCTGAAAAGTGGATAGTCAAATTAATAGTGCCAAAACTAAAGTACTGCTGTTTACAAGTATAGAAAATATTATAAAACCAGATATAGTTTTCAATGGAGCTACCCTTGATTATACGCTCAGTCACACACACCTGGGTATTGACATCTCAGAAGATTTATCATGGAATATTTATATCGAAAATATATGTACTAAAGCCTATGCAAGACTTTCCCAAATGAGAAAACTGAAATATGTTCTTAACCGTCAGACTCTCGAAATATTATATTTATCTCACGTCCGTCCATTAATGGAGTATGCTAGTTGTGTATGGTTTGGAGCACCTGACTATCTATTAAAAAGACTAGATGATATACAAATCGAAGCTGCACGTATAGTTACAGGTTGTACAAAATCGGTCCCCCATGATAGGTTGCTCTTTGAACTCGGATGGGAGAAGCTGGAAAGTAGGCGGTATGTTAAACGAATGAGTATATTTTACAATATTGCAAACGGAAAAGCCCGCGCCTACTTAACTCAGCTTCTTCCGTCAAAGGTTAAGGATAAATGTGATTACGAACTGAGAAATGCATCAAATTTAAATCGTCCCATTTCAAATAGCAAAAGAACAGATAAAACTTTCTTCCCCACATGCGTTATGGATTGGAACAAATTGGATGAAAAAAAAGAAAGAAACATTCCACTCGATAGGTTCAAGAAAGCACTAGTAACTAAGCCATTAAAACCACCAACATATTTTTCATATGGTAAACGGCTATTGAACATCCTTCATTGTAAACTGAGGTGTGAATGTAGTAATCTACAAGCTGATAAACTTCAAAATTATATAGCAATTTCTGCTACATGTAGATGTGGACATTCTGTAGAAAATGCTTTCCACTATTTTTTTGAATGCCACCTACACTTTGAAGAAAGAATTACACTTCGTAATAATCTTCTGCGCTTTAATATACATTCAGTTAAAACACTAATATTTGGGGACTCGAACTTAAAACAATTAGAAAATGAACATATCTTTAAAGCTGTGCAAAATTACTTACGAGATACCACTCAAGAGGAAAATCCGACAAAGTTCTATTAAGACGCTCGCATCATTTGAATGCAAATTGTAAAAATGTTAACAATGCACCATGAGGTACATGTATCACATTTAAAACAGCTACTTGAAATCATTATTGAAATTATTTAGAATTGGTGGGGTGGTGAGACTATACAAACTATTTTTCAAATAATATACAATGATATACTGTATGTATACACTTGTAAATATGTTATACCTATTGTGTTGACAACCCAAATTATTATGTATCAGTGTTATAACGGCAATTGGGAGAGGGGGTTATGTATAAGTGGATCGCACTTGTCCTCCAATCCCAATGCCAATCTGTATTGTTATATACTTATTGGTAATAAATATGTTTAAACCAATACAAATCTACGATTCTCGACCGATCGGGACGAAACTTGGTACGTGTGTGTAGTTTGACCAGGCGGTGGTCGTTGTCGTATTGGCGAGCCCGTGCGACGCCCGTGCAGCGCATGCGCAGACGAGATCTCGGAAACGGGTGGAGCTATCGACTTGAAATTTGCTATGTGAAGGTATCTTGCCCCGAATACGAATTTTATCGGGTCGCCGAGCCCGTGCGACGCCAGCTTCGCGCATGCGCAGACGAGTTATCGGAAACGGGTGGAGCTATCGAAATGAAATTTGGTATGTGAATGTATCTTGCCCCGGATACGAATTTTATCGGGTCGCCGAGCCCGTGCGACGCCAGCTTCGCGCATGCGCAGACGAGATATCGGAAACGGGTGGAGCTATCGACTTGAAATTTGGTATGTGAATGTATCTTGCCCCGAGATCTCGGAAACGGGTGGAGCTAACGACTTGAAATTTGGTTTTTGAATAGCCCGGACAACGTCGGGCTCATCGGCTAGTCTCATATATATTTTGAAGACCTCTGTTTGTATGTTTGTCTGTCTGTCATTAATACAAATCTACGATTCTCGACAGATCGGGTCGAAACTTGGTAGGTGTGTGTAGTTTGACCAGACGGTCGTCGTTGTCGTATTGTCGAGCCCGTGCGGCGCCCATGCAGCGCATGCGCAGACGAGATCTCGTAAACGGGTGGAGCTATCGACTTGAAATTTGCTATGTGAATGTATCTCGTTCCGGATACGAATTTTATCGGGTCGCCGAGCCCGTGCGACGCCAGCTTCGCGCATGCGCGGACCAGATCTCGGAAACGGGTGGAGCTATCGACTTGAAATTTGGAATATGAATGTATCTCGCCCCAGATACGAATTTTATCGGGTCGCCGAGCCCGTGCGACGCCAGCTTCGCGCATGCGCAGACGAGATCTCGGAAACGGATAGAGCTATCGACTTGAAATTTGGTATGTTAATGTATATTGCCCCGGACAACGTCGGGCTCATCGGCTAGTCTTATATATATTTTGAAGACCTCTGTTTGTATGTCTGTATGTCTGTTTGTCTGTCATTTATACAAATCTACGATTCTCGACCGATCGGGACGAAACTTGGTACGTGTGTGTAGTTTGACCAGGCGGTGGACGTCGTCGTATTGGCGAGCCCGTGCGGCGCCCGCTTCGCGCATGCACAGACGAGATCTCGGAAACGGGTGGAGCTATCGACTTGAAATTTGCTATGTGAATAGTCTCATATATATTTTGAAGACCTCTGTTTGTCTGTTTGTCTGTATGTTTGTTTGTCTGTCATTTATACAAATCTACGATTCTCGGCCGATCGGGACAAAACTTGGTACGTGTGTGTAGTTTGACCAGGCGGTCGTCGTTTTCGCATTAGCGAGGAGCGTCACCGAGCCCGTGCGACTGCATGCGCAGACCAGATCTCGGAAATTGCAGACCAAATCTCGGAAATTTTGTATGTGAATGTACCCGTGCGACGCCAGCTTCGCGCAGCCCTCGATACATGCACGAAAAGACACAAGACTTTATGTTATCAGTGACGCCAGCTTCGCGCAGCCCTCGATACATGCACGAAAAGACACAATACTTTATGTTATCAGAACATTTCATCAACATTTGTGCATTTGTTGACATTGTTGGGATATACTCTCCTTGAATCAGATATAACATGTTATTATGGATTTTTGTGTAAAATGGAGAAAAGTAGTACCAAATGCCAAAATTTAAACTATATACCTCTCATGTATATGGCAAAAAAGAAATACAAGTGACATAATTAATTTATTAAATTGCATGCCAGTAAAGTGTAATGGCTGTAAGAATGTTAAGGAGGAATTTAAAAAAAATCTCAATTTCAAACTAGAAACTCGGCGATGCAGCGAAATTGTGCCGTCATCAATCACGATACATGCACGAAAATACACAAGACTTTATGTAATCATCAACATTCATCCATTAATTAATCAGAAGCATATCTTCCCATATTCTGGCGTGAACTGTGAACTGTGAAAATGCATTTCTATTAGAATATCAAACATGATATAGACGCTCTTTATTATTTCCATATCAGGAATCTGTTCACAGATAACGCTCTTTATATGTTAGCCAGGAATTCTATGTCTACCAAACGCCACGAACTAACGTTTTGTGCATTTGTTGACATTATTGGGATGCACTCTCCTTGAATCAGAGCTTCGTGGAATATCTTTTCTGATTTCTTGATTACCATTGGAGTTCCACATCTCGGAAAAGGGTGCATTTGTTCATCCATTAATTAATCAGAAGCATATCTTCCCCTGGCGTGAACTGTGAACTGTGAAAATGCATTTCTATTAGAATATCAGAGCTTCGTGGAATATCTTTTCTGATTTCTTGATTACCATTGGAGTTCCACATCTCCGAAAAGGGTGGAGCTATCGACTTGAAATGTATTAATCAGAAGCATATTCCCACTAACATTCATCCACTAAAATCTGGTCAATAATAACGAAATTGTGCCGTCATCATTCACCGGCAGCCCTCGATACATGCAAGAAAAGACAAGACTTTATACTTCATGTTATCAGAAAAAGGACAATTCTTCCCACTACCACAGCACATTTCCTCAACATTCATCCAGTTTGTGTCATTTTATGGCTTGAATAAGGTCATTTTCGGCTTTTTTCGCTGCCAAAATGGCAAAATGTATTAATCAGAAGCATATATCTTCCCCTATTCGGGTGTGAACTGCTGGTCGCCCCTGACGAGATTGGTCGCCCCTGACGAGATTCCACCATGAGAGAATCGAAACTTCACTTTAAATGCCCATCATTGTAAGTGATGTCGGGCAATATCCCACGCAAATTTATCTTCAGAAATTTTCGAACTTTTCAGAAGTTTTTAGTATTATCTCGGTTCCCTCGAAGTTCATATAATTTGAACGGCCCTTCTGATGGCCACTATTAGCGCAAGGGACTCGATAATAGATATAAAATGCCCCCGAAAAGCGGAAGCTCATAGGCCGCAAGATTAACAATACACGTGCGAAACAGATTTGTCGTGATAACGAAACTGACGAACAGCGCCAGTTGCGGCTGGATGCCGATCGCCAGTCGACGGCCCTTTCCAGGGCGTCAGAAACTGACGAACAGAGCCAGTTGCGGCTGGATGCCGTTCGTTAGTCGACGGCCCTTTCCAGGGCCTCAGAAACTCACGAACAGAGCCAGTTGCGGCTGGGTGCCGATCGCCAGTCGACGGCCCTTTCCAGGGCGTCATAAACGGTTGCACAAACGGAATTGCGTCGACGAAATGCCACAGAAGAACAGCAACGTCTCAACGTTATTAGTTGGGGAAAAGCAGCCATGAATTACAATCCATCCATCGATTATACATCTCACGACTCACTCCGAGTTGGCCAAATGATGGTTGTTTGTGAGCACTGCTCTGCTTTGAGGTGGCCCACCGAACCCTTAGGTTTCTGCTGTTCTCGTGGGAAGGTCTCCCTTCCGATTCGTCCAGACCAACCACAGCCCCTGAGAGGCATACTTAGTGGCGATTCACCAGACTCGGAACATTTCCTCCACAACATCCGCCGATATAATTCGACTTATCAAATGACATCGTTTGGAGCTAATGTAATAACCGAAGGTGGTTTTATGCCAACATTCAAGGTTCAGGGCCAGATCTATCACAGAATTGGCTCGCTCCTACCTACAGCCGAACAACAACCCCGATTTTTGCAAGTCTACTTCATTGATGACCACCATGACCAGGCAAACCTTCGAGCATCCGATAACCTTAAACCTCATCTGATCATCGCAATCCAAGACATGTTGCACGCGCACAACTCTTAAATTACTAGCTTCAAGTATGCAATTGAGTCTAATCCCGGTCCGAATCTCGATGTTGTCATCAATGCTGATAAAAAGCCTTCAGATGCACATCGTGGCAGGTTCAATGCCCCAGCTTGCAATGAACTTGCAGTGGTCATGACCGGGCAAGAACATGGAGCGCGAGACATAGTAATTAAGTCCCGTGATAACACAATCAGGAAGATTTGCGAGACACACATGTCATATGACCCTCTAAAGTACCCTCTACTGTGTGTGCGTGGTGAAGATGGCTATCGCTTGGGGGTCCAACATGCTGTCGATCGAAAGAATGTCTCGTGCACTGATTTCTATGCTTACTATTTCATGGTAAGGAGCAATTCTTTCAACCACTTACATCGGAGTAGGAATCTGTTCAATCAGTTTGCTGTCGACATGTATGCTAATGTTGAATCTGAGAGACTGTTTTACATTCGTCCACACCAGCGTGAATTACGAGCAGATTCCTACATTCATCTCCGAGACAGCATCAATAACGATCAGACAGAAGGCCATGGTCAACTGTGTATACTTCCGTCATCATTCACAGGAAGTCCACGATATATGCAAGAGAAGACCCAGGACGCCTTGACGTATGTGAAGAATTTTGGTCGCCCAGATCTCTTTGTCACGTTTTCATGTAATCCCAAATGGGAGGAGGTCAAGACATAGTTGTTCGAGGGCCAGGCACCAAGGGACAGACATGATGTGGTTGCCCGTGTTTTCCGCCTGAAACTTCAGAAACTCATGTTTCTGGTGAAGAAATGTCATATCTTCGGGCAATCATTATGTGACATGTACACCATCAAGTGGCAGAAGAGGGGCCTCCCCCACTCACACATCCTCATATGGTTACAGGATAAGATTCATGCAGACCAGATAGATAACATCATCTCGGCTGAATTGCCTGATCCCGAGCAAGACCAAACACTGTATGATTTTGTAAAGACGCATATGGTCCACGGACCATGCGGGCGGATCAATCCCAACTCGCCTTGCATGAAAGATGGCAAGTGCTCGAATCGATATCCGAGACAGTTTTTATCAGAGACCCAGACATCTAATGAAGGTTACCCTCTCTTCAGGAGGCGTTCACCAGAAGATGGCGGTTTCATTGCTAAAATAAGAATGAGAACTGGTGGAGACTTCGAAATCGACAACAGGTGGATTGTCCCTTATTGTCCTCTTCTGACGAAGTTATTCGATGCACATATTAATGTTGAATTTTGCAGCTCTGTCAAGTCCATTAAATATGTGTGCAAGTATATAAATAAGGGTTCAGATGCTGCCATGTTCGCATTACGAGACTCGAATGATGAGGTCAGCCAGTTTCAAATGGGCAGATATCTTAGCACAAGCGAGGCGTTCTGGAGAATATTTGATTTTCCCATTCATGACCGTCATCCTCGCTGTCCATCTCGAAAATGGTCAGAGGGTGTATTTCACTGATAATAATGCCCAGCAAGTAGCTGCTGCTCCACCAAAGGAAACGAGTTTAACATTTTTTTTCACGACATGTCAAAATGATGAGTTTGCTCGGATTCTTCTCTACGTTGAAATGCCCGCATACTACACATGGGCGAACAACAGATGGTCCAGGCGGAAGCGGGGTTCACCAGTTGATGGACAGGTTGGTGTCTTCAGGACACGGCCCTGGGCAGACTGTACACGGTACACCCATCTCAGCATGAATGTTTTTATTTGAGGGTGCTCCTCTTGGAAGTTCGGGGTCCTGAATTTTTTGAAAGTCTGAGAACCATTGATGGTAAGGTATGCACGACTTTCCGCCAGTCTGCTCTCCAAAGAGGCCTTATTGAAGACGACAGACAGTGGGAAGCAACTCTGTCCGAGGCTTCTGTTTCAAGAACGCCGAGGTGTATGCGTGGCCTCTTTGCTGTTCTGTTGCAGATGTGTGGAGTCTCAGATCCCAATGGTCTCTGGATGCAATTCAGAGAGGATATGTCTGAAGACTTTCGCTGGAGACAGCAGAGGCTCAACCCAGATGTTGAGGTCGCCTTCAATGAAGATATCTTCAATCAAGCTACCGTGGCTATTGAAGACAAGATTCTAGCCAATGGAGGCCTTGAACTACACACTTTCGGACTTCCCCGAGCTACCAGGATTGAAACTGTTCAACAACCAAGAGAAATACTTAGAGAGACGACATATGATAGAGATATCCTTGCTGATGTCATCGCTTCAAGTGAAGCGAAACTATTGCCAGAACAGCGGCATGTTTTTGACACAATTATGGGTTCTGTAAACGGCGCCGGTGGTATATTCTTCTTAGATGCGCCAGGTGGTACTGGTAAAACGTTTCTGATAAACTTAATTCTTGCCAGGATTCGGATTCAGGGGAAAATTGTCATTGCAGTTGCGTCATCTGGGATCGCTGCGACATTGCTCCCGGGTGGTAGGACTGCTCACTCGGCATTCAAACTCCCGTTGAACTTAACAGTGAATGACCTGGCGACGTGCAATATAGCAAAAGGTACAGGGCTTGCGCGTTTACTCCGCAGTTGTGTAATGATTGTTTGGGATGAGTGCACCATGTCTCACAAACATGCTTTCGAAGCTCTGGACGGGACATTACAGGACATTCGTGAGTGTAATGCGATCAT
The DNA here is from genome assembly GCA_032622095.1 of Siphonodentalium dalli. Lineage (NCBI taxonomy): Eukaryota > Metazoa > Mollusca > Scaphopoda > Gadilida > Siphonodentaliidae > Siphonodentalium > Siphonodentalium dalli. The sequence goes on along the minus strand of CP136061.1, from coordinate 239,822,174 downwards.
GGGCGGTGTAACCTTGCTCCTGTCCGGAGACTTCAGACAAACGCTCCCTGTTATCCCTCGGGGAACGAGGGCTGACATGGTCCGCGCATCTCTCAGGTCGTCTTATCTTTGGCGGAGTGTTCGCTCTCTGCACCTGACAACCAACATGAGAGCCCATTCATATAACGACGAGATGGCCACCACATTTGCAAGTGATTTGCTTCACATTGGAAATGGCGAATTTCATGGTAGCATAAAGTTATCTGAATGCACCGACTGTTGTTGTGTCGGAAGTCGTGATGCATTGATTGGGGCAGTTTTCGGTGATCTGGTCAGCAACATGAGTGATTCCACCTGGCTATGTGAGAGAGCAATATTCTCGCTCCTAAGAATGACACCGTTGACGCAATCAATCGTAAGATGCTGGCAATGGTACCTGGAGAGATCCGTGCATCCAACTCCATAGATTCAATCCCAGATCCAAGTGACGTGGTCAACTATCCTACCGAATTTCTCAATTCTTTGAGTCCCCCTGGTATGCCACCGCACGAGCTTTTCCTGAAAGAGGGTGTTCCGATCATGTTGTTGATGAATATGAAACCCCCGAAACTCTGCAATGGCACCGGGCTCCTTATCAGGAAAATAATGCCTCATCTTATTGAGGCCGAGATTTTGACCGGGTGCGACAAGGGTGAATATGTGTTCATCCCTAGAATTCCCTTGATACCTATAGACAGCCCAATTGAGTTGCGAAGGTTGCAGTTCCCGGTTAAGCTAAGTTTTGATATGACAATAAGTCACAAGGCCAAACACTTAAAGTAGCCGGGTTGCAACTGGAGGAACCATGTTTCTCTCATGGTCAACTTTATGTTGCCATGTCACGAGTTGGTTGGCCAGGTAACTTACACATCATTGCACCTGACAATGCAACAATCAATGTCGTGTACATGGAGGCCCTCGGGTTATCAGATATTGGTATGTGATCCGAGTGCTGGGCATGCCAACTAACCTCTCTTCGTGACATTTGATGTTACTCCATGATATTGTGTATATAGTTCATTTAATTTATTGATCTCAGGAAATGTTCTTCGGTGATCAGTCGCCGGGCCGGAGAACATGTATATTGATGTACATTTTGTATATACTATTTATTTAATTTATTGATATAATGCTGCCACTGTCGAAAATGACCTAGATCATATCTGATCTCTTATATTTTGAGAAATAGCCCGGACACGTCGGGCACATCAGCTATTCTCATATATATTTTGAAGACCTCTGTTTGTCTGTCTGTCTGTCTGTCTGTCTGTATGTCTGTCATTTATACAAATCTACGATTCTCGACCGATCGGGACGAAACTTGGTACGTGTGTGTAGTTTGACCAGGCGGTCGACATTGTCGTATTGGCGAGCCCGTGCGGCGCCAGCTTCGCGCATGCGCAGACAGAGATCTCGGAAACGGGTGGAGCTATCGACTTGAAATTTGGTATGTGAATGTATCTTGCCCCGGATACGAATTTTATCGGGTCGCCGAACCCGTGCGACGCCAGCTTCGCGCATGCGCAGACCAGATCTAGGAAACGGGTAGAGATATCGACTTGAAATTTGGTTTTTGAATAGCCCGGACAACGTCGGGCTCATCGGCTAGTCTCATATATATTTTGAAGACCTCTGTCTGTTTGTCTGTTTGTCTGTCATTTATACAAATCTACGATTCTCGACCGATCGGGACGAAACTTGGTACGTGTGTGTAGTTTGACCAGGCGGTCGTCGTTGTCGTATTGGCGACCCCGTGCGACGCCCGTGCAGCGCATGCGCAGACGAGATCTCGGAAGCGGGTGGAGCTATCGACTTGAAATTTGCTATGTGAATGTCTCTTGCCCCGGATACGAATTTTATCGGGTCGCCGAGCCCGTGCGACGCCAGCTTCGCGCATCTGCAGACCAGATCTCGGAAACGGGTGGAGCTATCGACTTGAAATTTGGTTTTTGAATAGCTATCGACTTGAAATTTGGTTTTTGAATAGCCCGGACAACGTCGGGCTCATCGGCTAGTCTATACTATATATTTTGAGAGTTCGTATATATATATATATATATATATATGTACTTCATAGAATCGAAAACGGTTCGCTCGATTGAGTTCAAACTTCCCATCTAAATGTAAAAATCCACGGGAATCGTCGTCGCGGCGTTTTGGAGAAGCTGATTTTTATATAGAATTGGATAAATACCAACATCCCATCCGATCTATGGACGGGGCATTCTATGTAGCACTCTACACTGCCTATTAGTGTTTCGACCTATTTTGTCAACCAATTTAGAAATTGGTTAACCCGCAAGGTCTCATCAGGAGAGAGCGGAAGTGAGAATCCTCAAAGTAACTGAGGGCTCATCACATACATGTATGTGCGTATGTGTTAATGGTAGGTACAGTCTGTCTGATGACAGCTAAGTTGAGCGATGGCCTTTGAGAAGGCTTCACATTTTGTTCAGAGTATACCATGCTTATTATAATAAGCGTGGATAAATTGCGTCATTCTTTGTGAAATAACACGGAAGCATCAGTTAGTGCAAGTTAATGCAGACTGAGGTTGCGTGGTCAGTACTTAATATGTTGAGAATATTGGTTGTCAAAACAGCACGTGCTCGGGTACGCCCACCGTTCTTTGTGTAATACGGCAGTATAGCAAACACGTAATTTCATAGGTTCGTTGGGTGTGATTGACACATCCACTTCAGATTTTTATCCAATTTTATATAAAAACATATAGAGCCCACTAATATTATTTGATATTATGCTCTGTCTTGCTTGATTATTATATACACATGCGAGCCAACTGGAATGCACCATTATCTCAAACCATATATCCATGGAGAGCGGTGTGTTCTATGCTCTTACACGCTATTTTGGAATTAACATATACATGTAATACCAAATGCCATCAAATATGGCGTACTATACACAAATTTATCTGGAAATGTATATGATTGGTGTGTCAAAACATCGACACGTCATTAATCACCAACTCCTATAGAGTAGGGATATCCATTTCCTATCATTAAAGTTACACAGGGCACAATGTCCACCACATGTTGATTCTGTCATGGAACAGTTTGAACTAGACTAAACCAATTCCTTCCAGACCACATGTGTTCTGGGTATATAGCATATAGGAAAACTTATATACTTCACACTCAACGTGTCGGCCCTAGTAAGCGCTGTTGTAAAGACAGGTCAAGCCATTCTAGGTTGCATATAATATGCAAATACAGAAGAAATCTGCATCTAAAATGCAACAAATAGGCATAAACTATGCTGGTTTAAACTATGACTGTCACATTACTAACTCATTTGACTCAAAGTGCAAAACTTGGGCGTGACACGACCGACTGCTCTAATAATATAAGCAGCACGATGGAATCTATAAATTCCGGGCTCAGAATACTCATTAAAGTGGTATTCATCCAATTTTATATAAAAATCTCATTCTTACCTAATGTGATCCACTTAAATATTAAACATGCTTTCTACACGGTATGACACTATGACATCCCTGAACATGGATGCCTGTCTACATATTAGATGTACGATATCTAAGTATACAACTCTTTTCCAATAGGAAACGTGTATATATACTGACTCTCATTCTTACCGAATGTGTACTAGTTAAGTATTTAATCACTCGATACCCACGTAATTCATTTACTGAAACGGAATTTATGAACCGTTGTTCCGGGTTTCAACAAAAGCTTAAAAAACAGGCTATTACCCGAAATAATTATCGGCGGCCCTGCAGACATTGACACTCAATGACCGACGTGCTAATTTAACCAAGAAGCACCTGCTCAATGCCACTGATAAATCATATAAATTTGCACACAATACCATACTGGTGCATCATAATATAAGACGTGTTACAATACAACTCGAACATTGTTTTAAACAAAATCACTCATGTGTGATACGAACAATGTCCTAACAATATGCACAAACGCGCAGTGAATAATTTACTCATTGAAAATGGAAACACGTGGAAAGTCTCGTTCAAAGATAGGACGTGATGTTCGTAGTTATCCATCCTTACATTAAAAACTCCCCTACGTGGGAACCACTTAACTATTTAATCATGCTTTCTACACGGTATGACACCATGACATCCCTGAATTCGGATGCCTGCCTACATATTAGATGTATAATATCTAAGTATGCAACTCTTTTCCAATAGGAAACGTGTATATATACTGACTCTCATTCTTACCGAATGTGTACTAGTTAAGTATTTAATCACTCGATACCCACGTAATTCATTTACTGAAACGGAATTTATGAACCGTTGTTCCGGGTTTCAACAAAAGCTTAAAAAACAGGCTATTACCCGAAATAATTATCGGCGGCCCTGCAGACATTGACACTCAATGACCGACGTGCTAATTTAACCAAGAAGCACCTGCTCAATGCCACTGATAAATCATATAAATTTGCACACAATACCATACTGGTGCATCATAATATAAGACGTGTTACAATACAACTCGAACATTGTTTTAAACAAAATCACTCATGTGTGATACGAACAATGTCCTAACAATATGCACAAACGCGCAGTGAATAATTTACTCATTGAAAATGGAAACACGTGGAAAGTCTCGTTCAAAGATAGGACGTGATGTTCGTAGTTATCCATCCTTACATTAAAAACTCCCCTACGTGGGAACCACTTAACTATTTAATCATGCTTTCTACACGGTATGACACCATGACATCCCTGAATTCGGATGCCTGCCTACATATTAGATGTATAATATCTAAGTATGCAACTCTTTTCCAATAGGAAACGTGTATATATACTGACTCTCATTCTTACCGAATGTGTACTACTTAAGTATTTAATCACTCGATACCCACGTAACTCATTTACTGACACGGAATTTATGAACCGTTGTTCCGTGTTTCAACAAAAGCTAAAAAACAGGCTATAACCCGAAAGAATTATCGGCAGCCCTGCATACATTGACACTCAATGACCGACGTGCTAATTTAACCAAGAAGCACCTGCTCAATGCCACTGATAAATGATATAATGTTGCACACAATACCATACTGGTGCATCATTATATAAGACATGAAAACATGAAAATTCACTCATGTGAGATACGAATAATGTCTTACTGTATGCACACACGCGCAGTGAATAATTTACTCATTGAAAATGGAAACACATGGACAGTCTCGTTCAAAGATCGGACGTGATGTTCGTAGTTATCCATCCTTACATTAAAAACTCCCCTACATGGGAATCAAACACCCGCTAAGGGACTAACTATTTAATTCTTGTACTTTACGATATGTGACTGCCAGAATCCTTGAAATATTGGCTTTTAACGACACACAGCCTGTTGAAACGTAGATTACTCAATACAGATATATCTTACAACACTTGCAGGAGATTACAACAATCTGGTCTAATTGATCAAAAGGAAAGTGCGAACTGCCTTGATCTGATACTTGACAGGACTAATCTGGCGCACATGTGAACCGAATGCTACCACGCTATTACACAGTGGCCATGTCAATCACACTTAACGAACCAATGAAATTACGTGTTTGCTATACTGCCGTATTTCACAAAGAACGGTGGGCTGACCATAGCACGTGTTATATTGACCAGCGATATTAGTAGTAAGTGCAGACCACACAACTTCGGGTCTGTGATAACTTGCACATAATGTTGCTTCCGACTTATTGCTATTTCACAACGAATGACACAATAACTCACGCCTATTATAATAGGCATGTTACTATGAACAACACGCGAAGCCTTGAAGGCCATCGCTCAATTCAGCTGTCTTGAGACAGTCTGTATCTACCATGCACACATACCTATATGTGTTGATCCCTCAGTTACTTTGAGGAATCTTAATTCCGCTCTCTCCTGATGAGACCTTGCGGGTTCACCAATTTCTAAATTGGTTGACAAAATAGGTCGAAACACTAAAAGGCAGTGTAGAGTGCTACATAGAATGTCCCGTCCATAGATCGGATGGGATGTTGGTATTTATCCAATTTTATATAAAAACACGCGTTCTCCACTCCCAAAATCACAGCAAAGGCACGGCGGGGGTTAATCGCGTTGATAGTTAAAGAGCGTTCCTATTGCATTGTAGTTGATAAAGAGCGTATATGCCTAATGTCATTCTTACGTCTGGGTCTCGGCGTGTGCGTGTAAGACTGCATGCAGACATGAGCGTGTTGTGTGACGACATTCCCAACACCTAGCAGGGACACATATCTATTAGCCAACATCAAGGCGAGTTTTGCGACGTATTAATTCAAATGCTTTCGATCAAACAATATTATCTGTCGCACTCATATTTCGTCATCTGTACGAATCCACTGCAATCGACCTATTTTTAGAACGCAGCACAAGTCGCGTTGCCGTTGGTGATGGGTTCCACGGCGGGATTAATTTAAATATGTCATGTTGGTAACAATATCTAGCCGAGAATTCCTCAGACATACAGACGAATGCGACCAGCAAATTTCAAAATTGGTCACTTGACATCCCCATTAATATCTTCTGGGAAATGCCAGGGAGCGTGTGCCCATTATCGGGCCATTGTGTGTGTCGCGGTCGCACAATTTTAACACTTTCGAGGTAAATACACGTGGTTGTGAATTACGTCACGCCACGTGGGTCCAGGCGGAAGTTAACCTGACCCTTCCAATGCCGCGTACGTTAGTGATACCGGAGTTATAGGGTGCGCGTTATGTTTTTTGACTGACCGCAGTGCCCGATCCGCCGAATGTGAACATGTTATCAACTGTTACGGCAGTCCGTGGCCCACGGCAGTCAATTGCCGTGTCGAATATTGAAGCCTACTGATCAATTCAAGGTCAAATCGGATAAAACTCGCTGATTTCGACGAAATTGTACACCTAGGTGCAGCATACGTGTCTCGGAAGCTGTTGCAATTGCCTTTTCGAACAAAGCCATGAGACGAAAAATTAAAAAGGCACAATTAACTCATTGAAAAACAAAACAATTTAATTAAAAAAAATTAAAACTTAAAAATTGTCATGTTTCTGACTATTGCCGCCAGTGGCGGGCTAACCTGCTAGTCTATTATATATTTTGGAAGGTCTGTGTGTGTGTGTGTGTGTGTGTGTCTGTAATCGATGGACTCGAAAACGGCCGAGCCGATTTCGATGAAACTTGGCATGTGGGGGTATTTTCGGCCGGGGAATGACATAGGCCTATTAATTTGACCGTGTGACGTGACCTTGACCTTGAAATCGGGTCATTTCAAGGTCAAACGCCAGAATCTCCCGGGATTTCGATGAAACTTGGTATGTGGGGGTACCTTCGACCGGAGAGTGGCATAAGCCTATTAATTTGCCCGTGCGACGTGACCTTGAAATTGGGTCATTTCAAGGTCAAACGCCCGAATGTCACGGGATTTCGATGAAACTTGGTATGTGGGGGTATTTTCGGCCGGGGAGTGACATAGGCCTAATAATTTTCCCATGTGACGTGACCTTGACCTTGAAATCGGGTCATTTCAAGGTCAAACGCCCGAATGTCACGGGATTTCGATAAAACTTGGTATGTGGGGGTACTTTCGTATGGGGAGTCTCATAAGCCTATTCATTTGCCCGTGCGACTTGACCTTGAAATCGGGTCAGTTCAAGGTCAAATCGCGAATTTTGATGAAATTTCCTCGAAAGTTGATACATAGGTTACTTTTGTCCACTGAGTGTTTTGGACGGGTCAAATCGTGACCCCGTTCTGACCTTGACCTTCAAAATGATCAATTCAAGGTCAAATCGGGTAAAACCGGATGGATTTCGACGGGTACTTTTGTCAGGTACTTTTGTACGGGCAGTGTTTTGGACGGGTCAAATCGTGACCCCACTTGACCTTGACCTTCAAAATAGACAATTCAAGGTCAAAGCCCGGACGAAGTCGGGTCACCTTCTAGTCTATTAAATATTTTGGAAGATCTGTGTGTGTGTGTGTCTGTCTGTAATCGATGGACTCGAAAACGGCCGAGCCCATTTCGATAAAACTTGGTATGTGGGGATATTTTCGGCCGTGGAGTGACATAGGCCTATTAATTTGCCCGTGCGACGTGACCTTGACCTTGAAATCGGGTCATTTCAAGGTCAAACGCCCGAATATCACGGGAATTCGATGAAACTTGGTATGTGTGGGTCCCTTCGGCCGGGGATCGAGTGGCATAAGCCTATTCATTTGCCCGTGCGACGTGACCTTGAAATCGGGTCAATTCAAGGTCAAATCGCGAATTTTGATGGGATTTCGACGACATTTGATACATGGGGTTACTTTTGTCCACTGATTGTTTTGGGCGGGTCGAGTCGTGACCCCGACTTGACCTTCGAAATGATCAATTCGAGGTCAAATCGGGTAAAACCGGATTGATTTCGACGGGTACTTTTGTCGGGTACTTTTTTCCGGGCAGTATTTTGGACGGGTCACATCGTGACCCCACCTGACCTTGGCCTTCAAAATGGACAATTCAAGGTCAAGGCCCGGACGAAATCGGGTCACCTTCTAGTCTATTATATATTTTTGGAAGATCTGTCTGTGTGTGTGTGTCTGTCTTGTCTGTCTGTAATCGATGGACTCGAAAACGGCCGAGCCGATTTCGATTAAACTTGGTATGTGGGGATATTTTCGGCCAGGAAGTGACATGGGCCTATTAATTTGCCCGTGCGACGTGACCTTGACCTTGAAATCGGTCATTTCAAGGTCAAACGCCCGAGTATCACGGGATTTCGATGAAAATTAGTGTCTAGGGATACTTTCGTATGGGGGTGTCGTAAGCATACTCGTTTGCCCGTATGACGTGACCTTGACCTTGAAATCGGGTCAATTCAAGGTCAAATCACGAATTTTTATGGGATTTCGACGAAATTTGATACATAGGGTTACTTTTGTCCACTGAGTGTTTTGGACGGGTCAAATCGTGACCCCGACCTGACCTTGACCTTCAAAATGATCAATTCATGGTCAAATCGGGTAAAATCGGATGGATTTCGACGGGTACTTTTGTCGGGTACTTTTGTCCGCAAAATATATAATAGATTTAGTTAAGACATCCAGCTCATCAAATAATGACACACATAGATCCCTGCATGCATGCATACGGTAACGTCTTAAAATCGACGAAGAACTCAACATATAGGCAGATATGCATGCCCCAATATCATTTACTTTCTAAATTTTGGGAACAAGTCAATCCCATATATGCAACATTTGCTGGGATAATTAGATAATTAGAAACATCCCATTATAATTAGAACGTCTTGAGAAATCGTATACACTACCATGAAACAAGAACAATATGCACAACCTTCCCTATTTCATGATAGACGTATTTGCAAATGTTGAACATTTGTTTGAATCCAATTGACACGGAACTAACTCAGTGCCAATACCGAATAAAGGGAAAGTTATACTCTTGTCGACTAAATTGTTACTTTATGTTCCACCAATGTTGAGTATCGCCGTACGTAAAATTTCGAACTTTCATATCTTAGACCCACTCGTGTACCATTCTAGATCGATTGTGTCCAAATTTGATGAGGGGGTGACACATTCCTGGTAGCTTAAATCGAATCTAAAACGTCCCCCGACATATACCCGATATAACTTACCATATAAATAAAATTTGGCACTGGTAGCCCTCGTTGGCATGCACTGATAGTTCGCCGTGCAATTTTCTGTGATCAACGCCCCTCGTTTCGATTTATTTTCGTGTATTTCAAACTGATACACGCCAGTGATTTCGATGTGCACGTGTAGCCGATAGATTCCGCTGTCGGAATTTTATAAAAGATTCCGCAAGTTATGCTCAGGAATTAAACAAAACGCACTAGAATACCGATTAGGGCAAATTGTTTACCCCCCCCCCCCCCTACGAGTTTGTACACCCTATTGTTCTGCTTCAAACAAAGGCCAGATCGCCCAGAGTCGAACTGAACATCACCAGGTGACCCCTCCACTGGATAAATGCAAACTTAATCGTATATACCTTTCCATGTCTTTTCTGTCGTTATATAGACGTCCGGTTCTAATTATTTCGCCCGAAGGGGGGGGGGGGATATAACAGTGGAAAATTGGATTCCACTGTGTCTCATGTGTCACTTGGTTTACCAATATGAGCAAATGTTAGCCCGAAATTACGATTGCTTTTCTTTGTTATCATATGAAATCGGAGTAAACCAGCTTCGAACCGGATCAAACCAGCTAGCCCAATATATCTTGGCCTGTGTCAATGGTACAACTGAATGCCGAAAACAGTTAGCAAAAAGAAAATGAAGATGCATGCATCAGATCGTCCATGAATTATTTTACAAAGAATAACTTTTTAAATCTGATACAATGTTTGGTGTATTAAATAACGTATTCTACTAAAGTATGATGTATACATATTAGCTATACATCTCTCTCTTTTAAACGAGGTAATGTACAGTTTTATACTTGTTCTTGATAACCACGTAATGATTATTTTAAATTAAGATTATTAAGTGAAATGAATTAAAAATTTATACGATATTAAGTCATATTTTGTACATGGACGGAAACGTTGTAGTTGCATATTTACGATGAGAAGAAGCAAATAGTAGTGGCGTATTTACGATGAGAAGAAGCAAATAGTTAATTAAAACTAAAACAGTTAATATTATTACTGACCTTTAGTAAAGTAAATAGGTTTTTAAAAATGTGAATTAAAACAAACTCCACTTTACAGACCATTTTACAGATAACCATTTTGACTGTTGCATGCCGGGACATAAACTATGCATACACAGACCCATGCTTATCGGCGGCATGCATTTACTATGGGAGATTTAGAGTGGGTCTATTAAACTAATTATAACCTTGTCATCTTTTATAGTTTTTGAGTGAAATTTTAAACATATATCAGGGACATATACCCCTTCTAGATAAAAAAAAAATCAGTTGCTCATCGTATTTTTATTGGCGACGAAATAGTCCGAAAATTCAGAAAATTGCGTTAACTGCTCAATGTTTTAAGGTGTTACAAAACGTCTGATCAAAATAGTTCTATCGAGAATATTCACACCATTTTTTTAGAGAACATAGAGTAAACATAGTCCTATCGGAATATCGTAAAGGAGTTCCGTGTATTTTGGGATTAAATAACACTCAGATTGCCGAAACTGCCAACAATAAATTCGCAATAAAATGAAACTTGTCTGTTTAAATGTCCCACTTTCGTGTCGAATGGTGATATAATCTCCATTTGTCATGTTGGGGTCGTCCTGTTCACCCGGCGCCTATTGTTTCGGGTAGGTGTTGGGGTAGGTGTGATAATCCTCAACATCACAGAGCTGCCGACTATAGTTTTTATCATAATTGTTACTGGGAATTGGTGGCGATGGCTAATTTCGACGGCGATGAGCGGCTGGACGAAGATGATAATTGGGGTTTTTGGATATGTTAATTGACTCGGGTGGAAATGGAACAAAGAAATGCACATGTGATATATTTCAACAAATTTATTAAATACTCAACATATATATATATATAACAAATACTATCAATATAACATAACATTAATTATAGCACATTAATTATGGATACTGTTTGATACTGAATCCATGTATTCGAGAATATCTATTTCGCCTGCGCTTTTTAATTTTTTCCGCCCGCTTGGTACCCACCACCACCTATTTTTAATTTGTTCCGATTCTGGGATAGGGACCCACCCCTTCAAACTGCTTCAAATGAATATTTTACTTAGTTGTTCTGATCTTATCTGATCTATGTTCCATATCATGATTATAGAAGCAGTCCTACTTATAGCTGTACAATTTCAAGGCAATTCTCCTATAAATGTGGGCTGTAGGTTGTGCTGATGGATTCACATTTGAAATCCAAGATCGCTCCTGGTGGCCATGTTTGTTTTTGAACAATTTTCGGGAGAAAAGGGAGGCTCCCTTTCTTGAGGTCACCCCGAAGATCCATATGAAGTTTGGTGACGACTGGATGAGAAATGTGACCTGTAAGATGCGCTAAAGGATTTAGTCATACAAAGAGTAAAATCCAAGATGGCCGCTGGCAGCCATGTTTTTTACAGAATTCGGGAAAAAATGATAGGCACCCATCGAGAGGTCACACCAAGGATTCACATAAAGTTTGGTGATGATCGGATGAGGGATAAGCTCTGTAGGGTGTGCTAAATAATTTAGTGATGCAAAGAGTAAAATCCAAGATGGCTGCCAGTGGCCATATTTTTCATCAAAAATCATTCAAGTTACAGCTCCCATCTAGAGGTGATCCTAGACACATATACCGAATACCATTGACATCGGTCAAAGTTTGTTTTAACACTTTTGTTTTATTTTATTATGGTTTTTTTTGAATAGTCTATTTTTATTTGAAGAGTTCAGTGAAGAGTTTAAATTTATTTGAAGAATGTTATGTTTTCATTTATATCAGGTTGAATACATGATTTTTAATAGGACTATTTAAATCTGAGCCTTTCCATGTTAATGTGCAGTGATTGTCTGTTGATGAAAAAATTAGTTTTATAGACCCACCCTAAACCCCCCCATAGTAAACGCATGCGGCCGCAAGCACGTGGCTTTGTTTGGATACTTTCGTTCCCAGCATGCATCATTCTCGCTATCTGTAAAATGCGTGTGTGTGTTTGCGGTGGGTCACAAGTAGGGACGCAGTGACAGGGGGTTTGGGTGTAAGTACTTACATTGTATGCGACACTATCGGGTATAATTGAAAATTTCATGTGCATGTTTTCACGTCTGGCCATCACACGTATGGACTATGGGGGCGGCGAGGGGCTATTTGGGTGCACGTATGTACTGATTTTCCAATATTGATTGTGGCACTTCCGGGTCTGTTTGACAATTTCATTGCATGTTCTCACGACTGGTTATATGTAGGGAAGCGGGGACTTGGGATAGACGTGTACGCACTTATATTGCACTAGCTGGTGGACCCGACTTCGTCCGGGCTGTTTCTCCTCAGTCTGAGTAAACTCATACCTAAAATATTCATTACAACATTGAATATAAGGTCTGACGGATAACATCGCTATCTCATTTCCAAGTCCTCGGGATTCCGTAATCTGATTGATTGTGTAAATTATTTTCCGTCCAATGAAACCATATGGGTTAATAAACAAGTGTTAGTGGGCGGAGACTCCCATAATGTCACCTCTAAATATAGTAACAGAGCGGAATTTCTCCGATCGAAAGCGATGCTTGCAAATACAACAGAGACAGAAACAACGGCTTCGAAATTATATATTCGGTACGATTCGGATTAATTTGAAGGATGTGCTAGACCTGATAGATAGGCCTGCGCATGGTACCAACTTGGCCTCCCATAAATATAAATAGAACTCACTCATGTCCGTGTATTTGATTTACTTTATTGTACCATGGTTTGCAAATCAAATTATTTGTCGTAAAAAAGTCATCTGAAAGTTAACACCGAGGAAATGACTTAATTTTATGCTTTTAAATAGTTCTAAAGCATCATTTTTGATGACGACCGTATTTTTTGCTCTCGGATGCAGCTTTCCGGTTGATGCAGCGAGTTCATCTCCCGAAAAAGAATAGTCGCACACACGACAAATATTATCTGCTGTAAGTTTATGTCGCGACACAGGCCATTGCTATTGCGAAGCACAACAGGGTCGAACACTGGTGTTAATTGTCACATATTGCTCACTATCCCCTAATAGTTTTATTGCATTCACGTGTATCATTATAATACACACATTTCGCACAATGAACTACTATACTGATAAGAATTAAGAATAATTATGTTACAAGGTCACTATAATAGACACATTTCGCACAATGAACTACTATACTAATAAGAATTAATAATATGTTACAAGGTCACTATAATACACACATTTCGCACAATGAACTACTATACTGATAAGAATTAAGAATAACTATGTTACAAGGTCACTATAATACACACATTTCGCACAATGAACTACTATACTAATAAGAATTAATAATATGTTACAAGGTCACTATAATACACACATTTCGCACAATGAACTACTATACTGATAAGAATTAAGAATAACTATGTTACAAGGTCACTATAATACACACATTTCGCACAATGAACTACTATACTAATAAGAATTAATAATATGTTACAAGGTCACTACAATACACACATTTCGCACAATGAACTACTATACTAATAAGAATTAATAATATGTTACAAGGTCACTATAACTTGTGTTATTTCTATCAGTTGTCGTTTTACCATATCCGTATAGTTACGTTTACGGTTTCGGGTTAAACAAAACTCACAAATACATCATATCGTAATAAGTTCGAGATCGTTTCGCTGGCCATCAATGTGGGAGTTGACTCTAAAATTGTATCCTTAAATAATTAACGTCCATGTGGCCTCAATTTCTCTAACTTTCCGACAATTAAATCATGCGTCGCCGTGAACAACGAGAATCTTGCGAAACTCAAAGCCCCGATAGAAAGCTTAGTTAAGCACAAAATAAGCACAGAAAGCATAAACATACCACCTTACTGCGAGTGGTAAGAAGTTTTAGCGGCACGATTTCATCACAGACAGCTTTTGGACCGTCCAAAACAATTATGAATACTATTATCTATTCGTGATTCTGATCAGTAGTATAGTTTATTACGTGAAATGTGTCTATAACAGGAAGGTTTCGCAACTCTCTGACAGAGTTACGATACGCTTAGCTATCCGTAGTCGTAAAATCCACGTATGCACAACAAATGTGTTTCGCAAAGAATAACGACGATGATTATTAGGATGGCTGAATACGACGATGCATGGATAATCGTAAGCAGTGATATGTCCGCTGTGCACGCTCTAGATAAAGCACAGCATGGTCGACAATCTTTTAACAAGAAAACCATAGTCAGAAATATGGTAACGCCACCAAGATCATATTATTAGCAATAAATATATATTATAATATAAAATATATTGGTTACATGAATGCACCGCCTCAGAATTCCGTTAAAACAACTAATCCTTCAAAGTATTACAAAAAACTACGGCTTATTACTGCAGGTTTCTCATTCACCACACCAGAAAGCTTCTAAATGCCGATCAAAAATCGGAGGTATTGTGTTCCCGAAAAAGCCATTGTTCATACCTAAACGTCGAAAGCAATTAACGCGGTCATAATGGTTACATACTGCAACTATAAGACATCCAGTGAATACACACCCCACGAAAACCGAAATGTGTTGTCCTGCGAGATATCCCATCGCTATAGCTCAATTTGACATGGCCAGATCTGACGACGATTTGGATTATTTGAACTGAACCAAAGTTCACCAGTTAAACCAGCCAACATGCCAATTTCGTCGAATAAGTTTTCCGTCCAATTATTTTTACCTACGTTACAACATTTTTAGACATACAATCAGCATTGACATCGGTTTAATTAGCGTGTTAATCTCACCCGCGCACCTTTGACATATAGGTCATCGCGCGTCACGTGATTATCATATATATCAGTTTTAGCGCATTTGGGCTCGGTTTTCATCCCAGTCTGCACGGGATATGCGTTTTCTGAACACAACATGGGCATGATTTGATTCGTGTGTTAACCCTTTATCATAATCTCACCACACGCAGCTCGGATGTTTTTACATATAGGTCGTCACGGGCCACGTGTTTATCATATATATCAGTTTCAGCACATTGTACTCGGTTTTCATCCCAGTGTGCACGGGATATGCGTTTTATGAACACAATATGGGGATGATTTGATTCGTGTGTTAACCCTTTATCAGAATCTCACCACACGCAGCTCGGATTTTTGACATATAGGTCATCAAGGGCCACGTGACTATCATATATATATCAGTTTCAGCACATTGGACTCGGTTTTCATCCCAGTGTGCACGGGATATGTGTTTTCTGAACACAATTTGGGCGTGATTTGATTCGTATGGTAACCGTTTATCAGAATCTCACCACACGCAGCTCGGATTTTTGACATATAGGTCATCGCTGGTCACGTGATTATCATATATAACAGTTTTAGCGCATTGAGCTCGGTTTTCGTCCCAGTGTGCACGGGATATGTGTTTTCTGAACACAATTTGGGGGTGATTTGATTCGTATGGTAACCGTTTATCAGAATCTCACCACACGCAGCTCGGATTTTTGACATATAGGTCATCGCTGGTCACGTTATTATCATATATAACAGTTTTAGCGCATTGGGCTCGGTTTTCATCCCAGTGTGCACGGGATATGCGTTTTATGAACACAATGTGGGCATGATTTGATTCGTGTGTTAACCCTTTATCAGAATCTCACCACACGCAGCTCGGATGTTTTTACATATAGGTCGTCACGGGCCACGTGTTTATCATATATATCAGTTTCAGCACATTGTACTCGGTTTTCATCCCAGTGTGCACGGGATATGCGTTTTATGAACACAATATGGGGATGATTTGATTCGTGTGTTAACCCTTTATCAGAATCTCACCACACGCAGCTCGGATTTTTGACATATAGGTCATCAAGGGCCACGTGACTATCATATATATCAGTTTCAGCACATTGGACTCGGTTTTCATCCCAGTGTGCACGGGATATGTGTTTTCTGAACACAATTTGGGCGTGATTTGATTCGTATGGTAACCGTTTATCAGAATCTCACCACACGCAGCTCGGATTTTTGACATATAGGTCATCGCTGGTCACGTGATTATCATATATAACAGTTTTAGCGCATTGAGCTCGGTTTTCGTCCCAGTGTGCACGGGATATGTGTTTTCTGAACACAATTTGGGGGTGATTTGATTCGTATGGTAACCGTTTATCAGAATCTCACCACACGCAGCTCGGATTTTTGACATATAGGTCATCGCTGGTCACGTTATTATCATATATAACAGTTTTAGCGCATTGGGCTCGGTTTTCATCCCAGTGTGCACGGGATATGCGTTTTATGAACACAATGTGGGCATGATTTGATTCGTGTGTTAACCCTTTATCAGAATCTCACCACACGCAGCTCGGATTTTTGACATATAGGTCATCACGCGTCACGTGTTTATCATATATATCAGTTTTAGCACATAGGGCTCGGTTTTCGTCCCAGTGTGCACGGGATATGCGTTTTCTGAACACAATATGGGCATGATTTGATTCGTGTGTTAACCCTTTATCAGAATCTCACCACACGCAGCTCGGATTTTTGACATATAGGTCATCACGCGTCACGTGATTATCATATATATCAGTTTCAGCACATTGGGCTCGGTTTTCGTCCCAGTGTGCACGGGATATGCGTTTTCTGAACACAATATGGGCATCATTTGATTTGTGTGTTAACCCGTTATCAGAATCTCACCACACGCAGCTCGGAATTTTGACATATAGGTCATCGCTGGTCACGTGATTATCATATATAACAGTTTTATCGCATTGGGCTCGGTTTTCGTCCCAGTGTGCACGGGATATGCGTTTTCTGAACACAATATGAGGATCATTTGATTCGTGTGTTAACCCGTTATCAGAATCTCTCCACACGCAGCTCGGATTTTTGACATATAGGTCATCACGCGTCACGTGATTTTCATATATATAAGTTTCAGCACATTGGGCTCGGTTTTCATCCCAGTGTGCACGGGATAAGCTTTTTCTGAACACAATATGGGCATGGTTTGATTCGTGTGTGAACCGTTTATCAGAATCTCACCACACGCAGCTCGGATTTTTGACATATAGGTCATCACGCGTCACGTGATTATCATATATATCTGTTTCAGCATATTGGGCTCGGTTTTCTTCCCAGTGTGCACGGGATATGCGTTTTCTGAACACAATATGGGCATGATTTGATTCGCGTGTTAACCCTTTATCAGAATCTCACCACACGCAGCTCGGATTTTTGACATATAGGTCATCGCTGGTCACGTGATTATCATATATAACAGTTTTAGCGCATTGAGCTCGGTTTTCGTCCCAGTGTGCACGGGATATGTGTTTTCTGAACACAATTTGGGGGTGATTTGATTCGTATGGTAACCGTTTATCAGAATCTCACCACACGCAGCTCTGATTTTTGACATATAGGTCATCGCTGGTCACGTTATTATCATATATAACAGTTTTAGCGCATTGGGCTCGGTTTTCATCCCAGTGTGCACGGGATATGCGTTTTATGAACACAATGTGGGCATGATTTGATTCGTGTGTTAACCCTTCCCATATAAAAATGTACCTGGGTAAATCCACCCAGGTTTTTTGGGCCGAAACCCAGGTAAAAATCTATCTACCAAGACATCCACCAACCATCAAGACCCCGCGAAACCTGGGTTTTACCATGATTTACCCACCTGAAACTGGATAAAAACCCTGGTATGGGTAAACCTGGGTGTAATTACCCAGGTGACCACACCCAGGTGTACCCTACCTGTGTGTTTCCCACCCAGGTCTACCCTGGTGTTTCCTACCTGGGTGTTTCCCCACCCAGGTGTACCATGGTGTTATTTACCCAGGTGTACCCTGGTGTTTCCTACCTGGGTGTTTCCCATCCAGGTTACCTTGGTGTTATTCACCCAGGTGTACCCTGGTGTTTCCTACCTGGGTGTTTCCCACCCAGGTGTACCTTGGTGTTATTCACCCAGGTGTACCCTGGTGTTTCCTACCTGGGTGTTTCCCACCAGGTGTACCTTGGTGTTATTCACCCAGGTGTACCCTGGTGTTTCCTACCTGGGTGTTCCCCACCCAGGTGTACCTTGATGTTTCCAACCCAGGTATACCTTGGTGTTTTTTTTACGCCGGTGTACCTTGGTGTTTTCTTCCCCAGGTGGATTTCCCATTGAGATGCACCTGGGTTAGAAAACCCCAAGGTACACCCAGGTAAGGAAACACCAAGGTACACCTGGGCAGGAAAACACCAAGGTACACCTGGGTAAGAAAACACCAAGGTACACCTGGGTAAGAAAACACCAAGGTACACCTGGGTAAGAAAACACCAAGGTACACATGGGTAGGAAACACCAAGGAACACCTGGGTGAATAACACCAAGGTACACCTGGGTGGGGATACCAAAGTGAAATGATGAGGATGGCAATGAAGTAGATTTTGATGGGATGCAGGGGTATTGTTATCAATGGAGTTGTTTTAGTATAATAGAACATTAAGGAAACTGATAGTGCAGCAATACAAGTTTATTCAAGGACAACAAACTAACTAAAGATAAAATACATGTATAGAAACACATGTAATATATAAATATATAAACTCATTAAACAGCATGGGTTAAAACTTACTGACAACAAGAGTTGGGTTAAAATTTTGATTAAAAAACACTTGCAAAGTCCCTCTTCATACATGTATATGGTATGTTAGGCAAGTTACATGTACATGTAGTTGCAATGTATACTAGTACCGGTACATGACATACCGGTGGACACAAAAATCATTATTTTAGTTCCAATGTCATTTACCAGAATACATGTACATGTTGTACCTTGCAACTACATCTACAGTGAGGTAGTTTTGTCTCATTTAAACTTTCTAAATGGGTTTCTCCCTTTGAATGACATAAACTAATGTGAGTATACACATGAGCTGTGGTGTGAAATACACACCAAAAAATTATTTCTTAGTCTGAGGACATGTTTCCTGTCATTATCTTACTGCTTACAAATATAGATTTGTAATAATGTGCTGTAATGCTCCAGAAATAGTCATATTTTGTCCTGGTTCATAAGAACATATTATTTCTTAGTGTTAGAAGGACATGTTGTCTGATATTATTTGACTCATAAACCCCCAAATGTACATGTAAACAGAACATTCGGGAAAGAGACACACCATCTTTATCCTGTTTTATATCAGTACTAAGTAGCAATATTGATCAGATAGCAAAATATGCTATACATAGATTTCAGATGGTAGAGATTAAACAATCACATTAATTGCACCAACTCGAAACAGTTAACATACCCTGTAGAATACAGACTATGATCAAGGAGGGTGTCACACACACCCCCACCCCGCTTTGGTATGTGATATTCAAGCCATTTTCAGGTGGTATGCTATATACATGTACATACCCAATGTTATCTGGTACTAGGATTTCACACGGCAATATAACCGGCATTCACGATTCAGCAAAAAGGCTAGTATGCAGATATAATAGCAGAAAATTATAAAAATTTTGAGTATTTTCCAGCTTAAACAGACCCAAGTGATATATTTTTATCTAATTCAGTCTAATGGCTCTTGATATGTTGATGTTTTGGATACTATTTCAGCAAATGTGAGAAAAAGTGGCTTCTTTGGGGCATCAGCTTGTCTGAAAAATATATCAAGGTCCCCTAAATCCGATACTACATTTCAGAACAATCCAACCAGTGTCCCATGAAATGGTGGATAATAAACTATCATACCAAATTTGATTCAGATTTGATCACACAAACTAAAATTATGATGCGGAAACCAGAAATTAACACGATTCTAAGTCGAAAAAGGGCCATAACTCTCGCAAAAATGAGCGGAGCACACCTATATTCGAACTTGACCTGTATTTTGGTATGATAAACTTACATACCACATTTGGTTCAGATATGATCACACAAACTGAAGTTATCATCCGGAAACCTACAATTTTCAAAGTTTAAATGTCTATTAGGCGACACCAATTTTTAAGTCTGGTTTACAAACATGTGGGCTGATGTGGGGAGAAAAAAAGTAGATGCAGGAGGGGGAAAAAAATAAAAACAAAAAAAATTGTCCCCCCCAATTTATATCAAGTAAATCTTGAAATTTTACATAAATTTTACAAAAATTGTGAAAAAAAACTTTTCGAATGAAATTCTGAACCAAACAAGACATTTCTTGTCATGAAATACATGAAAATATGGATCTGCAAATGATCATAAGCAGAACCGGATGCGACAGCACATGAAAATCAGTACGCGTGTAAAATAATTTGGGACAAAAAATTTTAAAAAAATTCATGAAATGGAAAAAAAGTTGTAGGAGGTGTTCGTAAACCGGACTTAAAAATTGGTGTCGCCTTATGTGTATATAACTCATATAGCTAACTATTAAAGGTGCTCAATCAGATTCGATGGTCCCCATATAATTAGATTCCAACAACAACATTTTTTTTAGAAATGCTGCTTCAGTAATATCAGAATCGATTAATTGCCCAAAAATAATGCTAACCACTGTCAACTACATGTATAGTATAAAATCGCCTGATACGTTATATTTATCAACATGCTGTTCGACGAAGTTTGACCTTATTATCAACACAAAGCCTCTTCATTTTAGAGTTATCCATCTTCATCCGCAATTTGGTCTGAGACCGTCGGCTCGTCAAATTTTTCTGGGCCACTATTAAGTATCGATGGTGATAAATATTAAAATTTAAAAAATTGATATCTAATAACTCTGAGCTTTGATACATGTAGGTGGGTCCCTCGACTTGATTAAAATATTTTTACCCCCCCCCCGATTCCATATACATGTATATGTAAATAGCAAATGAGGGGCACTTAATCGGATTATGCATCTTTAAACTGTATTTGAATTTAAAGATGCATAATCTGATTAAGGGCCCCCTGAATTAATGCTCGCACATTACTCTTTATTTGGACTTGGGGGGTAAAAGATATTTGGTACGAGTCGAGGAACCCACCACCTATCAAAGCTCAGAGTTATTAGATATCAATTTTTGAAATATACTATTTTTCACGATCAAGAATTAATAGTGGCCCACGGTCTCGGACCAAATTTCAGATGAAGATGGATAACTCTAAAATCAAGAGGCTTTCTGTTGATAATAAGGCCAAATTTTGTAGAACAACATGTTGATAAATAACATATGTCAGGCAATTGTATACTTTAGTTGACAGTGGTTAGCATTATTTTAGGGCAATTAATCAATTCTGATAACGTAACTGAAGCAGCCTTTCTAAATACAAATGTATGATGTTGGAATCTGATTATATGGGTATCATCGAACCGGATTGAGTACCTTTAAAATGAACTGTATCCAGTATAAACATGTTAAACCTGATAATTAATTAGAGCATGCAGTCCCTGTTGACATGCGGTATCCGCTGGTAATCTTACCACAGTAATATGTGTTAACTGTGATAACCAAGTTAATTGTTTTTACCACAAAAATTCTGAATTCTATCTAGACATTTTGAAACAATAAAAAAAAATTCTGGTGTGATTACAATGTCAACTTTAAAACAAAATTCATATAAACATCGCATGAAAAATACAGCCTAACTGCAAATGTGAGGTGGACCACATTCTGCGGCGGTATAACTGACTGCGGTTGATCGCATGAACACGCCTGAATACTGCAGTAATACCCGAGTAATATAAGGCGAGTTGATTAATTAAAGCATAGCTGTAATTTTACATGTATGTTCTATACACTTTGTTGGGAAAGAGAATATAGCTGTGCGACAATGTTAATCCTGATGAGCTAAGTTAGAAATTTTTCAATCGAAACCTCATAAAAAAAAATTTAAATTCAGTTCTCAATTTTCGAACACTTCTAGGAAATTGTTCAAAAATATTGTTAAAAGATGCCCATTCGATTTGACACTGTAAATATACCCTGTTCAAGTGTTCCTGCTAATGTACTATGATGCGGTTGGGTCCTGCTTAATTGCTATGAATTGCACTACCCGCATCATAGCAATTCAGCAGGACCACCAGCATCATAGCATATTAGCAGGACCACTTGGCCAGTGGTAAAATAGTTTGTTTTCCATACGGATATGTGTTTTCAAATAATCATGTAATGATATCTAACATACATGTATATGATCCCATTTATAGGTTTTATTCATCACGGCCAGATAAACTTTGTATACAGACAGTTTTACCAAACTTAGAATTTTTATTAGGTGCTTTCATTGTAGCTGTAATTACTAGTATTAAAAGAGTGCTCAATAAAGTTTGTTTTATCATTTATGCTCATTTGGAATTTGGATGCTATTTAATTCTGTTTATCTATATAATTGGCTGCACTGCTAAATTTTGACTCATTTCAGTCATTTGATGTCAGTACATGTAGTTGTCCATCGAAATGGCGAACACAACCAAAGACAAATTACAAGAGGAAAGACAACAAATACATTTGATGTGCACTAAAACAGATACAGTAGTGCCCTAAGAAATCGACCCCTTAACCACAGCAGAATTATGTGTAACTTTCAGGATTTAGTCGGATATATGGCTTGTTGCCATTCATCGGAAAGCTCTCCCCGAGTTTAATACCCGTAATTCTGCTGTGGTTAAGGAGTCGATTAATTAGAGCATTACTGTAGTTACAAATGTATGTCTAGCCTCCTGTTGTGTCACTAATAAGATCTTTAATTCACATACGGTACACATGTACATGTACTATATAGTACCCGTTCAAGCGTTTACAAGTGTCAGTCATCGAGAAACTGACCAAAAGTTTTGGTAGTATATAATATAGGCTAGCACTGCACTTGGGCTACATGTACATGTACTGTAAGTGATTATAATGTACTATTTTTATATTCTGCTGTGAAAGTGTTGCTGAATGAAATTTAAGTTTACCCCGATATTCTAAGTCCGCTCGACTAAGATGGGTTTTTTCTCGAAAACTGATATCTGAATATACATGACTTTTTGTACGTCTTCCACTGGTTGGTATTCCCTCTAAAATGACTAATTTTAACTGATTAGATTAGCCCTGGTATGGAAAACTCTAACTGTTATAGCCCGATGAGCGGTTTACTGCCAACAGCGGTGATGATATGATGACCAGCGTTGTGCATGGCATATGTTGATCCAGGTAAGAATGCTACCATACATTCCAAACATTCATTAAATATCTTATTAATAGTAACCCAAACTACACAAGAGACTAGTATAACTAAGATTGGGCTCGATTAATGATGTGACACTTTCAGTACTTCATTTACTAGTAGCCTGGTACTGGTGGGCCTGGCTACAGATACTTGTTTGGCGTGTTTGAGGCCTGTGGCACAAGGGCAGCAGAATCAATTAAAATTTCTCTTATTGTAGTGTAGTACATGTACATGAATAGTACCGGTAGTACAGCACACAAAGAGGTATATAGTACCGGCACATGTACATGTATTCTCTCTGTTTTCACACATGTTTTTTTTCAATTTAACAACATGAGTCTTTTATGACACATACATGTACTAAAGTGAAAGTAGGCCTACATGTATATAATGTGCACCCAGTATACCGGTACATGTACTGATATATTACATTGCAATACAGTCCGAGTACAATGATATAGCAAAATTATGCATAGTAGAATAACAACCTTTTGTACAAACAGTCCTGACAATGATATACCGGGATATCATGGTGATAGTTCATACATTTGGAATTACCGAATACCTGAGTTTGTGGATAGACCGCTTCATGTGATGTTTATGTGAATTTTTATTTTTAAGTCGGCATTGCGTACGGTAGTCCTATAAACCACACCAGAGAATAGCAATTGTCGGTCAGTGACCAACTTCTTATGTTTATGCAATCGATACAATCCGGTTCTGCTTTTGATGTCCAGTTCGATATTTGTGGTGTGTTCTTGTGCAAAAATATAATTCTAACTAATGCGCCAAAAATCAGGTTTATAAATTTATCCATTCTTGAGCAAGAGCAACTCGTAAAACTTGTATGGTATAACATTCCAAACTGAGTATTTCTGCTATCAAACCATATGATAATAATGTTGAACCGGACATCGAAATCTGAACCGCATTTATGGATTGCAGCACGTGATGTTGAATAAACAGTTATAGAGGATATACAGTAATGCTCTAATTAATCGACTCCTTAACTACAGCAGAATTATGGGTAACTTTTCAGGATTTAGTCGGAAATATGGGTTGATGCCATTCATCGGAAAGCTCTCGGTGAGAGCTTTCCGATGAATGGCAACAAGCCATATTTCGGACTAAATCCTGAAAAGTTACCCATAATTCTGCTGTAGTTAAGGAGTCGATTAATTAGCTCTAGAATTACTGTAACATGGTTTATAATATACAAATGTATACTGTATGGGAAACATCAGAGGTTTACAAAGTAATAAAAACAGTTGATTTGTTCTTTATTCTTGTGGTTATATACACGTACATACATGTATTCTAAAAATAAATGTCCTTTACAACGTGGATCAATGAAATGCGGTTGTTGCATTTAAAATGCATTGAGGGTGCATTGTGTCACGCCACTTTGTAAATGCCTTAATGACAGCATTTAAATTAAATGCACTGCATTGGGAATAATCGCAGTCGCATTGAAATTACCGATCATTGCGCCGAAAAAGTATACTAGTATGAACACCCTAATAACGATACGATAGTGTATTTTGCAATTTTAGTTATAATTTTGTTTAATTTAAATTCACATCTGAATAATTCTGTGTTATTTTCCCACTCCTGGTGTACATGTATATGTTCGGAATCGGACATTCATGATGTAGTTTTCCATTCAAAATGGAATAAACATAAATAAACACTGTTGACATTAATTGTTTTATAATCAGAATCTGAGAATCATGATTCTCATTTTGATTCTAGTAAAAAGTCTTGATTCCCTGTAGAAAGTGAAACACTAACATTTTGATTATTGCCAAAAATCTGATGGATTTTAAGGCCTGCATCAAGACATTTGTTTGTGAATAAATCAAGGTAAATGTGTTAAAATATGAACGCATTTACAAATGCGTTGCTCCAAAATCGCAAAGTAGATTCGAACATGTGGTCGCTTTACTAAGAAATTTGTGAGTGGTCTGTACATGTACATACATGTAAGTTACTTGACCAATTACACAAGGAGTCGAGGGACACAATTAATGAGGACGTTTGTACTAAAAAATATTTTTTTACGCAAGGAACGAACACAAGGCCACTTTCTTAATTTATATTATGAGCCAACAAGACAGATCGTAAATCGCTGTTATATGACAATATATGTGGCCATCATAATGGTCGACAGGCATGACGCCAACAAAAACCAATCTGTCAGGCCAATATAAAGAAGTCGCGACTTATTGCTGGTGGAACCTATTAAAGGCATCGTTCCATTTCGTTAATAACAACTTACATGTAACATTCACCTCCACCTCTTTACTCTTGGGCTCCAAATAAATATGCATGCACCAGCTGCATCCACGTTTATTATTTTTCTTGGGAAATCCCCCCCCCCTGCACAGTGCTTATTTGGGTCTGCACGTTTATTAATATTTTGAAGCTATGAAAATTTAAATCAGCACAAATTCAAGATTTCTATATGATTCAGATGTAAAAATGATCAACACGTCTACATTAGTTACTAGCTAAACAAGACATTTTGTCATATGTTTATACTTTACTGTGAAATTGCGTTTCTTCCGTTCTCCATGAACGGATTCTCAAAATGTTTGGTTTTCCAAAAAACAAGGATTCGAACTGTCTGAACTGAACTCCATGCGTTTGTTTAAATAGATGAATAAATAATGGGAAAGACATACAATCCTAGTTCATAATGAATTTAAGTATATAAATATAAATAATAAACGGCGGATTCAACGTGGTCATGGGTTTTGACCGCGTTAAAAAAATCAGCAAACTCTGCATGAACCCCGAAGTTTGCTGATTTTTTCTCGCGGTCAAAACCCCATGACCGCATTGAAACCGCCGTTCATTTCTTATATGAATAACACAATTTAAGATTGGTGAATTATTTCTTTTGGTTAATTTAATAAACGTACAGGACCAAATAACGATCGTACAGGTGGGAATTTTACCTCGATTTTAATAATCGTACATTAGGCACTCAAGAGTAGTACATATTCAAGTATGTGGCAAACCAAAAAAACACCACATGATACATACATGTACCTGTACTACATGTTGACTCGTATACCTGAACCTGCTATAAAAATTATTTGGTTAACCACAGTTGATGTTTTGCTCAGAGTTCCCCCTGCACTATTATTTAGGTCTGTACTTTTATTAACTTTCAATGGAATTTCCCCCCCCCCCGCACTATTATTTGGGCCTGCACTTTTATTTGGAGCCTGAGAGTAAGTTGCATTGACATTTATTTTCACGAATTACCATGCTAAAGGCCAAAGAAAAAAGATTGTATGTTTCCGGTAAAAAAATTTAGGGTAGGGAATTTTTTTTATTTTATTTTATTTTGATATTTTTTATCCAGCTGCAGAAATATTGAACTACCTCGACCAAAGTGACATAAAATGCCAACCCGTGCCATGGGGAAAGTATTACTTGATCAACACAGTGGAAATATACATTAAGATTGATAAAAAATCAAACTTACTTCATGCTTACGAATGTTTTTTATTATATCTAATACCACATTTTCATAAATTTGGCTATAAACTTGGTACAAAATTGATGTCACTAACTTTTTATAAGAATTTTACCAATAATACCGCCATTATACCGTACATGTATTGTGACGATTACATCCCATTGTCTGGGGGTAGCCAGTACACCCACCGACCATGCCTGGTTTTTGGAAACAGTAGCTACTAGTACATGTATACCCCTAATATATGCAGTGATAACCTCTTTACATGTATATATACAGATACACACCCACCATGTCTGTTGATAGTGTTCCATAAGTCCCAAACAAGACATAAAGCAGGCAGGAGATCCACTCTCAGGAAATTAAAATTGCGAAAATTTTGACTTTTTCTCAAAATATCAATAAAAAGTTTAGGGTCGGCGGGTTATTTTTAGGGTCGGTCGATGTACGGAAACATAGTATCTTTTTTCTTTGGCCTAAGGAACATTGCAACTGGTTTGAAGTAACATGACCGCGTTGCGTCAACACTGGAACTGCATTGATGGTAATTTTCAACATGGTCTCACTGAGGTTCTATCAAATATAAATACTAGTATGGTTGAGGCCAACTTGAGGGAGACAATTATTTTGAGAATATGTGATCCTGTGTTAACATGAGCCTAAGGCGACACCAATTTTTAAGTCTGGTTTACGAACACCTCCTACAACTTTGTTTCCATTTCATGAATTTTTTTTTTAATTTTGTTGTCCCAAAATATTTTACACGCGTACTGATTTTCATGTGCTGTCGCATCCGGTTTTGCTTATGATCATTTACAGATCCATATTTTCATGTATTTCATGACAAGATATGTCTTGTTTGGTTTGAACAGAATTTCATTCAAAAACATTTTTTCACAATTTTTGTAAAATTTATGTAAAATTCCACGATTTACTTGATATAAATTGGGGGGACAATCTTTTTATTTTTATTTTTTTCCCTCCTGCATCTACTTTTTTTCTCCCCACATCGTAAACCAGACTTAAAAATTGGTGTCGCTTAAATATCATCTGATGGAGTCAAAATCATTGAACCGTCACTTATGCCTGCACATGTTGTCTTGATGTTGAGTCTGGCTTTCATCATTTTCATTAGTTTTACTGTTAATAATAAGGTTGAGGTGTTATGGAACAACTGTATGGCATCGTATACTGTTATCTTCCGAGTAAATATGGAGTCTCTAATTCTTTTATCAGTCACGCATCTACTCATCAAATAGTATAATCCTCAAATATTTGTAGTCCAGGTGATCTCGACTGCACAGTACATGTATAAACATTCATCTGTGCAGTGTGTTTTAAATTTTTTTGCCGTGTAACAACTGTTGTCCCAAGTTTCAATGCCTTGTCCTCCTGGTATGTAGGGATTACCAATTTACCATTGCCGTGTTTTAATTTGCAATTTTGATGATGACGCTCACTAAGCTTGTTGATAATTTTCTTTGTCGTGTAACAACTGTTGTACCAAGTTTCTACGCCGCGTCCTCCTGGTATTTAGGGATTACCGGTGCCTTTAATAGCGTCAGATGCATCATTGCCAGTTAATGTACATTAGAGTGGAACTGAATTAACAATGTCACATTGACACAGTACTCAGTTAAGACCAGTAAAACAGCAAAAGTAGTATTATTGTACAGCAGGCTTATCACTATCAGTACTTACTACATGTACTGACCCCTTACTATCGTGGATCAATCTGAATCTGAATGGTTACGCTGCAGATCCCAATTATGGTAATTTCGCAGCGGGCGAGAGAGTCTCAGATCTTTTCCTTCAGCGCACTCTTGAAGGAATCCACAGGCTGTTGTTGTAGGATTAAGGATTCCTCCAGCTGATTCCAGTCGCATATAGTTCGAACAAATGTGGAATTAGCGAACTGAGCTGACACGTATGGTATAGCCTCGTAGCACTGACTGTTGTTCCTTTAAATTAGGTGCCGAGGAATATGGCTGGTGACGTAGCCTGTCAGAACTTTGCTCTGCGATCTAAGACGCCTTGTTTCGGGTGTAAAGTATTGATTAGGTGGTATAGCCGGGACCAATCCACCCACCACCTTACTCATGAATCCCAGCCGATTTATTTTCCGCCGTTTCTGCAATGTTGGTAAATCTAGCTCGTAGAGGATCTTGGTCATATATCCATCTTCTTTGCTCTTATAGTCTCTTTTAATGAAACGGGCTGCTCTACGCTGGATTCTTTCCAGCTTGTCGATGTGATTTTGTTGGTAGGGGTCCCCGATGGTGTCTGCGTAGTCCATGATCTTCAAACTTCTCAATTCTTCTTCTTCTGGACAGGTGCATTATGAGCAGGCCACTGGCACTACATCATGATTGTACCGGTACCACAAATTCAATTTTGAGAAAATATTCTGGTTATGGCCAGGTAGCTGAGGTACTGTTCAATACTATAGTTGATCCGTTTCGTTATCGCAGCTTAATTCTTACTGTTCCGGGAATTGAAATATTTTTTGTCACATGAAATTCAGTCTTTTTCGATATTTGAGCACATCCATGGGGAGAAATCGGCGAATCTTATATATAAGTCCACAGTTTATCCGTTTGTAGCCAATAGACCATTTCCTTCTGTCAATCCGCGTTGATTCGCGACAAAATTAACTCAAAATACCACAAAGAATTATCCGCGCTTCATTTTGAAGAACGATAACTAAAAGTTAAGATTGTAATTTGGCTGCAGAAACGAAACGAAACGAATTTTGAAACACAATAATTGTATTCACTAATATTTTCCTGTTGGTATATGGTCTACTATAGTATATGCAATCATTTATTTGAAATAATAAGTATCACTTAGAGAATAATTCTTACTGATAATTAGAAATCTCTTTATTTTGTATCCCTTTAATATTAAATAATGGCCCTGAAAATTGTCTGTTTGTCAGTTTAATGTTCACTAATTATAGCTAGGCTGTTAGATAAAGTATGATATTGCTTCATTTGTCCGGGGTAGTGTATTGTCATACTGTCATAATAAACTTCAAGTAATAAGGTAACTACTCGTCAATGATGCTTGAATACATAAATGATTAATAAGGTAACAACTACCCGTCAATGATCGACGTCTTAATATAGAAAGGTTTTATAAGGTAACTAACTACACGGCAATGATACTTATTATAGAAGGTTAATAATTTAACTTCTTGTCAATGATGCTTTAATATAGAAAGGGTTAATAAGGTAACTACCCGTCAATAATGCTTTAGTGTAGAAATGGTTACGAAGGTAACTACATGTCAATGATGCTTTAATAAAGAAAGGGTTAATAAGATAAAGTTCTACACGTCAATGATGCTTAAATATAGAAAGGGCTAATAGGGTAACTACACGTCAATGATGTTTTAATATAGAAAGGGTTAATATGGTAATTACACGCCAATGGTGCTTTAATATAGAAAGGGTTAATATGGTAACTACCGTCCATGATATGCTTTAATATATAACTGGCTACTATGATAACTACATGTCAATGATGCTTTATTGTAGAAAGGGTTAATAATGTAACTAATCACCAATGATACTCATTATAAAAAGGGTTAATAAGGTAACTGCCTGTCAATTATTGCTTCAACGTAGAAAGGGTTAATAAGGTAATTACACGCCAATGGTGCTTTAATATAGAAAGGGTTAATATGGTAACTATCAGTCAATGATGCTTTAATATAGAAAGTGTTATAATATGGTAACTGCACGTCAATGATGCTTTGATACAAAAATGGTTAATACGGTAATTACCCGTCAATGGCGCTTTAATATAGAAATGGTTTATAATGTAACTACTCACCAATGATACTTAGTATAGAAAGGGTTGTTTAATGTAACTACCTGTCAATTAATGCTTTAATATAGAAAAGGTTAATAAGGTAACTACACGCCAATGATACTTAGTATAGAAAGGGTTGGTAAGGTAACTACACGACAATGATACTTTAGTATATAGAGGGTTAATTAGGCAACTACCCGTCAACGATGCTTTAATATAGAAAGGGTTAACAACTACATGTCAATGCTGCTTTAATACAGAAATGGTTAATAAGGTAACTTCACGTCAATGATGCTTTAATATAGAAAGGGTTAATACTGTAACTACTCACCAATGATACTTAGTATAGAACGGGTTAATAAGATAACTACCCAGCAACAATGATGCTTTAATATAGAGAGGGTTATAATAAGGTAACTACACGTCAATGATGCTTTAATACATAAATGGTTAATAAGGTAACTACCCGCCAATGGCGCTTTAATATAGAAAGGGTTAATAATGCAACTACTCACCAATGATACTTAGTATAGAAAGGGTTAATAAGGTAACTACCTGTCAATTAATGCTTTAATATAGAAAGGGTTAATAAGGCAACTACACGCCAACGGTACTTAGTATAGAAAGGGTTAATAAGGTAACTATATACGACAATGATACTTTGGTATATACAGAGTTAAGGAGCCAACTACCCGCCAATGATGCTATACTATAGAAAGGGTTAACATTGTAACTACACATCAATGATATTTTAATATAGAAAGGGTTAATAAGGTAACTACGCGTCAATGATGCTTTAATAAAGAAAGGGTTAATAAGGTAACTTCACATCAATGGTGCTTTAATAAAGAAAGGGTTAATAATGTAACTACTCACCAATGTTACTTAGTATAGAAAGGGTTAATAAGGTAACTACCTGTCAATTAATGATTTAATATAGAAAGGGTTAATAAGGTAACTACACGCCAATGGTGCTGTAATATAGAAAGGGTTAATAAGGTGACTTCAATGCAGATTATACAGTTTAACAAAATACCACAGGTGTATATATCCGGGTGAACACTGTAGTAAATACCTGGGCGAAACCCTGGTGTAAATACCTGGGTGTAAATACCTGGTGTAAATACCTGGGTGTAAATCCGTAAAAACCCGGGTAAACTGGGGTTTATACCTAACATATATAGAAAACACCTGGGTAAATCTATATAAATCCCTGATTTACCTGGGTGTAACCTGGGTGTGACCTGGGTGGAACCAGGGTAAAACCTATATGTACCGGGGTATACCTAGGTAAACACCAAGATTTACCCAGGTACATTTTTATATGGGTTTATCAGAATCTCACCACACGCAGCTCGGATTTTTGACATATAGGTCATCACGCGTCACGTGTTTATCATATATATCAGTTTTAGCACATAGGGCTCGGTTTTCGTCCCAGTGTGCACGGGATATGCGTTTTCTGAACACAATATGGGCATGATTTGATTCGTGTGTTAACCCTTTATCAGAATCTCACCACACGCAGCTCGGATTTTTGACATATAGGTCATCACGCGTCACGTGATTATCATATATATCAGTTTCAGCACATTGGGCTCGGTTTTCGTCCCAGTGTGCACGGGATATGCGTTTTCTGAACACAATATGGGCATCATTTGATTTGTGTGTTAACCCGTTATCAGAATCTCACCACACGCAGCTCGGAATTTTGACACATGGCCATTTCGATAAGAAATGAGAATTTGTTCACGCAAATATGAAGCAATGAACACTCATACTGAGTCCGTGCCTCCATAGCGATATGAAACGCCTGCTGACTCAATTGGAAGTTGACCAGTCACCCAACAATGATTTAGTGTAACACACATGTTATGTATATATTTCCACATGAACCACAACTCCTAACTAATATATATATATATTAGTTAGGAGTTGTGGTTCATGTGGAAATATATACATAACATGTGTGTTACACTAAATCATTGTTGGGTGACTGGTCAACTTCCAATTGAGTCAGCAGGCGTTTCATATCTCAATAAACACACAATTATACGAACCGACGTCATACCATGCTAACCTTGATGGCAAGAAGCGGTGGTCAGAATAATTGGAAGCTGAAAGATTTTATGTTCTCTTGGGAACTTATATATGAATTATGTCTGTAGGACTGTCACAGCATTAATAGGCATTCTTCAATATCATTGCATACGTCTCACACTGGTTGATATAATTGACTACGTTTAACCAATTAGGTTAGCCCTTCTATGGAAAAATCCAATTGCTTTCGCCCGTGGTATGGTTTAATGACGCCGAAAGTGACTGGTAGCTGTACATATATATGTATGCACATATACACACACACAGTTAGATATATATATTATTTATTAACCCTTTACCCAACAAACCGGCCAAAACCGGCCAAATAAAGCTTCAACAGCCTAAAATATCTTCGGTCTGTCTCAATAGAACCATACAAATATGGGTATCATTGGAACCGGCTCCATGACCACATTGTGATAGTTACAGTTATGCCCTGTGCCAATGCATTCTCTTATATATGCGAGTCGACCATAGGTCGCCTCGCATATATAAGAGAATGCATTGGCCTAAAAAAAATCTTTTTTTAACACTGTTTACCATTTGTTCTTACATTCTTTAACAATTTTATAATTTTTAATGTGTTAAGCCAATGCATTCTCTTATATATGCGAGGCGACCTATGGTCGACTCGCATATATAAGAGAATGCATTGGCACAGGGCCCTTCTGTTGGGTAAAGGGTTAAAAACATGTACAATGTAATGATTCGCCGTCATACTGTTCACCTTGTAACTGATCTTTTCAGGGCTGCCTACATCGTTGGAATCGTCATAGGTATCGTCTTCTTTACTATATTCATTTGCGTTTGTGTTTGCATCTGCGCTGGTATTGGTCTAGGATCAAAGTCGGGCAGTAGTTTCAACAGAGGTCGAGGTCGGGTCATGGCCGTCAATACAGGTAAACCCAATTCATAGGTTTTGTTTTACTACGGTTATATGTTGTCTGTTTGGTTTGTTTGTATTGCATTCCTCTCTGTTCACATGCAAAACACATAACAATGACACTGTGTTAACCCTCTCATGGCGGGAGTCGCTCTGGTGCAGCATTATAGATAACGTGCCAGTGCATTATCTTATGTATGCGGGTCTCCCATAGGGAACCTCCCATTTATAAGAGAACGCACTGGCTCATAAGATCATGGTAATATTGTTTGGCCAATGTATTATCTTGTTATGCGAGGATCCCTATATATGGAGACTCTCATATATAAACGAATGCATTGGTAAACGGATTTCGCACAACAATTCAGGAAGCTCTAGTCATTGAGGGTTAAATCTTAATTTAGTACACCGTATATTAGAGGATCATGTTATTAATCTGACTACTCTGACTACGCTCGTAGATATCACACTTCACCAGTTCAAAGGATGGGAACTGT
This sequence comes from Siphonodentalium dalli, assembly GCA_032622095.1. Lineage (NCBI taxonomy): Eukaryota > Metazoa > Mollusca > Scaphopoda > Gadilida > Siphonodentaliidae > Siphonodentalium > Siphonodentalium dalli. Next base: position 239,787,516 of record CP136061.1, on the reverse strand, counting down.
TTGGTGTTCCGGCAGGGGCAGTTTATAACAATGAAACAAAGGGGTGGGTAATATATTTCTAAATTAATACCTGTTCACACAAAAGCATATCAATTTAATATCACTACAGTTAATCAATCTCTCTCCTCTCTGATGTTTCAGCTGGAACAACGGTTATTCAGCATCCGCCAACTGTCTACTCGACAGGTGGCACGGGCTTTCCAGACAGGTGGTGCAGGATTCCAACCAGGAGGAGCTGCTTATCCACCCCCGCCCCCAGCATATGGTCAGTTTGGACCACCGCCTCCGCCGGTGTATAACCCACCACCAGGTCATGGGCAAGCCACAACGTATCCCCCTCAACGAACAGGCAACTTGACGTCGAGGGAACAGTTAGCTGTCCAGAAACCAGACACGGATTGAGGAGACAACATTATTTAAGGAATAACCTCTGTTTACTAATGTAATTACACAGTTTAAAGACATTTGCCTAATCATAAACGTTTTAATAGTGAAGCGATTTATGAAATGTTATGGTTAGGTAAATGTCTTTAACTTGTGTAATTATATTTGGATAGAGAGATTATTCCTTATATTTACATCTCAACAGAATATATCAACACAAAAGTGCATTTTTAGTTGGATAAATAGTAAAAAATGTCGTCGCGTGTCGAATTGATCCGCCCCTACTGTAATTATTCTATTTAATTACATCTGCTGTTTCTAAGCTAATGGCAAAATACTATAGAAAATAACGATATGGCGATATGCCAAACATAATCAGCGCGTAAATAGTATATTGTCGTCAAGACGTACGATGGTGTACGTAAACAAGAGCCTGCTCGTGTTACAGAAGTTGTTCTTCTGTTTACATAACACAGCGCAATTATATTGGTTAATCACACACAAATGATAGAATGCACTCACTGGAGCTGCCTATACTTGCGCCCATCATACATTTGGCATCTGTTGTGGTGTCTTACCAACAACAATTTGGACCACGGGTGCTGGCCCCTCGTTTGAGAGAGATCGATAACAAAATTATAGATATCAAATCTCAGTTCATCCATCGCTGAAATAGTTATGTGTACGGACAGAATATTTCTGTTATTTCAAGTTGATCTATTACACTAATGCTAGTCTTAGTAATACGTACGAGTTGTTTGACATATTTATAGAACAATATAGACATCGTTCATATAAAAGCAGTGAACACGATTGGTTGCCGATGATACCATATTATATATACCAACTGGGTTAAATTACTATTTTGACTAGAATGACATCAAGTATGTATGCCATTGCACTATAGTGGCAAAAAACATCAAAGTAAATTACAAATACCGACACAATTAAATAAACGGAGTGGCTAAAGAGTGGTATACCCCTCTATAGGAATCAGGGAGCTAAATGTGTTCTAGAGTCGGGGAACGAGTACACCGTGGAATGCTAAAGGTGAAGGTGAATGAAGAATGACCTTCACCTGATACATGCGACACGTTATTAAAGGATGACATCGCGTTTATTTGATTTGTACATCATATCTAAATAATTTAAACTGGTGAATGAATGGGGGAATGGATTTTTGTGAGCGGGAAATTTATTTAACAAGCTGCTGTAGTTCTGGATTTGTCCAGATCAAATTTGGCTGTGGGATAGCCCTGTCGTACACTTGGGGATTTATTTTAAAAAGTAAACACATGACCTATTATTTTTCTACCATTTTCGTGATCAACTGGTGTCAATTACACTGTCGCCTATGGGAAACCATTTAGTTCCGTGATTCCTTTAGCACTGAGGGATACAGAACGGTATACCGCTCTTTAGCGATGGGGGCTATAACGCTCTTTATAGCCGGACACTAAATATCGTGCAGTACCGGTGATAACGAAAGACCACTCTTTATCGCGCCAGGACCATGCATGTATAGCTAAATAGCGGTATAGACCGGTGTACACCACTCTTGTGTGTATGACAGGTACACCGCTCTTATGCGTTTGTCACTAAATAGCAGTATACCGTTCTTTAGCACCAACGCTGAAGAGCGGTATACCGTTCTTTAGCACCAACCGCTAAAGAGCGGTATACCGTTCTTTAGCGTATCAGGCCGATATAGCTAAAGAGTGATATACCATTCTTTAGCATTTGGTAGTAAAGAGCGGTATACCACACTTTAGCACCAAACTCTAAAGAGCGGGATATCGTTCTTTAGCGTGTCAGGCCCATATAGCTATAAAGAGCGGTATGCCGCTCTTTTATAGCTGTTGGTACTAAAGCGCGGTATACCGCTCTTTAGCCACGGCCTTAAATAAAAGACCCGCGGCCATAATTGGCTAGCCGTTGATTAATAGTGTGTCAATGAGAACATTCCATTAGCGACTGATCTACAGTCGTCGGGAACTTATAAATCAGAATGTCTATGAGAAAGCTTGTTTTCCCAGTTAATTAATAAGGCATTTTAATAATCTATGTTTCCACATTCACATTTTTTCAGTGCAATTGTTGTCAATTCAACCACGCGCTCGACTGTTTCACCGGACATGATTTATATGCACCAGGATCTTTCGAAAATGGTTTTAACTTTCTAGAAATATGTTCGCACCTCACTATCTCTGCGAAAAACAAAAACGATTCCGTACGCATATTTTAGACTTGATCTCAACTCATTTCCTCGAGTTTCAAGTTACATAAAATAGGCTTCAAATGGGCAGTACTATTGCCCACTTTGTTTTCAAGCAGTATATATATATACTAGAAGGTGACCCGACTTCGTCCGGGCTATTCAAAAACCAAATTTCAAGTCGATTGCTCCACCCGTTTCCTAGATCTGGTCTGCGCATGCGCGAAGCTGGTGTCGCACGTGCTCGGCGACCCGATAAAATTCGTATCCGGGGCAAGATACATTCACATACCAAATTTCAATTCGATAGCTACACCCGTTTCCGAGATATATAGCCCAATGTCATTTGCGGATACCTCGGCCGGTGATGAGTTAACGCGACACAGTCAAATGCATCGGCAGGGTGAGAGTTAACGTAATCTAACTTTATGACCTCTGACGACGTCATAGAAGTTACGCAGTGATTTTATCCTGATAAAAGATCCCCGTACCACTTGTACCTAATAATTGAGGCAGATAACTAAAACGGATACATACATATTATATATCGTTGGAAAGATGAAGCCACACAGATTCTAACCGTGCAAATTATATGACTGGCAATTTATTATTCGCGCTATATCGAATCGATTTGTGAGCACCGAACTGAAATATATTAGCGCAAAAACGGCGTAAAAATAGATTTGACCTCCGCACGTGAAAAGTTGACCTCGCACGGACAAATAAATATGCCTATGTTCGTCTCCGGCCGAAAACACATCCAAATACCAAATTTCATCGAAATTGGCTTAGTCGTTTTGGAGTCCATCGATTTCAAACACACAAACAAACACATACACAGATCTTTCCAAATATATAATAGACTAGAAGGTGACCCGACTTCGTCCGGGCTATTCAAAAACCAAATTTCAAGTCGATTGCTCCACCCGTTTCCTAGATCTGGTCTGCGCATGCGCGAAGCTGGTGTCGCACGTGCTCGGCGACCCGATAAAATTCGTATCCGGGGCAAGATACATTCACATACCAAATTTCAAGTCGATAGCTACACCCGTTTCCGAGATATATAGCCCAATGTCATTTGCGGATACCTCGGCCGGTGATGAGTTAACGCGACACAGTCAAATGCATCGGCAGGGTGAGAGTTAACGTAATCTAACTTTATGACCTCTGACGACGTCATAGAAGTTACGCATTGATTTTATCCTGATAAAAGCATCGTACCACTTGTACCTAATAATTGAGGCAGATAACTAAAACGGATACATACATATTATATATCGTTGGAAAGATGAAGCCACACAGATTCTAACCGTGCAAATTATATGACTGGCAATTTATTATTCGCGCTATATCGTATCGATTTGTGAGCACCGAACTGAAATATATTAGCGCAAAACGGCGTAAAAATAGATTTGACCTCCGCACGTGAAAAGTTGACCTCGCACGGACAAATAAATATGCCTATGTTCGTCTCCGGCCGAAAATACCCTAAAATACCAAATTTCATCGAAATTGGCTTAGTCGTTTTGGAGTCCATCGATTTCAAACAAACTTACACACACACACACAGATCTTTCAAAAATATATAATAGACTAGAAGGTGACCCGACTTCGTCCGGGCTATTCAAAAACCAAATTTCAAGTCGATTGCTCCACCCGTTTCCTAGATCTGGTCTGCGCATGCGCGAATCTGGTGTCGCACGTGCTCGGCGACCCGATAAAATTCGTATCCGGGGCAAGATACATTCACATACCAAATTTCAAGTCGATAGCTACACCCGTTTCCGAGATATATAGCCCAATGTCATTTGCGGATACCTCGGCCGGTGATGAGTTAACGCGACACAGTCAAATGCATCGGCAGGGTGAGAGTTAACGTAATCTAACTTTATGACCTCTGACGACGTCATAGAATTTACGCATTGATTTTATCCTGATAAAAGATCGCACCACTTGTACCTAATAATTGAGGCAGATAACTAAAACGGATACATACATATTATATATCGTTGGAAAGATGAAGCCACACAGATTCTAACCGTGCAAATTATATGACTGGCAATTTATTATTCGCGCTATATCGTATCGATTTGTGAGCACCGAACTGAAATATATTAGCGCAAAACGGCGTAAAAACAGATTTGACCTCCGCACGTGAAAAGTTGACCTCGCACGGACAAATAAATATGCCTATGTTCGTCTCCAGCCGAAAATACCCTAAAATACCAAATTTCATCGAAATTGGCTTAGTCGTTTTCGAGTCCATCGATTTCAAACACACAAACAAACACACAGATCTTTCAAAATATATAATAGACTAGCCGATTAGCCCGACGTTGTCCGGGCTATTCAAAAACCAAATTTCAAGTCGATAGCTCTACCCAGCCCGACGTTGTCAGGGCCATTCAAAAACCAAATTTCAAGTCGATAGCTCTACCCGTTTCCGAGATCTAGTCTGCGCATGCGCGAAGCTGGCGTCGCACGGGCTCGGCGACCCGAGAAAATTCGTATCCGGGGCAAGATACATTCACATACCAAATTTCAAGTCGATAGCTCCACTCGTTTCCGAGATCTCGTCTGCGCATGCGCGAAGTGGGCGCCGCACGGGCTCGCCAATACGACAACGACGACCGCCTGGTCAAACTACACACACGTACCAAGTTTCGTCCAGATCTGTCGAGAATCGTAGATTTGTATTAATGACAGACATACAGACAGACAGACAGACAGACAAACAAACAGAGGTCTTCAAAATATATATGAGATATATATATATATATATATATATATATATATATATATATATATATATATATATATATATATATATATATTTATAATAATACATGAAGTTGTTGGCAGATGGAATGGTTTAGCCAGTCCGTGTAATACGAGTCTCAGCTGTCTGGACATCGACGCAATCATGTCTAGTGTTTTGCGCGCCCATGTAACTCGTGACGTCCTGATGTGCGTCGTGACGTCATGTCGTCTTGATCGGTTTCCAGAAAGAATTCATTCAAAATTGTTAATTTATGAACGATTTATTTCCAAAATAAAACCAGATGACGATGCAAATTAAGTATATATCTGGATTTAAATTACAATTGATGCAACCATTTCATATTTTTGCGTGTCCATTATTTACGGTATGTACTTCCGGTATGACGTAACATGTTCGCGGAAGGACAGACAGACAAAGATCCGAACCAAAAACATTACTTGCGTCCAGCATGGACTGGCGCAAGTAATAACGCTCTTTATTATATGCTTCCCCATTAAATAGTGGGAAATTGCCGTGGCGTAGAGCGTTATATCCATCACCTGGACCGACTCGATGGATAACACTGACCGACTCGATGGATAACACTGACCGACTCGATGGATAACACAATAGTATTACTTTTTCGGAGATCACTTCCGGTTTATAGCGGCGAATCACATTAAGTTTCAAAGCGTATCAATAACAGCCGGACTATCGTTTTAATTATTGATTTTCACGGTTCATAAACTGTTATTTAATTGTTATAATGTTAACTCATTTGTTTTAATATATTCTTATCACTAAATTATGTATACATTAATTTTCTCGCATCATTTCAGAATAAAACAATGGGGACTATTTCTTATGGCGGCTATGCTCGATATTTGTCATTCAGTTGTGAGCAAATCAATTGATGGAATGTAAACAAAATGCAAATGTCGAAGCTTTCTAACAATTTGAAGTGAACTGTAGGACAAAATTAGCAGTTTTTGGTGCGGTTTATAGCGCATATAATAAAAGAAAACCTACGGGTTTTGGTTGAATACCCGGATTATCTCATTCGTGGGTGCAAGGAAGTACAGAATTTCCACTCGCGGCTTGCAGCCGCTCGTGAAAATTCTGTACTTCCTTGCACCCACTCATGAGATAATTCGGGTATTCAACCAAAACTCGTAGGTATTCTCTATTTATGTTTACCACATCCGGATCTAAACAAAAGCCAGGTAACGTAACGTTTTTTGCTTTTGTTTACATAACAAAGGGAAACATTTACAATAACATACTGTTTATGCCATATTTCTGATTGGTGTAAGTACAAAGTCTGTCTATATTTTACTATTCTTTCTGTTTGTGGCGGTTTTTGACGGAGTGAATATTTTAACAGAATACCCACCGCCAACGCCGCCCGTATCTTTAAATGGACACTAAGCATTCGCATTTCTGTGAAAACATCACAACTAAGAAGAACATTGAGAAATATATCAACTTTGTTCTTATATTCATTATTTATAGTTCAAAAAACTTACAGTGATTTGTCAACAAACATCGTGTAGTAAGTCCAAATATTTAGCCTGAAATGATATGCAGAATACTTGTTAATTCTTAGACATTTTCCAATGTTTACTTTCACGTTTTGATTAAACTGTGGTATCTTATGGGACTAATTGGTCTTCTATGTGTAATTCCACTGTTTTCATATATGACAACGATCTTGACATGTATTTTAATTATTGGAGAGTTATTAATATTGTATTTACGAACAAAGTCAATCTAGTTTTACATATTGTTGAAGATAGTTGTTTTACATATATCGCATAAATCCACTTCGAATGCATTTCGTCCCTTTCATTTATAAGGCTACTCGCATTTATCACAAATAACTGTTTTGTGAAATGGGTTATCGCCCTTTCGTTAGGTTCTGCCATCGGAATTTATTAAATAGTAACGTGTATAGCCATTACAACGACATAGGTAGCTTGAGGCGTCATGGAAAATTCACAATACCGTGTTTCTGAAATTGTCGAGCGTATACACATCTTCAGAAAAACATTCACATGACTTCCTGGTTGCAAAAAAAATGCCATGCGTAAATTGAATAGGTTCATGGCTATTTACGCAGTGTTTCGCAAGGTTATTTCCCTAAAATTATATCATGGTCATTCTACATGCCTTGCATATTATCATATTATATTGATAAAAATATTATGGCTAGTCGTTTAGCTATTATAGCCTTCATTTCCTTTTCTCGGGAGTTTGGCATTTGGTGAAAATATACTTCTGTATCATTAAGTTGTTCATTGTTAACTGTTTATTGTTTCCTGTTAATATTGGCGTCTCATGATTGCATAGTGTTGTGCAAAAAGGCATCGCAATATTCATCCACTTTACATGTGATACATAGCATAGAAAATACTTGTTGTCATGTGTCTATTTTTATACTTTTATGTTGAGACAATAAACAACTGTTTGCAACTGTGTTGTGGGACAATTAACCTCCTTAACCGACACCCGCTACCGTAAATGAATGGATCAATGTAAAAGTGCAGTCCAGTTACGTATTATATATAAGTATTGAATTTAAATATACGTTATAAGCATGGCAACCGCACGATGTTATAAGCGAAATAAATATCACAGGCGCCCTCATGGTGTTTATTTCGCTTATAAAACGGACGCGATGCTTATAACATACATGCCCTTATAACACCCATTCAACCCGAGAAAATATACAATTGGTCATGAGTTTGAATAGAACCCTTCTCACTCGGGTTGGGTATTGATTCTTCGAATACCCCCTCCCCGAATTGAATAATCATTCCAAAGTGACTCGGAATATTCAGAAACAAAATATTATATAGTTAACCCTATAAGATATGTATGGTCTATCCATAGTGTCAAAAGATTTACAATTTTCGCATTTTGACTTGCAGATTCTTCACTTAAATATTATTTTACAGTAAATATAGGTCAGCCACCGGACCTCAATCGATAGCTTGCATTGGCCGAGAGTAATTACTTTCACGCCTCCCTCCCGAGGAAAAGAAATGGTTCTTCCTCGTTAATGATATATACATATAGACTCACACGCTGGTACATCTGTCTGGCAAAGTGTAAGGCAATTCGTCACACAAGGCTATCTATTGCATGTTGTTGAGTGATCAACATTGGAATTACAGAGCACGTTCCATCGATTATGCTATTGCGATTTGAACTGTGAATGCAGTTATATTTATTGCACTATTGACGCTACTCGCGGTGATACACATTCAGCAATTAGGTATTCATATTGTATCACATCATGCATTGCCCCTATGCGACGTTTTACACCATAGTTTAACCTGATTTTGCATTAATATACCCTGTGAATGCATACTGGCTCTATGAGTGGGACCTTAATTTTTGTCACCTTGTTGAGGACAATTTGAATTACATGATATGACTTCATACCCCATATATTACAATGAAGAATAAAGCAGCCACGACAATTAGTTCAGCTTAATGAACACAAATCATTATATGCAGTGAAGTAAATTCAAGCAGAAAGCAACCAAATGGAAATACGACACAGTATTGAAGATATGGTGGTCATTTTGGAATTAGATAGATAGATAGATAGATAGTTTATTGGAAAGTACATCTATATGAATTTGGTTATGGACATACGACTTAGAAATTATTTATAAGTGGCAATCTTTTTAAATGAAAAGAGAAATTCTAGACAAATTTTGTGAAAATCAGTTTTACATTATCAAAAGTTGTTTGGTAAAATGTCCGTCCTGGCTTTCAACCGACGACCAGCAATACGTTCATTGAAATCAAGTGGGTTGGACAGTAGACCAGGTAACCGATTAAGAGCTGTGTCAACCCATTTCCCCACAATGTGATGGGAGTCAAAACAGTTTCAGGGTGCATTATGTGAGAAATAATAAATATGAACTTTGTAGAGGTTTTTAAAAATATTGTTTTTCGAACTCAAATCCAACAATCAGAAAGTCCATATCTAAGACAAATATATAGGAATGAATATGTAATAAACAGTGAAGTATGATGAACAATAACACAATATTATGATTTCTTCAGTGTTGTTTTGAATATTGGCTCGGAAGCACGTGTTTACAAATGATAGATTTACTTGCTCACGCTGTCTGTATGTTGACATTATGTCCAGTCTATCTTGTGTGGGCACTGGATCATAAGAGATTATACCATGATTGGTGACACATTTACTGGCTACAGTGTGGTGGCCTGGTAGGCTAGATGGGGGCTTAAGAAATTATGTTGTCAACATGTTTACAGCATATAATATGCCATTGTCCACAAATAACACATAGGCTGTCAGCAGCCAGCCATGGCGTTGTGCAAGTAAATATACCATTTGTAAACAAATGGCAATTAGTATTGACTTATTTGGTCAACAGATGGCAATATTGTTCATATTTCCGAATCACGTGTTCCTGGTTTATATAGTATTCCGAGTTACACTTGAGTTGACACATATAACTGACATTGCATAACTAACATCGCGCCAGATCTTTCGGCAGTGTTGATATTTCGATTGAAGATGAACTACTCTACCTACTAAATATATGCTTCAGATAAATCCCGTGAAGGTATTCGTATATGGATGAATGTAATTTACATTTTACTGACTTGTCATTTTATAGATGGTATTGCAATATATCACCATGAACTTCAGTTGGGGGAAGAAATGCAGCCAATATACTTTATCAAATATTTTATTATTCATCTGTGCTATTTTTTATCACCTGGGTTTATTTTACGAACCGAGTAGTTTAATTGGCAGCGGCTGAACCCACATGGTACCTTCACGATGTATTATATTGACCAGTTATCAATCGACACCGCATCATGATTATATCGTGAACACTCACCGGATAATATCCGCAAATAGAGCAAAAAAATGTAACTTATTTTAATCTACATATAAGGAATGAGAGTTTAAGATATAATTGAGCTGGTGGATACTTCCCGGCGTTTTATGTGTTCAATAATGTGAACGTTAGTATATAAACGCAGTATAACGCTGCCCATACTAGTAATGAACAATGCATACATGTATATACTGCTACATGCGAATGCAATCAAAAATTGAAGTTGTGATAGCGGTTAATAATGGTGGATACACACATGCATGTAATTTCTTTTTGTAAAATCTATGTATTTTACATGGTCACACCAATCATTGATATCATTAGTCGCCTGCGCGCGATCAGACAATTTCAACAGGCGAGACAAGCGAGCAGTTATAAGCCATTATCAAACTAACTGCTATCAAGAAATTTCAGGCCGGCCATAAATTCTTTCATGGATGCCGAAATGAATAAATCCTGTCTGATATATGTTGCTGTTTTTTCACTAGTTTTAATTCACTTCGAAAAGTTGATTTGAGTCCGTCGATTTTATACTTGATTTGTTTCTCGTCATTTCAGGATCATCCAAAACAAAATAAAATGTGCAGAATTTTAAGATCTTTCAGGGCGATTGTGATACACGAGTGTTCATTAACAATCCGATATGGTGCTCTCATGCATGCCTTGAATAACAAACATTGGAAAATTAAGACAGACAATACCGGTTCGTTGAGATTCCTCGGATAGTTTCAGAGCGAGCTCATGTGATAACATTCAATTGGCATTTCCATGCAACTATCCATTACAGCGCCAAAAAATTAATGCAGGTACAGCGTTGAAAGTAAAAAGAGTGACATCCCCCCATTTTCAGCCAGAATTTACATAACAGTATATGTCTCTCAAACCAAAGGTTGAACAATTTCCTAACTGTCACAATTTTAGCTTGTACACGCTTGAATTATAACATTTTGGACCAAAATCCATGTTTGGGGGAAAGGGGTGGTTCTCGAAAGCTTCGACTAACTAAGGGATTTAGTTGAATGTATCAGTCGGGATTATCTGGGCATGAATGCACAATATGTTTAACTTAAATATTCCATAGTTGTAAATTTTGCGGATACATATACAGCACAAGAGAGGAAAGTAGTTAGGAACTCGTAGAGCTGGACAACCTTTTCCCCCGAATGAAGATCCACAGCAACATGACCTTCTGTATTCTCAAATTTAAAGCTGTAATACTATGTTCATAATTATATGATTAGCATAAATTGCTGAATATTAGATTAATCACAGGACTCAGGGTGCTGTATGCCCCCACCCGTCAAGTAAATTCGCAATTGTCAGTACGGTAGCTTCCTGGATAATATAGGCCCCCATGGTGGGGATCATAGCCCCTGCGTTTGGGAAAATCCTGGAGCCATCACTGGTATAAAAATCAAGAGAAGACTGACAATGATTTAAACAGAAAGTCCAACATTTGGGTTATCGCGCGAACAATTATTTTAAGCGCCCTGATGACTTCGTACAGTCAACGGCTCTCTGTACGTTCAGAGCTTGGCTCACTATGTTCAAACATAGCCGCAATGATTGGGTTGTCAGCGCACACATATTACATGGTCTGTATGATCCATGTAAAACGACAAATACACGACATTTACAGAGATTACATGCATGTGTGTATCCACCCTAACTCCCCTTGATTGGATAATCCTTTACTGTTGCGATGTCCATCCGATAGACGACCACAGATAGCGTCGCGTTTAGCCTCGCCCAGTATAAACCAAATGGCCTCTATATAAACCCAGTTGGTGCATACGGGCACATACGGGCACATATGTTTGGGCAATATAAGCTGACGTCAGGATAACATAACTGCAGAATGACTGTTTTCATTGGTGGGAAATGTTCAGAAAATACGTTTTAACAAACGGCTATGTGAACTTAATTATCTGAACATCTAAACGCATTCGTACTTTTATATATGAATATTTACACTCAAACATGCATTCGCGTTGTGGAACATGAATGCAGGACGTTGGTTGGTCAAAATTACGTCACATGACGTCGCGCGCTGACCACAACTTGCATCCATTTTAGTGTAGATGCAACTTGCATCACGACACGAGAACAACGTTGGGAATGGGCGCCTAATGCTATTCTATAATCTGACAGTTGACTCGGTGGAGTGGAAATATAAGTAATGGATGTTGATTTTGTTGCGTTCCATAGAGTATGGATGCAAGTTGGTCTGACATTTTTATGCGCGAATCGTTTCGCGTTCCACACAAAATGTCAGACCAACTTGCATCCATACTCTATGGAACGCAAGCAAATCAACATCCATTTCTTAAATACACGCGAGTACAGGAACGTGGATGCCATTCAATTATCTGGCTGGTCAGTCTAAGATCAATGGGTTAGAACCAGCTTTACCCATTTGAGACGACGCGGAACACAATATAGATTGTTCAGGTAAGTACACCAATAATAACATAACAATGCTGAGACAAAACACTCGTTTGAAAACTCGAATTGTGTATAATTGCTAGTTATTTAACTGGTTATTTACATGCACGACACCATTTATACAAACGAATGCCATGTCATTTAGGTGCCACAGAACATGTTTATCACGTCTAAATACTAAACGTTCAGACAAACGACGTGTTTTTCAAAAAAATATCGTCCAGAAATACACTACAGTGAATATTTTCTCTTCAAATATTATTCCCAGAATTAATGATAATAAATTTCACTAAAGGCCAACCTTTAGAATATATTGACAATGACATGTTTCAACTGGACTACACATCTGTCTAAGCCTAAGCAATATGTATAGCAGATATGACACAGTAGCATGTTATTTATACGTCTCCGAAACATGCCGAGCGTTGCTCTTTGGGCACTCAAAGTGTGTGTGTTGCATAGTCCCAAACATGTTCAAAGAGCAACGCTCGGCATGTTTCTGAGACGTATATATAACATGCTACTGTGCCATATCTCCTATATATGTATCATATTATTATAATCAATAAATTAAACGGACTTGGCACTGAAAGGGTTAACAGCTAAATGCCGTTTAACAGTTAAATCATAGTTTAAACGCGAAACCGCAGGTCTAAGTGATGAATTCGTTAAAATCCATGGTTTAACCCGGTCCAGGCAGACTATGGTTTATTGGTAATGTCTATATCGTCATGTTAAACAATCGTACTTGCCAAATGCGGACCGCAGCATTCTATCGACAGCGAAAATCGACAATTAAGATAACGATCATACTTTGATTGGAAATTGATAAGCGAGAAGAGCTCACACATGTACCGAGATATATTTTTCTTGTCGATTACGATGCTTCTTGCGTTTAATAACATAAATCCCGCAACATAACCATACCATTCGACAGTGCAGTAAAACGGTGTTTATAATGTATGGGGGCCAGACAAGAGATCACGAATCAGTCTTTTCTGAACCGTGGCCTACAATTGTTACACAATCAGTTCAATGTGTGGGGGCTGTAAATAATCTCTATTGGTGGCGTGTCTGATGCGAGAGTGGCACTTGGGTGTTACATGTCACATTGAATCATTCTCACACGATAGTTGTTATAAGCGTGCACTTGTTCATCTTAATTGTGGGCGTGTCGATAACCCTTCTACATGCCTGCTTATGGCCTGGTAGCTCGGTAGTTTGCGTGCTTATCTCACCGAATATAGTTATTAATCAACTCGCCATTAAACGACGACAAAGTGTTACGCTCCCGAAAGGTCTGTTCATATTATAGATGCCCTGGCGATTAATCTCCGTTGTCTGAGGTGTGTGTTAGCATAACGAAGAGCAATTCGTGAACATTTATCTTCCGCAATCAACCGCGTCCTCGAGATAACCGTAAAAGGGAATGACCGATTTCAACAACCAGCATAATTATACTGTCCGGGTACAGTGACTCGCTTAAATGGTGTGTGATGGCCGAATTAACATGTACATATATACTGGGCTATATAAGTAATTTCAATGTGAACCCATAACGTTGAAGGAGGGGCAGGGATTTGCTAGAGGGCATCAGTTGGAGGGGTGTCCAACTTGGAATGTTGGGCAACACCCCTCCCATTGGAACCCGAAATTCGAACTGCGGGAAAATTTATTCACTCCCATCCCTTTTGGTTGACATTGGGGGTACATTGGAATATCTAAATGCACCCCTTTAATTGGCGCCAGAGATTCCAACTTGTACCCATAAATTTCCTACCGTTGAAAAGCTATCAAACCCTATGGTCGGAATATATTTCCAACTGATAGACAGTAACTGCAAAAGTAAAATAACAGACCAAATTGAGTCGGTGGTTGGTCTGAAATTTGCAACTGCGGCTGTGTCGTACATGGAATTTCCAAAGTCAATAATTATCGATAAAAAAAACCCACCCTTTGTACAAAAATTCTTCATGTATCGATAGACCTAATGTTAATCTCCCCAAATCAAGCATATTTGAGTCGAAATCGCCACTATATTCACCACTATATTCCCAAATTCTATATTCAACTATATTCAACAATAATTTCAAATTAGTTTTGCATTGAAAATGAACTCAATGACCAATTGGTGATCGCGTACTCAGTATACTGATCGTTGATTGGTCACACTGGAATCGCGCGTAAATTTGTGCAATCAGAAGTCTCTTCGTATATAAGTATTGTTAAATATAGGAATATAGTGGCGACTCGAATTCAAAAATTTCTTCACATTATGTGTAGATGCTGGCAGCGGTAACTCCTGCGTCGCAAGGGACTGAACTCTGCATTGAGCTTGGTGCTATAGGGGTACCCTATAGGAATCACTGAACTAATGGTTTCCCATGGGCGACAGTGTTAACGTTTCGGTCAAATTCACTGAATTGAAGCCTGCAGGCCATACCAGTGATGTTTATCCAGCTAGATTGACACCAGCTGATCATGAAAATGCAAGAAAAATCATAGGTCATGTGTTTACTTTTTAAAATAAATCCCCAAGTGTACGACAGGGCTATCCCACAGCCAAATTTGATCTAGAAAAACCCAGAACTACAGTAGCTAGTTAAATAAATTTCCCGCTCACACAAATTCATTCACCAGTTTAAATTATATAGACATGATGTACAAATCAAATAAACGCGATGTCACCCTTTAATAACGTGTCGCATGTATCAGGTGAAGGTCATTCTTCAGTTAGCTTCACCTTCACCTTCCACGGTGTACTCGCTCCCCGACTCTAGAACACATTTAGCTCCCTGATTTCATTAACCGGTGCTCTATGTGAGTTTGTGTTCAGCGTCTGTTTTCGAAAAAGTTTTTGGAACAGTGTATCCTAGAATTGTGTACTATAATTGGAAAATATAGCATTACTCGATCGAGGAGCGCTGTAATTTTACGAGTTGGTTCAGGTGTTTGTGAATTATGGACGTTATAGGTGAGGAGGTATCTGAAAATTGCACTCCCTTATTAAATATGTATTGTTTATCGTTGCACTTTTTAAAGTGGCGCGCTCGTTTTGATCTGGTATATTCTTAAATTCATATTTTACTCGATTTAACAACACGCCCACGTGGTACGTGTATGGTTTGAAGGTGCCAAAGTGGCGTAACTGGGATGAGGGGTGGGGCACAACAAATTATGGTAATGTTAATATGTTAAAGGTCAGGCGAACGTTTTCCAAAATTGCCTGTTATTACAAAATGGATTTTCTCAAAATCGGTCAAGAATTTCTTTGTGAAATTTGACACAAGCGATTACTGTGAAACAATATTTAACTACCATCAACCCGTCGGGAACTATAGCCTTATTTACTTTACGTGTATGGAATGACATGGTGGTTTCTGCTCCAAAATACACACAATATTATTCGCTTTTGAATTTTTCCCGGTATCGAAACAGGTCGATAAATATCTTAACTGCCTTTCTATGAGCATTCTGTAACCCAAAAAGACGCATTGAAGGAATGAAAAATACAACTATGAACACGGTGTTTGGGTCCCAAGCAAAACACCGCAATTTGCACGACATGGAACTGAAAAGAGCGTTCCGTGTTAGTCTATTCCTGACATGGTAGCAACAAAGAGCATATGTTTTAACATCTGGCGAAAAACTGAATATTGCTGGAAAATGGCTGTGACTTTGGCAAGTGTTTTTCAGAGCATATGAAGCCGCTGTATCAATATTCCGTGTATGTATCGACCTATCATATCCGTCCCTCCAAATTTTACAATTTGGAGGTTCGAATGAGCCATGTCCGTTTAATTATTCTTGATTCGTAAAATGTATTGATTATTTTCATTTAGTATTTTTATGCCACGCAGAAGAAAAAAACCGGTTAGCACTGAAATGAGGGAATGCAACCGCGACAAATTCGCCAGCGCGCTGGTAATATGAATAGACCATTAGAATCGGTTTGGCTGGAACGTCAATGTACGTTTAAACCATGGTTTTAACTCGAATATTTAAATTGATATTGCGAATCTGACCCTACGTTTTCTTAAATTATTGTGCATTTTCAGTGTATCTGTTCTTAGTGGTGTATAGTACAGGATATATTAAAACAAACTATTCCCACCCACGGGAACCGGTACTGCATGGTATAAACAATTACACCTGTTTGGATCCTAGCCAAATCGATTACATCTGACCGTCCGATACGCGACAGATTTAATTATTCTAGGATGCAGTCGCACTTTTCATGACAGAAGACTTAAGAGTTACCAGTGGTACCCCTAGGGCCTATGCACCCTTATCTGACACCCTGCATATTATACAAGATAAATATATGTCAATTATTTCAAGATTGGAGAAAACAATCTCCAGAAATTCATCATATAGTACAGAAAATACGCCTCGTACAAAAATTCCTTCAAACATCGTTATTTTGCATAATTATATGGTTGACTGTACAGCCATAAGTTATCATCGACGACAAACTGTTCAATGAATTGAACAACAAAACGACCGAATCAACTCTCGTGCTGCACGTATTATATGTTTTGCGTGCGCGGATAAATAGGTACAGGGTACAGCTTACATCTGAAGATATCGATACAATGGTCCAGTCTGCATCCGTTTCAGGTACAGTTTACAAAGTGAATTATAGATAAAATAATGTATCACTATTGCGTATATGGCCTCTCTATAGCGAGATTATAAAGGTTCTATATATACTTGACGCGCGTCAATAATTTCAACACATATCCAAAACTTTTAGTCACAAACCCATTCATATTACAGTGAAACAATTTAATCGGATCAGTTATAATTCAGGTTAAAAAACCTAAATACATCTCACTTAATAAATAAATAATGAACAGGTATCATATTTTTTCCAGATGATTCCAGTTTAGGTTACTTTATCGGAATAATATAAGAACTATATGGTTTTCGTTTATAAATAATCTATAACAGTATACAACATTACGACACATACTTATCAAACTTATCATGTTTTGTAATAAATGTGTTTGCATTATATGAATTTCTAGTCTGAAATAATAATAATAGCTGACATGAAATAAGTGTTTCTCTCATATTATATTTATGAAACGAGTACAAAAAATTGCCTGAGGCTCGGCAAAACAGAAAACTCGAGCTTCATTAATATTTACAAGAGAAACACGAATTCCATATTGGCCCGATTCGTCATCTCCGGTTTAAACCTGGTCTACGTAAACCTCTAGGTTTAAACCGCCGTGAGTCAGCAAAATCCGTGGTTTAAACCTGCGAACGCAGGTTTAAGTGACGCATTCGTCATCTTTGGTTTAAACCTGGTCCAGCCAGACCGTTGGTTTAGCAGTAGTGTCTCTGTATCGTCGAGATAATTAATCGTACTTTCCTAATGCGGACCGCCTCGTTTTATTGATTGCGAAAATCAATAATTACGACAGCGACCATATTTTGATTGGAAATTTATAAGCGACAAGCACTCACAACTATACAGCGTGCGGGGATAAGTGTTTGTCAATTTCGATAATTTGTCTGTGTTTTATAAGCTTAAACCAGCAACTAAACGATCTAATTCGGCGGTCCAGCTAAACCAGCTTTACCGAGGCTAAACTTGAGATGACGAATCCGTATTTTCTTCATCGCGGTTTAGAATTGTCAAACAATCAATCAAAGGGTGGAGCTGTAAATTATCTCGAGTGAGGGCGTGTCTACGTGGCGACTGCCGACTGGTGTATCGTGTCACAGTTAATTAATTCGCACGCGAGCGTTGCTCAGATATGGACAAGTTCCTTCAATATAATGTTTACAACTATATTGTGGCAATCACAAATACAGGTGTTTTCTACGAATTCGTTTGAAGGGTTGAACGTTTTAATTATGACACCAAACGATGCTACCACATGACCATATATGCTATACACAAAGTTCAACCCGTGTACCTGATATCACCAACCCGGAAGGTATCACGAAACCGGACCATGCGGTTTTTGATAAATGAACATATCCTCCCTCAGATGAATGTATTTATCGCCCGGTTGATGTTGCTATCCACTATTTAAAACATAAATTTGTAAAGCGTAATGTTCCCTCATTATATATATGATAGCTTGCTGTCGCCCCGCTACACTTAATGGACATTCCGGCTCATATCCGTTTTATCATAAATCCAAGACACTTTTTGACGTTAGATAGTTCGTTTGAGGTATAATTAGCCGCGTAGGTGTAGGTGTAGGTGTAGGTACCCACCATAATTATGGGGGTCAAAGCCGCGGATCGACACTGCAATAAGATGTCGCCAAACCGGAGTTGGGATGTCAAAGATGCGGATTATATATTTCGCATTTTGACTGTTTTTGTCGGTGAATTAGTACTGATAATCACTCAATGTCAGTCACGCATTCTAATGAATCGATTTTCAATTATTATAATAATTATGTAATATATATTAAGTCATACTTCATTATAAAAGCTATCAATTTTGTCAGTTATTCACTTATGAATTGTTGACGGCGGTGTGGTCCATATAGGATGCAGACCGCCTAACATTTCCTTAAATCATTGGTGAAGCTGGTTCCGCCATTTCGGATTCGATTGCACGAAAGAAAATCCGTAGAATGGCACGTACTTTAGGACTTGAGCTAGTAAAATATCCCCATTATATGGAATATACCATTATCTTTCCGACAGGTCTTCACATGGCAGATGTTTCTTTGTCGTTGTGTGTGTTGGTGGGCGCGGGAGGGGTGTGTGTGTGTGCACATGGGTTGGCGTATTCGTATGTTTGTTTGTGTTTGAATTTCATGCTAATACATGTCTTGTATATAGTAGGATATTTTCAATAATATAGGCCCGGAACTGTACGTATGGTATGGGAAAATTAAACAGTGTAAATCTTTGTTGGATAGGGACGTGGCTGTATAGGGTCTCAGTTGGTGTGTCCACCTAATATTTTCTTAATGCGCATGCACCCCCGGATTGAGTAGTTCCATTTGAACCATATGTTATAGTCCAGTCAAAATAGAATTTATTTTATTCTTAATGTATGCAGGGGCTTCTTCCTGACAACATATAAAACATTCGCTGCGAGATATGTTTGTAACGTATGGAAATTGTAATCGTTTCTCCCAGTTACCATACTTCTTTTCGATCGCATTTGTTTAAGGGTGGTTAGATTGAAATGGACCCAACAAGAAGTGCATTTAAATACATGTAGTGGGGACATGTTATATACCAAACGAAATGGCGTGCATTTCTATATACAACGGGGTGTATGTGGTTGTGAATATCTGATCAAGGTCAACCAGGTCAAAAGGTCACAGAGTACAAACTTAAAAGCCGGATTCTGTTTTCCGGATGCTAAAGTGACCTTTCAGACTCCAGAAAAAATGGCGTCTGTCATGGCTTCCATTTTTTTTATATGCCCCAGACTATAGTATAGTACAGAATGTTTTATACAATCCATCACAAATAGTATGCACAGAAATTCACATACAGCTGTTTACAGTGAATTCCCCACCCCGCAAGTCAGGGGGGAGTCGGAAAAAATTTGATTTTTGACTTTCGACCCTTGTTGGGACCCACCCACCCCCGCGTCCATTTTTTTTTTCAATTTCGGCAGTTTTTTTCCGACCATTTTTGGACACCTACCCCCTTTTAACACTAAAACAGAGATTTGCGGGGGGGGGATTCACTGTAAACAGCTGTATATGAATTTCAGTGCACACTATTAGTCATGGATGTTAACATTGACATGTAAATAGGAACGAGTCATTTTGGGGTCATTCGGTCATTAGCATGGGCTACAGGCTATACTGTTTGTATAATATTTTTGAGTTGCGGAAAAAATTGTTTGTTGGTCCTATCAACCACCCACCCACCCTGGCATATGTGCCCGGAAAAAACTTTTTTCCACCCCGTGCGCATATCTCTGTTTTAGTGTTAAAAGGGGGTGGATGTCAAAAAATGGTCGGAAAAAACTGCCGAAAACGGAAACAAATTTGGACGATGGGGTGGGTGGGTCCCAACAAGGGTCAAAAGTAAAAAATCAGCATACGAGCCTGAACATTTTTTCAGACCCCCCCCCCCCCCCCCGGACGCATAATTATTTATCTTTTGTTGCGAAGTTTTGTGTCAGATTTATTATTGCTTTGTTCACTTAATTGATCCAACACTCTAATATCTACATTGGTCTCCTTGTTGAACGGTCTGATCGAGGTTGGGCGAGATATTACCCCAGTAAAAAATTTAAAACACAAACCCTGTCTCTGAGGACCAAATTTAATGCATGGCAAGTAAGATGAAGTGGCTTTATTATATATGGCAGGATAACCTCCTTAATACACGGTATTAACTGTGTCCACAACATGACCGTCTTATATTACCATAGTCGTATGGTATTGTTTCGCCATATGGGGTCTTAATACAAACCCGATTCGGATACGACTAAACTGTTATCCGAAACGACAGCATGCATGTTCGTGTGAACATGGACTTATGTATACGTCATTTTCATTCGCCTTTTTGAATGAGCAAATTTGACTGCTGAGATGACTGTTCAATTAATTAAATTAATCCACCAATAATATATGTGTATACGTGATTCGAAAATGGTACGGACTCATATTCAGATGAGATCATATCATTAGTCCAACTGATCAGTCTCAGATACATACAAAACACGCGAAAACTCACCAGAACTCTACAAGTACTATGGATATTTACTGCACAGAAGATCCGATGTTACTGACATCTTGATCCGCCCCTTGACATCTATCTGGATCGAAAGTGGTCCCACCATATTGAGAATGACATGTGCTTTTTATAAATATGTTCAATCCTATGCTTCTTTGACAAAATCAATTATATACCGTCCACTGCAGCAACTCGTGGGTAGATTTGTATGTCTATAGCATGATTTTGCTATGTGTGTGATTTAGAATGGGGATAAACATGTTGTCTGCTTGATTTGGGACGTTTTTCGGTAGGTTTTCCGATGCAAAATATCCGTTTTACCGGCTACACGCTGCGCCGGTATTTAAAACCGATAATCGTCCCAAATCACACCAGAAAAAACATGTTTATCCTCTACATATCTGACGCTCGTTGTATTACCATATCAGGAATAGACTAACTAGAACGCTCCTTATTATTCTTTGCTCTGAGAACAATCAGTACCCAACTTATCTATGACTTGACCAACATCTATACATCGATTTCCAAACTATTAGTGCGGACCCCTATTGAGATAATGGCTCCCGGTCCATCAGTAATGATCTCCAGTCTGACTTTGCTCAACTATAGTTTTCGTGTTCAATCCCGAAAACTAATGAGAACATTTTTATGAGAATTTTCGCCGCCATATACCGAACATTGTGACTTTTCGATGCTGAAAATTTGAGAAATGTTCTCAGGGTGTTTAGATGCCGATGCACATTACATGGCCATGGCTCGTTCATACTTCCATATATTTGGAAGAAGGTAAAGATGGGTCGCTAAATACACGAATTGCTGATCGAAAAAAAACATTTGTATACCCTGAAAAATCTTTCCAAAGTAATATCATTTTGCCAGATGCTTCCAATCGTTGACATATAAAATAAACGCTCTTTATTTGCCAAATCAGGAATAGATCCCCCAATCACACAGCAGCAAAATTATTATATTGTTATGACATTAATTGTTATTAATTTGGGAGAACGCTCTTTATTCTTCTATTCTGCTCTGAAGAAAAATCGGCTCAAACTAATCGGTGACTTGAGTAGGTCTTTCTGTGAGTCCGTATGTCCAAGTTTCATTCGACGTGAACCAGCTAGTGTAATATATTTGGATAATGTTGGTTTTACGTCGAAGTCTCGAAATCAGACTTTACGCCCATATCCAGTCACTTTAATCGATTTTTAATATTGGTGATTAAATACACAAAATGCCGACAATCTTAGTATAATCTGAAATGTCTTGCAAAAAGTGGTCGCAAATTTGAAGTTCTTTTCAATCTTTGATATATAACATACACACTCTTTATTGTTTCATATAGTCTGAAGAAAATCGGAACAGAACTTGGTATGACTATCTGAAACAGATGAAGTCCGTATACAATTAAATGACCAATATCCGGTGAAGTTGAACATCGATTCCATGGTATTAGTGCGGACCCCTATTGAGATAATGATTCCAGGAGCACCGTTAAAGAGGTCCTACCTGACTTGACTCCACTATAGTTTTCGTTTTCGATGTTGAAAGCTAATGATTACATTTTAATGAGATATTTACGACGCCAGTTATCGACATTTTTGACTCTTCGATGCTGAAAATAATGAGAAATGTCCGTGATATGTTTAGAGCGTGTATACGCCCTCCGTTACAAACTATCTACACACATTAAACGGGAATGGCTCACATGAACCTCCAAATGTATCGACGAGTAATAGACAGAGAGCCCAGAGAGTTTCAATTGCACTATCGCATACGAAATGTTTGATGCCTTCGATTTGGTATCACGTTTGGACCACCGCAGAAACCCCATTCTGAAGTGTAACAATCCTGGCGTTTTGTGGCCGCTTAGACTCCAGACAGGATGGTGTCTGTCATGCCGACCATTTTGCTTGATATGCACCATACTATAGTATATACATGAGGTACATAATGTTTCATATAGGCGGTCATGCTTTCCACGCGATTCGCCAGAGTTATACACCAGATCTAGAATTGAGCCAAAAACCAGACTAAGAGAACATTGACTTCGGGTGTAGCCCGAAAAATGCATGGATATATAGATTTGTCTCCCTGATGAACGGTTTGAATGAGGTTGGGCGAGACACCCCAGTTAAAAAAACAGAAACACTGTCTCTGATGACAAAATTTAATGCATGGCAAGTAAGATGAAGTAGCTTGAATCTAGATGGGCTTTTTCGCCATATTGGGTCTCAATACGCACCTGATTATGATACGACTAAACTGATATCCGAACCGACAGTATGCATGTTCTTGTGATCATGGCCTTATATATACGTAATCTTTCATTCGCCTATTTGTTTGAGCAAATTTGACTGCTGAGATGGATGTTCAATTAATTTAATTAATCGATCCATAATAGATGTGTATACATGATTCGAAAATGGTATTCACATTTAGATGAGATACGTCCAACTCATTAGTCTCCGATACACACGAAAACACGCGAAAACTCACCAGAACTCTATCAGTACTATTGACATTTACTGCACAGAAGATCCGGTGTTATCGACATCTTGATTCGCGACTTTGACATCTATCTGGATCGATAGTGGTCCCACCATATTGAGAATGACACGTGCTTTTAAAAATATGTTCAATTCTATGCCTCTTTGACAAAGTCAATTATATACGGACATATTGTCGGCAGTGTGGAAGGCCGCTGATTATGTTAGTGAATAGATTTTCTTGAAAATTTGAGAGAGCAAAACAGAAAAGACTATTGAAATAATTCGCTAAAAATTGGTAAATGGTTAGATCTGGGAAAACCGACTGACATCGGGTGGGTAAATATTCCTTCTTCGTATGGTTCCTTGTCAGTTTTACATTGAGAAACACAATATTCGCATATTATATGCGTGAAAATTCTTTCCCATTCGGTCCGGTTTGGTGACACCTTCCGGGTCGGTGATACCAGGTACACGGGGTGTAGTTTGCAATCCTAAAATTATATTTCTTTATGGGTCAAATTTGATAACCCATTTTGGTGTAGATCATACCACAAAGCTCTACTGCATGTGGTTACGCCCATACATTCACATAATATTCCACCTGTTCATTTAAAGCCTGGGAAGTTTTTTTATTTTCTGCATGACGAGAAATTTATAACATTGAAAAAAGCAACGCATGTAATATATTTCTTTATTAAAACCTGTCCAACAGTTCAGATGCCGCTTCTGGTGTATACTCATAAGCAAATTGCCTTTACTTGACTGAACTCTTGGTGCAGGATTGACTAGATTATGGAGCCTTTATTCAACGTCAGAGGCGCCTGTGGCCCCTTTGTGCGCTAGGAGCCTGCGACACCTTTGCGCACACTTTTATCATTTGAAAATTGTAATTTAAAAAAAACACCATTTAATTAAATTTAAAACAAACACAAATTAATTTACATTTTGTTTCTTCTTAGATTCAACTCCTTTCTCAATTTAACAACACTATATTTTCTTCTTTTTTAATTACATTTTTCTTATTTTTAAAATAAAATTTTGAAAACCTGACGCTGTTATACCATCCTCCTAGTTACCCCGAGTCACCACACATAATTTGATTGAAATCGGGTAGGGTCTGGGAGAAAAGTTTCGAACAGACAGACGGACAGACAGACAAAGTGATGAACAGCACGTGAATCTCGTGTTGAGAGACATGCCATTTGTAAGATTGATTGAAACCCAGAATGATATCGGATTAGTGGTTCATAGCGATACCTGTTTCTCATTGAAATAAATCCCATGAGCGTGCACGCATTCGCGATAATTAATGGCGTGTCAATAAGCGTAATATCGGCATGCCTTCTGGTCCGATTGGTAACAGGGGTGTTTGACTGCATGCTCATATCACCGAATACAGTTGTCAATTAGCTGGCCACTGAACGACAAAAACGCCCCATTAGACCCGGTTTGGCTGGACCACCAATGTAGGTTTAAACCAGGTTTAAACTCGGAGGTTTAAACTGGAGATGACGAATCCGGCCATTATGTTTACTACTTTTAAAATCACTGTCTTTGCTTATAAAAGCCACAAAACAAACGTCAATTCTTAAAGAAATATATTTTTAGATGTTTTTTTCTCGCGGCTATACGTAATGCGGGTGGGGGCGATCGATCCGGATATACACTGGTACGGATTCGTGGCTAGTTGTTTGTGTTCGTAGTCTTATATACGGGCACACACTGGTATAGGACTGATAACATTTGAACGCATAATTGTGTTCAGAAAACATGCAACAGATATTAGACGCTAAATTAGCGTTCAAATGGGCAACATTGAACACTAGTGTTAAGATTTTGGTAATAATTGTGAACACTGACGTTAGCAGAAGGTAAATATTTAAAAAAGTATAATTATCATGTAATACAATATTCTCTGTCAGTTATCGGCAGTCGATGGCTCCATCGCTGATGGCAACGTTGGTGATGTCACCGTTACGGAGCAGCCCTCATCTATGCCCAAATGAAAAGTGCATGTAACTTAAGGCGACGCGGATCTATCAGTGTATCAATGTATTTTTTAAGACGAAATGGTCACATTCGCTCAGCCGTCACACAAGTTCATAACTTCAAGACAGCCAGGTGCGGCCAATGTCCCCGCTCATTTGGTACTGTTGAAGAGCCTATTGTGAAATATGCGACAAGAGTTGTTCAACAAGGTCAAATTTGACTTTATATGTACCAAAAGAAAAAAAACGCACCCACAGAACCGCATGTGAGTGCATCTAAACACCCGGCCGTACAGTTGCAACCTATGCAAGGCAAATGTTTCACAACGGGCGTCCCATATGTGACACATGCGAAGCCACATATGTGATGTGTGCGGTTCTGAATATAGACACAATCAAAGTCTGATAGACCACATTAAAGCCAACCATAACCGTGGTCTTGATTTTGTCTGCGCATGTGGCAAAACTTATGCTTACTGGTCGGGTCTTTCAAGACACAGGAGACCAGACACATGCATGTGAAAAACAAAATATGAACAAGCATCGCTATTATTTAGTTGTGTTCGTGTGATTGAAACATGTTATTTTGTTCCACATTTATAAGACACAATCGTATCACTTGATGAGATACATGTTTGCATATCATACTCTGACAATATAGAGAGAGTGAGGTAATTTAAGGGCGATATCATATGGGGCATTCTATAAGTCCACAAGAATGGTCCACTATAAGCGTTACCGCTTGTATCTTTCAAACGGGTGTAGCCTGCATCTTCGAACAAGATAAACGTTACCATCTAAAAAAAAATTTTTCGACGATAACTTCGTTAATGCTTCGATATAATTTCACAGAACTTGTAAACAATTATGACAATTATTGTTTATCATCATTCAATCAACAACTTGCTTATTATTAAGTTCATGGGTCTCTTGCTGATGGCAGGGCTATGGTGGGTTATCATATTATGGCTATCCCTTTACTGGGCACTCGTCGGATTCAGGTGGAGGGAAGACATCTTGTTACTATAGTATATGAATATGGATAGTAACTTCGCTGCCTTTTGGCGGTTATTGCCCTCCACCTTCTTGACAATATATCTTGTTCACGTTGACTATTCATTGTTTACGTTTATAATAATAAACAACCCATTTGAATATGAACTATGTGTTTGTTGTCAATGAACAAGCTTATCCTTTGGGTGCCCCTCTTGTCTCTGTGTATAGCCATACTTAAGATTCTGAAGAACATAAATAATAAAACAACAACACAATAAATCTCCAATCCATGGTTATGTTGACATAATTGTATTAGACGAATCGGTATAGCTAAACTTGTCATTAGTGTGTAAAATACAGGCAAATATTCACTAAAACATTAATTTATTGAGTGGTTACTAAACGCATATCAATGGAAAAAATATATGTCATGTATTAAACCTCCTGTACGACAGCAGACGAAAAAAAACACATATTTGTTGTCGAGCGAGATGCACGCCATTTTCTTCTGATGTTGGGTTGTTTTTGTTTATTTTTTTTAAAGAAAATAATCAGTTGTAAACATGGATCCAAACATGTGTAATTGTTTCTAGCAGGACCTGTTCCCAGGAGGTGATTCCAGAATTTAGGTCTTTTAACAGATACGATCAGATTTGACTGATGCACACACCCTAATAATTGTAAACATTGTCCTACATATTATCATCATTATTTAATGACGGAACAAGTCAAACCACACTTAGTTCCCGTAATTACATCAGATTTACATTTACAGACGTCACACGCATTAGTTTGTGTTTTAGATTCCACTCACTTTTCCATGTTCAATATAACAATATTTATCTGGGTTATCGCGCTGTTTTGTCTTCAACTGTGATCTCAGTTCGTACAGTATTTCCATTTCATTTCTCGTTAGTTCTTTTTATTTCCGTTAACATCCAGATGTTTCCTGTTGTATACAATGGCTTCTCTTATCATGCTGTCTCTGTAGTAGATTTTTAGATTTCAGTATAAATTTTACTGGTCGATTCTTGTCACAGTTATT
The DNA here is from genome assembly GCA_032622095.1 of Siphonodentalium dalli. Lineage (NCBI taxonomy): Eukaryota > Metazoa > Mollusca > Scaphopoda > Gadilida > Siphonodentaliidae > Siphonodentalium > Siphonodentalium dalli. The sequence goes on along the minus strand of CP136061.1, from coordinate 239,759,619 downwards.
GCCCAGCTTGTAGAAGGAAACAACTTCTAACTCTGGTTCATATGTATATTCATCTCCTTGATGGTTCAGGATATTATCGTCCAATTATTTTCTGCACCAGAATTTTCGGAAACGTCGGGTATATTCATACTACAATGTTGTTGCATCTGGTTGATGCAATGTCGCTAATATTCATTCCCGGCGGTGTTGTATTCATATATTGTATTGCATTTTCCAACTTTTGTTTCTTTTGTTTCCGTCCTGATTTTGTCCATTTTCTTTTCCTGTTTTTGTCTAAATTCCTTGATTATGCCCCTGTGAAGTAGACACTGTTGATCCAGCCGGCTCCACACGTCTGGTTGGCGTCCCCATTGCAAGGCGTCGTACACGACGACTCGCTCAGATTGCCATAACGACCAACAGACTGTGAACACCAGCACTCCCTACCATCTTGTGCACCAGCAAATGTGTAGCCTGTAATAATATATGGGCATGATACATCAACGTGACCAACTCAAAAGACTATTTCAGTTCATCCCATCGCTAGCTTGTGCTCCCGACTTTCCTATCTGACTATACATGATATTTCTAAACGAATAACGCTCTTTGGAATGGATCATCCAAATAGCAATCACTATATATTATTATAATTATACATTTCATCTCAATTAGTAATTGTATGGGGATATTTTGTCCCACATGTTCTGATATATTGATTCTTTCATAAAACATAATTCCACACATCTTCACATTCAGATGAGAGGTCTTCATTCTTCATTTAATGTATCCCATTCTGACGCCCCCATTGTGGGCGATACAGCGAATCCAAGGAGATTTTAAGTGAGCATTGGTGCATCAATGTTACTTCAGTCTGCAACATGCATACCATGCCTCATTTAATAAATATTTGTGACGAATAGGTTTGGTCTTAACTCTTTCATGGCGGGAGTTGCGCGGGTGCAGCATTATAGACCATGTGACAGTGCATTCTCGTATATATGCGAGTCTCTCATATGAAGCATCGATCATATAAGATAATTGACCGGCTTACAAGGCAAGGTAAATATTGTTAGGCCAATGTATTATCTTATATGTGCGAGGCTCCGTATGGGAAACTCGCATGTATAAGAGAATGCATTTGCACACGGTTTTCGCAAAAATTCAGGAAGCTCCTGTCATGGAAGGGTTATGAATATCCTTTTGATTGTACCCACTTATTTTCATACACAATAAACTTTATTTAAAATGACTAACATTGTCTACCTACAATACCGAGTAATTTCACAAATGTGTTATCACTGACACTGAGATTGTTTACGCTTATCAAACCCAGTTTACTTACATAATAATCCACACCTCTTCTTATGCCAGCGTACCGACCTATTTAGTTAACCATATTGTGGCCATCAACATTACTTGTGATGTTTATCCATAAATATATACGACAAATACGTTGGTGTAATGGCATTGGAATGCTAGTGCATGTTTATGCTGTTGAACATATTTTATTGTGACCCAAAATATACATTACTAGCTGATGTGCCCGACTTCGTCCGCCGGGCTATTTAGGGATTTCTTTGTGAGCGCCTCCGTCTGGGCAGAATATACAGAGAGAATAAAACTATTATTTGATTGGTCCAGAAACATGCATATATGAGCGCATATGATCGAGGTCAATGACAAGGTCCAGGACGCGGTCGCACGTGAAATTGTATCCGTCCATATTGTTCCCGGCATCAACGTAGTCCTACATACCAAATTTGAGTAGGATCGGTCGTGGTAGAGAAACATGCCTATATGAGCGAATATGGGCGAGGTAAGGTCAAGGACACGGTCTCGCGTGATATTTGACCCGCCCATGTTGTTCCCCGGATCAAAGTAGGCATACATACCAAATTTCGAGCAGTTTTAGAGTCTATAAGACACATACATACATACATACATACATACGTACATACATACATACATACATATACACAGAAGTTCCAAAATATATAATTGTTAAATTACACATATTATTATATACATTCATATATGTGTGGGTACATATGATCAGAGCACACGCTGCCAAACTTATCAGAGCGTTATCGGACATTCAGCTGCTAATAGATGTATTATATTAAGATATTGGTTCAACATTTGCTGTTTAAAGATACGGGCGGCGTTGGCGGTGGGTATTCTGTTAAAATATTCACCTCCGTCAAAAATCGCCACAAACAGAAAGAATAGTAAAATATAGACAGCCTTTGTACTTACACAATACACCAATCAGAAATATGGCATAAACTGTATGTTATTGTCAAGTTTTCCCTTTGTTATGTAAACAAAAGCAAAAAACGTTACGTTACCTGGCTTTTGTTTAGATCCGGATATGGTAAACATTACTGTAAACATTACTGTTTTCCTGATATGGAAATAGTAAAGAGCGTTTATATCTTTTTGTGTGATTAACCAATAGAATTGCGCCGTGTTATGTAAACAGAAGAACAACATCTGTAAGACGAGCAGGCTCTTGTTTACATACACCATCGTACGTTTTGACGACAATATACAATTTACGCGCTGATTATGTTTGGCATATGAACAAAACTATATATATTTTAATATTCCTTCTGTCGATTGCGATTTGATCGAATATGAATATTTCTATTACGAACGCCGCCAGTGCTTTTAATGTGCACGGCTGCATGTGTGGCTGCTGGTGTGGATATGGTCTCGCGTTTGCATTGATATCAATCTCTCTATATATATACCAAAATTAATGTCGATATTATTTGTTACGGTCTATATATGTCGGAAATTGACTATAATGGCCAGTCATTTTCACATGACAGTCTGCTCATTAAACGGACATGGGTTTTTATGACATCGCATCGCGTGGTACGTGAGGCAATGTGCATAAGAAGGTATAGCAATACAAATAATTAATATTATAAATAGATAGAACCGCATGAGTGTCTGGATTTTGACGAAATTATCGCACGAGATTTGTTGGCGGAGCGGTATCGCGTTCAACCAACAAATCGAGTACGATAATTCGTCAAAATCCAGACACTCATGCGGTTCTGTTTTTATTATATATCTCCGTATCATAGTAAGTTGACTCACAATCGTGCATCTCCGGTACAGAAAATGTGAATTTAATTGAGTTTTAACGGCATTTTAGGGTTAACGCAACAACCAGACAGGGAGCCCGTCTTTCTGTGAGTGACATTGACCCATCTTTAATGATGCGTTTGAAATTAAATTCCGTGCCTCGACCAACGTATTCTTGAAATGAAACTACTTGAATGAATCATCTCATCGATTGATCGCTTATTGTTTCTTTATTGTCGTGATTAAAAACGTAAAAATAGTAACGGCGAGAACCAGTCTAACAACACTGAATGAAATAGTTCCGTCGACAGATCGCACTAGTGCGATTCTGAGAATTATCACACGCCTGGAAACTCGTGAGATCATGCGAATTACGTTGATAGATATGTAATAAACAGTAACATAGCACACCTCTATTATTAAAACCGTGCGTATATTTTCCATATTAACATTTTTCTTATGAGTGAAGAAATGTACTAGAATGTTATTGACTGGTCAATCATTGCATGGTGGTCGTTTCACACATATCCAATGATTGGCGGGATAATTATAACTACTCAAATAATCAGATCACAAATGTACGAGCACATATCTGCGATCCAAAGAAAGATGTGACTATGGAAAATATTTCAACTAGCAACGCAAATAAGAGACAATAAAATACAATAATGCACGCGCCGATAGATGATTCAAACATTTTCAGAGGGTGTGTATGTCAGGGCATGGGTTGTGGTGATAGTGGGATTGTCTAAAACTTCACACGTAAACTTTATTGGGTTTGAACCGGGAATGTTGATAATATAAGACACGATACTAGTAAATGTTGACAGCAGCATTGCATTTGCAACATTGAAAAGAAAGGTGGTGGATTAACCCTTTACCCAACAGAAGGGCCCTGTGCCAATGCATTCTCTTATATATGCGAGTCGACCATAGGTCGCCTCGCATATATAAGAGAATGCATTGGCTTAACACATTAAATTTTTTTAAATTGTTAAAGAATGTAAGAAAAAATGGTAAAAAGTGTTAAAAAAAGATTTTGTTTAGGCCAATGCATTCTCTTATATATGCGAGGCGACCTATGGTCGACTCGCATATATAAGAGAATGCATTGGCACAGGGCATAACAGTAACTATCACAATGTGGTCAAGGAGCCGGTTCCAATGATATCCATATTTGTATGGTTCTATTGAGACAGACCGAAGATATTTTATGCTGTTGAATCTTTATTTGGCCGGTTTTGGCCGGTTTGTTGGGTAAAGGGTTAATGGAACGCAGCAATTCAAAGTATGCACCTGCCCAAACCCATTTGTAACTTTTTCAAAAACATTGGGCAATGAAATTGTTTGAACTAAACACAATATTGTTTTGTATTTTAAGTTAGCTGCTGGCAGGGCAGTTGAAAAAAATGACAATTTGATAACCCGAATTAACCACGACATATATTTTTAAACAAATGGGAATTAGAACAAAGTTCAATAATGCCATTCACAACTCATTGGTCCTGCGTGTGTCGTATATCTAGCGAAGTGACCGAAGAGACGTTCTATCTCCATTGTCGAGATAGTGTTGATTGTATATCACGCATGCATGAGTATACTGTTCATCCGTGTTTAATCAAGACTAAATTGGGAATGCAGTTGTTGATTAAATTCGGTAAATAATAATTTCATATTGCTTGCTGTATGTATGTTATATCATGGTGAGAATCGTTTAACCCTTTACCCAACAAACCGCCCAAACCGGCCAAGTAAAGCTTCAACAGCCTAAAATATCTTCGGTCTGTCCAATAGAACCATACAAATATGGATATCATTGGAACCGGCTCCTTGACCACATTGTGATAGTTACAGTTATGCCCTGTGCCAATGCATTCTCTTATATATAAGAGAATGCATTGGCCTAAAAAAAATCTTTTTTTAACACTTTTTACCATTTTTTCTTACATTCTTTAACAATTTTATAATTTGTAATGTGTTAAGCTTAAGCCAATGCATTCTCTTATATATGCGAGGCGACCTATGGTCGACTCGCATATATAAGAGAATGCATTGGCACAGGGCCCTTCTGTTGGGTAAAGGGTTAATCGAAATAGCCACTCGTCAAACTTATACTTATTGAGTAGCACTGGTGTTCGCATAATTTCACGAATATTTGAGATCTAACTAACTCATTGTTTGCATATTCATCTAACTACTATCCAATTAACTTATATCATTCCCATATTATTCGAATTTACCCACACAGTATTAAATGTTATTCATTTAAATCTAGGATGACTCGGTCTTCCTATTAAGCTATAAATAGTGCGACGCCATTGGTATCGTCTTTCGTTGTTATACCTTTGTAATTTCAGAGGTTTTTGTCACATTCCTCCACCCTGGACCTTGCAGCTGAAATCACCGACCCTTGACCATAGGGCAAGTAAGCTCACTCGTTTTGTGATTTAGCGACTTATTCGATACAATTATTGTGTAATTGTGTAGAGTTGACGTTCTTTTGTCACCAAACATCCGGAAACAGGAGCCAACAAACCGAGTTGATTGTCATTCATCGAGTCGACTGACGTCGTTTGATTATATGTGCGCTGCCCCGACAACGGCAAATCGTGCATGTGCCATTGTTGTCACCCGCAACACAACGTGTCTACAGAAGTCAATTTAGGCCAATTTACAGACGTTTCTATATCAGTGTCGCAAAAATAAACATTAAATAATGCTTATTCGACGTTAAATGTGAATGTTTGCGTCCTCAACGGAATACAACTAAATTCAAAAGTGGCTCCTGCCTTTGACCCAACTAAGTATGCCGCTATATAGTTCCTATACCAATCATATCCATGGATTACGGCCGAATCATTGGCCCAACGATACGGATAATGACGAGGTTTGTCGATTTGATTTTGTCTGTAACGTCTTTTTTAAAGGTAGTTACCTTAAAGACACGGTTGGCCTTGGCGGTGGGTATCCCGTGAAAATATCTCCACCCGTCAAAAACCGCCACAAACAGAAAGAACATCAAAATTTAGATAGACTTTGTCCGTATACAAATAAGAAATATCGCATAAACAGTATGTTATGGTCATTTGTTTGACCATTGTTATGTAAACAAAAGCATAAAAAGTTACTTTTCTGGTGTTTGTTTATATTATGATGGTAAACATAAAGAGCGTTCTTTGTTTGTGAATACCTGATATGGAACTAATAAAGAGCGTTTATGCCATTTGTGTGTGATTAGCCAGTAGCATTGTGCTGTCTTCTGTAACACAATCAGGCACTTGCTTAGGTAAAATATAGTAGGTCTTTGTGATAACATGCTGTTTATGCGATGGTCATGGTATATATGAACGGAACTGTATGCGTTTTAATGTTTTTCTGTTTACGGTGTTTGGAACAAATATGAATATTTTCGACAATTAAGGCCGCACGTGCCTTTAAGGTAATTGTGGTTTGCACTGTAATGTAGCTGCTGGTATAGTATTACCATGGGTAACACTATCCAATGTGGTTTGCTTGTATAAAGGGACCGACTCCACCTACATGCAGTGGGTAAACTCAAACAGATTATACGACGCCGCGTTAACGGATGTCAGTACTTAACTGACTTGTATTTAACCTCTTCGCTGCTATGACGTCCGTAACTATTACGGACGTAAAAGTGCACGCCGTGTGCCATATGGTCCGTAGGTAGCACACTAGCAGTAGGCCATTATACATAACTGGAGCCCAGAGATTGGTGCATCGGAATAACTGTATATCGACGTTTCAAATAGTGTATGATGTTCCACGATTGTGAACGATAATAACCTTTCAGCTGAGTCAGTTTTATGGTTCTTGTGATATTCCCGTTATATTTTCCCATTGGGAAATGCCAATAACGTCAACAGCCCAGCACACGACGTCATAACGTCATTTAACAGCGAAAAGGTTAAATACCCATCGGGAGTTTGTCACCAAGCTTAAGGCGTTTTCTGGATGTTTCCCTGTAATAGACGTTGGATTATTTTTGCGAATTGGCTAATCTGATAATTATGATACATGTACCTACAAAGAACCAAAGTGGCGTATCATATGTTGATAGTTGTAAGATTGATTCCGTGACAACATTTGTAAATACATCGTACCGTTTTATAACGGTATGTCTGTAGATACTCCATGGGCTAACTAATTAATTTCACCATTAGATGGTTATGAGCCTTCTTATCGAGTTCTAAGCCAGGAACATTGATTCAAAGATCTCCAGAATCACAGAATGCAAGATATATATGTATATACACTCAAAATAAAGTTTAGTCAAAATAGTTGGGTTATCCAAAGTTGGGTTAACGGTAGGGTCAACTTCCATTTGTTGTGTTCAATTGTTGGGTTAGATTGTTGGGTTAGATTGTTGGGTTAGATTAGTTAATTAATAATCACTGGGTTTCAGATGCGCCCCTTGATATAAGATTTGCTGGGTGTGAGCTCTCTTTGTCAGATTTTTTTCGCTTTATTTGTATCAAACTCAAATAAATATAGGTTATCACCACCATGTGTGTTTCTGAGATCCGTATTCAAGTCGAGCTGCCTTCTCTGGGCAGTCTATCGACGAGTCCGTAGGACGAGTCGATAGACAGCCCAGAGAAGGCAGCGAGACTTGTATACGGATCTCGGAAACACACAGGGTGATGATAACCAATTTATCTTACAATTCGTCCCATAAAAATGCGATAAAACTCAATATAAAACAGGAACTATTTTATTACGCGCAACACACAACGTACACAATTCTCAGCACGCGACGTTGTGATAAGTCAAATTCTGAGAAATTCACGTCACTATTCAAATTCACTTTGGCTGGAATCCGATTCAATGAAGAGGCGACGATATTTTCGTTTCATATGTTCGACATAATTGTCACTTTTAACAGGATAATTGTATTATTTTATGGTGCAATCTCCTTGGATAGTGATAGCGTTGGCGAGATGCATTGCCGGAGATGACTGTCCATTCAGAGTTTTGGTGAACTTTCCGACACTTCGACAATCGAGTTCTGACTCGCACTAAAATAGCCCATTTAGAGGAAATGCAATAAATCACGGACTTTTCGTAAGTATTCTGTTTTATATCCTTAACATAAGATAAAATTAATTTGATTTTCCCTTCTGTATTTTATCGAATAAAAATGCGTTCAGTAGCTTTTGATCAAGACCGTACTGAATTACGGGGAATTCCCTACTTCGCTAAAATAGAAATTGTCAAAATAGTCCGTATTCGTGCGCGCTGTAAACAATGTGTAAACTTCGTTCCTTTTTCGATTTCCAAACATTTTTGGGTGGTTATTTTGAGCTTTTTGGGCCCTGTCTCCACATTTTGTCAACTTTATTGAACTAATTATTGATTATTTGACATTCGTAGCACACGAGTATATTATTTTACGACTTTTAGTTGGTTATTTAGACGTTTTGTTTTGAAAACAAGCCAGTTGTCGAAACGCACGTGCACCAGCTGTTGCCATCGAAGATATCCTTGTTGCCATCCAGGATACAAGATCGGAAACCGCCTAGTCGTTTTCGCGTGTATTTGATGAAATATAGCTATATTGTAAGATAAATAAAGATATCTGTTATGTCAGATTTATATAGTTGTAGTATTGCTTGTGGTCTTTGGGCAAGTATTATTCTCTATGTTGTTAATTTATTCCCGAATAGGAAGTCATTATATGTTACACCTCGTTCGTTTCAGACTATCGTATTACATACTAGGTTCGATTGCAGGTTTAATTTAATATATCTCCTCTATTCTGACGTTAAGGTCCGAAATGATTCCACTGATTGGACTTAATTTTCGGAAACGTATTTAATGACCAGAATCTCAGATTATATGGTCAAAACTCATCCATTGAGATGAAATATAATTATATATTGACATGTTTTCTCTAACCCCATATTCAGTTACTTCAAAATCAATGTTTGATTAATTTGGTTTGGTTACAAAGTTGGGTTACCATAACTCAATGGTTACTTTTTTATAACCCAACTAGTTTATTTAAGAGCTCTAACCCAACGTTTAGTCCGATTCGGTTGACTAAATGTTGGGTTACAGTTTGACTAAACATTAGTTATATTTTTGTTTGAGTGTACAGATCGCACGATCAACAACAGATATTACCCCATCAGATACACTGCATAATCAAGACCCCCACGTTACAATAGTTACCTGCTGTTTTGCAATAGTCGATACATATTCGTGGCACAATGTCATTACTGACTGGGTCCTTAATGCACATCTCCCTTGTAGCATCATCCTGGTAGCATCCAACATATTGTCCCTTCTTCTTGCGAACTAAACAGAAACATGACACTGTATATGTAGAGTACCAGTGTGGCAATAGAGCAAGCTTTCTGGTGCCATATCCGGACATTTCTCCACCTTCACGAACGGACATTTAGCCACCTGGACATTTACCCGCAGGACAAGTAGTTCCCCCACCCGCCCACAAGAATCCATATGTAAGAAGCTGTAAATGGAAGCTTTTTGTCGCGAACATAAATGAGTGTACGGACAGGGTCAGTGAAGCTAATTCAAGGTATGTTAACTCAATCAGTCAATGACTTGATGAATGTCAAAGAGTGTTTCAACTATATATCGCAGTTGAAACAAAGCTTTGATATATTATTTTCTTAGTGACAGGCTATATCTGCATGATCCTGGGGTCATCATTACGATTCAAATGGTGGAATTCATAAGTAATAATCGTGGTAACGACAAACTGCATGGTGGCTATTATAGGGCCTATACCTATACTAAGATTGGACATTGAAATAAATTTGATTTTACCACACACCATAGCAATTACATGTAGTAGTCAACCGACCCAATGTGCACATATTGGCAAACAGTTTTGGTGGGGAAATGTCCGGCTCTGATATTTAAAGTGTGGGGAAATGTCCGGTGGATAAATGTCCGAGATTCGCGTATGCTGACCATTGCCGCTATTGACATGTGTATACATACAATGGTGATAATATATATATATTTAACGACATGTGCACATGCCGGGAACATATGCCTTCACTGAATTGAAGGTAAACTCCTGAAACTGATGCAAACATATTTCTGGCTGACAACAATGCTTGGAGTTAGAAAATACTACAACAGGTGGGGTAGGATCAATACTGGGTACCATAGCTGATCTTACAAGTATCGGATCAAAGCTCTCCAATGTAATTAAACAGTTTGTCCGTTTAGTTTGGCTTGCGACAGTCCTATTTGTTGAGTGAACGGTATAACTTCCCTTTTCGTTTTCATTGAAGATAAACAATTTAGCTTCTCACACTTCGCAGCAATTTCATTGTTAACGACGGATATAAATAATAAATACTACCATGAACCACTAAGAGATGATCTCAGATGTAATTAATGACATAGTTACACGTATACGACCTGTAAAATTTCCAGATTCGCGGCAAATAAAAATGCAACAAAATCAGACACATAAATTGTGTGAGAATATAATATACTAGCAGGGTTACCCGGCGTTGCCCAGGTTAAAGTGATGTGAAACCCTCTGTAGATAATTGGTGGGAATAGAGAATACTCTTGCTCTCAAAGTGTTACACGTATTCTCATAAATTTGATATCCAAATGGCATCACAAAACATGATTCTTACACATGGAATATAAGTAGTGGCTCACCTTGTCAGGTCGGAGCGATTATCATTTTGTTTATCGCGTTTAATCCGTCCCACCAATACAGAAGTATTTATTTATTTACAACTGCGTATACTTCAAACGTTATAGAATGAAACATGAACATCATAAACACATTAATTCGAAAAAATAAAAGACGACAATTGTGTTTTACATAGAGATGTATCAATCAATCAATCTAGTTTATCATATCTTCATGTCCAGGTGCTCCTCTGTTCTGGGGCTATATACTCGCTAATCATTTTCAGTTTAAAAGATATGATGTTATGCACGTATAGCAGCTACATGTGCCCGACACAGCGATATTTTGAGTTGTTTATGTTAGGCGATGAGTCTGTTCTAAAAAATGAAAGAAATCCTCTGTATCGGGCAGATATACCCTTGTCAGATGTCATTATTAGAGAATCCTGAAAAGTCATGTGCTACGGACTGCGTTTTCCTTTATCTCAGAAGTAACCACATTTTACTGCACACTATGATCACTATTTATGAACAGGCCTGCTCTACATTTCCATATCTCTTGGCAATTGTAACGTTTTTTGTGGAAACTATATTGAATGGTTCATAACTGCCATTGTCCTCCAGATCAGGGACGTTATTATAATAAACTGTAACATTATAACTCTTTAATGTCAAGCTTTCGGCCCGAGCTGGACCTTCATCAGGACAGTCGAAATATTAGAACTACATCTTCACAGTACAGCAATCAATTACAGAATGAACCAGGTCCGTTATTTAAATAAATGTGAAATCAGAATGAGCCATTCTAATATTCAATACTCTGACGATTCAAGGTCCCTCAGTTTGAATGAATATATGTATCTCTTAAATAGATTGATATAAATATACCTTTAATGCTTTCTTCTATGTATCTGTGTTGCTAGATCATTATAGGAATGCACCGATTTCCATCCCCATATAAATATGACAGTTGAGAAGATATTATTGTTCAAGTGACTTAATTCGGTCACCATTTGTCGAGATTGTGAAATTGGAATGCCAAAAACTCCTTAGATCGACAATGAGATGGCCTGGTAGATGACTATATATAACTTTGTTGGATATCGGCGACTTGAACAATCTTATAAATGCTAGTGAATGTCCACTCGCCATCCATGACCAAAACGACCCCAAATGTGATTTAATTCATCATATCATTAGAGAAGAACGTGCATCAATTTGGTGGAATCAGAGCTAACTATATTTGTATCAACTTTGGTGCAACTCCCCTCATGCATGAATTGAACCACACCACTTTTGTCATATTTAAACCACGTCTATCAGACTCATGCATGCATTATATAATGGAGATGATTATATATAAGTTTGGTGGTAATCGGCAACTAAACAAATTATTATCATAGTTATTACCCCCCCCCCCCATCTCTCACCCAAACGGCACCAATTTCGCGTCTTTAAATCACACGTTTATATTCCTCGTATCAAGAAGAAGAATAATATATCAATTTGGTCGAAATCTGCGCTAAAAATAGCCCCTCCCTGACACCAACAACGTCACTTTAGAAAATTTTATCCCGCACCATTATCTTACTCGTAAAAAGTTACCGCTATTAGACCGCCTTTGTGCCATCTCGATTGTACCCTTAAAGTTATATATAGAACACAGACAGATATTCGCAAATATTTGATTCATTGTATCATTTATCATTTGAGAAGAACGTGTATGAGTTTGATGGTTATTGGCACTAAACATATTGTTATACGTTTCTTTCCATCAGTTTGACTGGACTAATAAGGAACAGAACAATTCACACAAAAAGCGATAAATACGACCCTATTTCAAAGAGCAGTATAATTGTTTCCCCAAAGCAGATTTCAGCCGATTTTGGATATATTGTTCCTCAGATTCTGCCAGACAAAATGACACAGCTTGTTAACAATTTGTTCTAGGTTCACTTCAATATCGGTCCTCCAAGACCAGACTATATACGTTGTTGTACAACACAATGATAAAACACTGTCCACTCATTTCTGCGACGTTAGGAACAGATAATTATCAAGAAGTTGACATCAGTTTGGAAAAAATAAAAGTTTCCTAAATTGTGCAGAACAATCAGCTGTATTTCTGGACTAAGTGTACGTTCACGCACAGACAATTTTGCCTGATATTAATTGCATGGATTATACTTTCGTCAAAGAAAACCACATTGTCCCAGAATATGAACGGCAGCATACGTATAAGGTGCATCTTTACCAATGCTAACGACATGAGAAGTAAATGCTGTGTAGTTCCACATATAATGGCGTTACTAACATTGCCTTTCCTTTTCCTCCATGTATGATTAATTCTGGCGAGATAAGTGCGTGCTATATACAGACAAATTTAGGTAGTTTTCAGATGCATTTTTGCATTAATTTTCTGGCAAATTCCAATATCGAAATTCCTACAAAAAACAAATGACGAGCGTGATAACTCTATGGTTGATAAAATTGTCCCACCTATTAAATATCACTGCTGACGTTTTTGGTGAATTTTGGAAAATTTACCAATTCAAGAGTCTCTATGAAGACCCACAACAAATAACTGGATGCATGTTAAAGAAACTCACGTGCTAAGACCGGAGCATCAGTTTGAGACATGAGCAGATTTCCTTTGCTGAGATAACAACGCCCCTTCACTGTGTTGTATGAGTATCTCAGACACGATGCCTCGCCTAGGCAAAGCTGCATACATTCACGACTGGTTGATACCGGCAACATGGTATTAGGTGTTGTCAAGCATGTCTGTAGATCCGTCTTAACTTCAAACACATGTACCATGAAGGAGCTATCAGCTGACAAGAGCGAAATAGCGATGAGAACAGCCAGCGTATACACCAGATGCATGGTGATCTTTTCAGAATTAAACTGATAGTTTATTAGACCAGATGCGAGAACTAAAAACTGTTTAAGAAAATGTGTCAGGTATTAGAAAACGACTGTTCTATCTCTGTCCTGCCAAGTTAATGCCATGGAAAGTTTGCACCCGAACCAGTCGTTATATGTGCAAGTGGGCTACAGTGTGCACCACAATTCCGGAATCCACTCAAGCACTATATATGTTTCGACATAACTAATGGATGTAGTCCTCTCATTATTTCTTGTGATCTAAATAGGGAAGCAACAACACGGGCTAAAACGTGTGCTCGTCAATGGCTTTATGGTCCATGCCGAAAAATGAGTTGTTGAAAATTCTCTTTTGTCTCGTATCGACCGATAGGATAGTGCTACTCACATTTCCCTAGACAGTGGGACAAAAGTGGATTGATGCATTCCTATGAGGCGCTTATATCGCCAGAAGACCTTACGTTTAATGTCATTTTATGAGTTCGATATACCCACATTAGTAAACTATCGTTCCACTGTCTTACATATAACTGATATTTGAAGTGTCTCTATGAAACGTGTATCTGCCCGACGGTGCTAATGGTGTAGTACAATGCAGGAACCAACATGCCCAATTCGAAAGACACAAATATTCGAACAGACATACCAGCTGAACTTAAACGCGAACATGGAGAATTGGCCACCAGGGCATTTAACATTCGCAAGGATCAGAAAATGAAAACCAGAATTAGATTAGTCGATACTGATCTTTGCTTAGAGGAGCGGGCAAATAACCAGGACAGTTGGAAGAAGTTTTAAGTGAAATATGGTGTGGCGCTTGTGGGTGGAGTACTGCTGACTTGGATGACCAAAACTTTCATCTACTATACTGACTCCAATCTATATATTTTGTTTTTGGTAGTTTTAATGAGCTTTCCATCCATCCATTTGATTAGGATGACCAGCGGACAGATCCGATGAACCGTTATTGGTATTTTTCCTTACCTAATATCACTAAACTGTTTGCAAGTATATGTAAGCATGCTAATGAGTAGAAGTATACATTCAACTTTCTTCCTCTTTTCTGTTGTAATCGACTGACAAATTTATCAAATGGCCATAGTATGTTTACTTATCAATTTTCTATACTGGCTAATGAGTGAAATCCGAAGGTAACCTTCCTTTTGTGGCGCAAAAGTTGTAGCTTAAAAGTTATCCCCATTCATTCAATGACCACAGCATGACAAATGTATATATTATATACTTGCCTTTAAATTATGTGCATTACATTAATGATTGCAACACCACAATAACTAATTCCACTTTCAAATTTTTAGGTAAACAATATGCATATAACATTCCTTGGTAATCTAATTAGTACTGCTGTGGTGGTAGTGTCTCATTTACTTGTGACATGCGTTTATTTTGTTCTCTCGTTGATCAAGCAAACTTGCATGGTGCTGATGGGTGGGATACTGCTGACTAAGGTGGCCACGTTATGGAAAGTTATTTGGCCAACACTTCTATCTACAAAAAAAACTCCAAGTTGTAGTTTAACCCTTTACCCAACAAACCGGCCAAAACCGGCCAATTAAAGCTTCAACAGCCTAAACTATCTTCGGTCTGTCTCAATAGAACCATACAAATATGGATATCATTGGAACCGGCTCCTTGACCACATTGTGATAGTTACAGTTATACCCTGTGCCAATGCATTCTCTTATATATGCGAGTCGACCATAGGTCGCCTCGCATATATAAGAGAATGCATTGGCCTAAAAAAAATCTTTTTTTAACACTTTTTACCATTTTTTCTTACATTCTTTAACAATTTTATAATTTTTAATGTGTTAAGCCAATGCATTCTCTTATATATGCGAGGCGACCTATGGTCGACTCGCATATATAAGAGAATGCATTGGCACAGGGCCCTTCTGTTGGGTAAAGGGTTAAAGTGATTCCCATCCATTAAATTTGTCCTTACCAAATATCACTAAAATGTTTGCACACAAGCATGCTAATGGGTTGAAATATACATTTAACTTTCTTGCTCTCTTTCTGTTGTAATTTGTTCATTTCTCTGGATGATCGACAGACATATTTATTTAATGGCCATTGTATATTACCAGCGGACCGGTTCAATGAGTAGCCATGGATATCTTCCCATACACAATGGATGGAAGTATACAGTAACTCTTCTTGTTCAACTTTCTGTTGGTTTTGTTTTTTAAGTGTTGATTAATATATTTTGCGTGAGTAATATTTAAAACATATGAGCTTGCTGATTTGGTTTGCTGATTGAATCTGAAATCAAAACTCATATGTATATAGTGGTGGCACCGAATAGCGATGTTTACATATATGTGGCATATTAGACTCCAAGCGGATTTGACAGATCCTAAACAGAATTATTAAACTGAATTAAACTAGCCAGAAAATTTAATATAAATAATAAATTTTAGGTGAAATGTGGCGTAATTCACAGGTTTGACTGCATAAACTGTAATATTTTGTATTTTGCTTGATATATATACACAATGACCATTACCGAAGAGATTAAAGTTTTTGCAGATACCTATTGTGGCAACCATCAAGTTCATTAAAACTGTTACTGGAATATATTTGTATAAATTACTCCAAATAGATACCGCAGAGATTAAAGTTACTGCAGATACCTATTGTGGGAACCAACAAAGCTGTTCATTACAATTGTTACTGGGATATATTTGTATAAATTACTCCAAATAGATATCAGTGCATATATAGTCAAGCAATAGTTTGGAAATGAACCACCCAAATTAGGATAATTGTTCAGTTTCATTTTTCGTGTTATGAATTTCGTGTTATGAATGAACTGCGAATATGTGACACACATCAAATAATTATTAACCAACCCCCTCTTGCGCACATGTCAGTTTGTTGATACAACATTCCTCTGGGCGATACCATCTCGTGGGCCAATCAATGAAACGAATAAAAATAGCTACCGTGTTGTCGTCAGTTCATGCAGTAGACGGCTCTTGTCGACTAATAATCTTGAAATACTTCCCTTGCCTCATAAATATTGCGCTCAGGTATTATGTCTCTGTTGACTTATTAAAGTGACGTACACTTCCCAAAATATAACACAAGAAACACAACTTTTATGTTTTAAATTTAGATAATTTCTAAAATATTGACACACATTCTGGCGACAAGAAAAGGGACCCAAATTATAATTTTAAGCGACACACATGTTCCAAATTTACAAATAAATGTGTATGTTATCCCCACCACTTTCGCACACTTAATGTGATGAGGTTAGAACATACTCACTGTTCCACTATGTTACCGGAAGTAAAACCTCCATTTTCTTTTTCATTTTTTACATATCTTGTTATTAGTTTTTGTTCACCAGCTCTCAGTACAATATACAACCAATTGATTAGATCCAGATTATACTTATATCACTCATTCAATTATTCCATCCGACATTTCAATATGCCATTTGACCAGGTCTTAAACATTACCATATTTCCCAATGGCTAATCACGAAATTTCCGATGAAAGTGACAGTGATGATGAGGGATCAAATGAAATAAGCGTTGTCGATTGCAAGTATTACTCCCCTACAAAATATAGTCAGCTAAACGAAGAATTAGGGCTGTCATTAAAGTTATTTCTCATAAACTGTCAGAGCATTGGAGCTCAATGGGATTCCTTTAATGAACTTATCAACTCCCTACATGTTTACTCCAATATACTTGATATAATTGGAATAAGCGAGTTTTTCAGGCAACCGTCCCAATGCTGTTTCGATCTTGATGGCTGTACCTTATACACTAAACAAAGACCTATAGACGAATACTGTCATGAATGAGTTGGCTGTTATGTCAACAAACATTTGATCCATAAAATAAGGGGTGATTTAACTGCATCCATACCACATGTGTTTGAATCAATCTTCATAGAGGTGCAGCCCCAAAATAGCAAACCGTATATTATTGGTGTAATATACCGCCCAAACACGCGACCAAAGGCCGATCTGGACTTGTTCATGAAATTCTTCAACACAATAACTAAATCTATAAACAAGGAAGGGAAATATTCCTATATAATGGGTGACTTTAATATTAATAACTTGAATTATCACTTTCACCCAAAAACTGAAACTTTCATTGATAATGTATTCGCTCGAGGTTTTGTTCAAGTAATTTCTAAGGCACCCAATGTCACTGACTATTCAGCGCTACTGATAGACCATATATACTCAAATGATCCATCTCCTTTCATATCAGGCGTCATTATTACCGATGTTAACGATCATTTCGGGGTATTCTACTGCTTAACCAAAATACAAAAAATGATGTCAGCCGAAAGTTAATTTGTCAGAAAACGTTGCTTAAACATGCAGAATAAAGAGAGAGTTTTAAATTATTACATTGCTTCATGCTCATGCTCGTCTGTTCTGGAGTCGTCTTGTCCAAATGATGCCTTTAACAAATTTCAAAATATTATTGCGACAGCTTTTGAGACTGCATTCCCGCAAAAACTTATTAAGGTTCACCAAAATAAGAAACAAAAACGAAATCCATGGATGACAAATGGATTAATAACATCATCCTTAAATAAAAACAAACTACTGCAGAAAAAAACTCAAACACCCGACAATAGGAAACCAAGATAGATATAAAAATACTGTATAATATTCAGCTCCACAATGCTAGTTAGTAAACGGCTGTATTATGAAACGACTCTAAAAGAAAACAAGAAGAATTTGAACAAAACATGACAAATTATGAATAGTGCTATTATCCGAAAACAGAATACCACTGGGACGCCATGTATAATAACTATGAATAATGTAGACTATAATGATCCGAAATCAATTGCAAATGCTTTCAACACATATTTTTCTGAAGTAGCGCATGATGCGCTTAACAAAATAAATGGGGTGCCTGTAAAATCCTACACAGCATACTTAAAGGAAGCAAAATATAAGTCCAAATGAAATTCTATACATTACCAGCAGGTTCAAAAATAGGAAAGGTGTTGATAACTCTGGTTTTACTACAGAGCTTCTGAAAGAGACCTGTGAGTACATCGCTCATCCAATATCGCATATAGTAAATCTTTCATATGAGAGTGGTATATTCCCCGACGCAATGAAAATAGCACGGGTAGTCCCAATCCTCAAAACTGGAGATAAAAAAGATGTTCGCAACTACCGACACATAATCATCCTACCCGTATTCTGTAAGATATTCGAAAAAGCTACTTGCAGAAGATTGACAGATTTCTTAGAGAAAAAGAACATATTAAACCCAATGCAATTTGGCTTTAGAAAGCACCACTCCACTATTCACCTTCTCCTGAAACTCCGAAATTACATCGGCGAAATGAATGATAAAAAAACTAAAGATTCAACAATAAATAATAATAATGTATAGCATTTGTAAAGCGCCTTTCCCATGAGGCCCAAAGCGCTCAAAGTTTCACAATTATTACCCTGATGAGCCTGAACATTCAGTAACCATCTACTGCTCCCCGTGGACAGGGGGAGGTACAGCCGGGAGTATGCGAGGATACCATATGGCTAGCATACTGACAAGATCTTTCAATGCTCATTATCAGGTACCCTTGTAATGCATGGGTGGTGCAAAGCAGACACAGTACGAGCGACCTTGCTCAATGGTCACAACTTGGCGCGAGATTCAAACAGTGTACAATCCAACAATTGCACATCGCTCAAGTCGGCCAAGCCACTGCTGTGTGGAAACTCATAACAGACCACAAGCCAGCCGCGAACTCGCCTCGCTGTGTTGACAGCGAAGACAAGTCCAACGCGCTAACCACTGGACCACGGACCACAATGGCATTTCTCTTAGATTTTTCAAAAGCCTTTTATACGATATATCACAATATCCTATTGAATAAAACTAAACACTATGGGATCCGGGGAATAGTTATCAAACTTTTCAGAAGCTATCTAACCAACAGAAAGCAATATGTAGATCATTCTGGGAAAAAATCAAATTATAAAGATGTTTCCATTGGAGTGCACCAAGCTCAATACTTGGACTGATACTCTTTTTAGATATGTAAATGACATGCCAAATTCTACAAATTTCAACATGCTGTCTTTTGCAGACGATACAACTGCATATACGTCCAATCCTGACATTGAGAAGCTCTTCCGTGACGAAATTCTGAACTATACAACATTTTCCAATGGTGTACTGCAAACAATCTCATTCTAAATGCATCTAAGTCGAAGTATATGGTATTTAACGCCAAATATAACAGGTGCTATCTTGTTCGTAACAAACTGTAAGTGCTTTAGTGGGCGATCCATCTTTCAAATTTCTCGGTATTCACTTAGATGAAAACCTGGAATTCAAGTATCACACTGACTATCTCCGATGTAAAATATCTAAAACTATGCGTTGTCTAAACAGAGCAAAACGCTTTCTCACAAGAAACGCACTAGAACGCATATATGACTCTCTTATACAAACTATCCTATGAAATTGAAGTTTGTGGTGTCTCGACAGATATTGAAAAATTATTCAAATTACAAAAAAGGCTATTAGGCTGATAAATAATGCCAAATATAATTCCCACACGAAACCATTATTTAAACGAAGTAAAATATTGAAAGTTCGTAACCTATACTCATTGAAAGCATCCCTTATCGAAAGCGACTGGAAAAGTGGACTACTGCCTCACTCTTTAGATACTCTTCTGGAAAATACCCCGCGGACTGGAAGGGCTTCTCGCCAAGAAAACGATCTTGCACATAAGACACATAGGATCAACTGTACTGAGCGATTGCCACTTCACCAAATCCCAACTGCCTGGAATTCGTTGCCGCCCCCATAAAACATTTTGGTGCAAGATTCACGTTTAAACGACTTATAGTAGATGGTTATTTTGAGAACTATAAAAGTAAAGTCAGCTGTGAAAATCCCTATTGTTCTGACTGCACAAATTAATACAAAATAAAAAGTGTTCATACTATCACACCACAAACTCCCACACGAATTATTGTATCATATAATACCTTTGCATGCATAAATCCCTCTTATGTCACATTTATACCTTTTACTATTATTACTACATTATTTTATTAATACACATTATTACTATAACGTACTATCGCGAATTTCCCTGTTAAACTGCCCTATAAAATACACAACCCCTTTCCTGAATATTGTCTACGAATCTAGCTCTCTCACATGTACCTTGTATTCACGCCAATATATACGTAAATATTTTAGTTTATCTTTGCAAATACATCTATCGATCTGTAACTTACTAAATAGTGTACGTATATCACACATTATGTATATATGCAAACATGCTGAGAATGTACAACAACGCATGACCCTTCCCTGAACTGATATGAACCAACCCCAACTGTACATCACAATGTATCACTCCCAATATTTAGTTTAACTTGTTAAGATATAGACATGACTTGCGATTGAGATGGTATACCTTATAAATTAGCCTTTCTAAATCTTACTTCATTTGAACACACCACAAGTATATTGACGAAAAACAAACTGATGCCTTTAATTTTTGCCTGGGTGATGATGGGAAGACGGCCATTAGGTCACATCACCGCCCGGATTCTGTGTGTACACTTTATTTGTATTTCTATTGTTCACCTTGTATTTTATAAATGCTAGATGTACGTGTACATGCCTTATCCAATAAAATTATTCTTGGTACATGTATATGCATAAACACCAATTGTACGTTCTTTAGAGTCTTGTTTTCTGAATGACACATTCATTGTTCGTGTGCTGTGAATTGGGAGGAGTTTTCAGAAATAGAAGTTGGTTGCGAGCTAAAGAACTGAACGATTAGTTTGAAACACCACCATTACCACACTGACCAACCGTTTCCCCGTTGTGGTGTGCGTTTGTCCGTTGTGGTGTGACGAAACGCCGTTGAACGGTGTTTTTGGCGAAATTCGCAAGCGGGTAGAAGAGGGCTGACCACCAAAATCGGTATGGAGAGTTAATGTGCATATTTATTATAATGAGACCCCCCACAGTCCTGAAGAAGGATATTATACCGAACGAATGAGCGCTTCCCTGGCTCTCTGTTTGTTTGTACGGCTAAGAAATAGCCTACACAAAATGCCAGGGTGGGCATTCTGACCATGGTTCCTCGGCATAAAAACCATATTTGCTCACCCCTGAACACATTTTGACACCCCGCTGGTATTCTCCACGTAAGAACCATTGTCCCCAATCATGCTGGTAACGGCCACAACTCTCCAGTGGCCTAAATATTCAATAAAATCCCAATCGAAGTGAGTCAACAGCAGCGAAAAAATGACAACGCCGTTGTGGTTTTGATGGCAACAACGTTGTGGCGGGGCTGGTTTTTCGATTTTTGGCGATCATGCAGTATTTTGATGTTTTTGAGACCAGAACAATGTGTTTCACGCCTATTTCGTATTGTGTATCCAAAATATTACATGTATTATCCGTATAAGCAATGTTTACTCGTGTATACATGCCACGTAACCTGTCCCCATAAACACGTTTTTTGTGCTCCAAACAAGGTATATTATTGTCCACATAGGCCTATACCACGGCGTGGAACGCGCGTACATCACATTTTGAATCTCTAACCAAAGCTGATTTGATTTAAAATTGATTTAAAGCGGATATAGGGGCTGTGTCCGACGGAATAAACTAGTGGATGAGGCATATCATTTCTCGTTACATCTTTTATAACCAGTGGATGATAAAAACTCGGAATTTATAAAAGAAATTAGATGAAAAATAGGAACGAAATATGCATCGAATTTGAACATCAAACACTGCTTAACCGTTTAATTGATATTTGTAAAATTCACACATATTAATTTGTTTTCTCACATAGCCCACAACTCATGCACCAAATATATAACATAAAATGTACGAAGTGAGCGGCTTATAGATTACAAAGTGACGTAAGTTCCCCGTCCTGTATACTCATGATATAGGCCTACTGCTGTTTGACCAACTCAAGTTTATTTGGCGCGAATAGGCGATTTGATTACGAAAATTATAAACGTACTCAAAACCTACCCTCACCCTATTTCATAAAGGTTTTACCACAATGGTATTTCCAAGAAAGCCACACATATAAAAATATTAGTTTCCATATATGTCATATGATGATTACGTTCATGAGTATCATGTTCTCTTAATACATTTTATAATCGCCGTCGAAATTCTAATTTATTAATCTGATGTATGCTATATAATAACACGTGTCTGGTCTGCTTCTCGAGTATTGTTATTGAATAGAAATAACTTCATTGGTCCACTGCTGGAGCTTATATACGGTAAGGATCGTTATTGGGGAGATGAGGAACATGAAATATCTTCCGATAACGCAAGGATAATTCTACCCAAAAGAATTTATTATTTTTAATATTTTTTGTAGTATTACACACTAAACTCTCACACCATGCATTTAGTTAAATATTATTTATCATGACCCAACTTCGCTTTTCTGTGTGGGTGGGTCTGGGGTAGGGCTGTTTCATTACATTGTAAATGATGCACATTATTTTGTTAGTGTCTTTATACGAAATAACGCGAATTGTTCCTAAGTCCCGTATCCTATATGAGCACTGGGGTGTCAAATATCTATCCTTTTTCGTGGTTCATCACTAAACAAAGTTCTAAATATGTAGGTTTTGTTTGTTATTTCTATACATGTCGTTTACGTTGTAATTGTGTGTCTCAAGTATGTCCATCTAAGTTCAGGGTTAGCGGCTATAACCAGTTTCCCTATCAGTGTTATAATTATCGCGTAAAGTGTGTACGCAAAACAAAGTCGGGATATGTAACGTTTTGACTTTTATTTACACAACATAAACGGACAAACTTGACAATACCATATTATCTAGTAATATCTGCGATATATTTATGATTGATGTAAGTCTATTATAACATAAACTCTGTATTTTAGTATTCTGTCTGACTATTTTTAACAGCAATCATCATCTCGAAGGCCATTATGAGGTTACATATCATGGCACGGGTGAATACAATGAGAAATATCTGTCCACCTGATATACAGAATTTCAACCAACTGTAGCGTCCCAAACCCTTTTGGTGCTAATTAAGCGGACATACCATGAAAATGGGCCCGGTCCCTCATTAGGGGCTGCATGAGACAACTCTGAATAATATATATAAAATATACTTAACCGTATCTTAATCCAGGAAATACAGAAATACAAGAACAAACACACAAGAGTCACGTCACAACGTCCTTTCAGCACTTTAACATAAAACAGAATCCGTGTGACGTCATCATGCTTCCTCCCGGCGTGACATCCTGCGTGACGTCATAACTGTACTCGCCACAAAACTTTTCGGTCGTATATTCACACTAAATATACCAAAACCATACAGCATATAAGTCAAAATGAAGATTAATGTCCCGCATATATATGGACAATTAACGGGCAGTTCATAACACCTCATAACTGGCTGTGAAAAATGCATGACTTGTTCGATTTGGAGCACAAAAACGTGTTTATGGGGACAGGTTACGTGGCATGTATGCACGAGTAAACATTGCTTGTACGGATAATACATGTAATATTTTGGATACACAATACGAAATAGGCGTGAACACCTTGTTCTGGTCTCAAAAACATCAAAATACTGCATGATCGCCGAAAATCGAAAAACCAGCCCGACCACAACGTTGTTGCCATCAAAACCACAACGGCGTTGTCATTTTTTTCGCTGCTGTTGACCCACTTCGATTGGGATTTTATTGAATATTTAGACCATTGGAGAGTTGGGGCCGTTGCCAGCATGATCGGGGATAATTTTTCTTACGTGGAGAATACCAGCGGGGTGTCAAATTGTGTTCAGTGGTGAGCAAATAAGGCTTTCATGTCGAGGAACCATGGTCAGAATGCCCACCCTGGCATTTTGTGTAGACTATTTCTCAGCCGTACAAACAAACAGAGAGCCAGGGAAGCGCTCATTCGTTGGGTATAATATCCTTCTTCAGGACTGTGGGGGGTCTCATTATAATAAAACGGCGTTTCGCCACACCACAACGACCAAACGCACACCACAACGGGGAAACGGTTGGTCAGTGTGATTACGTGCGTATTCATGGATGTGTGTCGTATATTTGTGGACCAATTTTGATTCACGGATAATAATAATGCCACATGTATATATATACCCTGTTCTTTATACCATATTCGCACCATAATTTGATGTAAATCCGCATCGATACGTGGATGATTACCAAAGATATATATGAATATGGGCACACTTTGGAAATCGGACAAACCCTTGTATAGACAGATTCCCATTACATGTAGCAGAGTATCACTGCATACCTTATATTGCTGAGATCACACACAGGACCACACATGGTGAATCATTGTGACAGTGAAATTATGCAGTATACTACTCTTTTGATCGCCAGTGAGTGTATGCTCAATATCGGTCCGACCTTGTATTAAGATATACACTATTGGTGGAGATGTCGCACAAGGGGATCTGTGCCGCCAGTTGATGATAACAGGTCGTCCATAAATGCGCGAACTATCACTATATCATTATACATATATTCCTTAAAAACATATCAAAGACATTGCAATGTATCATCTGTGTTCAACACTTCGTGATACAAACGCTATTGAGTTTACCACATCTGGAAAGGACAAGCATAACACGCTCTTTAATGTTACAGGCGGACGAAAAACAAGAGACCCTTGCTTATTTTTTTTTCTGTGAGAAACATTCTATCATTACAAGTAGATTTTCCGAAACTCATAGGCCGGAGTCGTCATCTCCAGTTTAAACTGCCGAGTTAATCGGTTTAAACCTGCATTGGCGGTCCAGCGTTTGTGGTCGTTCCGTGTCCAGCTGATTCACAGCTCTATTCGGTGAGATGAGCGTGCAATACAATTACCCACTTACTATGCTGACCACAATTAGGCCAGTACAATGTATATTGGGACGCCCCCGATTAATGTGAACGAATGTACGCTTAGAACTCCCGTGTGAGAATGAATCAATTGTGACATGATAACACCAACGCCGCCACTCTCGCCTTTGACACGTCAATCGGGATTATTTAAAACTCCACCCATTGATTTGATTGTGTAACAATTGCAAACCATGGTCCAAAAAAAAGACGGATTCGTCACCTCAGGTCCAGCCGCTCTAAACCCCGTTTTGCTGGACCATCATTAGCCATGGTTTAGTTGCCAATTTAAAGTTATAAAACGCCAAACAATATCGCAATTGACAAAACAAATATCCTGTAGATGTGTGAGCGCCTCTCGCGAATAAATTTCCAATCAAAATATGCTCGTTATTTTAGTTTCGCTGTCGATAGAACGCGGCGGTCGGCGTTTGGCAAATTCGCGCGGTAGTTTAGTTTGACGATATTGATAAACTTTTGCCAAACAATGATCTGGCTAGATCGGTTTTAACCCAGATATTACGAATGCGTCACTTAGACCTGCGGTATCGAGTTTAAACTAAGGGCTTAGCTGTCAAACGGCGGTTTAAACCTCGGAGTTTCAATAAACCAGGTTTAAACTGGAGATTACGAATTCGACCATAGTGTACATGTATATAGTATATATTATGTTATACCTGACGGGCGAAGTTAAATCTTTCAATATGAACCTCTCAGCTATCGACACAATATTATGAATAGCACTCACGTCGTACCTATGGAGTGACTCTTCTGTGTCGGCAGACCCACGCATAGGGCACTAGTGATCTCCATCCAACACAACTATTGATCCAAGAGCCACTTCATACAGTAGCTGTTTTCATGTTAGCCACCGTCTCGTTGAGAAGTACAGTAATGCCCTAAATAATCGACTCCTTAACCACAACATAATTATGGGTAACTTTTCAGGATTTAGTCGGAAATATGGTATGTTGCCATTCATCGGAAAGCTCTCACTGAGAGCTTTCCGATGAATGGCAACAAGCCATATTTCCGACTAAATCCTGAAAAAAATCCTTTAATTTTGCTGTGGTTAAGGAATCGATTATTTAGGGCATTTCTGTAGACGTTGTGGTAAGGGCATATCAAGTATTTGCTTTATTTGGTGACACGTGTATATATTGTCTTTATTCACGGGTAATCTATAATCTTCCTGGATCCATCGAAGCATCTGAAATATTTAGTCCCCTCCAAGTCTACAAGGCACCCTGTAGATCAACAGGAGCACCGTTATCGATCGCAGTCAGGCTTTTACAAGTGGAAATGTTTATAAGGTAAAGTTGCTTGTCTAAAACGCGAACAAGATGCAAGTAAACGTCCTTTGTTGACGGCACTGTCGCCTTTCGTTTGCTTGTTCGCGACAAGATATAGCACCAATAACATTCAGAGTAATATGATGGTGGCAATATTAGCCTTCCTGCTAATAAGTGGTAATTTTAAACTGACTTTGGCAAACTTGCAGGGAACGTTCAAAAATCACCATGGATATCTGAATCCAAATGGTGTAATCGCGACCACAAAATCGAGGTCCGAGATGGAGTGCGGGGCGAGATGTCTCAAGACAGATGGGTGTGTGTCATTTACTCAAAATGCGACAGCCTGTTACCAGTTGAGCGATTTCAGTGGAGATTTGATGCTGACTTCAGGTGAGTCCCCCTAGCGGCATTCCGTAGCCCATCAGTGACTATAAATAATATTATCTGACGAGCTCTCTTGTTATCTGCGGGGGAATTTGTTTAATGTTCGCCATTTTCAACCAAAAGATTGACATCTGTTTTCCAAAAACATATAGTCGGACACAGTCTTATCTGATGTCTATTAATATTATTTGACATACATGATTCGTTAGTCGATATATAATTATCAGGAGGCATTTTCAACATCATGGTCCGAATCGGCATCTCTAATTTAAACTTGGGTTTATTCTAGATTAAACTATGTTTTAGTAGGAGTAAAACTTTTACTGCAGTTAAACTCGATTTTAGTGGAGATAAACCTAGTTTTAATTTAGTTTAACCCATATTTCGGGTAAACTCAGTTTTACTTTATGAACTCGCTCGCAAATAAAACCTAGTTGTATTGTCGGAAGTAACGTTCTGATAAAATCACTGATCTTGTGGTGTAATTTGACTGTCTATTCATTTGGGGCCATTTAACTATGACTGATATAAACATAGCCATCTATTTTCCCAAAGTATATGCTATTTGAAAAATAGTCAGAATACAACCACACTACCCCATGTTTCAGTTAAACAGAATCCTTCGGGTTTTATTATTTGGTCGAACTTCTTCGCCCAATATGTATGATATATTATTACATTTATGGGAGTGTTCCGTGGATGCGAGGACCATTATTACTTGACAACATACCACTATCCACCATCTACCGTTCAGCCTTATGACAGACAAAGGATTCATTTGTGTTAATCATCATTACTGTTGTATTACATTTTTTGATAGTGCGTTGTCATGAGTGCCTGTTATTACCCATAATTAAATTTAGGATAAAAAAAAAACATTGGCCACAAATTTGGACAAATCAATTTTTTTTTGACATTTTCGGAAACAAATGGCCGTTACAATGATATCACCGAGATTATCGATGGTGCATGATATCCTGGGTGCTGATCTTTTAGGTGTATTTCAAGAACAGAGATTTGTCGGTTGATTAGCAGAGTATAATATGTGTATTGTATATAAACGCTTGACTATGCTGTCGTGGACCATTCAGTCGGGATCGTGGCGGTTTGGGGACTCCGCAAAAATGAAAGAAAGCAATAACAGTTCGAAAACTAGGCATAACTTTCTTGATGATTTAAATTGAAAGAATGTTAAGTGAAAAGTATGTAGGTATGGGGAGCAGAATTGTCATTTAATAACTAATTGAACTCAAGCGCAATAAGGGAAGATCTTAGCGCAATAAGGAATATCTAATTGTGCTTAAGCGCTATACGGAAAATATAATTATGCGTAAGCGCAATAAGGAATATTGTTATTGCCCTTTAGCGCAATTAGAGACTCCTTATTGCGTTTAAATTCAATGGATATTTCATAAATAATTGAGCTTAAGCGCAATACGGAATCCCTAATTTTGTTAAGCTCAATATGAATATTCATTAAGCGCAATAAGGGAAGATCTTATTGCAGTTAAAGCAATATTGAATATCATATTATGCTTAAGCGCAATAAGGAATATCTAATTTCGCTTAAGTGCAATAAGGAAATTTTTATTATGCTTAAGCACAATTAAGAAATAAATACACGGTGTAGAGGTGTGTATGGTCAAGTTGTACCACAAAAAACTGAATGTAGGACGACGCGTAGCGGAGTCCTACAATCAGTTTTTTGTGGTACAACTTGACCATACACACCGATACACCGTGTATTTATTTCTTTTGTAATACGACTGAAAGTTTATGGTCACAATTCGACTGAATAGTCAACGAAATACTGCGTAAATAATCGTTGTGATTGGCTAAAAAAACATGTGTTTTCAGCGGCGCCCGTGCCTTTCATTTAAATTGTACAGGAAATACGATTGCTGTCATTTCCTCTGGCAGCCGGTGGAGCGAACAAGTCAGATTTCATTTGGATTAATTAGTTCCTCGTTTGCTAGAGCGTCGGTACGAGTGATTTGAGCGGTTTGTAACCTTAATTGGAAGCAACGCCCTCGTGCTGATGCCGGCGAGTGAGACGGGTTTGGATTAGGCTTAGTGCGACGGACAATGGAGCTAATCCCTGACGCCGCGTTAGCAGCAATAGAGAGATCTCAAATTGCGGATATTGTTAGCTGAAATCTCCAGTCTAACAGAGGCTATTTGACTCTCTGTGTTGAATTTCGGACGGGAGATGCTGGAAACCAGAGATCTTCCACCCGGAGCAAGACCAAGACCAGCCGTACCATGAAAGAGGAGCCTCCTAAGAAAAAGACCCCAGCTCGAAGGAGAAGGGACGCAGCCAGACGGGCGAAATGGAAGAAAAAGAAGGGGGTGACCGTTGATCGATCGGTCACCCCTCCCCGTGTGGCTCAGCCGTCCAAAGTCATAGCCGGCGGGTCGAAGTTGTCTGAGAGACGCCCAGACGACTCGACCTGCATGGAGACTGACGACATAGCACCAACTAGCAGGGATTCCGTGGATCTGCCGGAGGTCCCTGCTGTCGTCGTCGAGGCTAGCGGAGACAGGGACGTGGATACCACCCCAGATGTTCCTGCCGCCAGCTTCGACGTGGAACTGGACTTTACACCTCGGACACCGGATTACCAAAACATCCCGGTGTCCTCCAGCTCCACCAGCACCAACAACAACACCAGCGCAGACTCCGCCTATGAAAAACTCATGGCTGAGGCCGACAAACAGATTGCATTGTCACAAGAGGCGCGGAGGATATCAGCAATCAACGATCAACGCATCTTACAACAGCTCCAACAGAAACCTCCTCCGTCACCACAATCATCAACAGAAAAGCCAAACCCTAAAAAGAAAAGGAAAAAGAAAAAGTAATCACCATCACAAAATGCTTACCATCTTTTTTCTTTTCTTTTTTTTTTGTGTTCTCACCAATAAAGGCAACAACATGAGGGATTAAGGGGAGGACGATTCGGTCCTTCCGACAATCCCGGGCTAGCCCCCCGAACCACTCTCATTCATTGCTGTCATTTCTGTGTTGAACGTTGTTGGGACAACATGAATATTATCATCGACTATGGACCATTTTCCTTACACAAAGCGATCTAAATGATCTAGTTTACTAAACTAATCTTATTCCCCGTCTGTACTGGTGAACAAGCGCTTTCATTTTCAACTTGATTCCGAAATATCGAATATGATCGAGATTCGAATCGACGAATGCACAGCCCGGCCCCATGGATTTATTTTGTCATTTAATATACTTATTAAGTAACTTTCTTTGGTCGTAACATATATCAGTATATAATAACATCATTTGGACCATATTCATTGGCAACCAAACTGGTTTCAAGCGAAAAATCGCTAGAAAATTCGCAAGATTGTCAAGATGTATAGCAAAATAATTCAAAGGGTTACGGGTGCCGGTGTACTCCGTTGATGCCCCGTTTGTGCGGAGTTAGAAAAGACGGGAAAAGTCGCGTGCGGCGATCTGAATAAACCGATTTTTTTCGTGGTACAATTGGAAAAAGTAGAATTGTACCACAAAACTGGAACGAGATAGCCATGGTAACTCGGGCCACTGGCCAATCAGGACATGGCTTTTACGCATAGTTAGCAGTGTTCGCCCTGCCGTTAGCAAATTTAGCCAATTGCGAAAAAAAATACGAAGTGGCTAAAATAAATATGCTTGTGGCTAAAAATATGGCTACAAACATTTTCTGGTCGACCGGCAACTCAACGACAATTAATTGTAAACAAAGAGACTTAACTTTATTAGCGAGAGCTGACGAGAAGTGTGAGATTACGGGTGTGTTCGATTAGCTTTACTATCGAGCATTGGTTTCAAGCCCTATGCAATTAGCTAATGGTCGTTTAGAGGTGGATTCTTAAGACGCTATCACAATTGAGTAAACATAGGTTTATGAAATGGCTTCCTGTGTAACAAAAGAGTTTTATTTTACGTTGTTTTAAACTGATTGCAAAAGAGTGAAGTCATATATGCGCTCAATTCAATAGCTTCTCACATTTCCCCGCAATGGATAGTGTTGAATGGGACGAGACTCGCGCCTGTTATGAATCATGATAGGCTTTAGGGGCAAAAATTTGAATAGACCAATGCATTCAGGCTTTGTTTAACTAATTCGGAAGTGTGGATGCCACTCCAGACGGTTTTATGACAGCGCCCGATACCATGACGTATGTTGTTTTAAGACTCCTTTAAATGTGGAGAGTTTGAGGAAGGTCCACATTCAGGGTGAAGGGAATTGCACAATGAGTTCCGACCATCCTATTAGTTAGGCAGGGTCGTATTACAATAAGGAATATTCCTTCTTGCGCTTAAGCTCAATTATTTATTAAATGTAAATTTGGCTTCCCATATGTAGGTGCATGACATGTGAACTAACATTTTAATATATTTCAACTTTCAACGAAAGTGTAGACCCGACCATAAGACACACAGTTAGAAAACGTAAAGTGTAGACCCGGCCACAAGACACACAGTTAGAAAACGTAAAGTGTAGACCCGGCCACAAGACACACAGATAGATAACGTAAAGTGTAGACCCGGCCACAAGACACACAGTTATAAAACGTAAAGTGTATACCCGATCACAAGACACACAGTTAGAAAACGTAAAGTGTAGGTCACAAGACACACAGTTCGAAAACGTAAAGCGTATACCCGGCCACAGGACACACAGTTAGAAAACGTTGGTTGCTTATTTTGGGTTTACTGTCGTTTCTAACATTCAATTATTTCATCATATAGCATGATGTTGTCAGTTTTATGAGTGGGGGAAAAGGCCGCGGTTATTTTTACTTTAATGCACGTAATAACCACATATCGCAGGAAATCAATAGACAAAACTTGCTCAGATACACGAATCATGTTACTTTCCCTGTGCGTGGGTCACACATCGCTGCATACATACTCCGGAAAACGTATACAGACGTCATTGACATTTATCAGCGTTATATATATTACATCACATAAGTGAGATAAAGGGTCAATTCATTCTTATGCGATGTGTTATATCGTGGTATGACTTGACTATGCATCAGAACCGTTGTATATTGTGTGTAGCTTTCGATTGAAGATAGCAGAAAATCTTTAAAACAGATGATTAAAAAGAAATCGGTTCACGCTTTATGGACCCGTGGGAATTTGAAGCATTTTAGTCAATAGCAAAGTGACAGTTATGTTATGAGTGCAGATTAAGCCATATGAACGACATTGTAATGATGAGATGAGATGAGAATGTTGAGAGATCAGAGAGAATGTACAGAAAATAACAGTGAAACTAATAAATACCTGGATTTTTCTCAGTCTCCTCTGTTGTTTTGTTATTGATTAAATTATAATCCTGGGAATTACTTATTGTCAGATCAATGATTGGGATTGATTTGTTATTCAACTCATAAACAATCAAGGGAATTTCTTATTTTAAATTTAACCCTTTCATGACGGGAGCGCGCTGGTGCAGCATTAACTATCATATTCCAGTGCATTCTCTCGTGTATGTGAGTCTTCCATAGTGAGCCTCGCACATATAAGAGAATGTATTGGCTTACAAGGTCATTGTAAATATTGTTAGGTCAATGTATTCTCTTGTATATGCGAGGCTCCCCACGGGAGAATCGCATATATAAGATAATGCAATGGCAGAGGGTTTTCGCAAAACTGAAGGATGCCCCAGTCATGGAAGGGTTAATTATTGGGACTGATTTATTTCCATTTCATGCAATAAACAATTTGAAAATGCGTGGTACGATATGTAAATGTTAGTTACAGGACACAATTTTGTATTTTGTTGCAGTGTTCAGGGATGCAGTGTAACTCAACAACATTCAAATTTGACATGCTGGTTAAAATTAGTTGATCTTGGAAGTTAATTAAAATATGGAAATAACATGAAACTCAATGGAATGTGAATATGTATGTTTCAATCCATAAATGTGATGCTTGTGTGTAATCTATCGCATGGATGCACAATAGACGGCGGCCAAATATATACTATTAATTTAGGAATGTTCCAATCGTATTTCATGTTACTTCAAAGGAAGAATGAACATTACGTACATATACATCATGTGTAGTGGATGAAGGCACAAATCACGTTGGAAGTAACTGTCGTCAACATTAATTGAAATTTCGTAATATGCACGATTAGTCGTCATTCTCCAATTTGCGAATATGTTGCTCAGAGATTGTTGTTAGTCGCTATATTCTGGAGCCTGAACCTCAGGCTGAGGTTCCTGTGCCACGCTTGATGGAGGCTCATCGCCCGTTATGTCCTGGGGGTCTGAAGGCACATCAACACTTAGTTGCATATTACCCCTGCCGTAGTTAGTCGGGTTGCATAGACAGCTGAATCATTGTCGCATCATATGTCATACAGTCAAGGAATCCCGGAACTACTGATCACTTTTCCAATGTGGACACCATTGTCAAACATATGACGGATTCTTTTGTTGACACATAGAGGGACTCCATATGTCAGTTTCTCTGATGTAGGAGTTGTCGTGACATTTTTTATCAACACACGCAAGTTTGATTTTAATTTTTTAATTTAGCATTTTATGTACTTACTTTCCAGTGTCGTCCTTTTCTGAAAAAAAAATGCACTTTAAGCTGCTTGTGCTTTTGTTTTAGTATTTTATTTCTGAATCTTAGTTGGGCCATCAGCGCCGTTTGGCATTCTGTGTCTAGTACCTCATTCTACTGTTCCTCTCTTTGCCATAAACCATAGTAACAAGGTGTCTGTTGTCAATATTCTTAGCATGGTGTATCCTCTCTCTCTCTTTCTCTCTCTCTCTCTCTCTCTCTCTCTCTCTCTCTCTCTCTCTCTCTCTTTCTCTCTCTCTCTCTCTCTCTCTCTGGTTTCTAATTATATCTGCTTCCTCCTTTGTTCCACCAATCGTGCTTTCCATATCTCGTCCAATCTTAATTTGATTTTTTTTTTCGGATTTCACGGATTTGGTAATTGTTTTTTTTCTCTGAAAAACAATTGGAATATTCTTCCAAAGAAAATATGCCTTGGGCGGTAAGTCAATAAACAAATCACTTCAACTATACAACATGTATCTGATACAAAGAAGAATTGATTCCAATAATATAACGTTACAACCGCAACATGATTATACTGTCATATACACAATACAAACAAGAGCAACGCTTCGCAATGTCATATGCCCCCAACAGTGGCAATGCAGATTACCAGTAATAATAACTGTAACAACAGGGGCCTCGGTGGCTCAGTATGTTAGGGGTACAAAATTCAAAGCCGTCTCACCCTCCAGCTTTGGTGATGAAGGCTCAAATCCACACATTTCCATGATGGACTTTGTAACACGAAATCGTTATCTGGTGGAGTTGCCAGTAACTCCCCGATGGCCGGTGGTTTTCCGCGCGTGGTCGACGAGTATATTAGCCACTAAAATCACTGTTAGATTAGCCTTAAGGGTGCGGATTTCCTCCACTGCTAAAACTGGCAATGTCGTGATATGGCATTAGTTGCTGAAAACGACAGTAAACCCCAATCAATCAATCAGTTAACTGTAACAACCAGGGCAGAGGGATTGAAATGTTCATTTCGCCATTTATCGAAGCACAAAAAGGACTATAACTAAGGTATGTATGCGTTGATAAAACCTACGATATGTGTGTGTCCGTTCCCCATGATGGTCTATCACAATACCAAAGGATATCAAAATCCGATAACCGATGCTTGGACGGACGCACATCGACGTCGACTATATACCCGCCGGCGGAGGTCGAGGCATAATAAAAGCTAGTTGCACTGTGTATGGTGTGTCAATCAGTTAAAATATTTACCCATTATATTTAACTGGAAACTACAGTTATATATAACGCCACCATAAGCTTACTTCATATATCAAGGAAATATTTTTCTATAAATTAAATGTTTCAGAATCAACGCCAGAGGTGTTGACATTATACAGTTGTCGCCCGTTGTCGAGGGAGACATTCCGTTCTCGAGCGGGTGACAAATCTCGATGTCTCCCGAGAAGAAGGGCAACAACTGTTTTGTTATCCGATTATACCACAGAAAATATCATTGCCATCCACACGCACGATGTTGCACTGAGTCACAAGTGCTTTCTTTCCCGATTATGTATATTTTCAGTAACTACTTATCATCCCATAGGATTTCTGTTCCAAAAACGATAGTCAAGCCGTTAAGCGTTTGATAATCAGCGTTTATTTACGATCATTTTTGTGGTTAAATCGTCAATATCGGACCATGCAATGTAAACCAATAAGCCATATACATGTAGGTATGTTCGCGTCTTTTGCAATGTGGCATGTTCAATGTCGTCATGTGCGCGCAATTTACTCTCGATGTTTATTTCATAACGGTCTTCCCCGAAAGCTATTGGGAAGTTGTCAATTTCATTAATGTACATTCATATGTATCAGTGCTCATGGCGATCCTCACATAAAATACTTCTATGATCACATTGCAGACATCGCGGAGCGGTCTGATATCATGGATAAGCGTACAGTACCATTCATTTGCGACAAACGTATGCATTACGTTGTCTACCAGCAAACATTTATAACCAACCAACCTCAAGGGATCCACTCTTTCAATCTTGCATCATAATGTCGACATGAACGAATTGAATCACCGAGATGTTTCAATGTAAAAAGTAAATCATAACGCTTGTACGATAAAAGTTCGAATATTAGTGTTGACTAAATATATGCAAATTAGCAAACACCACAACTGGTGTGTTTTTCGAATCCGTGGGGTATATAAGATCTATGATTTTTTTAGTACGTCGCAGTGATGTGAAATAGATGAGTTACTGCAGGGTGTGTGTTTGGAGATATGCTTGCAATACAACATCAGGCGGGCGACAAAAACAATGTATCCCGGGTCAGCGGGCGACAGTGTCATTTGTCGCCCGGCACGTGACATGTCATGTGCCTATCAGAAGTGTGGAAAATAGGGAGGAGGATAACAAACTCACTTGTGAGGATATTGAAGCTGATACCCTCCGTAATTGGGCGAAAAACTATATAGTTTCACCTGAAACAATGCGTGCATGCCATTTATTTTTCCTGAGTCACCTGTGATTATTTAGAATAATGATTAATGACGAAGTCAGTGAATATAATTAACCAGGAACATAGATGCTTGTTGATAACACGATTCTGTGATAGAGCGTCAACTGAAAAACAAGATATAAAAACATTATCAGCTATCTGAACTAAGAATTATGACACTGTGCGTAGGACACGAATTTAGTGTATTTTTACCTCATAGTCATACCTAAACTAGCAATACTCCACACAGCCTGGTTATTGCTAGTTTTGCAGCATTTTTGTCTGTATCCGAAAACTAGGTATCATTGGTAGACATACACATAATAAAATCACTATTATAATTCTTCTCCGAATACCAGTTAAGTTTAGGTGTGAAAATTAATTAGTGGGATGTCATTCTCGATCTGGATTGATGCAGGTCATTATCCCAGCCCAATCTTTCGCCCAAGTGGAAGTTTATGATAATTTTCGAATGAACAATTGGACGTTAAGTTGAGGTTGTTATTCATATCCATTATTTACATAGCTTACTCATTTTATATTTATGAAATTATATACAACAGTTATACAAAATGACATCATATCTTCACAACAATATAAGTTCCAGTCTAATGTCCAGACAAACGACCCATTGCATCGAGTTGGTAGTTGGTAGTCCTGGGTCCATTGGTGTTGACTAAATATATGTAAATTAGCAAACACCACAATTGGTGTGTTTTGCGAATCCGTGGGGTATATTTTTAGTACGTCGCATGATTCTTGTTTTCGACGAAGGCGTGGGCTATGTAAATTTGGCAGAATAGCTTGGGCATTTGTAGAACGTCCCGTCGGAAAAGTAGCTTCTGGCCTCAGACAAGAACCTCAGGTTACTCTCGGTTGAGAAAATCATTATCTTCTTCTCTTCGCCGTCACTTACTTTTAGGTCCGATGTATACCTCATATCTCTAAAAAGCTACTTTAAAATAGCAACCCATTCAAACACGATGTTTTGTCAACTTCCGGGATTTCCCCAAGTAGAATGGCGCCCGTCATCAGGCGGTGGTTAGTTGTTGCTATTTAAAGGCATACTCCGGTTATTCTCAAGTGGAATACAGTTTGCCGAATTTTGTAGTGTCAAATAGAGTGACGTCGGGAATGGACTGAAGGAACGCTCTTTATTGGTTCATGCTGACGAAAACTGATGAATTTGGCTTTCAGCAATGGACTCGAGTACGTTCTTAATAAAACATTACGGACTGGTTATATAAATAACAATTGCAGAAAAGTTCCCTCGAGTAGCAGATACATTGTTAGACGCTATGCTGCATCTGTCGACTTACTCTCTCAATTGAAATGACGATGGATCACAGAAGTCACAGTCACTTGACTATAAAATTCCACTTGAAATTAACCGGACTATGCCTGAAAAGGCGTATCTCATCTTATCTTGAGGCTTGACAAAATTATATATGTGGGCCTCTATCACGTAACGCAGTCCGTTTCTATGTACAACGGTGAACTGCATGGCGATGTTCTGATACATGTATATATGTGCTATCTTTTCCAGCACCCGGATGCTCTGGTCATGTCGGTTATTCTACGCACAAACTTGGTGGCGTCGAGTATTGCCTGAAACTTCACCAGTCAGCAAACACGTCGACAAATGCCCGGATTGTATGCGAAGAGGAGGGCGCACACCTCATCACAATAGTGAGCAGACTCATGCTGAGTGATTTGACAGTACTATTGGATACGCTTGGTCATGGCACAGGTAAAGTCGCAAACGTGGGCAGGTTGATTCTGGATTAAAGCCGCACATAATACTTAATTGTGCGACACGTGCTTAAAGATCAGGGGACCTCACTTAGCATGACCATAAACATATGTGTACCATGAGAATAGGCAACTTGAAATTATTTGCTGCAAAATATGTATTTTTTAGAAGCAAAAATATTTTTTTGGTTCACTTACATTGTCATCACTTTTATTTGTTGAATGGCTAATAATGTTAGTGGAAGAATAGCAAATTTGATAATTATTTGAAAATTTAGTTCGAGCACATGTTTACAGTAAATCTGGAAACAAGAGGTCAAATTCTTATGTGTGTTAATACAATTGCCATCTACACTGTTTGTTCTGCATCTTTTACAGATGGGTCAACTAGTATGCAATTAATTGTACGTTTTAGACGGACACAAACTTTGTTCCTGTTTGATGCCAGTTTAGGTCATCTGATCCTTAATATGAATCAACAACATGCAACTAAAGAGATAACAGTTTGGTATAACTATATAACATATCTTTCGCCCGTCGATGTTATGGCATGCGTTAATCCCATGTTTTTCTGGCATTCCGTTTTAGTTTGGGATTATGCTTTCTGTTTAACAATGTAAACGGCAGAAACCAGACACAATTGTTCTGCTATTAAATGGGACGCTGACCACAATGCTATCAGAATATTTCAATACACCAAAAGCAGAAGCGCCCCGCCTACCTTCCTCGTACTACCATTGCACATATATGCTTCAATAGTCACTGCGTGATAAATGTAAACTGCTGATATATTCTAAGCAACGAGCCATAAAGGAAATGGCCTGCTTCTTTGTCATATTTCTTTTTTCTTTCATGCAGGGATGTGGCGACTGTGGGGTGTCTACCCCCAACTTTGGTCAACAGGATCAACAGTTGCAATGTCATGCCTAACACAACATTAATTGGAAATTGTACATCACATATAGGTTAACATTGTTTTCATTTTTGTTATACTTTTGGTCCAAATTATGGTATGAAATCAGCCTATTCTCCTGAAAATAGGTTCATATTGAACGTATTTCGAAAACCAAAATACGCCCATATCGGCGTTATTCGAATCTTAATTACGCTCTACATGAACGTAAATGGAGGCACGAAAACAGTCGTATTATAAGTTATTGTGGTTGATTGACGGTAACATGGTGTGACATTGACGGCTTGGAGCCTATGTTCAACCGAGTCGCGCTAGCGACGAGGTTGAACATAGGCTCCAAGCCGTCAATGTCACACCATGTTAACGTCAATCAACCACAATAACGTATATGTTCCATTGACAGCCCTTTAATTTTGTGGTGACAGCTAGAATCAGTTTCATACTGGAACCGATGCGTCATATTATAGCATTCTCATGTTTACGCTATAAACCCGTTGCGCCCCCCAATGAATGACGTCACGAAAAAATCAATAATGTAGTTTTATAAATAGAACAAGAAAATCACAGGAAGTTTTGAATGATCGTAGCACAATTTGTAAGTGGATTTCTCTTGATTTCTCATCAATTATGTGGAGGACTGCCGAAGTGAATGTTGTGAATGGTACATCCACTAAACATTGGAGCTCCCATGTAATGTCCAGTGCTGTCGAGGGACATTTGGACGTTTTCAATGGATAGGCCTACTTTGTCCAAAACACCACCGCCATTTCCTGCAAATTTTTCAATTTGTTGTGTTGTTGTTGAACATGCCACATGTCACCCGCCAACATAAGAACCTTTGCACGGGCGAAAGCCGTAAACATGGGATATGTTGCGCGAGCGTTAACCAATTGAATGCCGAGGATTTAGCTGGAAATGGAACATATGAACGTATTCATATATTACAAATACGTCCGTACCTGGTGTATTTGATACACCCCCTCTCGTATTTGATACACGCCCATATTGTCATTATTTAATCTAACGTTTTTCATTGACACGACTTACCAGATAATGCATTTATAATGTGGTTTCACCGCGGCCCGCGCCATTCAACGGAATAACGGATATACTCTCATTGTGGACTTATTACAAAATCTACTGTTTTCGTGCCCCATCTACGTTTATATTCAGCGTAATTCAGATTCAAATAACGCCAATATGTGCGTATTTCGGTTTTTGAAATACGTTAAGTATGAACCTATGTGCATGAGCATATGTTGCTGGAATGGCCATCACTTGGAAATTGTCCAACCTTAGGGGACATTCAGGCACCAGGTGGAAAGTTCCAAAACAAGGCAGGAGGTGCGAATAAATTTATGAGAACCCGGTCATGTTAGATATAATTACCTTGTAGCCACGTCCCTCCTGTCATGCATACTATTATATAAATTGAGAATAAAATATTCTTTACGCTAAATATGTGGCCCCATTCCGGCACCCCTGCTTCTCCACTACAATGTTTTCCTCTATTCATCTGCACAGATGTACTATGGACTGACGGATTTGACAAATTCAGCAACGATACCTTCTACACGTGGGATACTAAACCAATTCCATTCGCTGACTGGGCATTTGGTGAGTAACATTGCTAAACACCGAGTGGTCGTATGATACGATAAGGGACGTGGCCACCGGGATGGTCGTCTTGCAATTATTTTGGTAGCTTGATCTTCCAACCATGTGAAATTTGTTTTATACCAAAAGTCGATTATTTCCCTAATTGAGACCAAACATGTTTATTGTGGGGTTTCTGGTTGACAATTTGCAACAGATGGAAACCTTGATGTTCTAATTGGAAAATTGAGATCCAACGGCGTGGAGAATTAAGAATTATGCATTTGATCAAGAGGGTATGTATAGGTGCTGTTCGAAATTATAAGGCGGACACCCTCAACAGAGACCCTCTAATCACGGATATGGGTTCTTGGCATGTTTGACACATTCTGGATTTACATGTTTACCATTTACTATCACTCACAAAGACAGATATACTTATCGTGTCATATGTATTCGATCAAATACACTCATTGGGAAATTCTCTTTTTGCTCTTTTGATGTCAAGAAATTCTTAATTCTTCATTATATTTCGCCATTATGCTGTGCATTTAATTATGTGTGGGCTAATTTACCAAATAAAACGTACCACTATATGCTATAACAATTCATATAGGATGTTTATAACTTCTGCAGCACCAGCACGGTGCATGTTAACGATTGTATGTTATCATTCCCGATGTTGTTGCGCAAGTTTGTTTATAACTTCCGGGAAAGAGTGTTCCATTTCTTGTATATAATCAACAGAGCACAACCATTTTAAGTGGAATATTATATATTATATACAATGCAAACCAAACTGTGCCATTGCTAAATCTGTGATTCCTTGTTTAATGACATATATTGTACAAAAGTATATTGGCAAAATTGCCTGAGATATAAAGTACTATCATACTATGTCGTATGATGGTGTCACCCCTATCCCCATTAACCCTGAATACCGGTCAACATAGAAGGTGCATCCTGCGTATGAGCTAAGCAAATATAAAATGCATACTGAGTAATTTTACACTAAACGACCACGTTTGTTGGACTTATTATCTAAACATTCATCTCAATAAATAGGCTCCTTCTGTATTGGTATGTCGTCTGCTTTGGTCAACATTGCACCCCTCTAATTGAATAATATACCATTTCGATATTACATGTGTTACTGACTCAGAATCCATTTAGTATAGAAATGGTAATATATAAATATGATCATATGAATCCCGTGTACCGAAAATGGCCGGTGACACCCTCCAGCACGCTGGTGGCATTGTGTAAAATAGTTCGTGAATTTGGTAATTTGTCGAAAGATGGAAAATCGGACGGATTCGACATGTTATCATTTTCTCTTGTTTCGTACCATAATGTGTAGCAGACTCGGGGACAAACCGACCCAAATAAAGAATAAAATACTTTCTCAACTGTATTTAATATAAGAATAAACTATATAGGAAAACATGAGGAAAGATACATGTTGTGACACACACATACGTCTAATATGGAACTAGTATGTTTTAGTGAAGTTATCAACCTGATCCAACATGAATAGCAATTTAGATATAAAACATACCAATATGGAAACAGAAAATCACATGCCTCCGAATCTGAAAAACTGCATAATCAGCGACAACTAAAAC
This sequence comes from Siphonodentalium dalli, assembly GCA_032622095.1. Lineage (NCBI taxonomy): Eukaryota > Metazoa > Mollusca > Scaphopoda > Gadilida > Siphonodentaliidae > Siphonodentalium > Siphonodentalium dalli. Next base: position 239,717,442 of record CP136061.1, on the reverse strand, counting down.
CATTCGTGTTTTAAAATATGAATTTTACATTTTAAGAAAATACGGAGAAACAATTGTGAATACGATAAAAAAAAACGTTTAGTCAAAATATGGAACAACGAGGCCCGGAAAATCAGGACATCCTTATGGTTGTCCCTGGGTCGGGTGTCCCACTTCTGTTTTTATATATATGGCAGTGTCGCAATGGCAGTGAAGACAGTGGAGCTCCTTACATACAGCATCCTGTGTAATTATGCATACACCTTTGAAAACAACGCTGCTTATAGTACAACATGCAGCACACCATTTAGTTTACAACAGCGAACCTATTTGAACTAATAAACCAGTATATGTACTTGACATTATTACCTATTCGCCTGTGATTTAAACGAGGATGCAACTGTACCATTTGATATAAAATATCTTTTTAGAAATATATCACACAATTTTGTCTTGTGAGTTAACCAATGCCAACAAAGTTTTGATTTTCCAGGCGTGAGAAACTGGTTAATTGCAATAGTTAATGCTTTCTATACTAAGTACTCATTAGTGGATAGTTGTATACATTAGAAAATGTTCAGATAATAAGTTCAACAACCAACCATGACCTCATATTCTGAATATTTCCCATCAATGAATATGATTCCTGCATGTTCTATTGTCTGCAGATGTTTCCTGAATACCCCTTCATATGAATAGTACACCCTCCCAGTGTATACGTTTATGACAGAGTGGAAGAATCCATTTAGTATATAACGGTTTAAGTGCTCTTAAATCCGAGAACCCAAAAAGAAAAACGAAAAGATTACGACGAAACTCTAAACAGTGATCAGACCTCCCATGTTCGTTCACGTTGGAAACTTAACATTTCACACTGCCGTATGAGAAATAATGTGGTGATTGAATTATGAACCGCTACATGATTGATTGATTGATTGATTGGGGTTTTATGTCGCTTTAGCACTAAGGCCATATCACGACATTTCCAGTTTTAATGGTGGAGGACATCCGCACACTTGCGGCTAATCTAACAGTGATTTCAATGGCTGATAAACTCGTCGACCATGTGCGGCAAACCACCGGCCATCGGCAAGTAACTGGCAACTTTCCCAGATAACGATTTCGAGTTACAAAGTCCGCGATGGAAACATGTGGATTTGAACCCTTATCGCCAGCGCTGGAAGGCGAAACGGCTTGGAGTTGTACCCCTAACCGATTGAGCCACCGAGGCCCCTGAACCGCTACAAAAATTATCTGATCTTATTATCGTTGATTACATTAGTTTGACGATTTGCATGTAGTAACCACACTTTGTCGACGTTTGACGATTTGCATGTAGTAACCACACTTTGTCGACGTTTGACGATGTGCATGTAGTAACCACACTCTGTCGACGTTTGACGATTTGCATGTAGTAACCACACTTTGTCGACGTTTGACGATTTGCATGTAGTAACCACACTTTGTCGACGTTTGACGATGTGCATGTAGTAACCACACTTTGTCGACGTTTGACGATTTGCATGTAGTAACCACACTTTGTCGACGTTTGACGATGTGCATGTAGTAACCACACTTTGTCGACGTTTGACGATTTGCATGTAGTAACCACATTTTGTTGACGTTCATCTACAGGCGAGCCAGACTATGGAACCATCCAGGACTGTATGATCATTGTATATAGTAACGCTGCAGGCTTGTTCGCATCAGGAGACCTGAGGTGCGGAGACAGTATTGCTCAGTTCAGATTCATGTGTCAGGTGTGATGACACGGTTCAGTGACAACAACAGGATGTATCATGTAGTGGGCAACTTAACTGACATGCAGATGGGCGTGTTTGTACGAGTTTTGATGGCGAAACAAAGACCCTCGGCACCACGGACGGTTGGTAACCGTCGAGTTTTGTGTCAACATAACATACCAATTACTATTCACCAATTTTGATATGACAGAATATATGGTTAATTACAGAAGAATGACACCGATTCAACAGTATGCCATGCATGAGCTTTTGAAAGAATATGGTATGAATATTATGTGCAGGATAAGACAAAATACATGATACAATTGTACAAGTATATTTTGTTGTTTTAATTCAACAACCCATGGTGGTGTCCTAATAATAATATATAGTTTAGAGCCACGTTTCCACAAAAATGTTTCCCATTCACGGGCTTAACAATAAATACATACATGTGAGATGCTATGTAACAATATTTACCTTTACCTTGTAAGCCAGTGCATTTTCTCGTATGTTTGAGGCTCTCTATTGGAGACAAACATATAATAGAGAATGCATTGCACTTGATACTGAATACTGCACCAGCGCAGCTCCCATCACGAAAGTTTTGGGAATCTATTCCGCTGTTCTGTTGTGACCAAAGTAGAAACTATGACAGGATACTTGCATTGCATGGTGAAAACACGTTAACTCTGACATTTCGGAACATACATGTTCCGTCTGCTGAACTATTAAACAATAACGTAAGGTGAATCGGATGATCCGGGGATATATACCGCGGCATTGTTTGTGAGATTTGGTCAGTTCCGGGCAAACTTCCGGACCCAATAGTTTTGCTTACGGTGACAGTAGTCTTGGATTTAGATCTCACGTGACATTAAAAACTAGGAATAGAGTCCAATTATTTAGCACCACCAATTCCAATGTTGAAAATATAAATTATATATGCCTTGCTTCTAACTTAAACGTATACAAGACAGTGCAAGATGCCATTGTTTGAACATTTGCATACTCCACACTATACTACTTCAAGGCACCCTGCACCCAAAACCATTATATTTACAGAAGTGTCGTTCGAAATCGATGACAGTCCATCAATGGGCACAATGCCTATAGGTCGACAAGACGAGAAATATACATGTGGGCGTAGTGTATGTATGTAACTCGCCTTTTAGTCAGGAGGCAAGCACCCCCAAATTTTTGTTTGCTAAACATTTTTAGTACCATATGCCAACATATCCTTGGTGGTAGAGTTTGGTCCGCTGATTAAAAAAAACATTGTTGGCAATTTTCTAATCCCATGTTAGAGGGCAAATGTCAAGGTCATATGTATAGGCGCCTTTCTGTCCTAGCCTGAATTTTTCAACATATAGCATGATATTTTTTTTAGTAAGAGCTATTGAGGAATGATGTATTGTACCAATGACCAGTGAGGCATAGTAATCTGAATGCTGATGTGTCTATGTTCTTGTGTGGTTTCCTTAGCAACCGTTGCTAAGAAATTGTTTTTCCATAGCAACCAGCCTCAAACGATCATTTTTGATCCATGTTATGGCATCTAATACTAGAAATATGCGAATAGTTATACTTTGTGATAATCTTGAGTGTGCGTGCATGAAAATACAAACATTTAGAGCACAACACGGTGAATAATGTGGAGTGTACGGTATGGCCCAACATAGTAGGCCTATGGTGTTACAATATCAAATTGGCTGCAATTTGGCACTAAATGCCAATAGTGGGGGTCACTTAGGGGTTGAATCGTGACTTTAGTGACTAAAGCATGAAACTTTAAAGATAAGTTGCTTATTCATAGAGAAAACATTTTGGAGGGGTGCCCGGGCGGAGTCCTGTGTCGGGATAAAATCGGGTTTCCATGGCAACGGCATAAAATATTTGGAGAAAAATTGAAAAAGGCCAAACTTAAGAACCAACAAACCATGTGTTTGAAGAAATTGTGTTAACTTATAGTGCCAATAATGGTTCATCAAGCGGACTCAGTCACTTTGACATATATGGTCAAGGTCAATTGCTAAGGTCAAGGTCATTCGAAAAATGTGATATTTTGGTCTATTTTTTATAGTTTTCGCTACCCCGGGTGCGTTATTCATAAAAGCAATCGCTACAAAAAGTAGGCCGCAATCAGTGTTTAATTTGTTATATGATGCATTTGGCATAATACGGTCACTGTCACATGTGACAGCATTCAGTTGATACACAATCACATTTGAAGTACTTTTTATAGTATTTGTGGCAATACATAAGTCACGATACATTACCCTTAAGAGACCATCAGACCAAAATAAATATGATTTTGTGACTTTAGTAACTAAAGCATGAACCTGCATCATATGTGTTGCTTAGTTTTAGTGGAAACTTTTTGGAGCTGGTGCCCAAGTGAGGGATCGTGTGTCAGTAAGAAATATGGTTTCTATGGCAACGGCATCAAATACGATGTATTTGGAGAAAAGTTGAAAAAGTCCACTGTTGGCAATCCGATTAGCCTTGTGTTTGAAAACATTATGTGAACTGATAGTACCATTAATGGTCAATCAAACGCATTAGGCCATAGGACATATATGGTCACAGTCAATTTCTAAGGTCAAGGTCATTGGAAATTTGATATACCTTTTATAAACTTTCTCATATTCCACTACCACTAGCGCATGTTCAAATACCCAAGCAAGCCATGGTATGATGGGATCTGCTACTAAATGACAATGGGGTATAGCAAAACAGCTGCGACATCAGGCAGTGTGCAATATTGTGAATATATTGAGTGGCCTATAGCACCATGGATTGAGGGAATATGATGCTTTGAGGCTTAGGATTTGGTGAAAAGGTTGCTGGCGTAATGTGAGGCCGCAGCCGTGGACTATTTATACAAGCTAGTCAATTAATGACTGTTGAGTCGCTCACACGAAATTCAATGCAAAGACTGAGAAGACTCTGACTCTGAAGATCACGACAGTTAGTACATGTCGATATCAATTAAGAACAAGTAGTCCATTGAGCAGTGGGTGTCAACCTTGAAACTTTCAATTGCACGGCCGACCCCCCCCCAACATAGTCCACATGGGGTCCCCTCCAACTGAAACAAACACACTCCCAAGTTTGTAAAATTCCCTTTCTTATCCCCCTTACATTGGAAGTGATGCCTCCAACCTGACATGTCCCCTTCCTTTTTTAATGGCCGACCCCATTCAAACATATTTGATTCCCAACTATTCATGGACCCTACACACCAAAGCGACATTGTTTGACTGGTCGGACCCATTATAAAAAATCTAACCCAAGGACCTTCCAAACTATATATAGGCTAAAAAGGACTGATGGCTCTTTAAGATTAACCATTGAGGAAAATAGTTATGTCCCAGGCTCCGCCAGTATTGGATACCCAATTTAAACCAATAACCCCAAGACCTCCTTACCAAATATAAGCAGAATAGGCCTGATGGTTCTTGAGGTGTTTTATGAATTACTATAGAGGGAACGAGTTATGTCCCTGGGTCTACCCTTATTTGACCTGGTGATCCCATTTGAACAAATCTGAATCACTGTCACACAATGACTCTCCATACCAAATATAAGCTGAATATAGGTCGATGGTTCTTGATAAGAAGATATTTTAACAATTATTATGGATAGAAAAGTTTTTTTCCTGGCTCCGCCCTTGTATTCCTGTCACTCAATGACCATCCATACCAAATATAAGCTAGATAGCCCCGATGGTTCTTGGGATGTTTTAAGAATTAATATGGACGGAAAAAGCTTGAACCCTTTTTGACCCGGCGACCCAATTTGAACAAATCAGAAACCCAGTCACCTGGGGACCATCCACAATATATATAACTCAATTCTGACTTGATATTCTTGAGAAGATATTGACGGGTGTGTAGTGGCGACTATTGCCACACTGGATACTTTGTCTCACGTGAGCTAAAAGCCACCACCTTCATCTAGTTTCTCATATGTAACGGCCCGATAACAGAGGAATTTAGTTTTAATGGCATGACTGTCAGATTCACACTTGAGAGCAAAATTTATATCTCTGAATATACCATTATTTATAATTTAGATTGAAACTAGTTAGTTATAATACACCATGCAACATGGCTTTCACACACAGCAGATTTAATTCCAATTATAACTGCAATGCATTATTTTGTTAACACTGGAGAATCATTGGAATATCATATGATGAAAACTGCTGGTTCTAGGGTGTGAGAAGGGATTTAGTTTTGTAAAGAGTAAAATCCAAGATGGCTGCCGGCAGCCATAATTTTGATCGAAAATCGTTCAAATTAGACAGCTCTCATCTACACCCGGTGTACGTGCCAAACCATGCAGACTGAATGGGAAAGTCATTTTCGCGTATTATGATATGGGAATATGTTTGTTTCTCATCGTTAAACAGACAACGTATGTATACGTCCACACGAAGCAGGAGTATTTACCCACCCACTGTCAGTTCTCCCAGATCAAACCATTTAATAATTTTTTGATTTTTCTCACTCAAATTGTCGAGAACATCCATCCACTAGTATAGTTCCTGGCCTTCCAGGCTGCAAAAACAAATGCCGGTATATAGCTGAATCTGTCAACGAAGCATAGGGTTGAACAGAATTTAAAAAATCAGTGTCATTACGCCCCCGGTGTATTATATCCTACAGTTTCTTGGTAAGCTATATGCGCATGTGGGTTTTATTTATAGAATTGGGCTTTTTGGGACGGATTAAAATTCGAACAGCGACCCAGAGGCCGAGTCCGGTAAAAGGTGTAGTTGGGAATTTCAATTTCGTTTATTGTCGTTTACATTAGTATTTAATGCATCGGGCGTCTCTCGAGACATGCTTGATTGACCCATGGTCTGTTATTCGGATGCCAAGAAGTGCAAGGCGATTAATTCTAACGTGAATTCGTGCGTTAACCATTAGCGCGCTGTGCGTTATTTGTTTCTATTGTTTTTTAACATGTTTTGTTGCATTGTTATTTGAACATCCTTCGTTTATTTTCACGTGACATAAATCGGAATGTTATCTACTATTATACTGCACGGGGATTTGACGACTGTATAAGAAATTTAATTCGAACATGAATCCTACGAGGTGTTTGTTTATATCGGTGTTTAACATGTTATTTAATATCGTTTAGTGAACTTTTTCATTTAGTTATACGTGAAAAATATCGGCATATTATATTCTAAATGAATTGGGATGGTAATTATTAAATATTGCATCTTTTCTGATAGAACAGCTATTCCACCAAAATTTATGGTGATATCGATAGCATATCCCTGTCGAAAGGTCTAAACTTAAATTAGGGATTGGGTGTCCCCTGAGACAGTGAACATTAGCCTTTTTCGTTTGCCACCTTCTTTTTGAAAAGTTCAATAGGATTTCGCGAACAACCCCATCTATAAAAAAAAGTGTATTGCCTTATATAATACATTTTCCCACACCATGCATCAGCTAATATGGAAAGCATATAATTTCAGTTCGTGACGTGTTTAAGATTTCAAATGGGATAGTGGGGTCCTCAAAACAGAACATTCTCCTTTCGTATTTGCCAGCCACTTTTTGTAAAAATGCCCCAGGATTTCGGGGGAACAACCCATCCATACCAATTGTATGTTTCCCAATAGCATTACCTTTCATTCACACAGCCAGCTAATTTGAGAATATATAACTTCAGTGTATGGTGCGTCCGAAATATTAAATGGGTTAGAATGTCCTCCAATAACAGTGAGAATTCGCCTTTCTCGTTCACCAGCCGCATTTTGTGAAGTATACCAGGCATTCGGAGCATCCTTTCAGTTCGTAGTGTGTAGACTTCAAATGGGATAGGAGCATCAAAACAAAGAAACTTCACATTTCGTATTTTCCAGCTGCCTTTTGTAAAGTGCCCTAGTTTTCTGGAACCACCCATACCAATTCTATATAATCCATGACAACACTATCTTTCGTTCACTCATTTAATATTGGGAGCATATACCTTTCAGTTTGTGGTGTATTTAAGACTTTAAATGGGGTAGGCGGCCGTAAAAAAACAAAGGAAATTCAACTTTCTTATTTGCCAGCCGCCCTTTTTAAACTGCCCTATATGATATTATTACATTTTATACTTCACAAATATAATCTGAAAAATGACACGAGTTAATCAAAAGGGATGGGAGCGCAAGTTATTCAACTTAGAGTATTGCTCCTCTCCCTTAACAATATTGAAACGCATAATAATATTTATATATTGTATTATGTTTGGTCTCAAAGTTTGCTTAGTTGGAATGCAGTACCTAAAAAGGGGATCGAGATCCAGGGTGAGGTCTGGAGTTGTGAGTGGACATATATCACGGAGGGGATGTAGGTCCTATGGCGAGATGAGCCGAGACTTTTGATAACGATATGGGCGAATACATAGGCGAAGATATAGGCTTATTGGGATTTTGAAAGTTTTACGTCAATGAGATCTACCTGCGTGCTGCTAAACAATTTATCATTTAGAGTATTGAATACGTTGCTTTGACCGACGAGGATATCTTCAACCCTATCAACAAAACATTCTATTTAGCCATTTCTTCAAATAATTGGCACTGGAAGAAAAATTGCAAAGCGTCGTCAATATAACACCCGCATTGACAGTGAAAATATAGTTTCCAAGTTTATCAAAATTTAACATATCTATTGTGACCCACTATATAAATGAAGAATCGTATGCACAGCGGGTTATAAATATGAAATATGTTGAGCGCATGTGCACTGCCTCTCAACAATGTCACAATAATCATGTTTTAACAGCCGCTTGGTTGTCTGATAAACAAATCCAAATACAAGTTCGCAACCAGTATACACACACGGAAGAAGTAGAGACAATTGTATAAATGTTGGCCAAGTATCAACAATGTGTCTACTGAACAGCCTCTATAAGATATCTCAACACAACTGTAAAAGATAACATCAATTTGCACAGTAGTTCTTAACATGAAAAGATATAATTTAAACATTATTACATGAAGCACAATTCCGTGGATTTGGTATGTAGATGGTATTTAAGAACGCACAATTTCAAAATTTGGTCCAATGATTTTTCACAGAGCTTTGCTTCAACTTATACAATAATTCGCAGTTAACAAGTATCAACAATGTGTCTACTGAACAGCCTCCATCAGATATCTGAACACCACTTTGAAAAATAACGCCCATTTGCTCAGTAGTTCTGAGCTTCTCGTAAATATGTTCAAGTATGAACACAGCCAGGAGGTCGATGACTTACACATACTCGAGCCAAAACGTCCGCTATTAAGAAGTCTGAACAAGGAAGTTCATAATATTGAAGCAAAATAATTGTTGCTTGATTTCTTGAAGCAACATTCAAATTGACGTACGTGATACTTGTGAAAATGGGAGAGTCACTCGTTTCTATTCCCAAACGATTTCGTTAAACAACTGTGATTCAGACTCAAAGCACTCTTGTGTCGAAGTGCTCCAAACATAATCATCACGCCGGTGGTTGCACTTTCTTTGAATCATAGCACATATTTCCTATACAATGGAGATAATAGCTCGGTAGCGAGCTAAATTTTGTGCCCCTCTCCTCATCCCTGACGGGGACGACGCCACAATGCAACATATGTATCCCTGAACCACAGCATGATGCTCTTACCTATACCACGGAGATGACCAAATATAAGTTTGGTAGAAACCGCCAACAATAAAAGTGTGCATTAACTCTGAGGCAATTTTTACCACCGTCCCTGATTCGAGCGGTGCGCCATTTATGTATCTGTAAACGAAGTATTACAATTCTATGTACTAGAGACCTTTCTCAAAATCACGAATACGATTACGGATGGAAATATCACACAGTATACGGCCAAAATTAGATTTTTACGCACGGGGGTTCTTATGTGAGACGTAATATACCCCACTCAGTTAATTATGTGCAGATGTTTCAATAATTAGCTCAGGGACGCTCTAACATTCTCCGTTCTTACAGAATTACCTGTTATCAATAAAATATGTTGTTGTAACTGGGATATGGAAGCCTAAACATATATGTAATCAATGAAACAGCATCTCTGGACACCCCTGTCCGTACACGATTTATATCGGGTCACATTAAGATCAATTAGAAAATTGTAAAGTCGTTATCAAAAATATGTAATTTTTCGACCAAAACGTGTTTGGGGGAGGGGTAGCTAAAATCAAGTATCTCGCAAACTGTTCAAACTTTCTGTTAACTACTTTATCCGTATGCTTGCTAGATAACTACTGCACCGCATTGATTAAATATGTTGGCGTTATTACAATATACGTTTAAATGCAGCAGAAAATAAACGATTCGGCTCCAAATGGCAGGAAAATCCAAATTTACCAACACTTTTTCCTATAAAGTAAAGGTATGGTATGATGTGGCAATATTAACAGAAACAATCTTGGCAAATAAGTTAGAACTTCGCCACATCGTTCGCCTGACCAAAATCGTTAATTTCTGGAAAAAGTGACTAGTGGGTATCTTTCATCGTCGATTTGACAATAGCCACCACCAATTCCGATATTTTTCACTATCAATTTCGTGAACAATATATGTTTCAACTTGTTCTACTGTGGGTAGGGGTACCCGACCACTTTTGGCGTTTGGTCGCTGCGCTATTTAGTCTCAGTATATTATATTATTATCCATCCCTTAACTAACACCATTTCCGATTGGGCAAAAGCCGCCACGTGATAGTCCTGGAAAAAGTCATATTGGACTCCCGAAAGTCATATTGGACTCCCGACTGTACAATGTGACTTTTCATATTGGACTCCGTGACGTCACGAATTAACTCTATTGCGAAATGAATCGGTGAAATTGTGATGCGCGCGCAACATTGATGGATTTTAGCAGACGTTTCACTTCCGGATTGAGTTTTTTCTCACTTCCGTGTTTACTTTTCCAAATCATGCTTTCTGATGATCAATATACGGTACAGGCTTTTATAGAGAATTAAGTGTCGACAAATACCAAAAATAACCACAAAAAGTTTTATTTCCAAAATTTGGATAAACATATAGATGGATAATAAAAATGTCACTATACAATGTTGTGTACAGTATGAGTTTTTCTTGTACTCGTCCAGGTTGTGGTAACAAGTCATATTGGACTCGACACTGGCGTGTCTCGTCCAATATGACTTTTCACCACAACCTGGACTCGTACAAGAAAAACACATACTGTACACAACATTGTATAATAACTTTATGATATTACTCGACATAAGCCAGGGGCCCGTGTATGTGCTTAGGGTGACGCATATTGGGAGGGGGCCAAGTTACAAGCCCTTGTGGTTCATAGTTTGGGTTAATAAATATTTCAAAATTATTATGAATATAAATAATGTTAATGTATTTCATCAATTATAACAGCATTATATGCATGCATGCGTGTATTCATGTTTCCGAGTTTGCTGAATAAAATAATTTGTCCGCAATTTTGAAAGTTATTTAGAGTTCACGTGTTTTCACGAAAATAATAGTAAAAATAGGGAAAAAAACAGAACAGTTCTTATTCCAAAGTGTATAACTAAGAGAGGAAGAGAGAATGTATTTGTCAATATATATTTTTTTTGAAGCACATATGCCAAGTAACAATTAAATTGTGAACAATATACAAAGTTTGGTATATTTGGCATAAAAATAAAATGATTAAAGTTAGAATTTGGTCTCGTTGCTATGGTAATTTTAATTGCATAGCAACTGTGGTTATGGACAACACATTTGACAACCTAATCAACGTGAGAGGAATGGGGAGGGAACCTTTAATGTGGACACAAAGTTTCTGGCGGTCTTTGCCCTTTCTCTCTAAAATGGTATAAACAATGTGTTTTAGTCCAATTTATGCAAATTTGGCATATCTAATTTGAACTTGACCTTTGACCTTGACAGAGGTAACTAGAAACTTGCCAACAATGATTTTATTTATCGGGGTATCCCATAGCGGTTATTTTCAACCGACTTTGGCGAACTTCGTTAAGGGGACTTTCAAAAATCAACAAGTAAATATTGATCCAAACGGTGTTATCGCGACCACGAGATCGAGGTCCGAGATGGAGTGCGGGGCGAGATGTCTCAAGACAGATGGGTGTGTGTAATTTACTCACAATGCGATTGCTTGTTACCTGCTGAGTGATCCCAGTGGGTGGTTGTTGCTGAATTCAGGTAAGTTTGTCGAATATTAATACGTAGCCATTTAATCAGAGGTGGGCTCTGCAGAAAAAAAACCCAAACGGGTGAGGGGTGGATGGTTCGAGATCAGTAAGTTGTGTGATGGAAATTGTTTCGATCAAGATATTTATCAAAACTGAATTAGTAAATATTAAAATTTGAATTATATCACTTAGTTTTGGACTGTGCTTTCCTGTTGCATCATTTCAGAGTATGATATTCCCCTAGTAGTGACTAGGGAACAATGAATACATCACCAGGCTGGACACCCATTATTATATTATACCGGCATATGTAGCCCAGTTGTGCAGCTATTGGGTTAGGGTAGCTGATCTTACTTAACTCCAAGCAACAATTCAGATAAGTCGTTATCATCAATATGTAATTTTTCGATCAAAAACGTGTTTGGGAGGGGTACCTAAAATCCAGTATCTCACAGCCTTTAAACATTTTTGTTAACTTTCAAAATATGCTTGTCAGATAACAACTAAACCAAATGGATTAAAAATGTCGGCATTTTTGCAATATCATTTTGAATGATAATGTTTCAAACATATATTTATGTGAAAAAGAGCGATTTTTTAAAGAAAAAAAATAAATGATTCGTTTCCAAATGGCATGAAAATCCAAATAAACAAAAACTGTTTTCCTCTCAAGTAGATGTATGATATGATCTTGTGATTTTACCACCAACGATATTGGCACACAAGTTAGGACTTAGACACAGGGGTCGCATTACCAAAATCGTTAATTTCATGGAAAAGTCACTCATGGGTATCCTTCATCGTCGATTTTACAATAGCCACAACCGATTCAGATATTTTTCTCTATCATGTATATGTTTGATCTGGATCGGAGAATAAACTGTTCGCATCATCGGCATCGGCATCATCATCGACAGCTATATGGACCTTACATTAAATAAAAACGATCTGATGCCGAACAGACGGTAACGTCGTGCAGCTCTATTATCCAATAATTATGTAGAACATGTAGAACTGATACGGACGGCAGATCGTCCAAAATTGTGACATCATAATACACATCGCATGGATGGTCGATACGAAATATGGAGCGCGTTTTCTTGGGTAAATATCGCAAATCACCATTGTAAAATACACAATCAATGGCCGCTGATGTACTGTATTCAGCTTCAGTAAATGAGTTGTGTAAATACATGTTTTGAATTGTCCGCTTGCTATATACAACTTTGAAGTTATCGCATAAACTCTGTGTTACCTAAACTAGTTTCGACACACGAACCTCTGGTAACATTGTAATTTGGTGACCGTTGGTACATGAAGCAAATATACACACATATTATATAGTCTGGAATTTGCCGTTCTTTATTCTAAACCTGGCATATCATTTAAATGCTGGTCGGGGCTATATATCTTCATTTTACTTAAGCGGAAGTGTGATTCCACTTAATTTGTTCGTGGCACACGCTGGTTGCTGTATTTATTATTTTCTCCCACTGACGAAATATAATCACCTCGTTTTGACTACCTGAAACTATTTCACACCCTTTTAGAAACTAACTGAATAGTTAGCAATTGTTTAATTTAGCAAACTGCTTTCACACTTTGATACGTGTTTCCCGCTAACAGTGACGTAATTAAGCCGTTGTCTGGTCCATAATTTGTAAGACGGGCTGTACCGCACGTGCAGTGCAATGGGTACTGGGGTGGGGTAACCAACCGCTTACGGATAACTATCCATTATATTCGGCTTTACTGAGTTCTATCCCTCGGATTAAGTGTTGGCCTATGAACAACGTCGGTTAAACTTCACAACGTAAAGTGTCGTTCACAATAATTGTCCATGCACTCCCTGTGTTTTGTTCAGGTTATCGACAATTATGCCAATTTGATAGGCTCTTATTTAACATCAATCAGATTTATGTCACCTATCCAAATAAGTTGTTGCACACAGCTGACACAATGTGTGTTTTATACCATGATAGTATAACAAGAAGATATATAAGCATTCACTTGATACACTGAGATACGGGCTTTATCGTAGACCCTAATACACATGTAATTGTTTCCTTATGCATAGATGTTCACATGCATGTATTGCTGAGAAGTTTTTTTTCTGACTGAAATGATAGCCGATTCTTCACCTTATTCGGGGCAATGACAAGTAATGTGTTTTCTGCGACTATTTCAATGGTTGGATCAGTGACGACAACTGGTAAGTAGGCATTCAAATCCTGTCTAAGTGATCATCCTAAATTTTTATGATGCCGATGGGTCATTGTGAATTGCTATATTATGATGCTATGAGGTTAAAAAGACATACTGATGGTGTTAAAAAAATGTAGCGATATTATTTCTAAAGTTTCATTTTGCGGTGTTTGGCTAATACGAGCGAACTGAGGAGAAGTCTCATGTTGTACCACTTTGAAACATCCATGAACATATATTTTAATATATATTACTCATGGCTGCTGGGGTGTATGCATAACGACAGGAATGGTTATTTTGATTTTTGCAACAACCAAAAGTGTCATTATTTAGCTATTTTGCACGATATATGTTGTTATAAACAGAATGGATTTTCCTCTATTTACTCAGATAAGCCAAAAGCCGTGAACATGACACCTTTAGAAAAACTAACACTACATGTTCTTAACATTATCAGTTTGATCTAACAGCATCATAGCAATTCAACAGGACTCGCCAGCATCATGGCGAATTAGCAGGGCCACTTAACCAGGGATGGTACACACCATTGAGCTGGCGATGGTTTAACGCATAATGTCCTCACTTTTAAACGATAAATAGCATGATTACATTAAAATCATTCCAAATCGGTCACAAATGAGGTTTAATCTTGTCCGACGAAAATGAAAAATAAGAAGGCACCCCATTCGTGAATATTAAAAAAATCTCAATTTCAAACTATCAATTTCAAAGAAAAAATCATTATCCCTATAACCAATGTATGATATAGTACTAAAACAGCAACTCTTTACCCTCACAATATGAGAGATATGTTCGAATTATGAAAAAAAGGGGATTTAAAAAAACAACCTTTTTTCGTGTAGGTCGATAGACAGTTTGACAGGAAATATAAAAAACACTGTATTTAGAATATGAACCCAACTAGGGTATGCGCTTAGTCTACCATCTCAAATCATGACTATCTGCGAGAAGATAAATACAACATTTTCTATTGCATATTTTAGTTTTTGGCAGCCATTTGCAGAAATATTTTTTTGAGGAAAAATCACCATAAAACTACATAATGTCTGAAAAGATGAATCAGTAATGAGTATTTATGTCTGCCAGATTAACGGCTGCCAAAATAACTAAAATATGCAATGAAAAATGTTTTATTAATTTTCTCGCAGTCTGTCATGATTTCAGATGGCAGACTGAGGGCATACCCTAGTTCATATAGTGTTGATAATGCAGTGTGTTTTTTGTTTGTTTTTTGTTTTGCAAATATTTTTTATCAAACTGTCTATTGACCTATGCATGTCGAGAAAATGGTTGTTTTATTTTTTTAAACCACTTTTTTCTTAATTCGAACATGCTGTGAGGGTAAACATGTGTTGTTATAATACTATAATATACATTGGTTATAAAGGATAATGATTTTTCACATCAAATTGATTGTTTGAAATTCAGATTTTTTGAAAATTCACGAATGGGGCGCCTCCTTAATATAAGGTAATTATAAGCACCTCTTCGGTCTATTGTTCCTTGGTCTGAAAGAGTAGTGATTACTTCACTCTTCGTTGTAATATTATGGGGCTATGGTGTTATATCATTTAATTTACGTTCGTGACATTGTGTATGAACAATTTCACGAAAATGAATCCGTTGCATAGGTCCAAGGCAATGAGCCAGCGGGTACTGTACAATATGCCTATAACGCCTTCATTTTGCCGAAATCATGCAGATTAGCCCTACAATATTACTCACGTGATGCCCTATATAGCCTGAACGAAGTCGTATTCTCCACATGAAATGCACTGTTTCGACGCGCGACTTTCAAGAAGATAATATATACAAATACACACATTTGCAACTTATCGTTCATTTTATTTACAGCCGATCAGCTCCACACATATGTATGTGAGAAGGATAGTCAGTGTGGCTCATTGGAGTGGTGCATAAGTCACGAGTGTCAAATACAGTGAGTATGATATTGTATACTCAAGCAAGATTGTAACATTACCCAATAAAAATATGATGGTGACTTCTTCAAATAATTCCCGTTTTAACAATGATAATTCTTGACACACTCGATGAAGAGCCTTTGCAGAAAGACATTTAATAACAAACTAGACACCATCTAAATTAAATAATTGATTGGCGTCAATTATACAAATCTACCAAAAAATTGTCAAGGATAGCATATGTAACTTATGTGAAAAAATCTTTACTTGTAGACGAAGGTGACTTCCATTTCTTATTCCTTATTTCTTATTCGAACATTTAAGTCAAATAAAGGGTGTTCCATGGTGGCCCACAATCCAATCTAAATATTCACACCACTCATTCCACCCAATCCAAAATGGCCGCCGCACAGAAGGGTTAACATAGGGCACCCTGCCATTTATCTGCCCCTTGGCCGATTTAGGCCAAACAAAGTGTGTTGTAGGGTGGCCCCAACCCAATCTGAATATTTACCCCACTCACCAACTCCGATTCAAAATGACCGCCGCCCAGAAGGGTTCAAATAAGGCACTCATGACATTTCTCGGCCCCTTGGTGGAACCTTATAACACCCTTCATTTGACATAAATGCCATAAATAATAAGGAATGGAAGTCACCTTCGTTACTTGTAGTATTATTCACAGAAATTGTACGTTTTCTAGTACCATCTTTCTCTTTCGAACTCTATCGTTTATCTGCATTATGACCATTCCACACCAAAAGATGGATAACTGAGAAACCAGTCACCAACAAATCATCGTCGTTGTCATTATATATACGAGGGTAATCGTTCATTGTGTAAAAACCCAAAATATTGAACAATTACGCGTTCGATAGTCAAAAACATATATACAACAGGAAATCCCGCTGCTTTCTGGGACGTGGCGACAGTGTCTACCCCCTCCCCCCACCAAATTTGTTCTAAATGTTCAACTGTTGGAAAATTCTTGCCTGACACATCATTAGTCGGAAATTTTACACCACATATATATAGGTTGACATTGTTCTCATTGTTCTGATTTTTCAACCAGTAACTATATAGTTGGGAATTTGTTATTTTTAGAACAACAGTAGCAACTTGATCAACTTGTGGTCAACATTTTTGTCTGAAATTGCCATCAGTTGGACAGCTTGAGGCACCATTTGGAAAGTTCCAACCCAACTGTGGGGTGCAAATGCGACCTGGGAGTTTGGTCTGGTTAAAGAGGATGTTGTTGGAAATTTCAAGATGGACACGCCTCCCCAACCCCCACAACGGGGACCCTCTAGCCACGTCCCTGGTCTCTGTTAGCCAACCGAATTTATCAGTAGGTGTCAGCCGAATTAAGCCAGTCAGAAGATAGTCGCGTGTGCTAATTTAATGTTGCGAAACGTGCATGGACGTTGACGTAATAATGTATGGAAAGCTATAGAGAGCGGCCACACCGATGTAACTTGTACGAAGGATATCAGAATGGTTCACAAGTCGGTTCACTCAGACTGTTGTAAACATGCAGTCGCAATAAACCTCGGAACTACATGCATAGAGTATATCTAATGAGTCGTAATTCTAAATTGGATTCGAAACGAATTTAGCGGACGAGGTTAATACATTTCGGATAGAATTGCTACGAATTTGAGATAATTTTGTCACATTTTAGCATTGAAAAATTATCTAGAAACGGCTTGGGTTAAACACAATTTATATCGATTTCCTTATCACAACCAAATAGGTAGTAAAGACACTTTCAAGAAAAAATATAGTTTCATTTTAAATGTGTTTTTTCATGTTGACAAAATCATTCAACCACCCTTATCACCCATGTTTATCTCACAGTCAACACCAATTAACCCAACACAATTTTTATATATCATAATTATATTATAATTAACATAATAATAACATTGATTGATATCATTGCGCTAAGCTCTTACGTCACTGTGTGTGCCAATAATACACGTGTTTTTTACTAAAACATATTAGGCCGGGTTTAGGGGCTAATTTTGTGATAAATGTATTATAGTAGTTGGTCTGTTTTCGATTTCGGAACCCATGCAATCAAAACTTAGGAAGACTCCACACTTGTTCCGCGTAAGATCTTATATGAATGGATAACCATAGAAACGTCACACTTGAATCGACCCGTCATTGTAGCAGCATATTTTTATATACGATGAGATCATTTAGTTTTAACAATGATGTGTCCATGAAAGTAGCTGATTATCCTGATAAAACGCTATAGGTTAATAGATTAAATGCCTATACAAGTGGAAACGAGCGAGAATGTGTGTCAAAACAATATGATTATGCATGACAAAGCGTTGGCACGTATCGTATCGCGTGTCGCCCTACATGTGAGGTCCCAATACATGTACAAACTTAATTTGGTTAACGCTAAACGGATACCGGCTAACAAAACTAAGGGCAGTGTGCATGTGTGTGGGGTGATAAAGGTCTTCCTCTAAGAGGAAAGCGCCAAATCGAAATTATATTAGCATACCATACAGTAACTTTGAAAAGCAGACGGAAATCCGAACAGATGTACGTCTCTACATGTATGTGATTCACTTTTCACTTATAGAGAGATGCGGCTTTCACAAGAAGCTGAAATATATCGTTTCCAAATATGCGTGGAGTGTATGTCTGGCGTATTAAACGTGTGTGAGAATCGTAGTATTTAGTTGTAATTATTAAGACAACAAAATGTGAAATAATAATCAGTAATAAATATCGTCGACGGACTCGACTGATAAAAACTCGAAGATGAAGTCTACTAGATTGCGATGAGTATATAATACGTCATGAATTTGTCGCCTGCATAATATTCTGCATTATAACATTTGTTGTGTTTCGCTATCGTGGGAAAATTGTCAAAATTTACCTCCGCCGATCTCGCAATTTAAATATAACCAATCACGAAGCAGTGTTTGTCATTGCTATCGGCTGTTTATAGAAATTGGATTCTGCCTTGAAGTGATAGGTTGCGCCACTAGCCAACGAACTCGCGAATGCTCTGGGCCATAACCAATGGAATGTAGGGAATCATATCAAAAATGGAAAACAAAAGTGAATTACATATCTAGAGACATATAGATCTGTTAGGATTTCCGTCGGCTTTTCAAAGAGAATACATTCCAGTGTCTGATGATCGTTTGGGGTAAGCCCGCAACTGCTTCCGAGAAACACAAGTCGACGAGGAGACTATGCGATACACTCAGTATATTACCATGACTGTGTGTTCAGATAGCCTGTAATTAATAGATAAGCGTTTGGAGGGCGCTATATTATAACTCATGTGGCTATTCAGTATAATCACACTAAAGCTAACATGCAATACATTTCGCCAGCAATTATCTGTGGTGCCATGAATAAATATTTAAATCCGGGGTGCATGGATACACTCATGAACCGTCACATACACACACAAATAACAGACTGACGGGACCGGCCTATTCAAACGGCAAAAATCGGTTATCTGGCAGTCCAAACTTAAAATCAAATGTGAATATATGATAAAGGTATGTCGATATAGCGGCAGTTAATCTAAATCTAAACTTCCACATGTGAACGTTCAATCACAGTTTACTTACATGACTACATGGGAATTTGGGAGGGAATCGTAAGCCATACCTTATAACATGCTTCCGTCACTATAATATTAACCCGTTCATGGCGGGATCTGCGCTGGTGCAGCATTAAAGATCATGTGTCAGTGCGCTATCTTAATCATGCCAGTCTCCCATAGCTAGGGAGCCTCACATAATTATATAAGAGAATGCACTGCATGGCTGACAAGGTCATAGAGAATATTGATGTTGTTTCTTAGTCCAATGAATACTCTTATTTATAAGAGAATGCATTGTCAAAGGGTTTTCGAAAAACTTTATTATATTATTGTATAATTACAGGATGCACATGTATTCTTCCCAGGGACGCGGCGACATGGTTTAGTGGATCACCCCACTTATTTTTGTCCAACGATTCAAAAGTTGGAAAATCGGAGCATCAATTATTAGAATAACATATTTTACATTAACACGTGTTATATAGTTTCCGGGGTATGAACAGGGTATAAGAATTCTCATTAAAGTAATCTGGCTGCTGATTGGGGTGTTACCTCTGAGGGAAAATTCGCTGGGGTGAAAAGAAAGTCATGCCAACGTATATGTGGGAATTATGTTTGTATTAATGGCCAGTAAGGGTCTGGCTGTGTCCCGATGTTGCAATGTGGAAGGGGTCTGGGTATTTTTATGCTGCATGATTTCTTTTTCAGAAAGTGCGGTAGTTGTGGAAATGCTAGATTATAGCTTTTTTTTTAAATACCGAAATGGGTCCTTTTATATTTACCAACTAGTGCACGAGGTGACATTCTAAGCGAACATTTATCATTTGAAGTTCAACTAGGCTTAACCCAACGCCAGTGGGATGTATCTAGTTCATACATAGGCCTACTTTCGCCTATATGAAAATTAATAAATTAAACCCGTTGGTAATGTGCATTAGATATCATAAACCGCCTGGCAACAGCGGAGTCGATTCGATCCCCGCGAGATGTGCAGCTGTGAAGTGAAAACAACCATATGCGCGGCATTTCCTCCCCCACCAATAAAACTGATAACGTCCTGATACGGCCTAACAAATGAAACAACAAAAATGTCAACCAACCAAACCAAATACGTTTTGTTTTGTTATCCCACAGAATCGGCGCAATCATCGGGATCGTCTTCGGGGTCATCGGGTGCTTCATCTTCCTCGCCGTTGTCACGTTCTTTGTCATAGAAACAGCCTGCTCTGGTACGAAGTGTGTACGTTCCGTCAGCGGAGACCGCGTTGCAACCACGGATGTGGGTAAGTCTACCTGTACAGTAAACTGTTATATGTGAGCATGTATAGTATATGTACATCACCAATTTTTGACACGTATGTGTAGATCTGTAGTAGAGAGGTTTAGATATAAACTTCTAACTTTGCCCTTCAAGAATTCAGTATAATGTATTCGTCGCGGTGCATGTGGTGGGAGATCGTGGCCAACCATATATAGAACAACAGATCGTATTGACTAACTCGATTTATACTTTTATTGGGTGAGGCTCAATGCGAAGCTGACGCTATGTGTTTAATACCAGTGCTCGTATTCACCAACTGTGTTTATATATAGTCAAGCTGGTTTATGCCGGTCGAGGCTCGGTGCGAAGCTATCTGTGGTGATATATCTGAAAGACATCGCCGCGCTATAGGATTATCCGATCAAGAGGATTTGACGGCTGTCACAGTCTGGCCACAATTGGTGATCGCCTTCGAATGTAGCAGAAAACATGCTTCGTTTATTTCATTGACGAACAGGGCTGTTGTGTACTAACATTCACACGCTGGAACATAAAGATACGGGGAACGGAAAAGGTATTGGGGGGCTAACCCCGCGCCAATAGACACATTCCTTAACATCTATAGACGGGAAATATCCCAGCTCAATTATAACTTATAATAATAATACGTTTATTCTCTGATCGTATTCACCAACTGTGTTTATATATAGTCAAGCTGGTTTATGCCGGTCGAGGCTCGGTGCGAAGCTATCTGTGGTGATATATCTGAAAGACATCGCCGCGCTATAGGATTATCCGATCAAGAGGATTTGACGGCTGTCACAGTCTGGCCACAATTGGTGATCGCCTTCGAATGTAGCAGAAAACATGCTTCGTTTATTTCAATGACGAACAGGGCTGTTGTGTACTAACATTCACACGCTGGAACATAAAGATACGGGGAACGAAAAAGGTATTGGGGGGCTAACCCCGCGCCAATAGACACATTCCTTAACATCTATAGACGGGAAATATCCCAGCTCAATTATAACTTATAATAATACGTTTATTCTCTGATCAAATGATATTGAGATACAAGTAGAAGATATATACAAAAGATTGAGAATGTTTGCAGTATATGTACAATATATACACGAAATTCCCCTCGTCGTCATCATTATCAACATCATGGAAGTCGTCTTCGTCGTCCAGACATCATCACCGTAGCCTCGTCACCAGTATCACCGTCTTCGTTGTCAGCACGTTATCGTCTTCGTCTACTCGGTCGTCGTCACAGTCGCCAGTATCATTATAATCATTATCTCCAACAACAACAACAACAACAACAACCACAGCAACAACAAACTGCATATTATTCAATATCATTTAACTTAAGGTTTATCAGTCGGATGAATGGACATAGTCTGCGCAGGCAATCCACATGTTCCAAATTCAGAATGTCATCTAACGTATCAATAGTTGCATGTTCTATACCAAATAAACTACTCGGTTTATAAAATAAACCCACACTCTAAGAAAACAGCTCCAAATTTGGTTCCCCGCGGGGAACGAAATACCAACATGGAACCAAACAGTTTGGTTTCACATTGTTTTTGGTTCCACCTGGAACCAATATCCTAAGTTTGGTTCTTCAAATA
The DNA here is from genome assembly GCA_032622095.1 of Siphonodentalium dalli. Taxonomy (NCBI): domain Eukaryota; kingdom Metazoa; phylum Mollusca; class Scaphopoda; order Gadilida; family Siphonodentaliidae; genus Siphonodentalium; species Siphonodentalium dalli. The sequence continues at coordinate 239,694,903 of CP136061.1, read as the reverse complement.
ACCCACCGAACTCAAGGTTTGTGAGAACATGCACGGCCACGTCCTAATCTAAAATTTACCAATATGTCCACGCGTTTTTTTTTTTGGGTTAACCCTTTACCCAACAGAACGGCCCTGTGCCAATGCATTCTCTTATATATGCGAGTCGACCATAGGTCGCCTCGCATATATAAGAGAATGCATTGGCTTAACACATTAAAAATTATAAAATTGTTAAAGAATGTAAGAAAAAATGGTAAAAAGTGTTAAAAAAAGATTTTTTTTAGGCCAATGCATTCTCTTATATATGCGAGGCGACCTATGGTCGACTCGCATATATAAGAGAATGCATTTGCACAAGGCATAACTGTAACTATCGCAATGTGGTCAAGGAGCCGGTTCCAATGATATCCATATTTGTATGGTTATATTAAGACAGACCGAAGATATTTTAGGCTGTTGAAGCTTTATTTGGCCGGTTTTGGCCGGTTTTGGCCGGTTTGTTGGGTAAAGGGTTAAGATGATATAGGGAAGACTAAATCAAGCGGGATTCCTTTGAAAATACCAATGAACACATGTCTATATATAGCCTGTTTTAAATACCAATGAACACATGCCTATCGACTGTTTATAAATACCAATGAACACATGCCTATCGACTGTTTATAAATACCAATGAACACATGCCTATCGACTGTTTATAAATACCAATGAACACATGTCTATCGACTGTTTATAAATACCAATGAACACATGCCTATCGACTGTTTATAAATACCAATGAACACATGCCTATCGACTGTTTATAAATACCAATGAACACATGCCTATCGACTGTTTATAAATACCAATGAACACATGCCTATCGACTGTTTATAAATACCAATGAACACATGCCTATCGACTGTTTATAAATACCAATGAACACATGCCTATAGACTGTTTATAAATACCAATGAACACATGCCTATCGACTGTTTATAAATACCAATGAACACATGCCTATCGACTGTTTATAAATACCAATGAACACATGCCTATCGACTGTTTATAAATACCAATGAACACATGCCTATCGACTGTTTATAAATACCAATGAACACATGCCTATCGTCTGTTTATAAATACCAATGAACACATGCCTATCGTCTGTTTATAAATACCAATGCACACATGCCTATCGACTGTTTATAAATACCAAAGAACACATGCCTATCGACTGTTTATAAATACCAATGAACACATGCCTATCGACTGTTTATAAATACCAATGAACACATGCCTATCGACTGTTTATAAATACCAATGATCACATGCCTATCGACTGTTTATAAATACCAATGAAGACATGCCTATCGACTGTTTATAAATACCAATGAACACATGTCTATCGACTGTTTATAAATACCAATGAACACAAGCCTATCGACTGTTTATAAATACCAATGAACACATGCCTATCGACTGTTTATAAAAACAAATGAACACAAGCCTATCGACTGTTTATAAATACCAATGAACACATGCCTATCGACTGTTTATAAATACCAATGAACACATGCCTATCGACTGTTTATAAATACCAATGAACACATGCCTATCGACTGTTTATAAATACCAATGAACACATGCCTATCGACTGTTTATAAATACCAATGAACACATGCCTATCAACTGTTTATAAATACCAATGAACACAAGCCTATCGACTGTTTATAAATACCAATGCACACATGCCTATCGACTGTTTATAAATACCAATGAACACATGCCTATCGACTGTTTATAAATACCAATGAACAGATGCCTATCGACTGTTTATAAATACCAATGAACACATGCATATCGACTGTTTATAAATACCAATGAACACAAGCCTATCGACTGTTTATAAATACCAATGCAGACATGCATATCGACTGTTTATAAATACCAAGGAACACATGCCTATCGACTGTTTATAAATACCAATGAACACATGCATATCGACTGTTTATAAATACCAATGAACACATGCCTATCGACTGTTTATAAATACCAATGAACACATGCCTATCGACTGTTTATAAATACCAATGAACACACGCCTATCGACTGTTTATAAATACCAATGAACACATGCCTATCGACTGTTTATAAATACCAATGAACACATGCCTATCGACTGTTTATAAATACCAATGAACACATGCCTATCGACTGTTTATAAATACCAATGAACACATGCCTATCGACTGTTTATAAATACCAATGAACACATGCCCTATCGACTGTTTATAAATACCAATGAACACATGCCCTATCGACTGTTTATAAATACCAATGAACACATGCCTATCGACTGTTTATAAATACCAATGAACACATGCCTATCGACTGTTTATAAATACCAATGAACACATGCCTATCGACTGTTTATAAATACCAATGCACACATGCATATCGACTGTTTATAAATACCAATGAACACATGTCTATCGACTGTTTATAAATACCAATGAACACATGCCTATCGACTGTTTATAAATACCAATGAACACATGCCTATCGAATGTTTATAAATACCAATGAAACACATGCCTATCGACTGTTTATAAATACCAATGAACACATGCCTATCGACTGTTATAAATACCAATTAACACATGCCTATCGATTGTTATAAATACCAATGAACACATGCCTATCGACTGCTTATAAATACCAATGAACACATGTCTATCGACTGTTTATAAATACCAATGAACACATGCCTATCGACTGTTTATAAATACCAATGAACACATGCCTATCGACTGTTTATAAATACCAATGAACACATGCCTATCGACTGTTTATAAATACCAATGAACACATGCCTATCGACTGTTTATAAATACCAATGAACACATGCCTATCGACTGTTTATAAATACCAATGAACACGTGCCTATCAACTGTTTATAAATACCAATGAACACGTGCCTATCGACTGTTTATAAATACCAATGAACACATGCCTATCGACTGTTTATAAATACCAATGAACACATGCATATCGACTGTTTATAAATACCAATGAACACATGCATATCGACTGTTTATAAATACCAATGAACACATGCCTATCGACTGTTTATAAATACCAATGAACACATGCCTATCGACTGTTTATAAATACCAATGAACACATGCCTATCGACTGTTTATAAATACCAATGAACACATGCATATCGACTGTTTATAAATACCAATGAACACATGCCTATCGACTGTTTATAAATACCAATGAACACGTGCCTATCGACTGTTTATAAATACCAATGAACACGTGCCTATCGACTGTTTATAATTACCAATGAACACATGCCTATCGACTGTTTATAAATACCAATGAACACATGCCTATCGACTGTTTATAAATACCAATGAACACATGCCTATCGACTGTTTATAAATACCAATGCACACATGCCTATCGACTGTTTATAAATACCAATGAACCCATGCCTATCGACTGTTTATAAATACCAATGAACACATGCCTATCGACTGTTTATAAATACCAATGAACACATGCCTATCGACTGTTTATAAATACCAATGAACACATGCCTATCGACTGTTTATAAATACCAATGAACACATGCCTATCGACTGTTTTTAAATACCAATGCACACATGCCTATCGACTGTTTATAAATACCAATGAACACATGCCTATCGACTGTTTATAAATACCAATGAGCACATGCCTATCGACTGTTTATAAATACCAATGAGCACATGCCTATCGACTGTTTATAAATACCAATGAACACAAGCCTATCGACTGTTTATAAATACCAATGAACACATGCCTATCGACTGTTTATAAATACCAATGAACACATGCCTATCGACTGTTTATAAATACCAATGAACACATGCCTATCGACTGTTTATAAATACCAATGAACACATGCCTATCGACTGTTTATAAATACCAATGAACACATGCCTATCGACTGTTTATAAATACCAATGAACACATGCGTATCGACTGATTATAAATACCAATGAACACATGCCTATCGACTGTTTATAAATACAAATGAACACATGCCTATCGACTGTTTATAAATACCAATGAACACATGCCTATCGACTGTTTATAAATACCAATGAACACAAGCCTATCGACTGTTTATAAATACCAATGCACTCATGCCTATCGACTGTTTATAAATACCAATGCACACATGCCTATCGACTGTTTATAAATATCAATGAACACAAGCCTATCGACTGTTTATAAATACCAATGCACACATGCCTATCGACTGTTTAGAAATACCAATGAACACAAGCCTATCGACTGTTTATAAATACCAATGCACACATGCCTATCGACTGTTTATAAATACCAATGAACACATGCCTATCGACTGTTTTTAAATACCAATGCACACATGCCTATCGACTGTTTATAAATACCAATGAACACAAGCCTATCGACTGTTTATAAATACCAATGAGCACATGCCTATCGACTGTTTATAAATACCAATGAGCACATGCCTATCGACTGTTTATAAATACCAATGAACACAAGCCTATCGACTGTTTATAAATACCAATGAACACATGCCTATCGACTGTTTATAAATACCAATGAACACATGCCTATCGACTGTTTATAAATACCAATGAACACATGCCTATCGACTGTTTATAAATACCAATGAACACATGCCTATCGACTGTTTATAAATACCAATGAACACATGACTATCAACTGTTTATAAATACCAATGAACACAAGCCTATCGACTGTTTATAAATACCAATGCACACATGCCTATCGACTGTTTATAAATACCAATGAACACATGCCTATCGACTGTTTATAAATACCAATGAACAGTTGACTATCGACTGTTTATAAATACCAATGAACACATGCATATCGACTGTTTATAAATACCAATGAACACAAGCCTATCGACTGTTTATAAATACCAATGCAGACATGCATATCGACTGTTTATAAATACCAAGGAACACATGCCTATCGACTGTTTATAAATACCAATGAACACATGCATATCGACTGTTTATAAATACCAATGAACACATGCCTATCGACTGTTTATAAATACCAATGAACACATGCCTATCGACTGTTTATAAATACCAATGAACACACGCCTATCGACTGTTTATAAATACCAATGAACACATGCCTATCGACTGTTTATAAATACCAATGAACACATGCCTATCGACTGTTTATAAATACCAATGAACACATGCCTATCGACTGTTTATAAATACCAATGAACACATGCCTATCGACTGTTTATAAATACCAATGAACACATGCCCTGTCGACTGTTTATAAATACCAATGAACACATGCCCTATCGACTGTTTATAAATACCAATGAACACATGCCCTATCGACTGTTTATAAATACCAATGAACACATGCCTATCGACTGTTTATAAATACCAATGAACACATGCCTATCGACTGTTTATAAATACCAATGAACACATGCCTATCGACTGTTTATAAATACCAATGCACACATGCATATCGACTGTTTATAAATACCAATGCACACATGCATATCGACTGTTTATAAATACCAATGAACACATGTCTATCGACTGTTTATAAATACCAATGAACACATGCCTATCGACTGTTTATAAATACCAATGAACACATGCCTATCGACTGTTTATAAATACCAATGAACACATGCCTATCGACTGTTTATAAATACCAATGAACACATGCCTATCGACTGTTATAAATACCAATTAACACATGCCTATCGATTGTTATAAATACCAATGAACACATGCCTATCGACTGCTTATAAATACCAATGAACACATGTCTATCGACTGTTTATAAATACCAATGAACACATGCCTATCGACTGTTTATAAATACCAATGAACACATGCCTATCGACTGTTTATAAATACCAATGAACACATGCCTATCGACTGTTTATAAATACCAATGAACACATGCCTATCGACTGTTTATAAATACCAATGAACACATGCCTATCGACTTTATAAATACCAATGAACACGTGCCTATCAACTGTTTATAAATACCAATGAACACGTGCCTATCGACTGTTTATAAATACCAATGAACACATGCCTATCGACTGTTTATAAATACCAATGAACACATGCATATCGACTGTTTATAAATACCAATGAACACATGCATATCGACTGTTTATAAATACCAATGAACACATGCCTATCGACTGTTTATAAATACCAATGAACACATGCCTATCGACTGTTTATAAATACCAATGAACACATGCCTATCGACTGTTTATAAATACCAATGAACACATGCCTATCGACTGTTTATAAATACCAATGAACACATGCCTATCGACTGTTTATAAATACCAATGAACACGTGCCTATCGACTGTTTATAAATACCAATGAACACATGCCTATCGACTGTTTATAATTACCAATGAACACATGCCTATCGACTGTTTATAAATACCAATGAACACATGCCTATCGACTGTTTATAAATACCAATGAACACATGCCTATCGACTGTTTATAAATACCAATGCACACATGCCTATCGACTGTTTATAAATACCAATGAACCCATGCCTATCGACTGTTTATAAATACCAATGAACACATGCCTATCGACTGTTTATAAATACCAATGAACACATGCCTATCGACTGTTTATAAATACCAATGAACACATGCCTATCGACTGTTTATAAATACCAATGCACACATGCCTATCGACTGTTTTTAAATACCAATGCACACATGCCTATCGACTGTTTATAAATACCAATGAACACATGCCTATCGACTGTTTATAAATACCAATGAGCACATGCCTATCGACTGTTTATAAATACCAATGAGCACATGCCTATCGACTGTTTATAAATACCAATGAACACAAGCCTATCGACTGTTTATAAATACCAATGAACACATGCCTATCGACTGTTTATAAATACCAATGAACACATGCCTATCGACTGTTTATAAATACCAATGAACACATGCCTATCGACTGTTTATAAATACCAATGAACACATGCCTATCGACTGTTTATAAATACCAATGAACACATGCCTATCGACTGTTTATAAATACCAATGAACACATGCGTATCGACTGATTATAAATACCAATGAACACATGCCTATCGACTGTTTATAAATACAAATGAACACATGCCTATCGACTGTTTATAAATACCAATGAACACATGCCTATCGACTGTTTATAAATACCAATGAACACAAGCCTATCGACTGTTTATAAATACCAATGCACTCATGCCTATCGACTGTTTATAAATACCAATGCACACATGCCTATCGACTGTTTATAAATATCAATGAACACAAGCCTATCGACTGTTTATAAATACCAATGCACACATGCCTATCGACTGTTTAGAAATACCAATGAACACAAGCCTATCGACTGTTTATAAATACCAATGCACACATGCCTATCGACTGTTTATAAATACCAATGAACACATGCCTATCGACTGTTTTTAAATACCAATGCACACATGCCTATCGACTGTTTATAAATACCAATGAACACAAGCCTATCGACTGTTTATAAATACCAATGAGCACATGCCTATCGACTGTTTATAAATACCAATGAGCACATGCCTATCGACTGTTTATAAATACCAATGAACACAAGCCTATCGACTGTTTATAAATACCAATGAACACATGCCTATCGACTGTTTATAAATACCAATGAACACATGCCTATCGACTGTTTATAAATACCAATGAACACATGCCTATCGACTGTTTATAAATACCAATGAACACATGCCTATCGACTGTTTATAAATACCAATGAACACATGCCTATCGACTGTTTATAAATACCAATGAACACATGCCTATCGACTGTTTATAAATACCAATGAACACATGCCTATCGACTGTTTATAAATACCAATGAACACATGCCTATCGACTGTTTATAAATACCAATGAACACATGCCTATCGACTGTTTATAAATACCAATGAACACATGCCTATCGACTGTTTATAAATAACAATGAACACATGCCTATCGACTGTTTATAAATATCAATGAACACATGCCTATCGACTGTTTATAAATACCAATGAACACATGCATATCGACTGTTTATAAATACCAATGAACACATGCATATCGACTGTTTATAAATACAAATGAACACGTGCCTATCGACTGTTTATAAATACCAATGAACACATGCCTATCGACTGTTTATAAATACCAATGCACACATGCCTATCGACTGTTTATAAATACCAATGAACACATGCCTATCGACTGTTTATAAATACCAATGAGCACAAGCCTATCGACTGTTTATAAATACCAATGAACACAAGCCTATCGACTGTTTATAAATACCAATGAACACAAGCCTATCGACTGTTTATAAATACCAATGAACACAAGCCTATCGACTGTTTATAAATACCAATGAACACATGCCTATCGACAGTTTATAAATACCAATGAACACATGCCTATCGACTGTTTATAAATACCAATGAACACAAGCCTATCGACTGTTTATAAATACCAATGAACACATGCCTATCGACTGTTTATAAATACCAATGAACACAAGCCTATCGACTGTTTATAAATACCAATGAACACATGCCTATCAACTGTTTATAAATACCAATGAACACATGCCTATCGACTGTTTATAAATACCAATGAACACATGCCTATCGACTGTTTATAAATACCAATGCACACATGCCTATCGACTGTTTATAAATACCAATGAACACATGCCTATCGACTGTTTATAAATACCAATGAACACATGCCTATCGACTGTTTATAAATACCAATGAACACATGCCTATCGACTGTTTATAAATACCAATGAACACATGCCTATCGACCGTTTATAAATACCAATGAACACATGCCTATCGACTGTTTATAAATACCAATGCACACATGCCTATCGACTGTTTAGAGTCGTATATATGTATGTATACTCTGATCATTTGATTGCTGGCGGGGGGGGGGTGTAACTATATAGTTCATATCACAAATAGGGTGGGGAATATGGAACAATAACTTTATTATTATAAATCGATATCTCATTCAAACATCAGAACATTTTTCTATCTTCGTGGTCTATTCGGTGAACCAACATCGTGTGATATCAATTTTAAAACGGTAATATATTGTTATTATTGTATGGTATAACGTATATATACGAGCTAATATCACATTCAGAAACAAAGACACATCAAACGTGCTTATAACCTACGCATAGTGTCATGGGACATTGTTTCCACAAGCATTCATCATTCTTTCCTATAGTAGGCATTTAATTAACCAAATGGGAACACAAATGAACTATAGGTTCCATGTTCTGGTTTTATCCTGCGAACCAGATAGAGAACACAAACAAGTCACATTGGATCTCCCCTCGGGGCTAAAACAAGTTTGGTTCCATGTGGAACCAATATGTCTGTTGTGTACTTAGTTGCGGTTCTTTAATTTGGTCCTTCCAGGAACCAAAACATGTTTGTGTGTTTGTTTTTTTCCATTTGGTTCTTTACTTTGGTTCTTCGCGAATAACCTAAACATGTTTGTTTGGTTCTTCGTTTGGTTACCCTGCTGGGACAAACCTATGAACCAGTTCTGGTTCCCCCGGAAACCAAACTTTCTTTGTGTGCTGTTGGTGAATACGAGGCCCATAGTTTGCTGATAAACACCGCATAACACCGAGTGTGAATTGATACACACGAGTTGCGACCTTATTCAACAGGTTTCGTGTCTCATTAACAACTAATGGAATACCGTGACGCTGCGTTGTGACTCACACATGGAGCCTCCCATACATAAGAGTAGGCCAATGCACTGCCTTACAATATCGAGGTAATATTGTTAGGCCTTTGTATTGCCTTATATATGCAAGGCTTCCTATGGAAGTCTAGTATACATGTATAAGAGAATACATTAACGTGGAGTTTTCGCAAAACTTTTTGAGTGATATCTATATCTATATTTGCGAATGTCTGTCTGTCTGTCTGTGTGTCTGTCTGTCTGTCTGTGTTCTATAGAAATTAACAGGGGACCATCTAGATGATGCCAAAGGGGTCTACTAGGAGTAGCTTTTTACGAGAAAGATAATGGTCGGGGTTAGAATTTTCTAAAGTGACGCCGTTGTTGTCAGGGGCAGAAAAGGGGGAGGGGCAGAAAAAATATTTGTCGCCGATTGCCACCAAACTTATATATAATCATCCCCATAATATGAGGAATCTAATGGCGTGGTTTAAATATGGCAAAAGTCGCGCCGTTCGCGTCAGGGGTGCCCGGAAGGGGGGGGGGGGGCAGATATTTTTCTGTCGCCGTTTGCCACGTAACTTACATATAATCATCCCCATGATATGAAGAATCCAACGGTGTGGTTTAAATATGTTAAAAGTGGCGTCGTTTGAGTCAGGGATGAACGGAAGGGGAGAGGGGCACCAAAATTGATAAAACTAATTTTAGCGCCAATTTCCACCAAATTGATATATATTCTTCTTCATGATACAAGGAATCTAATTGTGCGATTTAACAACGCCAAATTGTTGTTTTTGGATGAGAGATTGGGAGGGGTGGGCACTAAATTTGATAATAAGTCGCCGATTGCCACCACACTTATACAAAAATCATCCCCATGGTATGAGGAGTCTAATGGTGTGGCTTTTATCTGTCAAATGTGGCCTCAATCGAATCAGGGTTGCATTGAAAGGGACAGGGGCACCAAAATTGATGCACAATTTTTTTAGCGCCAATTTCCACCAAATTGATACACGTTCTTATCCATGATACGAGGAATCTAATCGTGATTTAAAGACGCCATAGTGGTGCTGTTTGGTGAGAGATGGAGAGGGGAGGGATTGGCACCAAATTTGATAAAACAAAATTGTTTAGTCGCCGATTATCACCAAACTTAAACAATCATCTCCATGATATTAGTAGTGTAATCGTGTGGTTTAAGGGTGTCACAAGTGGGGCCATTCAAGTCAGTGGTGTATAGAGATGAGGGGGACACTAAAACTTATATCTATATGTTTAGCGCCGATTTCCAGATTGATACATATTCTTCTCCGTGATACGAGGAATCTTATCGTGTGGTTTAGATACACCAAATTGGTGCCCTATGGGTGAGAGATATGGGGACCTTAAATTTGATACGAATTTGTATACTCGCCAATTTTCACCAAATTCATATATATGCATCTCTAATCTCTAATGAGTCTTAGTGTGTGCAGCTTGAGTCCGAAATAGGGACGGGAGGGTCACCAAAACTGATACAAAATATTTTTAGTATCAATTACCATCAAATTCAGACACGTTCTTCTCAAATGATACAAGAAATAAAATCGTGCTGTCTGTCTGTCTTTTTGTCTGTCTGTGTGCATTCTATATATAAATTCACACGGTACAATCGAGATGGCACCAAGGCGTTCTAAGAGGGGTAACTTTTTACAAGGAAGACAATGGTGCGGGTTAAAATTGTCTAAAATGACGCTGTTGGTGGGAGGGGAAATTTAAAAAATATGGTGAAATAGTTTTGTCGCTGATTTCCACCAAACGAATACATAATGGCGTTGTTCGAGTCAGCGTTGCATCAACAGTTGATTTAATAAACCAAATTCCACCAAATTCATACACGTTTTTCTCTAATGATATACCATGAATTAAATCACATTTGGTGTCGTTTGCGTCACGGATGGCGAGCGGATATGCACTATCATTGATAAGATTGCTATTCGCCGATATCCACATATAAGTTATATACAGTCACCAGGCCATCTCCATATCATTTTAAGTAGTTGGGCGTTCACATTTCACAATCCCGACATATGGTGACCCACATAAGTCACTTGAACAATTATATCTTCTTAACAGTCATATTTATATGGGAATGGCAATCAAGGCATTCACACAATGAGCTAGCAAAAAGAGATAACTAGAAGAATCATTAAACGTATATTTATCATTCTATTGAAGAGATACATATATTCGTGCAAACTGAGAGACCTCGAACCGTCAGAGGATTGCATATATATAATAACAAAAGTTAGTCTGTTCCATTCTATACAGTTTCCACAAAAAGTTACAATTTGTCAAGAGATATGGAAGGCCTGTTCAAAAATAGTGGTCACAGTGTGCAGTTAAATATAGTTTCTTCTGATATACAAGAAAATGCAGTTAGTAGCACAAGACTTTTCAGGATCCTACCAATACTGACATCTGACAAGGGTTTTAGAACAGACTCATCGACTGACATAAACAACTCAAAATCTCGCTCTGTGCCTGTCACATGTAGCTGATATATGTGCGCAGCAACATTTCGTTTAAACTAAGAATATTTAGCCAATATATAGCACCATGAACAGAGGAGCACCTGGAAATTTCTTTCTCGAGATCTTAGTCCAACCCACTAGATTGATTGATACATCTCAATATGTAAAACCCAATTATCATCTTTTATCGAACTAATGTGTTTATGATGTTCATGTATCATATTATATCGTCTAATGTATACGCAGTTGTAAATAAATAAATATTTCATTATTGGTGGAACGGGTTAATCGTGATAACCAGAATGACAATTGACAAGGTGAGCCACTACTTATATTCCATGACTGTAATAATCATGTTTTGTGATGCTATTTGAATATACAATTTATGAGAAAACGTATAACACTTTAAGCAAGAGCATTCTCTATTCCCAACAAATATCCACAGCATACATTAACCTGGGCAACGCCGGGTAACCCTGCTAGTATTTTATAATTACAGCATATTTGCCATCGACATATTTGTCGCTTATTTGAACGATGTAATGCCAAATATATTTGAAGGCAAATATCAGTTGTGTATAACAGCATTTGTCCCCACACCGGTTGTAAATAGCAATATGATTGGATATACAACGCCCCGTTTAATTCACCATGCCCCCGTCACCTTGGCAGCGGGGTACACGAGAACGTGCGCGAAACATCGAGGGTATATGAGTCATATGAGCACGTGAAACTTCGGGGGAATATGACTGACCCTTGAAATGGCAGTTTCCACCAATCGTGACGTTGCTCTCGCACGTCGAGTTTGACGTCACCTGACGCCGGATCCATAGGCCGGCTACTGAATTATTCTTATTGGTGTGAATTAATCGGAGAACCTATGAAAAACACACTTAAATTAAGGAGACATGACTGTTGTTGTGTGGACAAAATCGTTATATTCGGCAACATCGTGGGGTACATAGAGATTTAATACCTGGATGTCTCTTTTTGACCCCTCGGGTTCAAAATCGACATCCAGGTATTAAATCTCCATGTAACCCCGATGTTGCCGATGATAACTTATAATATTAAATTAATATAACTGATTACGTGCTGAGCGGGGAGTCATGTTCTTTGGTACATAGTGTGTCGTTCATATGCTAGAATACTGCAACCCTCTATGATGAATTACCTGCAACATTGCCAAACAAATTGTGCAGCATGTGAACGCAGCCGTAGAGTTGTCTAGTTATACTGGTGTTCGTTAGATGAACAAAGCTGATGCCATGTTTTCCTCTGACCTTATACCTACCCTAGAAAACCTCCCTACTCAAAAATGTTTGATTGGCTTCTCAGGGAATTCTTATTTATTTTCAATTGGGACGATAGCCACATCTATTGAATACTAGTATTTTAAATGTATTTGGAAACTGCTTTTAACAAGGCTTCTAAGATACATTTTATGATATGGGCTACACGACTATTTTTATGATATTTAGATTAAAGAAGATACGCTGAGCGTGGATGGTGTGTGTTGCTGTTAAAATAGTCACATCCGTTAAAAGAATATTATATTATAGATAAACTTTGTTCTTTCTTATGCCAATCAAAATATCGCGTAAATTGCATATTATTGTCATGATAATACTCTGTGTTATGTACAAAAAACGCAATGTTATGTGAACAAATGTACGTAAAGAGTATGCGATAAGTAAAATACTCAACACCGGGGAGAACCCACTACGTGAACTTTGGTTAGAAATATGCCACCACGTTGTTCGCAAAATACCGGTATAGCGTTTGGTAATCCTCGCCTCTCAATATTTCGGTGTTGAATGGGTCACCGTGAATCACTCTACTAAATAAATCGAGTGTTTTGCTTATCGCTCGCTATTTACGGGCTGTATATAAACAAACGCTCGGCTCACACAAAGTGTGTTCTGTGGATAACATCGCATTCACATTGTCATTATACTATTCTATTGGTATATTCTTGATGAATAACTGTTACCTCTAAATTATAACATATAACGAAGGCCATCCGTGTCTTTAATTTTAATCTCAACAGATTCAGTTATTAAGCCCATGCCCAATTCAGTTATTACTTGTCATTGAAAACAAATAATTACCTTCCTACCTAATCTCATTCTTTAAATTGTGTGTAGGATCCGGGGAAACAACGGTATTTTTATAATTACTGTGACCTGACAAATCAATTAAAATCACAACCTGTTTGCGTGAAACATTGTTTATTTTCTTATTTGCGAGGAGATATTTCGCCTACATGTATTAAAGACATATTGTGGACTTGTTCGGGTGCGTTAAACTGTTAATTTAGTATTCAGGCATTATGCGATGGGTGATGATGTATGATGAAGCATTATACCACAACGCCGAAAATCTTAACCAAATCGACCGTACCACTCCATAGAAAACATTATCTGAACTACGCTCATAAATATTTGTAAATATTTACTTCTCGATTCGGGACGCAACTATCAGCGATAAAGTAACGAAAACGATTTCGCCATCGAGAGTCACTTAATTTAATTAATATATAATAAGGACGGTATGTGTTGTCAGTTGAGATTTAATATTTGTAAAAATAACTAATTTGAGCAAGATTATCCTCCATTTCTATCTGATCACCCTATCGGAGTGTTTCATATCACTTTAACATAATTCAACGACATTTTATCCCCATTGCAGAGACACAGACTGCGCCGTCCTATCCATCTGCGCCTATAAAAGGCACATCGGTCAATCACACACCCGGTGCTGTACATCCGCCTCCGAGACACAATCCCGCTGAGGTGCCTCCATCAACCGGTAATAGCGTACCAACTGCGCATGTGCCAGTTTACCCCACGGCTCACCCTCCACAAAGAGTCGGCAACATGACACCGAGGGAAAAACTACCTAACATGCCCAACGACGAAGAGTGAGACATTCGGGTGATTGCAAGGATATTGCTGCTATTAGCTGGGTTTAGTTACAAGCACGCCTGACGTATGCCGTATGTTGCCGATGCCACCGTGTGAGTGCCGGGCGTTCAACGAGACGTATCGGAAACAGGAATAATCACACCTTCCAATGATTGAGTGGAATGTAAAATGGACGCACTTTTCGTATATGTGGAATGTGCGATCCCATTATCTGAACCTAGCTAAGATATATCACTGGCATTGTTAAATATATCACTGTATAAACAAATATGTCATCACATATTGACATATTTCCACAAGATTGTATGTATTCATCTCAAGTGTGAAGTTCTTTTCCCAAACATAATATGCATTTATATATACAGCGTATATGCGTTGTGGAAACTACATGTATGCAGACACTGGTGGAAATAGAAGAAATAAGTTCAAGTGACTTTAATGAAATCGAGTAATATGACGTCATCAGAATCTGGTATCGCCACGTTCTCCTTTTTGTGAATGTATAATGTCCGCTTCTTTGTCTATCCGGTCCCAGAATTCCGCGTCATGCTCATCGTTAGGTTTTCCTGTCCGACCTCTCTTCTGTTTTCCACTCCCATCCGATGTTTTGTCACGTGGTTCGGCATCACTCAGCTTCTTGCGTTTATATTGACGTCCCCTTTGCGAAGAAAGGATAAAAGATAGTTATGCACGGAATTAATGGCACATTCACATGACGGACAAGAAACTACCAGGTATGTTCCATGCGACTTACTTGAATGAAAAAAATAATACAGGAAAATATCCGATAGAAGCATCCACTGCTATTGTATCACAAGCGGGTGGTATGTGTTCACCTGGTGGTCATTGGTATCCGTTAAATAATCTCGAAGGGATACGTGTGTAAGCATCCACGCTCTATGATTCATCAATAGTATCGTCTGTATCAACAGCTGACTTAGTTCAAATGTGTCGTCTGTATCAACAGCTGACTTCGTAATTCCATTTTAGATGTGTTACGTTGGATTTACAAATGCACCCCAACCAAATTGAATCACATGCACCAAACTGGCAAGTTTGTGTAATTCCATTTGCAGCCCATGCACTCCTTGTGCTTCGATTTTGTCTAATTGTTACTTCACATGCCTGAATTTGAACATGAAAATTACAAAATCCTATCATCTATAGACTGACATCAAGCTGCAGTTGTTGGTAATTTCGAACTTGACACTCCCATAAGGTTGGAAAATGTCCAACTGATGGCCACTTCGGCCAAAATGTTTTACCAAAAGTAGGAAAATATGCAAACTAAATATTACCAACTAAATTGCTGGAAAAACAAACTATATATGAGAAGTTCAACCCATTGCTGATGTGAAATTTCCAATTATTATTGTGTTAGGTATTATATTTCCAACTGTTGAAAGTTTGGACCAAGGTTGGGTGTGTTGAGACACCAATCCCCCACCTCCACCACCCCATACCGGTTCCCCGCCCCTGTCGCCATGTCACACCGTGGGCGGTGCTTGTTCTTCTCGCCTATGGGATGTGGCACGAACCCACCGGCATTTGTCTAGATGCCATGTTATCTATACTAATAAAACTCAATAACAAAAATTCTGCTTATAGGCGACCAAACGGCTGGACCATCGGCGCTGAAAATGTGCATATATGGGTAATTTGACTCGGTAGAGTTATTATAGATAGGTACCGTTCGCCTCAGATTTCTCAAAAAGGCACTAATAGTTATTATTATATATATATTAGCTAGAGGCGACAATCGGTTGGTACCGTTGGATCATCGGAGCTGAATTTGTATTTACATAATAATTTGACCCGCGGAATGTTATTATATATGTCCCGTCGACCTCAGATGTCTTAAAAGGGGCACTCAGCATTAATTTAACTAAACAATTAAATATGTACCCAAAAGGTTTGCAATTTGGTCTGTGAAAATTGAAAGACGGTAGTAAATTAACCCGTAGCGTGTCCTTCGATAAATGCCGTTGACCTTTAGCTCAGACGACTTAAAGGGGCAAATAATTGAGCAATAAAGATCGCTTCTTATCAGCCTAGCAGATATGTAGGAATATCGGTTTAGATGGTTCACCTTATCAGTGGGTTGTCATGGGATAATCATGTGATATGCGCATTTGACCTCAGATCACTTAAAGTGGGGGGGGGCTAATAAAAAAGAGGGATTATTATCAGCCCAGATGATATGTGGGGAAAATTGGTGCACAAAAGTAAAATTACGCGGAGACTGTCAATGGATAAGAGCTGTTGACCCTAAATGACATAAAGAGGCACTAATGATTAGCAGATGACTAATAAATTACACATTCTTCACCCGAGAAACGCCGGGTACCCCAGCTAGTGCATGCGTTCATATAGTACACAAAACCTCCAACTCCAACAACGAGGCCACGTGGCATTTTCATAATATTTTATAATGCTATGAATTTCAAATACGAACTATAGGTTGTTCACCCGAATCAATTAACTCGAACCCGAACGACTAACAATGTTATGATTCAGCTCAATAATCGTCGTCTGAACAGTAACGTCCGCACGACTGTAATCTGTGCAGATATACAAGATGAGGGTACATTTGTGCTTGATATTGCATTGTGCACATGCCATAAATACACATTGCTCGTTTCGTATGCGTATAATATATGCCAAATATATGGGTACTTTTTGGCAGAGAGAATTTCATATCAAACCTGTAATTTTTTCTTAATGATTTTTGACAGTTTAGAATAAAATAAAAATCAAACATTTAGAAAATATTATTTAATAACATTTCCTCGAAACAAGCATTATATGCATGCCCAGCATAAAATGAAACATAGCGATGAGCCGATGACAAAACGGTCAATTAAGACAAGACACAAGTCAGGACCACTTCCAAAAGAAAACACAAAGGTTCTATATACACAGGTTCCTAACAATGTCATCACATGCTATAAAAAATTAATTTTTGTTCCAATTCTGCCAACAGGTATACGGAGGGTCATTTGTCAACATGGAAATGATCTAAGGTGTCATATACCGCTGTGCTTCCCTGCTTAATAAAACAACATCAGTGCTCATTTCTGCAAACAATTACGTTTGACTCTCTTAACTTCCACAATACAAATCGAATGAATAATACTCTATAATATTTACATAGCTCGGTTGTGTTACACTAAATCCTGTTCGGTGATTGGTCAACTGCCAATTTGTCACCAGTTTCATACCCCAATAACACATACAGTAACACGACGTCACAAATTGTCTATCTGATCTGACCTAATTACTAAAACTGGTCATTAGAATAATTGTGCGTGCTTTTCAAAGTTCAGTCTAATTTCATCTGAAGCCAGTTATCTATATCGATCACGTTATCGTTGCAAAGTGCTTGGATATTTTGGACTGACTTAATATGGTGCGTGGGCTTGATTTAAACATATTTTATTATCCCTCAGTCAATAAACAAAATACAAATAAAGATAATACAGTTGGTGACATGGATGAGAGGCGATAAAGGGGTCGGAGCACAAGTTACAGAACGTATGGAAGCTCCTATCCCTTATATGAACGGAGAATACTGATTCATTTCATTTGGAGCTCAAGATGAGTTATGTAGACATATTGGTCAAAAAGCTGAAGAAATTTCATTATTATTATGTTTTTTTTATATATATGTAGTATCAGTAAAATAATTCCAAATGTAAGGGGATGTAATTCTTAAAATGGAGCTTTGAGTCGGTTAAGTTTAGTTTAGTGTGGTTCACTGCATGTAGTCTTCACTAGAAATACAAATTGGCTTTTGTTGAGTTATTAAGTTTATAATAGGAGAATTTGACTGGCTGTATAACAAAATATAAAATAAAAAAAAATTAATCATTTAGTCATCATCAATCAATAATCAGTTAATCGCGCTGCTAAATCAATCGTGGATAATATTATTTGTTTTGTAATTTTTGACACTTATGTCTGCTTATCCAAATCTGCCTGTTGAATCTAAATAGGTTTGTCATATTAAATAAATATTCATTTTAGTCATAATCTAGATCAGATAGGCCGAAAAGCAGATCTTTAATATTTGCAATTCTGATATTGGCTCTATTTAACTTCTGAAATAAAACATGTTTGTCTGTTAGATATAGGGGGCATTTGAAAAAGTAATGTACAGCATCTTCACAGGGGTGACCACATTGACAATTCATAAATACTGAAATATGATTTTTAAATTTGTCAAAATTAAGATCGCTGCATGTATTTCGAAGCCTGCAATGATTAATATTGGCATTTCGGCGGCCAGAATAGTAATACAGTGGAGGTGGAATTGCTTCCATGGGTGCGGACTTGTACATACTTTCAAGGACCTTCATTTTAGTAGGTTTTTTTATTTTAGACGAAAGAGCATTCCAAGAGATAGCCATTTCAGGAAAGAGGGTACCTTCAAACTGTACTGTGTTATGTTTTAAAGTGCGAATTAGCATCTTATTACGGAATGCATAGTTTGTACTCTCGTTAACAAAAGCTGGAACTATATCTGTGAGAAAACTGGGGACCTCATTTGAGTCGGACATAATTTTATGACATATACGTATTTTGTGATATTTTCGTCTATTTTCTAATGGTGGCCACCCAACTTCAGTAAGGAGTCTGGTATCAGATACAGACCTAGTTAAACCCGACACAATTCTGGCCCCAGCGTGGGCTAATCTCACATTATCGGCAGATTGTGTGGAAATGTATATGGGGAAAATCATCTATATAATCATAATAGTCATAATCATAATCATCTAAAAAGCTATATAAATATAAGATATGAATGTAGCTGATGTGTGTGTGTGTTATTGTGGGATACGCAGCTCCGTGGTTGTTGGGCACGTTCGGTGAGAACCGCTTCGCGATCTACACAATATGCTCGACGGTCACAGCGCCGTATTCCACAGTAACACACACTCACTAATTTCATTTCTTTAATAATATTGAGGTGTCTCTTTACGCGGTTATAGACAGGATGATATAATTATACAATGTAACTTATCAAAAAGTACACATACGAGTCATTTAACCCGTTCTATACTGAATGGATTCACCCAGTCAGTTCACATGTGTACATCGGCATGGTCTATGATTTATTTCGAGGGGTGTTAAGGTGATAAACGCAGACAACAAATAAATATAAGTGTAGAAAGATACCTTTAACCCTTTACCCAACAGAACGGCCCTTTGCCAATGCATTCTCTTATATATGCGAGTCGACCATAGGTCGCCTCGCATATATAAGAGAATGCATTGGCTTAACATATTAAAAATGATAAAATTGTCAAAGAATGTAGAAAAATATTATAAACATTGTTAAAAAATATAAGAAAAACTTATAAAATTGTTATAGAATGTAAGAAAAAATGGTAAAAAGTGTTAAAAAAAAGAATTTTTTTAGGCCAATGCATTCTCTTATATATGCGAGGCGACCTATGGTCGACTCGCATATATAAGAGAATGCATTGGCATAGGGCATAACTGTAACCATCACAATGTGGTCAATGAACCGGTTCCAATGATATCCATATTTTAGGCTGTTGAAGCTTTATTTGGGCGTTTTTGGCCCTTTTGTTGGGTAAAGGGTTAAATTGAGCGATATTTTTAGATAATAAGTTCAACAAAACTACATATTTTAACATTTCTTATGGATAATTACTCATCAATGATGATGTTTTAGTACAGAAAGGGTCCAACATTCTCATTACAAATTATGGTTGGATTAGCTTACCTTATGCATGCATTCATCAGAAGGAGTAACACCAATGTGCCTATGATTCCGATAGCCACCATGCCGCTTATAAACCCCCATTCTTCATCTGGCAATAGATATTAACTTTGTTGTTTGATTGTTTTATTGCAAAAGTAACATAACAGTGAAACTAGCAAAACGTGTATGTACACACATTCGGATGTCACATTCATCATTTTTCATTTCAAATACATATGCATGTGTATATGTACAGCAGTAATTAAATTAGATAACACAATAATAGGTGATAAACTTAACATGTAGGATAATTACGTGTGTTCACCGATAACAACAAACGACTCCCATCATGTAGAATAGGACACCTTCATAAAGGCACACCTTAGGAATATGCATAGTTTTTTATGAGGCTTATGAGAGATAGCAGACCATGAAATTTCTCTCTCGTGGGATTTTTCAAAAAGTATTCAGCGATAAAATGTTTCCGATTTCATCCAACTGACTGCATATAATAACTAAATTGTATTCGTATCCTGAGTGTTCAGTTTATATACTTGGACATCAGAATATTTGCTTTTTTAAATATTATTCGAAACACTCAACTGGGTGTTCATGTGAAAAAAGCGTATTGTCTAGTTCAACGTAACCAATTGCACCAGCTTGGCATGGGTCATACCAGAAATTTCAATATCTTGAGAACTTTATGATATCGAAAAAATGATACATAATATATTGCTTAGTTAATACCTGTTCATGGATAATATAAGTAGGTGAGGGTCTCATCGCCAGATTACATGATTCGGGCAACTGTTGTGAATTGATATCTTGAGTCAGTTCATGTTTATCGCGAAATCGGCTCAAATAAGTCACATAATTCGTGTAATCTGGGCTTGGTTTTTTTCTTCGATGTCATAAAGTTCCCACTCAGAACTTCAATAATAATATCTCTATGAGGTAACCAGATAAGAAATTTAAGCTTGATATAGACAATCATTATTCTTAAATATGGAACATCTGCAGTGTCTCTTTGGTGGAATCATTTCAGAGATTGGTCAATTGGCCCACAACCGTTCGATTGTGTATAGAAAGTCATCAAAACTTCACCGATCAAAGAACAAATAACAGCTGGGCTAATGACACTGTGTCCGTTTTATATCATTTCAATATAGCTTCTTCTCGAGGTGTAAAAAAAAAATCTGATTTATGCAAAGTATAACAAGTAATGTTTTCTACTGTTTTAATACCAATAATATAATGCATGATGTCTTGACTGGGGACCTCTGCACAGTCTCCTCACGTGAAGCAGACCAAAATTTCCAATTTCGATAATTTCTATTTGCACACCAGCTTGGGTTGCAATCGTCCAAATGCTGGAAATATCCAACCTATCACCACTTACAGTGTATGATTGGAAATATCCTACCGATTGTCATTTCAAATTCTCAATTCGATTGAAAGTAGGAAATTATATAATTTCCCATTGTTGTGCACATTGTGGGAGAGACACCCCAGCCCACATGCCCATGCGATCAGAAGTCAATCATGCATGTCTCTTATTTCATTTCCAGAACAAGTATCTATTACATGACATTGTCGCAAATCCCATACATCATATCCTACTATATCATATTATTACCACTTTATAGGACGTTCTGTAAGCCATTAATACAGTTTTTCAGGGCGTTCAAAATAGCGTATTATTATTACTTCATAGGGCGTTCTCTAGGCCATTAGCACTGTTATACCGGGCGTTCGAAATGACGTAACACTCGGCATTTTTGCGGGCCGCGGGCCGATATTGGATCGTGCTTTTCAATAACAACCCGCGGCCCGCAGAAAATATGCGCAGCAGAATTACCTCCCTTCTCAATTTGCGCTTCCATTTTAGGCAAATCGCTAACGAAAAATGGGAACAGATTATCACTAATTTACTCATGTTTACAGTCGGATAATTCCTGTTTTTCGAAGGATTATTACCCCAAAGGTTAGTATACATAGTTATTTTGATATGCCAATGTCTCAATTTTCGCAAATCGTCCTCAATACTTGGTTGATTTATCATCTATATTCGATGCAATCAAATGTCACGTGATTAGGAACCAACCATGATAACCGGTGGTACATTCAATAACTGCACAAACCAGTATTTATCGAAATAAAGACATGTTAAAGTGAACGTTGAAGTGACACTCTTATTATTCTGTTGTGATTTGAAAATCAAAGTTGAAAGATTTATTGAATTGAAGAAAAAAGTTTTTATTGTTATCCCCCTCTTCCCCACCCCACAAAAATGCCCATACATTGGACTTTAATTGAAATAAACAATGTCATGAAGTCATTAACGGCCCAGTGAAATGTTATGAAGTCATTAACGGCCCTGTGATAATAATAGTAATAACATGATTTTCAAGGGCGTTATGGTTCAGTACCGGCCCTCCCGGAATGATTAACAGCCCTCGGGCTCCTCGGACTGTTAATCATTCCTGTCGGGCCGTTACTGAACCATAACGCCCTTAAAAATCATGTTATTGCTTCATTGTTACCAAAATACGCTGACCGCGGGCCGATAATGAAAAGCAACTGACCGGAAGTTAGATCTCCTTTATTACCACGCGAGTTACGTCACTTTGAAATACGTGTTTATTTCATGAAAATAATCGAAAGATGAACAGTGTAGTGGTTTTATGATTGGAAGTCACGCTATATCGTCGAATCATTGTCTCAAGCGTAAATATGCATTGATAACTTTCGTTGTCAAACTCTGATCGTTTGTCACTCGTCTTCAATGCTGATATTTGCTGTCCTAGTTTCGAGACTCCTTGTCTCCTGACAAGTCTGAATGAACATCCACTTGCACCAAGTGTAATGGCTGGGGCCACATTTCACCATAGCACAATTCACATGCAATATACATGATTGTTAACTTACGTGTACTCTTAACGTTTAATTGAGTTAGTGCTCATATTATATTAAATTAAAATGTTCTTGGAAATATATCTCTCTTAATCTACCTCATTATTCCACTGGCATTGGGTCAATTGTCCACATCTGTGGTAATAATAGTAATAACATGATCATATCGGGCATTATGGTTTATTGAGGGGCCTCTGGAATGATTAACAGCCCTCGGGCCTATTAGCGGCCCTCGACTTCGTCTCGAACCGCTAATAGGCCCTTGGGCTGTTAATCATTCCAGCCAGGCCGTTAATAAACCATAACGTCCTAAAAAATCATGTTATTGTTATAGTGTACCCCATACTCACCGTACCAAGGGCTGTTTGTGGAGCATCGGAGTGTAGTACCGATTCCATCATGCTCTGAAATGGTAGGGTTTAAGAATATAGCACACATATGTTATCGTTACCATCAAGTTTCGTTGGTGCTATTTGTAGGCAATTCTTGATGAGAAGTAAAACAGAAGTATGCATAAGATTGAACATTCAAAATGTACATGTACATGTCAATGGTTGTAATTTACCAGCCATTCGCCAGCAAGCATACATTGTGGGATTTTACAGCCACATCTTTTGTCGAAATAAAAATGCTTTCTTATAGACCATTGGCTGGTGCAATTCTATAATTTCTAACTATTCCTGATTAGTCTGTCAACCAACCAACCTGGCATTATTCCATACTACTTTTGTCAGTCTACTGGAGCAACTTATGTTATACTAAATGAGACGCAGTCACTATGCCAGACTTGGATAATTTGGGTATTGTGTGAGCATATAACAGATCAACTGAGTTAATAGACATGCACATACTTCATTGATTACCTTGATGCAATAATGACAGTTATGTTCTACCCATTGATAGTCACATTTATGTTTGAGACAGTTGCACGCTCTTTTTCCTTGCACACAATGATCTAGGCTTAAATGTTGTAGTTACATCAAGGCAAGTTTATTTACTTCAGTTTTATATTTCTCGAAGGTTCTTTCCGAAGGGTGCCGGAAGGAAGTTTTTCACCTCACCGTCCCATATGCAACATGCCGCAGCTTACTGTCATCTCCACTAATGCCCATGTGAGGTTACAGTGACATAAATATGGTGTTTTGCAGTTATGATATGTTTTAAACTCTTACAAATGTCAAATATGGGCACAAAAGTTCTTTAGTAAACAACGTGCATCAGTTTTAAATGCCTGATTTTGCCTCTCAGACCCACTCCTCCATACCTTCTTGCTAATTTGTATTACCCCCACCCCCCCCCCCCCCCACCCCCACCCGAGTCGAAGACTATAAAAACGTTCTGAAATGTATCACTCATCGAGATTTATCGGAATTGTTCATCAGTATAAAAGAAGTTCACATTTGGAGTTCAAATTGTGTGATAACCCGTTCATGACGGGCGCTGCGCTGGTGCAACATTAGAGACGCTGTGCCAATGCATTCTCTTATATACGCGAGTCGACAATAGGTCGCCTCGCATATATAAGAGAATACATTGGCCTAGCAATTATTTTGTATTTTTTTTATCAATTTTCATACATTCTTTAACAATTTTTATCATATTTTTATCAGTGTTTCTTACATTAACAATTTTTTATCATTTTTTATCCTTTTCTTACATTCTATAACAATTTTTATAATTTTTTCTTATATTCTTTAACAATTTCATCATTTTATATAATTTTTTTCTTACATTATTTTTTATAAATTTTTATCATTTTTTTTCGTACATTCTTTTAAAAAAATTATCATTATTTCTTACATTCTTTAACAATTTTTTTATCATTTTTCATTTGTTCTTACATTTTTTAACAATTATACAAAATAATATAAAATTTGTTAGGCCAATGTATTCGCTAATATATGCGAGGCGATCTATTGTCGACTCGCATATAAAGAGAATGCATTGGCACAGGGTTTTCGCAAGAATTCAGGACACTCCCGTGATGAAAGTGTTAATTGAGTCAATAGACTCGCGGACATTCGAGCTCGACAATCTATTTCCGAATGTCCATTAACCATGACAGAGCTTTCAATATTGCATTTGACTGAAGCGTAGCACATAAACAATTGAAGACAACCTTACCAATCACTCTTAGCCACACTGAATCGGTCGGCTTGAAATCATCGACTTCAGAGAATGCTATCACCATCGAACCATCCCTTGTCCGGGCAACATGCACATCTTTGCTGCACTGAATATCTGAAACCATAACAGTTCCAAGGTTCTTTGAGAAAATTCTAGTTCCTGTCTCATTGCAAAGAGACCCACCTAACCTCACGAGTTCTGCGAACACTTCCAGTCTATTCGCTTTCAGCTGGCATTCAATTCTGTCCCATTCCGGTTCTGACTTGAAGCCACTGAATCGTAAATATGCCTTCGAATCAAGCTGCTTCGCTTTCAGATTATCGTCCAAGTCAACAATTGAACTTTCTAAAAAATAAAGGGAGCAGTAAAATTATGTCACATAATTATCTCCGTCCATTAGCGGGTTTTATAACATTCCCATTATAACTATAACAATAGCCAGTTTGCGATACCCGTCCGATGGGAACGGGTACGGGTAAATCGGTGAACATCGTCAAGGTCTCTTGTGTACTTTCAATGCAGCTCACAAAGCGATAGCGATTTGGAACGGGTTGATGTGCCCTGTTGACCGGTAACCTTTCACTACGGTTTTCTCACTCAAAGGTTCATGAATTACATGAAATTTCAGTCAGCTATGCGTTAACCTATTTATTGCAAGATGTCATGAGCAAACATCATTGATAAAGTTGTCATTTTAAGCCAGGTTTTATGTTCAAATTCTCGAGGCGGCTTCTAGCACTTAGATAAATACGGAAGGCCGATCATTTCTCTGACAACTTTTTTCACGCGTTAATGACAGGTTGTCGTTAATAGAGTGAGTATATAGTGCTATATACACATTCTCGACCCATTGCAGGGACGCGACTATATATGGTCTCCGCGTAAGGAGGGTGTCCACGTTCGAATTTCTAACTACACCCCTTGAACCATATCAAATTCACAAGTTTGCGCGTAATTCCATTTGCACCCCCGGTTGGGTTTTGATTTCTCCCAACTGATCCCTCACAACCGCCTTGATTGTAGCGTATTCTAAATAAATCAGTACTCTTTTTGTCACTAGTGGGGGGGGGGGCATAATCCACTGGGTCGACCACGCAGTACAAGAAAATGTGCAGATCTGAGCCTGAAAAATCCTAATATCTTAATATCCAGTGGTCTAACGCCATGCAAATTAACCCAGATTTGTATATTCTTAAATTAATTATCAGTTTCTGACTGGCCACTGGGGAGGGACCGGGACACACCGGATCGACCATGGTTCGGCCCGGTGTGAGAAATGTTTGAAATCCTAGCATCCAGACTGGCATCAAGCTTTCCAATTGTTGTAAATTTTGAGACCTGACACGCCCCCCCCCCCCCCCCCCCCCCCGAAAGGTTGGAAAATTTCCAACAGTTTCTGATAGCCATTTCAGTCCAATTTGTTTACTAATACTAGGAAAATATGCAAATGTTGGTCTAAAAACTACAAATTCTCCAGTAATAATTTTTTGGAAAATCAAACTACGAGAACAATTTCAACCTATTGTTGGTGTGAAATTTCCAACAAATGTTGTTTCAGGTATATCACATTTCCAACATTTGACCAAAGTTGGGGGGCGAGACACCCCTGTCGTCACGTCCCTGTGTCAACCCTTTGTACAAGGGAATCAATATACCGTGGATTTATCTATGCATTGTACATTTGAATACAACCGTTTAGTTACTTTATCGTATATATATAGGTGGGGACTGATTTATCATTTTAATATATATTTACCATCTGAACGGACATGACGCATTTGAACCACAATACTTGTGTATATTGTAGCGGGGATAATATAGGTCGCTAAAGACACGATATACCTATACATACTCTACAAAATCTAAGCATAATCAGAACGAGTTTCAGCTGTTTTCTGTGTTTCGCACAGAACTGAAGGAAACGCTCTTTATTCAATACATTAAAATAAACAGACTACATTTTAACACCTTTTATGCTACCAAGTTTAATTTTTCAAACTACCACCGGGTTTAGATCCCGACAAAAATCTCAATTCTTGGGATAAATATTCCCTTGCCCCGACTTTCGATCTGTTGAGAGATTCCAAACCAAAGATTACTTAATATGACTAAATATTCCCTAACTAAAATAAAGCACAAATTCGGTCTTATATCTGACTGAAAGTACATGCACGACATTATTATACCCTGGGTCTAAAACAATACATTTTATACCGATTATTGGTTGGAAAATTTAAAGTAATTGTATATTTGAGCTATCATAATCTATTTTCTAAGTCTGAAAATTCCAACCGATTTATAGTCAACACTCGATCGATCTATGACTTGTAGAATCCAATTGTTGAAAATATTATCAAGATGAGTGAAAGAAAAGCACCAACCCCTTCCAACTGCCGCCGCGTCCTTGATGAAAGCAACTGATTATCATGAAGCCCGCCCATCTAATCGAAATACAAATTTCCAACAATCCATAACGGTAAGTATAACATCGGCCAATAAAGCGAATTCGAATACCAATCTATCTATATTATAATATCTTTTTGTTGCAGTTGGCTCACCATACATTACCAGTCGATGTGATGAATTATACCCGTAAAACAGTTTGCGATTACAAAACGTGTACCGGTACGGGTAGCTGCCCGTACGCGTACCCGTACCCGTACCGGTTTGAAATCGCAAACTCGCTATTATATGTAACTATAATATTTGGGAAAAAGTGTGTCTTGCATGTTCGCATATTCGCGGGATTCAACTACAGTTGATAGGTGTTATCTTGCTACAACATATGAAATCACTTCCAAAGACATTTGTGTGGTACCGGCTTGCGGGATATCCGAGAAAGTTGGAGAATCGCAAGCATGCACTGAGAAATCTGCTCTGATATATGTTATATCTAACTTCGATGATTCATCCACATATTATCACGTGTTCTCCTATTTAAGCACAGATGTCAGAAAAATAGTAACTATTTAATTTTTTTTATTAATTGTACACTGAAACTAAATTCACTCAACAAGACTACCCATGTAAAACTTTTTGATATGGCTATGACTATTCTACGGAAGCACAGTAGCGCCACAAATAAAATAATAATTACGGCGTTATAACGCCCTAATACGGCGTTTAAACGCCCAAATTACGGCGTTTAAACGCCCAAATTACGGCGTTATAACGCCCTAATACGGCGTTTAAACGCCCTAATACGGCGTTTAAACGCCCTAATTACGGCGATATAACGCCCTAATACGGCATTTAAACGCCCTAATTACGGCGTTATAACGCCCTTATACGGCGTTTAAACGCGCTAATACGGGCTCAATGATATACAACCGCGCCCCTCTGTATAGAGGCTATACCCCGGGAGGGTCCGGGGAGGGTTGCAGCAGAGGGGTCGTGGATGTGTCGGAAGCTGAATGTGGCACTTGGTATGGGCACCAAAAACACATAGAAACACTCTCCCGTTGGGAAAATTCACCCAAACAAAATGGGAGGGATCATGAAGAGCGTTTCTGATTTTGAATAGGTTTCTGGAAAGCCAATTGGTAGCCAGAAACCAGTTCGTTGTTTTCTTAATTACTCCCAATCTGATGGTGGTTGGGTGGAACATTTGGGTTCTGGTCGATCCGCAGATTCTCTACCCGACCCCAATTCCAAATCACTTAAGACCCCCGAGGAGGCACCGATAGGGGCATATTTCGAATAGGTTTCTGGAACGCGAATTGGGCGTCAGAAACCAGTTCGTCGTTCTCGCATTAACTCTCAATCTGTCCGTGGGAGGGGGTGGTCAATTTGGGTTCACGTCGATCCACAGTTTTGTCTACCCGATCCCCACTTCAAATCGCTTATGACCCCCGGGGAGGCACCGATAGGGTCGGATTTCGAATAGGTTTCTGGAATGCGAATAGGTTTCTGGAAATTGGGTGTCAGAAACCAGTTCGTTGTCGTTACAGTAACTCTCAATCTGTCCGCGGGAGGGGTGCAGGATTTGGGCTCGGGACAATTGGCTGCTCGCCTACCCGACCCCCACGTCAAATGAATTTTACCCCGAGGAGAGGGACTGGGGGGGGGCGGATTTCGAATAGGATTATGAATAGTACGCCAGAAACCAATTCGAAAATTATCGTAATGGCTGTCGTTATGTTGGCCGGGGAGGTGCACGACGGGTTTGCTATTCAATTTGGGCTCAAGAATATATAACTGCGCCCCTCTGTATATAGCCTATACTCACAGGAGGTTCCGGGGAGGGGTACCGTGTCTATGATGGTGCATGGGAGTACCATTCGGTGAATCGGTCGGTCAGGTGCATAGCGCACTATTGATATATTATCCAAAAGACATAAGTACCCATAGGTATCAAATTTCGTCGAAATCCGTCGAAATGCGCGATTTGACATTGAATTGACCATTTTGAAGGTCAAGGTTAGGTTGGGGTCGCGATTTGACCTGTCCAAAACACTCCCCGGACAAAAGTACCGATATGTATCAAATTTCGTCGAAATCCGTCGAAAGGCGCGATTTGACCTTGAATTAATCATTATGAAGGTCAAGGTCAGGTCGGGTTCACGATTTGACCCGTCCAAAACACTCCCCGGAAAAAGTATCCCTAGGTATCAAATTTCGTCGAAATCCGCCGAAAGGCGCGATTTGACCTTGAATTGATCATTTTGAAGGTCAAGGTCAGGTCGGGGTCACGATTTGACCCGTCCAAAACACTCCCCGGAAAAAGTACCCCTAGTTATCAAATTTCGTCGAAATCCGTCGAAAGGCGTGATTTGACTTTGAATTGATCATTTTGAAGGTCAAGGTCGGGGTCACGATTTGACCCGTCCAAAACACTCCCCGGACAAAAGTACCTCTAGGTATCAAATTTCGTCGAAATCCGTCCGGCAGTTTTCCCGGCCATTGCTTACAAACAAACAAACAAACAGACATATATCAATAATGCGTTATGCACCTGACCGACTGAGTGATCGACCGGGACTCATGAGCACCATGGAGACACGCCGTTACAAACTTCGTGTCCGCATTTTATTCAGACACCCCCCCCCCCCCACACACACACACACACACTGCATATTTCTAGTAGATATATGGATATATATCAATAATGCGCTATGCACCAGACCAACCGATTCCCCAAATGGTACTCCCAGGCACCATCATAGAAGGGTATTACCACATCCGTGTTTCACATTCTCCCCAGACCCCGACACGGCTATATATCTCGGCGAAATATAGATATCAATAATGCGCTATGCACCTGACCGACTGAGTGACCGACCGGGACTCTTGTACACCATGGAGACACGCCGCTACAAACTCCGTGTCCGACTTTTATTGACCCCCCCCCCCCCCACACACTGCATATTTCTCGTACAAATATGAATAATATATCAATAATGCACCTGACCGACCGATTCACCAAATGGTATTCCCATGCACCATCATAGACACGGTACCCCTCCCCGGAACCTCCTGTGAGTATAGGCTATATACAGAGGGGCGCAGTTATATATGCTTGAGCCCAAATTGAACA
This sequence comes from Siphonodentalium dalli, assembly GCA_032622095.1. Taxonomy (NCBI): domain Eukaryota; kingdom Metazoa; phylum Mollusca; class Scaphopoda; order Gadilida; family Siphonodentaliidae; genus Siphonodentalium; species Siphonodentalium dalli. Next base: position 239,663,321 of record CP136061.1, on the reverse strand, counting down.
GCAAACCCGTCGTGCACCTCCCCGGCCAACATAACGACAGCCATTACGATAATTTGCGAATTGGTTTCTGGCGTACTATTCAGAATCCTATTCGAAATTCGCCCCTCCCGGTCCCATCTCCTCGGGGTAAAATTCATTTGACGTGGGTGTCGGGTAGGCGAGCAGCCAATTGTCCCGAGCCCAAATCCTGCACCCCCTCCCGCGGACAGATTGAGAGTTACGGTAACGACAACGAACTGGTTTCTGACACCCAATTCGCGTTCCAGAAACCTATTCGCATTCCAGAAACCTATTCGAAATCCGCCCCTGTCGGTCATAAGCGATTTGAAGTGGGGATCGGGTAGATAAACTGCGGATCGACGTGAACCCAAATTGACCACCCCCTCACACGGACAGATTGAGAGGTAATGCGAGAACGACGAACTGGTTTCTGACGCCCAATTCGCGTTCCAGAAACCTATTCGAAATATGCCCCTATCGGTGCCTCCCCGGGATCATAAGTGATTTGGAATGGGGGTCGGGTAGAGAATCTGCTGATCGACCAGAACCCAATTTCCCACCCCTACCACCATCAGATTGGGAGTAATTAAGAAAACCTATTCAAAATCAGAAACGCTCTTCATGGTCCCTCCCATTTTGTTTGGGTGAATTTTCCCAACGGGAGAGTGTTTCTATGTGTTTTGGTTCCCATACCAAGTGCCACATTCAGCTTCCGACACATCCACGACCCCTCTGTTGCACCCCTCCCCGGACCCTCCCGGTGGTATAGCCTCTATACAGAGGGGCGCGGTTGTATATCCTTGAGCCCGTATTAGGGCGTTTAAACGCCGTATTAGGGCGTTATAACGCCGTAATTAGGGCGTTTAAACGCCGTAATTAGGGCATTTAAACGTCGTATTTGGGCGTTTAAACGCCGTATTAGGGCGCTATATCGCCGTAATTAGGGCGTTTAAACGCCGTATTAGGGCGTTTAAACGCCGTAATTAGGGCGTTTAAATGCCGTATTAGGGCGTTATATCGCCGTAATTAAGGCGTTTAAACGCCGCGTATTAGTATAACGCCGTAATTAAGGCGTTTAAACGCCGTATTAGGGCGTTATAACGCCGTAATTGTTATTTTATTTGTGGCGCTACTGTGCTTCCGTACTATTCATCCCTAAATACCACAATTGTTTGACGATCTAATCCAAATCGTCGGATCACACGCAGTGAGATTTCCCCGGATCAAGTCAGATCATTGCCGAGATGTGCCGAATTAACGACGACGGCCTGGGGACTCGTTTGCATTTGAATGTCGGTTTATACCTCACATTAATTTAAAATTCATTTGATCTCAAATCACCTTATATACTGGTATACTTGAGTGTGTCTATGCGGGTATGTATTTACATGAACATTTATTAATTCAACAATAATGTGTATCTGAATATAACACATGCATAATTATGTGAGTGTTGTTGTTCTGGTCACTCTTGTTTTGTCGAAGGCTGATTTCAAATGTATTTATTATATGCGCCGAAGCGCAAATATTTAACCCGAAGCGCGTAGTTATTTACCTTATACCTGTAGGTGTAAATAATAGGGGGTAATTGCCTTTGAGCACAAATATGATGAACCGTAAATAATTTGAGCTGAGGTACAAACGGTTTACGATTAAGAACAAATCATTTGCACCGAAGTGCAAATAAAAATTAATTGGTAATGATTCCATTGTTCATGCCGTAACTCTCTACTCTGGCTACGCCAGAACAAAGTGCACCACACATAATATGAGACCGATTAACTTATTCAGAATATTAGCGAAGTAAGGTAGTGTTAGGCGGTTATATTAAAGTCATATGTGTGCAATTAAGGATTACATGTGAAAACATGTCTTCCATAATATATGGCTCCACTCCTTCTGTAATTTGACAAATATCTCCAAATATTTCAGAGTGGAAATCGAAACCAAATGAAGTATACTAAATAATATTTCAACGAGTATACCTTACTCTGGGAATTTATTTAATCAACAACTTTTAAAACTAAAAGAGCTGCTTATTTATCTGCACCCAAATTTAGTTTTGCTCCGCCATTAGGATCTACACGTACATGTAGCATGATGCTTTTCTTTGAAAATACATGACATACCTTCGACACACTCATGGGTGATCAAGCTGAACTTTCTCTGGGACACGTTAAACAAGCAATCATCTGGAAATACGGTCCTGTCAGCAATGTTGAGGAAGGAGCATGATTTCTGGCCTGAACAGTTCTTAAAAACAGCTAATCTCTCGGTTTGTGAGTACGAAAACGCACATTTTGGGACTGTTTCTTCCAACGACGCACATTCTGCTCCAGCACAGTCAGATGAACCATAACAGACTTCTCCAATCGATATTTTGTGCCCTTCAGCACACAATATGTCACATGATTCACTGGAGCATAACGCAAATTTACTGCCATCTCTGATGCCACATGCCTTGGGTTCTGGAACTATTGAAAGAACAGTGAATAAATAATGCAGTGTATGTCCAATCCCCGAGATTTCTGTTTTTGGCTTGGAATCACAATATGGACCCTGTGCCAATGCATTCTCTTATATATGCGAGTCGACCATAGGTCGCCTCGCATATATAAGAGAATGCATTGGCCTAGGGTGCACCACTTGGGAATCTTAAAGATCCACGCTCCGATTTGTCACCAAATTAGTATTTCCTAAAGAAATTTTCAGCTTGCAGGCAAATTTAAGGAATAATAAAAATACCATATATCACAATCATGTGTATGATACAATATCGCGAAAATTCACACACAAAAAACTTCCATCAGTATTACGCTGAAAACGATTACAACATATTATAGTCGAGAACGCTGTTTATTATCTACAGCTTTTGGAATCGAAAACATGGATGTTTTTTATGAGAGACAATCATTGAACAAATTTAAAGCGTGTTAAAACGCCCCCTTTCGAATTTATAAATCTGATCATCAAAACCTCCCATAAGTGGACTCACTCGCACGATTTAATTATCTTATGGTACTGAAAACCACAGGTCCCCAATGTGGATACTCGCGGTGGTGTTGTCGCACCATGGGACATGTGTTGAAAACGTACGAGTTGTAGCTTTATTGTGTCAAATCGGACCGTATATATACAATACAATTGACTCTTTTATTTAACAAATATTTTCACTAATCGTGGCCCCACTGATGATGCGGATTCTGTAAATTTCTCTGACCTTTTTGTTGTCGGTTGCATTATGGATTACCAGACATGGTTGTGGAAATGTGCATATAGGTAACGGCTATGTTATAGTGTTAGTTGATTATGAGTATTATTTTGTGTATGTGTGTACATGTTTAGTGTGCGCTTGGTGAGAAAGCATGTGCAAACATTTTTAAAATAGAACATGCCAAACTAAAGTTATGAACTATTTAAACACCTGGTCCATACACCACGTATGATATATGTTCGCAAAGGGCGCATACATAAATTCGTTCCAATTGGTTGAAAGATTCGTTGCCAAACATGCAACGGTCATTGCATTGATACACCAAAACCACATACCCGTTGACAAAAAAGTGACGAACGCCTTGAAGATTGACATGTTATTATGTTGACGCGCTGTCAGATCGCACAAATGCACTAAACTTTTAGTTTCTCGGTTCTCTTATACGACATTTGGATTGTTTTCGGCTGGCATGTATCTTTTCTTTGTTATTTTTTATAATTTCTATTGAAATAGAGGTCTGACTAGTGCATGAAATAGCATACAGAATAATAATCAGGTCAAATTTGTCGATCTTCGCCCATGGTTCACGTACGCAAATACCGAGTACGTTTCTAATCACATTTAGTCCATCCAAGTACGCAAATACCGAGTACGTTTTTAATTTGCATTTAGCCCATCACCTCCTACGAAAGGGCCAAATATTCTTTCCAATATGCACCTTAATAGTGTGTATTAACCTTTAACGGAATCCTATACATATCCAGTAGTTTGGTAGATGTCGTAAATAGTATATTTTCCTCTCGCATATTAGCTTTTCCTCGCTTTATCCCAATTCCTAAGCGGTAATATAATTCACCGCTTCGTGCGTGCGGGATGATTAGATTCAACATTCGGGTACATTTGTTATCTGGTGGCTTGGCATAAAGGTCAGTGAAAATATATATACCTGATAACACCACACACATTGCATGTATCTAGAATTTAGATTCTAGCCTAGACATGCACATGGATACATGGAAGCATACTTTACACGTGTGCAGTGCAGTTCTACCTAAGATACACACACACACACACATATATATATATATATATATATATATATATATATATATATATATATATATATATATATATATATCCATCTGATAACACCACATACATTGCATGTATCTAGAAATTAGATTCTAGCCTAGGCATGCACATGGATACATGGAGGCATACACGTGTGTAGTTCTACCTAGGATACATATATATTGAGCACACAATGGAAAGAGAGAGCCCCATGCTATTGTTTGTTCTTGTGTTCTTCTTCTTCGGAGTATACTTTGCATTGGTCCTTGTCAGTACAGTTATTTGCCTGTTGATATGTGTCTGCACAGCGGCCACCATTGTATTACCTTCTACACAGGGGCATCTCTTCGAGAAAGTACAAGTGGGTGTTTGTCGTGAGCCAATTCTCGAGTATGTTTGTGATCGACACCACTGTTTTATTCTACCTGCTGCTGGAGAAATTAAATGTGAAAATTTATATACACATATAGAGTTGGGCAACACAGCGACAGCACTGGCAAAAATCATTATAATGTACTGCTTCGTCGCCAGACCAGTTGTGGACACTGTAGTTAGATGTGTATTGGTGGTATTTGTGCTAGTGATTGTGGTAGCATATATCGATTTAACAAATTTTACATTTCCAGAAACCAGTAACAACACGTTTGCAGATATTCCAGAACAGTTAATAGTTAATAAGAACATTTCGATGGACTTTGTTGGTTTCGTGGTTATTGGTATTGCATCTGCATTGTTGTCCACGGAAATGAAAATAGTCGATTATATATCAGGGAAGGCTGCCCGTCTCTGCATTCTAATGTTCACCCTTGTAACATATGTATCTTGGTGCCATAAACTTAACATTATATATACATACAATATATTAGTCGCATTCTTAATACTGATGTGGTCGTGTATTACAACTAACCACCTGGAGGTATTTACCAAATACGGAAGAGTACTCCGACGCGAAAAGGATTACATGTTCATGGGATTTACCTCAACATTTCACTTCATCCTGTTTGTTTTCAAACAAATACAGAAATTACCACACTCTGGCATAGTGATATATGGATGTCCGTGCTGTTCGTTCTATGGCCAAATTATGTTAAAATGGGGCGCTTAACATTTTACGGCCAGTTCGTACCACATTACTTATGGGTTGCGAACTACTGGTTAGCGCAAACGTATGTCACTATCATACCCGTGACATACATTGTTGATGTATTGTGGATACTTTATTTGACAATTGCTCCTTATATGAGAAAGTTTGTTGCTGGGTCAGTCTTTCCGGCAGCTCTAAATCGCTCTTTATTTCAAGCTGGTAAGATTATCGCATAGCCCATGTAGTATGATGTACCGTAAGTGATATACGTTTAAGTGGTATCTGTTGAATAGTAAGCGAGACTATTGACTTTGATTGTGGCATCGATCAATAGCCCTGATTGCTGTTCAGAGGACACCATCCAGGGAAAATAGCGTTCGATTTTCCACCCCAATTTCTGGGAGAGGGGGGTACCCATAAGTGAGTCAGCACTTGTCCTCCAATCCCATTGTCTGTATATACAATGTTTGTGTCATATATAATATGTTACATAAATTAGACAAATAAATATGTTTAAACTAACTAAACCCCAATATGCAGTCAATGTGGCTTTTGTTATATGTGACATAATTCCCGTTTCGCGCCAACCGTCAACAGGCGGATAAATAGTTCGACAATTCATGACAATTCTGTCATCGCGCCAAAATTATGACCTCGCGCCAATTTGTGACGTCAGCAGGGGTGCGATAATTGGAAGACTTTAGCCCGGGAAATAGTTCGCCGAAATATGGGTTCGCGCCAGGATCGTGACAATTCAGGCATCGCGCCAAATTTTGACCTCGCGCCAGATTGTTACAGGCGGGCGATAGTTCGAATACTAATGCATAACCCGGGTGCCAGTTAGCTCGGCATTGGAAATAGTAAAAATTAACAATATCTTACATTTTCCGAAAATATCTGGCAAGAATCAATGTAATGCATGCATGTATTGATTAGTGGTATTTCGCTGCTCTAAGAAGCGATAAAACAAACGAAGGCACATACTCAGCAATTCCATAATTTGTCACGAAAACGAATTTCATGATAATGTGCAATCTTTCCAAATATGTGACCGGACATGTAGCTCCTTATACATGTTATATTAGACTGACAGGTTAACAATATTGAATTGGTCAAGTTCGCATGTTTCTTGTATCTAAGGTGCCCATAATCTCGTGAGCGTTGATTTTGGCCATTGTGGGGTACCTCATGCAGGGTCTCCGAAACGATGATTACCCAAATGAATATATCCAGTTCCTGTTTACCACAGTCAACGTAGATTCGAGTACTAACATATAGTAACCTGTGCACTTGGATATGTTTAACATACCGGAAGAGGGGTCCTACTAAAACCCGACCGCACCCGACCGCACCCGACCGCACCCGACCGCACCCGACCGCACCCTACCGGACCGCCCCAGGGGTCCGAGCGAGATGGGGTTTGCACTATCGTGTAGAATGGACCCGAATGTACCAAAGTTCCAATCCCCAAGTCGATAGCTCGAGCGGACACGGCACTGTTAACCCCTGACTGGCGGCGTTTCCGCCAGGTACGGGAAATCCAAAAAGGCGCCGACCGCACCTCCCCTGACTGCCTGACTACGGAAATGGACATTATATCATGAAGTGAATAACCATATGCATCCATGGGCGATCGGACAAGTCGCTAGCTGCAGCGGAAGTGAATAAATTAACCTATACGCTGCTGCCGAATTCGCTATAAATGTACGCAAAAACGCCGAAATTAACACCCGCCTACCGGACCGCCCCTAGGGGTGCGAGCGAGATGGGGTTTGCACTATCGTGTAGAATGGACCCGAATGTACCAAAGTTCCAATCCCCAAGTCGATAGCTCGAGCGGACACGGCACTGTTAAAGACACGGTTGGCCTTGGCGGTGGGTATCCTGTGAAAATATCTCAACCCGTTAAAAACCGCCACAAAAAGAAAGAACGTCAAAATACAGATAGACTTTGTCCGTATACAAATAAGAAATATCGCATAAACAGTATGTTATGGTCATATGATTGACCATTGTTATCTAAACAAAAGCATAAAAAGTTACTTTTCTGGTGTTTGTTTATATTATGATGGTAAACATAAAGAGCGTTCTTTGTTGGTGAATGCCTGATATGGAACTAGTAAAGAGCGTTTATGTCATTTGTGTGTGATTAGCCAGTAGCATTGTGCTGTCTTCTGTAACACAACCAGGCTCTTGCTTAGGTAAAATATAGTAGGTCTTTATGATAACATGCTGGACATTATATCATGAGGTGAATACCCATATGCATCCATGGGCGATCGGACAATTCGCTAGCTGCAGCGGAAGTGAATACATTAACCCATACGCTGCTGCCAAATTCGCTATAAATGTACGCAAAAACGCCGAAATTAACACCAGCCGACCGGACCGCCCCTAGGTGTCCGAGCGGGATGGGGTTTACACTATCGTGTAGAATAGATCCGAATGTACCAAAGTTCCAATCCCCAAGTCGATAGCTCGAGCGGACACGACACTGTTAACCCGTGACTGGCGGCCGTTTCCGCCAGGTACGGGAAATCCAAAAAGGCGCCGACCGCACCTCCCCTGACTTCCTGACCACGGAAATGGACATTATATCATGAGGTGAATACCCATATGCATCCATGGGCGATCGGACAATTCGCTAGCTGCAGCGGAAGTGAATACATTAACCCATACGCTGCTGCCAAATTCGCTATAAATGTACGCAAAAACGCCGAAATTAACACCAGCCGACCGGACCGCCCCTAGGTGTCCGAGCGGGATGGGGTTTACACTATCGTGTAGAATAGATCCGAATGTACCAAAGTTCCAATCCCCAAGTCGATAGCTCGAGCGGACACGGCACTGTTAACCCCTGACTGGCGGCCGTTTCCGCCAGGTACGGGTTAAAGGCAAGTGCGGCCTTTATTGTCGATAATATTCATATTTGTTCCAAACACCGTAAACAGAAAAACATTAAAACGCATACAGTTCCGTTCATACCATGACCATCGCGTAAACAGCATTCGGGTCCATTCTACACGATAGTGCAAACCCCATCTCGCTCGGATCCCTAGGGGCGGTCCGGTCGGCGGGTGTTAATTTCGGCGTTTTTGCGTACATTTATAGCGAATTTGGCAGCAGCGTATGGGTTAATTTATTCACTTCCGCTGCAGCTAGCGACTTCGATCGCCCATGGATGCATATGGGTATTCACTTCATGATATAATGTCCATTTCCGTGGTCAGGCAGTCAGGGGAGGTGCGGTCGGCGCCTATCTGGATTTCCCGTACCTGGCGGAAACGACCGCCAGTCAGGGGTTAACAGTGCCGTGTCCGCTCGAGCTATCGACTTGGGGGTTGGAACTTTGGTACATTCGGGTCCATTCTACACGATAGTGCAAACCCCATCTCGCTCGGATCCCTAGGGGCGGTCCGGTCGACGGGTGTTAATTTCGGCGTTTTTGCGTACATTTATAGCGAATTTGGCAGCAGCGTATGGGTTAATTTATTCACTTCCGCTGCAGCTAGCGACTTCGATCGCCCATGGATGCATATGGGTATTCACTTCATGATATAATGTCCATTTCCGTGGTCAGGCAGTCAGGGGAGGTGCGGTCGGCGCCTTTCTGGATTTCCCTTACCTGGCGGAAACGGCCGCCAGTCCGGGGTTAACAGTGCCGTGTCCACTCGAGCTATTGACTTGGAGATTGGAACATTGGTACATTCGGGTCCATTCTACACGATAGTGCAAACCCCATCTCGCTCGGACCCATAGGGGCGGTCCGGTCGGCGGGTGTTAATTTCGGCGTTTTTGCGTACATTTATAGCGAATTTGGCAGCAGCGTATGGGTTAATTTATTCACTTCCGCTGCAGCTAGCGACTTCGATCGCCCATGGATGCATATGGGTATTCACTTCATGATATAATGTCCATTTCCGTGGTCAGGCAGTCATGGGAGGTGCGGTCGGCGCCTTTTTGGATTTCCCGCACCTGGCGGAAACGGCCGCCAGTCAGGAGTTAACAGTGCCGTGTCCGCTCGAGCTATCGACTTGGAGATTGGAACTTTGGTACATTCGGGTCCATTCTACACGATAGTGCAAACCCCATCTCGCTCGGACCCCTAGGGGCGGTCCGGTCGGCGGGTGTTAATTTCGGCGTTTTTGCGTACATTTATAGCGAATTTGGCAGCAGCGTATGGGTTAATTTATTCACTTCCGCTGCAGCTAGCGACTTGTCCGATCGCCCATGGCTGCATATGGGTATTCACTTCATGATATAATGTCCATTTCCGTGGTCAGGCAGTCATGGGAGGTGCGGTCGGTGCCTTTTTGGATTTCACGTACCTGGCGGAAACCGCCGCCAGTCAGGGGTTAACAGTGCCGTGTCCGCTCGAGCTATCGACTTGGGGATTGGAACTTTGGTATATTCGGGTCCATTCTACACGATAGTGCAAACCCCATCTCGCTCGGACCCCTAGGGGCGGTCCGGTCGGGTGCGGTCGGGTCCGGTCGGGTGCGGTCGGGTGCGGTCGGGTTTTAGTAGGACCGCGGAAGAGTAATACATTTATTCATTCGATTTCATGAATATGGTAGCACGTGTTGGTAGCCATATTCTCATTTTATTATTACATGTAGTCAATGTTGCTCATTTGTTTAATTCATAGGAACGAGCCGGCATGAATCCAGATCGGTACATAATAGAAAGTCGGTTAGAAGGGATTCTGTCAACTCCAGATCAGCTTCAATAATTCTCTCTGCCTTGTGGACCGCAAAAGACACTATCGGCGCGTTTTTGGCAAACAAAATTGAAATTATTCTTGTTGGTAGCATCGCAAGTGGAACGGGAATTTACGGTAGCGATGTAGATTTCATGATTGTTCTGAAGAATTTAGTCATCGAAGAATCTGCTTTGATTTATAACCGACACCTTCCATCCTATCTACGAATACCGTGGGAGGCAGTGAATGTACATGTAGGATGGCGTGACGACTTACGACACATATTGACAGAGGAGAATTTCGAGGCATACGTTCGAGCGGATCCTATTCGTGATTTCGATTGGCGTTTGTTCGGATTATCTTCATCTTTCGTTCTATTTGCCAGTTGTTCCAGAGTTGGAAGAACAACGGATGGTATGGCTAGTATTTTTCTTGGTGGACCTTATGACTACGTTCCACAATTGCGACTGAGTGAGTTCCCCAGTGTTGCACATCCATTTATAACCCGGCGCCGCTATTGGCCGCCTAATGAAGTTATCGCATCCATCATGCACACATGTGATTTCCACGTCACTGCCAGGCCTTGTCCGATCGATACAAATAGGGAATACGACTTTTGTCTCTCTTTCGCTTTGGCTGAAGTGAAAATAGCCGAAGCAATGACTTCCGAACAGAAGAGATGTTTGATTGAATTAAAACGACTGAGACCACGACTGAATGGCGATTGTGATAGATTGACATCATATCATATCAAAAGTCTGGCGCTCTGGTTTTTTGAAGAGCAGAAAATAACAGCGTTCAAGAAGAAAACCATTAACAAACTTATTGTAAAAATGTTGTTAAAACTCAGCAGGTATTTTCGGTCAGGACACTTGCCACATTATTTTGTTCCCGATGCGAATCTGTTGACAGGAATACCGAGAAGTGAGCTCCGTGAAATTTCTAGACGAACACATCTTCTCATCAGTGAGTTATAAGCACTTTCACACCACCAAATCAAACAGCCTGATCTGTATCGTCAACTCTGATATGACCACTCAATTCAATTAGTTTATTCTGATCGTCAAGTTGAAACATTACATAGATATATGGGTATAATATACAATATATTTCAGTGCAGGTATACATACATGCATAAATTATATACGGCATAATAATAGAAGATATAAATGTTGGTCGACATTCGGTTGTTTCAGTTCGCCAGGCGGGGTGGTACTAAGTCTTTTCTATAAATATTTATAGGACCTTATGGCTTCATAACAATGATAGATTTTTGACTGTCTTTTTGTTTCGGGAGTTGAAAAGAGCGTCTATAGTTTATAAATGTTTGGTCTCTGGTCGTGTAGCATTATTTCAGGCATTTTATTCAAAGTTCATTAAGTTATAGACTAGTGAGATGTTGTCCACTATAGTATGCTCTGGAACGACAATCGGAAGTTTATGAAACGTGCATGTCACACAAAGTTAATTATCGCCATTTTATGCGACCGCCGCACTTGCCTTTTCGCTATTTTCTACGACAATTTCAGTCAGTATTTGTAGATTCTATAAATTTCGTACAAATTATATAACATACAGATACCCTGAGATGTTGGCATATATATGAAAAGCACTTCGAATAAACTACTCGATTTAGGGTGCACATTATTTCAAACATGACCAACCCTTATAAAACATGCGTTTTTATATTGCACGATATATATAGCACCCTAGCACCTAACATGGAAGTGAAGCGTGATTATTTGTTAAAGGAGCACATGAATCTCAAGCATGATGATTGTACTTGTATATGCTTTAATATATACATATAGTTTGTGACTTACTAAAGTGGAATAGAACATAAATTCCTGTTACCAGAACTCATGTCATTGTCAAATGCATCGTAGGGAAAAAGGGAACCTAATTATGAGGCGCTAAATGTCACCATTATAAGATTTTCAGAGGTATACATAGATTACAGATATGTATTCATCGAATTATATTTCATCACCGGGTATTTGTAAACAGTAAGTTTTTGCTATTTTGAAGTGTGTGTGGTGCATGCCACTTTAACTGTCACTCGGCAGCTGCTTCGAAAGAATTCAGAAATTGCATTAGTCACGGCGGTGTTTCAGATTAAACCAACGCATTTTGTGAATTATCGACTACAGAATTCAAATCACCGTCCATAAATAATAGCGACCTAAAGGGGCACACTTTCAAGCTTCACATTTAACCTAGTAATTGTACCACGTTCTCGTGTCGGTGTGATCAAACTGTAGGTTGATCTTATACCTAAATGCGGACTTTATATGCCACTAAAAGCCGAGTGAAGATAATCGTCGCATCTTACGAAAGGAAGCACACCGTGAGCTATATACTTCTATATAGTTATGTTTCTTATATTGTACACACCAGTGAGTTACGACACACACAACGATGAATCACGTTTTCCTCTATCAAGTTACGACATTTCTAGTCTTCTATCGTTAACATATTGCCGCGAAAGGTTACATATATATATATATATATATAGCAAAACAAATAGTTAACGTTTAACTTTCATCCGGTTTGTCAAAGATGAGTTTTTGGGATCAAGACATTTTACTGACAAATTGAACATACACCCGATTTTAACACCCCAAAAATTACTATTTCTTTGGCTTCGGTGGTGAAGCATATTTAATTTTGGTCCAGGAATCCACCCTTCAAGAATCAGAGCTATTATATTTTGATTTTTAAGTATATTTTGTGCATGCATTCTGTATTTGGTGATCCCTGGTTCGACATGGAATTTCCCAACACATGTTATCATGAATTTTGTCTTTTATTCCGAGGATCATTTCCGATCATCAAATCCACCCCTAACGGTGACCTTGTGTGACTTCCCAAGTCTTATTGCGCGTCACCCGCGTATGCGCTATATTTCCGGTGGAATATTTGCTAGGCTGACATAAAATAAATGTGGATAAAATAAATATATTTAACCCTTTACCCAACAAACCGACCAAAACCGGCCAAATAAAGCTTCAACAGCCTAAATTATCTTCGGTCTGTCTCAATAGAACCATACAAATATGGATATCATTGGAACCGGCTCCTTGACCACATTGTGATAGTTACAGTTATGCCCTTTGCCAATGCATTCTCTTATATATGCGAGTCGACCATAGGTCGCCTCGCATATATAAGAGAATGCATTGGCCTAAAAAAAATCTTTTTTAAACACTTTTTACCATTTTTTCTTACATTCTTTAACAATTTTATAATTTTTAATGTGTTAAGCCAATGCATTCTCTTATATATGCGAGGCGACCTATGGTCGACTCGCATATATAAGAGAATGCATTGGCACAGGGCCCTTCTGTTGGGTAAAGGGTTAAAAAATCAACATACAATAGCTCTCAACTCTGGAGGGGTCACAACTCAAAGTGTTCACCCGAAGCCGAATACATAGTAATTTAGGGTGTTAACCCTTCCATGTCTGGAGCTTCCTGAAATTTTGCGAAAAACCTGTGCCAATGCATTCTGTTATATAAGCGAGTCTTCCATATAGGGAGTCTCGCATATACAGGAGAATCCAATTGCCAAACAAATTTACCTTAGCATTGCACAAGCCAGTGCTTTCTCTTAAATGTGAGAGGCTCCCAATGTGAGAATCGCATATATAAGAATGTACTGGCACATGATACTTAATGCTTCACCAGCGAAGCTCCAGTAATGAAATGGTTAGATCGGACAGGGAATCTTTAACAACTTCCTGGTTTTACAGTTTGTGTTATCTTCATTCTCTGATATGTTTAGACTATACCAGTGACATTTATAGTCTATATTGGTATTTTAGTATTTTACCCGAGGTGCATGTGAATCGTATATGTATGCGATTACCTTACTCCCTCAGTTGTAAATTTTATACGAACATCCATCGATGAGGACTGAGGTTGACTATGCGACATTCATTATTTATTATATTATATCGAACATTTGTGCCAATTCTCACACAATTTCTGAGTCTGATTTTGTCACATTTTTATTTACCTTGAATTTTGGAAATCGGTCTCAGATTTTACAATTTACGGCAATATTTTGACGATGGCAGGGGAGCACAACTATGTTATTAGTTACATCTAACAGCATTTCTTCATGATTCATTTCTATAAATACGTCATTAGCAAAGACATTATTGGCGAAATTTTAGAAGTCAACTTGTTTAACTTCGATTAACCGGAAAAGGAAATTATAAATAACGTCCACTGGCATTGCCAAATTAGAACTAGACGTAGCCGCTTGCCAACTAAACGGACAAACTATGAAATACATTGGCTTGATATCATCGGACATTTGTAAGATCATTGCAATTCATCAATAAATCTAATGATATACCGATATTGCAACAAATATCACACATGGTATAGTTTAATATTGGCCGTATCTTCAGGCGGCAGCACGATTTCGCGAAATGAGTTTGTTACTATAAATAGAAAAAGAATAGTAGGCATGTAGGAATCCTACTGGGGTACTATCGTAAAATAGTATAGCAGTGTGCAGCCAATCAGAATGCGAGAAAGTCACGTGAGATATAATATTAAGGCATATATAATTATCGAAGTCCACTGGCATCCAAAACGATCTACACTATTAATCAAGCATTCGCGTCGCTGACATGCGTATATGCCTAATATATATGCATATAGTTCCACAACTATTTGCACGAACCTTCGCATTGTCAGTCTTCTTACTGTTATGCCGGGGTCGTTCTATATATGACTTGCATATTATCATATTACAACTATATGTAGGACAGATTAAATATCTATATAGTTTCGGACTATCGATACCGAATTATTTCCCAGCTGCTGTTATAGATCAATTGTTTGTGGACCAGAAGCACGTGGTCAAACGGACGAAGACGCGGATGAAGATGGATAACTCTAAAATCAAGTGGTAATAATAATCACTTGATTTTAGAGTTATCCATCTTCATCCGCATCTTCGTACGTTTGACCACGTGCTTCTGGTCCACACACAATAGAAATAGCAAACTTCAAAAATCGATATCTAATCACCCTGAGCTTTGATGGGTGGGTTCCTCGAATCTAATATTTGTTACCCCCGAAGCCAAAGAAATAGTAATTTAGGAGCGTCTGGTCGGATTGAGTACCTTTAAACAACTGATATGCCTCATGTATACCGAATGGTAAATAAATTAATCTGAATCTGGGAAAATTTTAGACAACAGATTTTGTCCAGTTGATCATATTTCGTGCGCTCAATTGTGCTCAAAGTCGGTCAGAGCATGCGAATAGATCTTTACAGTTCGGCGAGTGGGAATCTAGACCAGCTAACATAACGTACATGTATTCCCGTTCTATGCAGAGACGTGGCGATAGGGGGGGGTCATCAGTTGGAAATTTCATACCTGATTCATTAGTTGGAAAGTTCACACCAACAATAGGTTGAAAATGTTCTTGTAGTTTGATTTTCAAACAAATTATTGTGGGGAATTATTGTTTTTGGACCAATATTTGCATATTCCTTCTTTTTGGTAAAATTTTTGGACTGAAATGGCCATCAGTTAGAAATTTTCCTTCCTTAGGGGGTGTCAGGTTGGAAATTTCCAACACTTGGAAAGCTTGTGTCCTGGTCCCTCCCCCATGGCCAGTCAAAAACTTCTAGTTAATAATTTAAGAAAACAAAATTGTCCTACATTTGGTCAAAATTGTCACTGGAATTGTCATCAGTTGGAAAATTTCCAAACTAAGAGAGAGTATGAGGTTTGAAATTTCCAACACTAGGAATGCTTGAGGCTAGTCTAGATGCTAGGATTTTGCAATTTTCTTGTTCAGATTTCAAAATTTTCGCACACCGGGCCGAACTATGGTCGGCCCGGTGTGTCCTGGTCCCTCCCCGTGGCCAATAAAAAACTGCTAATGAGTTTAAGAAAACAATATTTTACTACATTTGGATAAAATTGACGCCGGGCCGAACAACCATGGTCGGCCCGGCGTGCCCTGGTCTGTTACCCGTAGTCGTGTGCATTTGTCTGGAGTTAGACCACTATAGATGTTAGGATTTGTGCAATTTTCAGGTTCAAAATATATGAATATTATCATACCGGGTAGATAGAACCATGGTTTATAAATAGGCTAAGTGAACACTTCGGTACAAGGAGGGAATGAAATTATGCAAATCCTTTGGTCTGCAAGGAGGGTGTTTTGGTTTGATTCAAGGGGGATGCAAATGGAATTATGCAAAACCTTGTCTCTGGTCTGATTGAAGAGGGGTGCAGTTGGAATTAACAGGGTCTACACCCCCCCCCCAACAGAGACCCTCTAGCCACGTCCCTGATTCTATCTTATGTTATTATTGATAACCTGTCGCTCGCGAACATAGAACCGCTATATATTTGGCTTTAACTCTTGAAGATTGTTGTTTTGTGTGAGACCCCCGCCCCCTTCCACCACGCGTGACACTTTCCTCACGGTGAACACACCTTTGCCCTACCAGGTTGATGTCTTCATTTGGGCAAGTCGTAAAGGTACAAAATAACCGTGCTTCAGTTGTTGTTTTTTTGTACCCATGAAGTGAACACGCGGTTATTTGCTTGCACCGTGTGGCATTGCACACGTGCGATTAACTTGTGTGGATGGCGTTTTCCGAACAATGGAATTGTTTATTGACCTCCATCATAGGAGAGTATATGTACATTATTTCAAGTATTTACAGGCAAGATATATGATTATAAACATAACATTATGATATATATAAGTATATATAAATACATGAATGTAATAAATATAGTACGATAATTACAGTGGTTATTGATATGCTTTAAGCTCTGATCCATTGTACATAACTGTACATTATACTGCAGTTCACCTGTGGTTCACGAACTTTGAAGAACACGGATTCGAATGCACCCAATTAGTTCAGGGGCGTGTCAACCATTACGCTACGGGAAACGCGGAAGCGCAGTTAAGTGTGTGTGTAAATATGCGATATTCATCTTGGAACATTTTATTAAACTATGATAAACATTAAGACGGGCCATCAAGCGACAAATTGTTTTTGGGAATTTCTATGCAAATATCCGGAGCAAAAGTTAAGTAATGAACAGTTGTCCGGGAACTAAAGCAGGCATATCATTAAATATACATTACAATTTAACTGTCGGGTTATGGTGGATACACACATGCATGTAATGTCTGTATGTAAAATACATGTATTTTACATGGCCACACCAATAATTGACAAAATTAATCACCTGCGCGCGAAAGGTAAATTTCACCAGTGAGTAGTTATATAAGCCATTATCAAACAAACTGCCATCACGAAATTTCAGGCCAGTCATAAACATGTCTTCTTTCATGGATGCCGAAATGAGTAATTCTTGTCTGATATATGTTGCTGTTTTTCACGAGTTATAATTCATTTCGAAAAGTGGATTAGAGCCGGTCGATTTTATACTTGATTTGTTTCTGTCATTTCTTGGAAACAGGGTCATCCAAAACAAAAATAAAATATGCAGAATTATTTTATAGGATGATACCGGCTTGTTGAGATTTCTCTGATAATTTGAGAGCGAGCTCATGTGATAACATTAATTCAATTGGGATTGCAAATATCCATTATAGCGCCAAAAATTAATGCAGGTACAGCGTTGAAATTAAAAAGAGTGACACCCCCCCCCCCATTTATATATATGTTTCTCAAGCCAAAGGTTGAACAAGCTCCTAACTGTCACAATCTTGAATTATAACATTTTCGACCATAATCCATGATTGGGGAGGGGCTGGTTCTCGAAAGCTTCCAATAACTAAGGGAGTTAATTGAATGTATCAGCCGGGATTATCTGGGCAAGAATTACAATATAATGTTTTACTTAAATATTCCATAGTTTGCGCATACATATATAACTGTATAACACAAGAGAGGAAATGTGACGTAGTTGGGAACTCGTAGCTAGGCAACCTTTTCGCCGAATGAAGACAAACAGCAACACCATGCATTAAAATTTAAAGCTGTATAATATGTTCATAATTATATGAATAGCATAAATTGCTGCATATTAGATCAATCACTCGTAGAAAACAGACACGACAGACATGACTACGATATTTATAAAGCAGAGTGTCAGGACTCAGGGTGCTGCATGCACACCCCCTGTCGAGGAAATATGCAATGGTGAATTCGGTAGCTTCTGGGATAATATAGCTCCCCGTGCATGTTGGTGGTCATGGCCCCCTGCGTTGGGGAAGAGGCCATCACTGGTATTAACATCAATAGAAGACTGGCAATGATTTAAACAGAACGTCGACCATTTGAGTTATCGATCGAATAATTATTTTAAGCGGCCTGACGACTTCGTCCCAGTCAACGGCTCTTCAGCGGTTCAGAGTTTAACTCACTGTGGTCAAACACAGTCGCAATGATTGGGTTGTCAGCGGACACATATTACACGGTGTGTATGATCCATGTAAAACGCCAAATACACGATATTTACAGAGATTACATGCATGTGTGTATCCACCCTTAGGCGAGATTCTCAGAAAGGCTCTAGTTTTTTTTAGATAACCTGCACGGTCGAGCCTACTCGAGAAAACCATGTCCTTTGGCACACACGGCTTAGCTATGCAATTTTTTATTCTGGATTTGCCACTATGAAAACATTGTGGATTGTTTACGAAAACATTTCACAAAATGGAAACACTTGTAAATGAAAACTAATATTCACCCACGATCTATAAAAATAATATTTTCTGAAAGGGAATATCCAAATAGTGACAGTTGTGCAGGAAGGGCACATTCTGCGTATACTAAACAGCCGATTTGCAGCTGAAAAACGACAAACATTTCAATATTTTTCTGACCAACAATATGCCAATATCTTGGGCGCATATTAAAATATCAACATGCCCCCAAAATTAAAAACTGCCTGAAATATCTGTCTACCGGACAATATATGACATTAACATTCTTAACCCATACATAATTACTTACTATTCTGAAACTTGACCCTCCCCTACATGCTTTCAATTTTCAAACCAGTGAAACTGTCGAATCGAGCTAGCGTTAGAGCGATGAGCGATGACGTTACATAAGCAGTCTTTTCACTTCAGCTGGCAAGTGATTATATTGATATGTATGACTAACAAAAGTTCACAGCCGCCACGATTAAGTTCTGTTTCTCCGCTGAATGTGACAAAAATCGAACCAAAAATTACTTTTCGTCGTTTTATTTGATCGCCCACTCTATAGTGCCGGAGCCGGTACAATGAACTGAGTACCCCGCCATAATTTAACTTTCACCACTCCGTTGTTCATTGTGACATGCATATACATTTGGGAAATGTTATCTTGAACAAACTGAGGCTTAGTATACACCAGAAAGAGGGCGTCCAACATGGCTGGTGAATTTTTTTTCAGAATAGACACCAAGCGAGTTTGATCTGGATTTCAGAAATAATGTCTTGTGGAATATATAAGAATGTTTACATGTATATGGCGTGATAACACTATGCTACGTTGTGGAAGGAATGGGATACCCTCTACCCAAGATGGCAGCCAAAATGGCGACCGAAAATGGAAAAATGAACTATTATAAGTTCTTGTCATTTTGATTGAGAGGTAAATTGTGGCTTACACTCTTATAATTCACACTAACTGATCATTTGAAAAACTAAATCGTTAATCTTTTTACTGATATTTGAGACCATTACAAAGTTTATTTTGAACAAACTGGTATTAAATTCTTCTCTTTGTGGT
Source organism: Siphonodentalium dalli (assembly GCA_032622095.1). Lineage (NCBI taxonomy): Eukaryota > Metazoa > Mollusca > Scaphopoda > Gadilida > Siphonodentaliidae > Siphonodentalium > Siphonodentalium dalli. The sequence goes on along the minus strand of CP136061.1, from coordinate 239,643,506 downwards.
TACAACTATTATTATTACGAGATCATTTATTTTGTATCACTTTTTGTGAACGTTCCTTCTCGGTAGAAACAGAAGCTGTCAGTATTGTCCATATTGGCGACCAAATAATTAAATTGTTAGATGTTGTCCGAGTTTGTCGTGATATTACAAGATTTTGTGGGTGAATCTAATTCCTAGCTGCCCAGTACATCAAACCCCCTCATGAATCCTTGTGAGAGTTTGTCACTCCCCAATATTCCCGTGAATATACAACTTAGCGGGCATGGTTCGGTTATATGAAACTGACCAAATTGGTCTCATGATTTTCCGTGCAATCCTCGTGTAAAATACTGACTGCTAATTGCGATGCACCTATCAAATGAATTTATCAAAAGTGAGAATTGCCGGTTACAACATGAGACTCCAAACCACCATGGGATTGTCTTTGAAGGCATCACATAATATGTAACAAAGAAAGGAATTGACAACAGTTCCCCGTACACGTTCGTCACTATGGTTACAATTTCGTTTTAAGTCACGGGAAATCAATATTATATGGCATGTGATATATTTGAATCTAAAAAGAGATGTATGCGGTTGATTTATTTGATTGACAGTACTCCCAGTAACATGTTTTTGTGCAAGTACCCCGAGCATCAGTGTTGCATTTCAACGGTGTCTATAACATGTACATATTGGCCACTGAATAGAAAATTCCAAAAAAGTATATTTCAGGGTGTCATGGTAGTTCATGTTATTTGTCAAGGTATACCAAATTTGCAGAAAATGGTGCTAAGTTTGAATTCTGCATTCATTACCGAGTTGAGGGCTAGACATCATGTTCAAGATTTTAATTCATCAAGTTCTCTCCTAATCATAAGACATCAGAGAACAAAACAAAAATCGTGAAATAAAATAATGTTACGGGGCAAAAAGGTTTTATGTTGCCAGGTCGGTGGTTGATGCCCCGGCAGGTCGTGAACCATTATCCTGGGTACGATAGGCAACACCAACGTAGCAATAAAGTACGCACCAAGTAGCAAACATGTCAACTACCCCTTCCACCCATAATTCGAGTCATAATACGTATAAACATCACGCCTTAATTACTTCTGGTAGTCTAGCAGAATAGAAGTCCAAAGTGGTCACAATCGTTCTAGTACTTTCTCAATAGATAGATTTCTCAAAACTGATTCCCCTCTAGCGTTGAAAAGCTTATATAGCTTATAATGAGTGGGATTGGTATAATAATATTTTTCAACCTCAATGGTGACATTTCCGATCGTTCGCATGCCGGCTAGTCCATGATTCTGTTTCCACGGGTAACCTGTGGTTTCGAGTTCTAAACCAACATTCGGTTAACACTTTGTAACTTAGTATCGAATACGTATTTAAATTTGCAAATATCTTGTTTTATTAATAGGTAAAATGCACTTACTCGACTGTTCAATTTCTGATAGCCACGATTAAATACAAATATCATGTATTTTGCGTTTGCATGCTTCCTTAAACCAATCAATGTTAGGTGTACTCTGATACTCCCAGTACTCACTCATGCCTATTCCGTTAAGCATTCCACGTATGCTATATGTAACCATGGACTCGAAATCTGTCCCGAACAAAATAAATCATACACAATACAGTGTATAACACAATTTGTCTTGCTTCCCAGCAACAATTCTTACCCAATAATTGAGACTTCGAAGTTCTATTTTCTCATATTCCTGTCCGCCATATACAGACACAACAGCCGTCGACTTTTAAAATTTGAGAACAAATTGTAAGAATCAACGTTCCAGCTTATCTATGTTATGCAAATTTTCAAACCCCACAACTCGGAACCATATGTCAATATGGGCAATTGTCGTCTCATATATATCTACTATACAATCCAATGTAAGACTGGAGCGTCTTGCCTTATTTGGAAGCAAATGTTTCTCTTCTATGGAAAGTTGTCCCGAGGAACTTGTAATGAGAAAAAGTTTCAACATATTGGCCATTCAAAGCAAACTTGAGCTTGTTAGAAGTTTTTTTGCCAAATGTCACAATTTAACTTTTTTCTACATTAATATATAATTTCCAATAATTTTTACAATAATTTCAGAATTCATGAAGCTTTTTTTCATTCCCTTTGGAGAGTTTGAAACTAAGACCGTATCGTTGGCATATAATAGTGCATATTCGTTGGATATTTTGTCAATTCCTGCAGCTTTCCCGTTATTTATTTTTTCCAATGCTATTCTCACTTCTTCGGCATTTACATCTGAATTCAGAACTGACGTATCTAAATCATTACTCGAAGGTAGGTCGGCACAACAATTCGAATATTCTGTTTCTAATCGCTTGTTTTCACCCAAATATTACTCCCGAAATTCATTAACTGTTGGATGCGACCAAGAAATGGAAGGTTTCTGTGCGATATCTTTAATCGGTTTTTCGTTAATACTATACGCCTTCTAAAGCTTTTATTGTTTCGTAAACGGCATATCACGGTAAACGTCAAGACACGAAAACGGTCACGGTCATCGACATATAGCATCGATTATAAGAGAGACGGAAAGGTGGTAAGTGAATTGATATATACACTGACCAACCAACCCCATTGTATTTATAACTCAAACATGTGTACAGTCTCAGGAGTAACATTGTCGGAATTTAAGTAAACAGTATTCCAAAATCACTATTCATACCTAACCAAACTTTCTAAAACTGTGATGATAGTTTGGTCGAGTTCGTGTCAACGTTGAAGATCTCATTCCACGAAATCCCGGGTGCACGGAAAAATTACAGGAAACTTTCTCCATTTCATTGGTTTTGCCCGCAATAACTAAGGCTGCTTCTAGAATAAACAACGATGTATATTTTCCCCAGAATGCAATAACTTCCAGGTCATCAATGACTTTTGGCTAATTTAAACACAACTTCAATGTACCAAAAGCTGCTCTTAGGGTGGATACACACATGCATCTAATGTCTGTATGTAAAATACATGTATTTTACATGGCCACACCAATAATTGACAAAATTAATCACCTGCGCACGAGAGGTCCATTTCACCAGTGAGTAGTTATAAGCCATTATCAAACAAACTGCCATCAAGAAATTTCAGGCCAGTCATAAACATGTATTTTTTCATGGATGCCGAAATGAGTAATTTTTGTCTGATATATGTTGCTGTATTTCACGAGTTATAATTCATTTCGAAAAGTTGATTAGAGCCGGTCGATTTTATACTTGATTTGTTTCTGTCATTTCTTGGAAACAGGGTCATCCAAAACAAAAATAAAATATGCAGAATTCTTTTATAGGATGATACCGGCTTGTTGAGATTTCTCTGATAATTTGAGAGCGAGCTCATGTGATAACATTAATTCAATTGGGATTGCAAATATTCATTATAGCGCCAAAAAATAATGCAGGTACAGCGTTGAAATTAAAAAGAGTGACACCCCCCCCCCCCCCCCCACATTTATATATATGTTTCTCAAGCCAAAGGTTGAACAAGCTCCTAACTGTCTCAAGCTTGAATTATAACATTTCTACCATAATCCATGATTGGGGGAGGGGCTGGTTCTCGAAAGCTTCCAATAACCAAGGGAGTTAATTGAATTTGTAATACGACCCTGCCTAACTATGCTTAAAAGCCATGTCCTGATTGGCCAGTGGCCCGAGTTACCATGGCTATCTCGTTCCAGTTTTGTGGTACAATTCTACTTTTTCCAATTGTACCACGAAAAAAATCGGTTTATTCATATCGCCGCACGCGACTTTTCCCGTCTTTTCTAACTCCGCGCAAACGGGGCATCAACGGAGTACACCCGCACCCGTAACCCTTTGAATTATTTTGCTACATCTTGACAATCTTGCGAATTTTCTAGCGATTTTTCGATTGAAACCAGTTTGGTTGCCAATGAATATGGTCCAAATGATGTTATTATATACTGATATACGTTACGACCAAAGAAAGTTACTTAATAAGTATATTAAATGACAAACTAAATCCATGGGGCCGGGCTGTGCATTCGTCGATTCGAATCTCGATCATATTCGATATTTCGGAATCAAGTTGAAAATGAAAGCGCTTGTTCACCAGTACAGAAGGGGAATAAGATTAGTTTAGTAAACTAGTTCATTTAGATCGCTTTGTGTAAGGAAAATGGTCCATAGTCGATGATAATATTCATGTTGTCCCAACAACGTTCAACACAGAAATGACAGCAATCGTATTTCCTGTACAATTTAAATGAAAGGCACGGGCGCCGCTGAAAACACATCGTTTTTTAGCCAATCACAACGATTATTTACGCAAACAAATTACTAGAGTACTCCATGCAAAGAATCGAGTACGCCCAATACGAATTACACCACGAAATGATTTCTCACCTGAGACCGAAAAAGCGCAGTATTTCGTTGACTATTCAGTCGAATTGTGACCATAAACTTTCAGTCGTATTACAAAAGAAATAAATACACGGTGTATCGGTGTGTATGGTCAAGTTGTACCACAAAAAACTGATTGTAGGACTCCGCTACGCGTCGTCCTACAATCAGTTTTTTGTGGTACAACTTGACCATACACACCTCTACACCGTGTATTTATTTCTTAAGTATCAGCCGGGATTATCTGGGCAATAATTACAATATAATGTTTTACTTAAATATTCCATAGTTGTAAATTTTGCGTATACATGTATAACTGTATAACATAAGAGAGGAAAGGTGACGTAGTTGCTACTAGTTGGGAACTCGTAGCTAGGCAACACTTTCGCCGACTGAAGACGAACAGCAACACCATGCATTCTAATTTAAAGCTGCATAATATGTTCATAATTATATGAATAGCATAAATTGCTGCATATTAGATTAATCACTCGTAGAAAACAGACACGACAGACATGACTACGATATTTATAAAGCAGGGTGTTAGGACTCAGGGTGCTGCATATACACCCCCGTGGAGGAAATATGCAATGGTGAATTCGGTAGCTTCTGGGATAATATAGCTCCCCGTGCATGTTGGGGGTCATAGCCCCTTGCACTGGAGAAGAGGTCATCACTGGTATTAACATCAATAGAAGACTGACAATGATTTAAACAGAACGTCGACCATTTGAGTTATCGCGCGAATAATTATTTTAAACGGCCTGACGACTTTGTCCCAGTCAACGGCTCTTCAGCGGTTCAGAGTTTAACTCACTGTGGTCAAACACAGTCGCATTGATTGGGTTGTCAGTGGACACATATTACACGGTGTGTATGATCCATGTAAAACGCCAAATACACGATATTTACAGAGATTACATGCATGTGTGTATCCACCCTTAGCTGGGAAAATTATCTTTAACAACTCCAAATGTTCGCACTTATAATTACATGAAGTTCCTCTGCAAGGATATACGTGGAAGCATAGAGTAAATGATAATATCGTTGCTGTCGTTAATATACCACCAGTTAGTATATATGCAAATGAACTACTGTAAACCACCTACATGTCACATTACAATAATATATACATGTAACATAAACAAACTGGTCTCATTGACGCACAATGAAAGTTTGAACATAGCAAATAACACATAGTATATTGCGTCGGAATGACTAATTTGACTAACTGTAGTGACAGAGTTTAGAACAGCAATATGTAATATTTACTTCTTTCGCAAATTTCTGCCGGTTTCATGGTTAGAATCCCATATAAAGTTCGCAACACAGATTGATTTCACAGTATTCAGAATCACTTTACATAATTAAATAAACAACTCTAAAGGATGTGCATCTACAAGTATTATATATATACTAGATGGTGGGCCCGACTTCGTCCGGGCTGTTTCCCCTCTGCTTTCATCCGGATCTAACATCGAAATCCGTCGAAAGGCGCGATTTGACCTTGAATTGACAATTTTGAAGGTCAAGGTCAGGTCGGGATCACGATTTGACCCGTCCAAAACACTTCCCGGACAAAAGTAACCCTAGGTATCAAATTTCGTCGAAATCCGTCCGGCAGTTTTCCCGGCCATTGCTAACAGACAAACAAACAGACCGAAGTCCCAAAATATATATTAGATATGTACATCGGTGTGTTCCCTGGAAATGCTAACATACCAAACTGCAATTTACACCATGCGTTATCTCTATTCCACTCAAATCGATCAAACTAACCATAACATTGTTTTAATATTTTTCCAAGAATTCAGATATGGGAAACAAAGTATATGTCCATTCAAATCATCAGTGCATCAACTATACCTATGATTACATAGAGCAAGAGCAGAAGTGTCTCATTCGCCCACAATGAAAGTAAACAAAGCAAATTAAATTTAGAGTGTACTGCGTTGGTATAGTGTTGATTAACCGCGGTGAGAGAGGGGCGGAATAGCAATAGGTAATATTGACATATTTCGCATATTTTAGCTGGTGTCATGATTAGAATCCCAGAATAAGTTCGCAGCAAAGATTCATATACAACATTATTCAAAATAGATTTGTGTAAGATTGTACCAAAATGGTAAAAGCACAACGTCTCAAATACTTACAACGGTAGCCATGTTGGACACCATAAGTTATGTAGTGTCTATACGGCCACGCATTTGTCATGCTAACATGCTTAAGGTGGTGACAGAATATAATTAGAAGGATATTTCCAAAATATATATATACTCTGTCAAATGCACTCTCATCGTATTAAACCAGGAAGTTCGCTTAAGCCGAAACACAACTTAAATGTCGATAAGAAAACGACAATTAGTACTTCTAAATGTTAAATATTTATTAGAACAAATCAGTTTGATTACTAAGTGTTCCTAAGCACGGTGTGTAACCGAATATATGTGGAAGAACGCATCCGTATAGGTCGAACTGATCCGATAGTGGTGTCAGCCCGATAGGTCCACAATGAGGGTTAAGTTTGTAGGCAATTTTGAGTTATCAGTACGGGTTGACCATCATATCTCTACATATTTATATATACAAATGGTCACATAATTTTTTACTATCAGTAGCAATAAAATTTGGCAATAATTCGCATGGCTATGATACTATTTCCGCGATCATATTTCTGAACAACGCTTGAAGAAAAAATAAATAAATTTCATTCTAATACATTCAAACATGATAATATTGGATCACGCTCGCTATAGTTTATTCCAATAGTTTATGATGGCAAAGAAAATAGCATTGTGTGCTTCTTGTAACAGCCTATTTGAATTTGTCGTAGATCAATCGAAGTCAAAATAGGCCTTTAAACCACACAAACCGATTTTAGACGACCGTAACAATCCACAATACAATTCGCACACCGTGAGGTGGGTCCCAGGGGTTAATGCATACGAACAGTGCAAGAAATATCGAGAGCTCGGACGTGCAGTGTTTAATGATTATTTTTGAAAACTCATACTGGCCTAGGTGCATGGGCTAGGTACATTGTTAATATTCGCTTTCAATTTGTATTTGACAATTGTTATCTCGAACTTTTGGAAAAAAAATCAACAAACATTTCTAAAATAAATACAACAACATTATAATGGAAGAAGTTCACTCGCCACATGTACACGTGTAATAAGTGTATTATTAAGCATGTATTATTAAGCATAAAGTCACAGCCATAACAATTTGCAACTTTGTAACTTTTGCTTCGGGGATTTGCCTGGAAGCCCATTCAAACTTGATCACATGATCTCCCACTTAAATCAATTTGAACAGGAAGAATTGAATGCAATTACTAGCTCTCGAAGTATGTACGGCCCGGGATGTCCTTTATAAGCCCCAACCTTGATGTTGGGTCCTCGCATTGCACGACTACTTGTGCGCTATACAATAACTTCGTAACATTTTAGTTATATGAATAAATACTATTTACTGCAAAATTGACCAGACGATAAAACATATACTCACGAGAATGGATGGTGTGTACAATACACAATAGAAATACAATTATCCCACTCATGTTACCAAGGTAGTCGACAACCATTTACCTCAAACATTCTACCTCCCTGCATGCACTTCAATTTACGATTTCGGCAATTGCCACATGGTGTGTGGAATCTTCCTTATGGTCGCTTAACTGAGTTTGTATAGCAATTTTTAAAGAATGCCCGTTCCTCAATACACGCGCGTGAATAGGCTGTTTGTGTCTTCTATTGTGGGACACTGATCACGCGTGAACATATCTTTTTATTAGTGCAATGTTACATGGCACACATATCGCACTATGAAACATATCACGCCAGCAATTGAAAAATAATAAACCAGCCGAGTAATGAATGGTTTATTTTTACCAACAGTATTAATTTATGGTAACTTCCTGGTCTGCTCTTTATATAACACATTGACGTGTCGATATTACCCGACCCGAGGGTGTTATATCCGTTATGAAAACTGGCATCTATATATGTTATGATTAAAACAGGGGTGCCAAGAAAAAAAAGCAGGATACAAGGTTGAACTTTAATTTTTGGGACCCACCACACCGGGAACGCAAGTTTTTTCTTGTCCGTTCTCGGACACCCACCCCTCCAACACAATTTTTTTTCCAAGGGCAATTGGGGACCAACACACACAGTATGATAAACGGTGAAAATAGCAGGATAAGGGTGTGAAATATTGTTAAATAACCATCCGGATTAAAAGCTAATCATGTAACCTCAATGAAAATCACCAGAAATCTCAGAAAATCACAAAACACTTATTAATTTGTCAAATATGGTTCAGCATACATACCCATAGGTTACCCGCACATACTCGTATACTCTCACTTGGTGACTGGCCCCAGCCAGATGACCGAAATATGTATATATCTTTATTTCAGACAATTGTGTCCATATTATTTGTGTTTACATAAGTTATTAAGGTATAACAACATGTCAATTTTAGTGTTATCATGGCATATTGCTGCAAACATTTACAACAGTGGACTTATGTATACAATAATTCGTTCCAATATATTATCAGTTCAGAAGTGTATAATATATCTGACCTCATTATTGCAGATAAAACACAGTTATTCGACTTGCTCACCATTTCACGAAAACCATACACAAACTTTCGTCTCAACATACACAACACTCTATCATTTATGAACATACCACTAGCGCTGCATCTTCTGTCATAACACATACATAGTCTATATGCATTATTGTAACATACATTTAGCTTATTTAAAGTAATTTTCTTGAAATTAGACCACAGCTGGCAACAATACAAAGGATAAATATATCTCTGAAAAAGAAACGATTTAACAGCTTGCGAACATTTAGAAAATGTTCTTAACAATAAATTAGCTCTGAGACAAATAGCCCGATATTGACGTTGTATATCGCCATCGTCAGAAATGGCAAATAGTTGCCCAGTCTATGTTTTTAACTTTAATCATAAAATTATCCATCTGCATTCTGTTCCATCAACCAATAACAAGAAATTGAAGAAAACACTGACAAAATACATATATTATTTGCAAATGGCAGAAACACAGGGGCTTGTAGCGAGCTCGTTGGTTTATCACACCCCAACCTGCAGTGTAGTTATGCGCCGTTCCTACTAGTATATATACGATGCCCATGCATAGTACCATGATGTAAAGCAGGCGCGTATATAATCATGATATGCAGGTTTGGAGGGGCATTGGGGCGCATTACAAGCTCTTGCGGGAGAAACAGTAACCCTGAAATAAAATGTTGTCACAAAAAGTAATACTTGTGTTACCACAATTAGCATGCTACGTTCAATTTCTCAGTTTTTCATTATATCGGTAGGCCCCCATAAATTCAAGCTGCTCGTTATGTTTATAATACATTATCATTATGGATGCTATGAGATGTTATGCTTTTCCCCCATTATTTTATGTCTATTATCAACTAGCAATATCCTTTACAGTATTAACGCTTAACGCATCAACTGTTTCCGCACTGAATCTACTGTTCTGTAATTTCACAAAACTTGCGTGTGATTCATGTTTTGTTCTTTCAATATCACTTTCTTTTTTGTCTCATTTTCTATATAGGATGTATACAAAGGAAGTATATATGACATAAAACAATTAGAACAATGGTAGATCACACATTCCTATTGTTGCAGTTTAGGCTTGAGTTACAACGTGAGTACTTACAGGTAAGTCCAGCTTTGAAACAGTTGCACCTATTACTCTGACATCGCTTTGAAACTGCACATGCAGCTACCCTTGGCAAACCCCTGGCCCCCAGAATCAGATTCTAGATGTTATTACCGAAAACAGAAAGACCCGGCCCGAGAGATCACACACCGACCGAAATAACCCCGTGGAAATTCGACTAAATCGTGCGTTTATAGCTGTCTGAATCATCGATGCGATGAGAGCGATAGATTGCCTGCATATGCCCCCGCCCAGCCTGATGTGATTGTGTGTCTCGGTGAGTGGTGTCATCCCGATAGGCTGTATAATATAGTTATCCGTTATCAATCACGTAAACCTTTGATGACTGGATGCTCGCTCGGCGAGACCATCCAGTTGTGAAAGGATGATTGACCAGTTAAAGTGACACAATAGACCCGTTCGCCTTATTTGTATCACAAAGTACCCGATCGACATTAATCACATACTTATGAATTATATATATATGTATATAAACTACACAACAATATATATTGTATTTTTTTTAAGATCTAATTTATAGAACTAAACATTAACAATAAGTGTTGTGGAATCTCGACTAATGGGTCAATTCAAACATCCAGGTGGTGTCAACATGTTCGATATGAGCTTCTCCCCTGAATCATACGTGTACATTCCTATATACAACAGAGTTCTGTGTCAAAACTGATCCATGCATTAATTACACTAAAGAGGAAATGTGATGAGATTGTCTCAGACCTGTGCACGTCAAACATATATGACCATATATATATATATATTATATCAAAAGTTTCTCCCATATTAGGATCAGAATGGCTTGATGTGTCACTTTTACAGTCTCTCTCAATGTATAATAAGGATAATGTTATGCAGCCAAATGACGAAAAATCACCATACACCTCGATATACCTATAACACGTCGGGTATTATGTATATATATTTCATTACATGTATTTCACTTTATTATTTTTTTCTTCTCAAATACTGTATTGTATATATGGTTTAATGAGAATAAACATATTTGAATATTTAAAAATGCTGATCGGCAGATTCGACTAAACTCAGTTTATTTCGCCCAAAGGGGGGGGGGGGTTATAACTTGGGAAATTTGTATTTCACTGTGTCAACATATTTCACACGTGTCTCGCGGTTTACCAATCCTCTCGACGATGGATGTGGTACTACCACTAATCCACAACGCCCATGACAGTGTGCATGTATACGTTGTCGACATGAAATTCCACTGAAGGCTGAATGTTCTGGCAAGTTAGGGGTTGATCTCGCCAACCTTCTGCATGGCCGTGACTCCAAACAGTGCGTGTATGTATTTTCATGATATTCCGTACTGTTCTGGTCTCTAAAATCCCTAAACAGAGGGGCATTATGTCCCTTTCCGTAGTCAGAGAGCTAGGAGAGGTGCGGTCGGTGCCTTTTTTTTTATTTTGCGTACCTGACCTAATCGGCCGCAAGTTAGGGGTTAACAGTGTCGTTTCCGATTGAGATATCGACTTGGGGATTGGAACTTTGGTACATACAGGTCTATTCTGCACGATAGTGTCCGAACCATCTCGGTCGGACCCCTCTACGGTGCGGTCGGGTACCGCCGGGTGCTGTCGGGTGCAGTCGGTTGTGGTCTGGTTTTAGTAGGACCGGTCATGACACCCTGTCAATATATTTGGGCTGGTATTATGCGATTCCATATGATAACAAAGAAAAGCAATATTAATTTCTGGCTAACATATACTCCGCGATGCCCATGCGAAATCTACATGTATTGACACAGGCAAAGCGAAGTTTTACGATATCGTTAATTCGCCCGTGACTAAACACCGCCCGGACCAGCCCGGACCAGCCCGGACCCCCCCCCCCCCCCATATGGACTATATGAGTGATTGTAAGGCCAATATAAGTGCAGGGGTGTCATGGAAACCCACTCAGGATCGCTATTAACCCTCAAAATGCCGGCATCGGCGAAAATGTTCGCCGCGAACTGAAGCTAACAGCCCGGACCGCCCTGCTGCGTCCAGGTGTGATTTTAGTATCCATACCTGTGCGAGGGTGTTAATGAAACCCAAATACGCACGGAGAGTGGTCATTCGTGGGCCTTCGCCCTTGTATCTTCGTGAGTGTAGTCGAGGGTAGTTCCACAACACATATGTAAGGAGTTATTAGAAGTACGAGGACATTAAGGGGGTCCGAGCTGTGAGTTTGTTTATTGGGGGCGCAATTTTTTAATTCTGGCTGAATCTGACAAGTTTAGTGGTTAATAAGCGGCACTTCCGTTTGACCTTGACCACTCTCCGTACGTATTTGGGTTTCATTAACACCCTCGCACATATATGGATAGTAAAATCACACCTGGACGCAGCAGGGGCGGTCCGGGCTGTTAGCTTCATTTCACGCCGAACATTTTCGCCGATGCCGGCATTTTGAGGGTTAATAGCGACCCTGAGTGGGTTTCCATAACACCCCTGCGCTTATATTGCCCTTAAAATCACTCATATAGTCCATATGGGGGGTCCGGGCTGGACCGGGATGGTCCGGGCTGGTCCGGGCTGTCAGCGTCGTTATCGGTAAACATAATCGGCGACGGCGGAATTTTGTGGGTTAATTGCCAGGCATTCGTAACCCCAAAATGCCGCCATCGCCGATTATGTTTACCGATAACGACGCTGACAGCCCGGACCAGCCCGGACCATCCCTTTCCAGCCCGACCCCCCCATACGCCCTTGTATCTTCGTGAGTGTAGTCGAGGGTAGTTCCACAACACATATGTAAGGAGTTATTAGAAGTACGAGGACATTAAGGGGGTCCGGGCTGTGAGTTTGTTTATTGGGGGTGCAATTTTGTAATTCTGGCTGAATCTGGGATGTTTAGGGGTTAATAAGCGGCACTTCCGTTTGACATTGACCACTCTCCGTGCGTATTTGGGTTTCATTAACACCCTCGCACAGATATGGATACTAAAATCACACCTGGACGCAGCAGGGGCGGTCCGGGCTGTTAGCTTCATTTCACGGCGAACATTTTCGCCGATGTCGGCATTTTGAGGGTTAATAGCGACCCTGAGTGGGTTTCCATGACACCCCTGCAGTTATATTGGCCTTACAATCACTCATATAGTCCATATGGGGGGTCCGGGCTGGTCCGGGCTGGTGCGGGCGGTGTTTAGTCACACCGCGCCCGTTGGACGAAATAAACCCAACAAAACATCCAGACGAAACTCAACAAAACATCCAGGCGTAACTCCCATGGGGCATTGAATACCCGATAACTCTACTCGTGGCATGTATGGTCATGCTTGGCTTGTCGACATACCCTGAGGTCAGAGCTCGTCGGTCAATAACAATGCCGCCATTCGTGATTTGTAACAACCTAAGTAGAGTCAGCATATTCTTTATTATGATAACAGTGCAAGGTAATTGTCAGTATATATGATACGCCCAAATTATCCCTGAGTATATGTATATATATATATAGCTGAAGCAAAATATTAGAGCTATTTTGTGCGACGGATAAAGGAGGCCGCATGCAGAGGAAACAGTGTGTATATTGTGCTTACATTGTCGACAGCACGGTCCGACAAGCATTGTTACGCGTGCGCGTGGACATCGATTGATGTTAATCGATTATGAAGTAAACTTGTCTGGATCTGCATTCAATGTGGTTAGTATACGTTCTGGGCTGATGTATGTGGTTATCAGCGGAGTATACCTGACAGTGATATTTCCAGAATGACGGTAAGTATATACATGTATATGTACACGTTCTGTGGCGTACACTATGCCAATCAGGTAGTATTTATATTCGTGTACCATGTTACCGCATACCGACACCGCAGATCGTTCAAATCTGAGTTATGTAAACATCATTCAGTTTTTTTAGCTCACCTGAGACGAAGTCTCCGGTGGAGCTATAGTCATCACTCCTCGTCCGTCGTCCGTCCATCCGTCCGTCCGTCCGGCCGTCCATCCGTCCGTCAACAATTCTTTGAACATCTTCTTCTGAAGTTCCATTGGGCCGAATTGGTTCATATTTGGTGTGGATGTTCCCTAGGTGACTCTCATTCAGATTTGTTCAAATGAGGTCACTGGGTCAAATATTTGCGAAACCAGGGCCATAACTCTATTCCTCCATAGTAATTCTTACAACAACTTCTTGTCCATAACCATTGTGCCGATTTAGCTAATATTTCGTATGGAGGGTCCTTGTGTGACTGGTGTTCAGATTTGTTCAAATGAGGTCACCCGGTCAATTCGTTGAGAAACCAGGGCCATAACTCATAGTAATTCTTACAATGACTTTTTCTAAAAAAAATATTGGGCCGATTTAGCTTATATTTGGTACTGAGGGACCTTGGATGACTGGGGATCAGATTTGTTCAAATTGGGTCACTGGGTCAAATAGGGGCAGAGTCAGGGACATAACTCTAAAAACAAAACAATTACATTTTTGCATTTTGATCATATTTGGTGTGGATGTTCCCTAGGTGACTGTCATTCAGATTTGTTCAAATGAGGTCAGTGTGTCAAATAGTCGCGAAACCAGGGCCATAACTATATTCCTCCTTGGAAATTCTTATAACGACTTCTTGTCTAGAACCATTATGCCGGTTTAGTTTATATTTGGTATGGGGGGTCATTGCATGACTGGGGTTCAGAATTGTTCAAATGGGGTCACTGGGTCAAATAGGGGTGGAGCCAGGGCCATAATTCCAAAAAAAATAATAAAAAATTCAGGAACTCCTTGATCAATTTAACATACAAAAAAAAATATCACCCTCCCCCACATGACCCAGAACCCCACCCTGCCCCCAACCAACAGCATTCCACCCTATCTCATCTCCTAACTCACAGGATCTCTCCCACCAGCAGATTAAGTCAATTGTATTAGCTACAGACAGAGAGAGATAATATAAATACACACACAGTCATCAATTGAGATGTTTATCAGGCTGACAGGTGTGAACTAATGCTTAGCTAGCACTCATGCCAGTGTGTGTTATTAAAATAAAATCAAAACAAATTATTGCTCTCTAACCTGAATTTAGTGTGTCTGGCATTTGCAGAATGAGGTCCCCAGAGGGTGAATTTAGTTATGCTACCCTGCACAGCAGTCTAGCATCACCAAATGCACTAGCCTTAGGCCTCATCTTCTGGGAAGTATATAGGCACTTAAATTGACATTTTTACTTACTTTTTCCCTTCTGTTTAGTTTCTATATCCCCTAATTTGTGAATATAAAATGCATAATTGAGGTGCCCAATGGGTGCACATCACCAACTTTAACTGGAGAATCTTGATATGTTTATAAACATTCCTTGCAGATCTGCTGGAAGTCATTAATTCCCAATCTATCATGTATTGTTCATATCAGGACTTATGTCATTTGCAGAATGAGGCTCCCAGAGGGTGAATTTAGTGATGCTATCCCACACAGCGGCCTAGCATCACAAATTCACCCTCTGGAGACCTCATTCTGCTTATGCCTCATCTTCTGGGAAGTATCTATAGTATCAAATTAACATTGTTGTTAGTTACATTTCCCTTCTAGGAAGTTTCTATATCCCCTAATTTGGAGAAGATAAATTCATAATTAAGGTGCCCAATGGGTGAACATCACCAACTTCAACTGGGGAACTTCAATCTTGTCCTAGTTCTGCCATAGCAGTTGGGGGCCTTATCAGAATGTGGTCCCCAGAGGGTGAATTTAGTGATGCTAGCCCGCTGTGCGGGATAGCGTCACTAAATTCACCATCTGAGGACCTCATTCTGCAAATGACAGACACACTATCACACTATTTCAAGGCTTGATTGTATAATACATTGTGTTGCTTGATGCCAGACATGCACAATGTTGGAACAGACATGCTTTTAGTGATGCTATCCCACACAGCGGGCTAGCATCACCAAATTTACCATCTGGAGACCTCATTCTGCTTAGGCCTCATCTTCTGGGAAGTGTCTATAGTATCAAATTTACATTGTTGTTAGTTAAATTTCCCTTCTAGGAAGTTTCTATATCCCCTAATTTGCAGAAGATAATATTCATAACTGAGGTGCCCAATGGGTGAACATCACCAATTTCAACTGGGGAACTTCAATCCTATTCTAGGTCTTCCATAGCAGTTGAGGGCCTTATCATAATGAGGTCCCCGGAGGGTGAATTTAGTTATGCTAGCCCACTGTGTGGGATAGCGTCACTAAATTCACCCTCTGGGGACCTCATTCTGCAAATGACAGACACACTATCACACGATTTCAAGGCTTGATTGTATAATACATTGTGCTGCTTGAGGCCAGGCATGCACAATGTAGGAACAGACACGCTTTTTGTGATGCTATCCCACACAGCGGGCTAGCATCACCAAATTCACCCTCTGGATACCTCATTCTGCTTAGGCCTCATCTTCTGGGAAGTATCTATAGTATCAAATTTACATTGTTGTTAGTTAAATTTCCCTTCTAGGAAGTTTCTATATCCCCTTATTTGCAGAAGATAAAATTCATAAATGAGGTGCCCAATGGGTGAATATCACCAACTTCAACTGGGGAACTTAAATCTTATCCTTATCAGATTTGTGAAAATGGGATCACAAAGTCAAATAAGGGCAGAGCTAGAGACTTAACTATTTCACTACATAGTAATTCTTAAAATATGTTTGCAAGAACTAGTTGGCTTATATAGAATGGAATGTTCTTCCTTGACTGCAATTCAGATTTTTTTTAATGGGGTCACCTGGTCAAATAGGGGCCAAGCGAAGGAGTTTCCCTCTTAATATGCTTCCTTCACAAGGACCATCAGGTCTATTTTACTGATATTTATGATATGTATGAAGGGTTCTTTGGTGTCTGGGATTCAAATTTATTCAGATGTGGTCACCAGGTTAAATAGGGTGGGACCTTAAAATGTCTTCTCAAGAGAGTTTGGACTATTTAGCTTACATATAGTATGGAGGAATCAGGAGGATCCTTTAGTGACTGAGATTCAGATTTGTTAAAATGAGGTCCAGATTTGTTAAAATGAGGTCAACCTGTCAAGAAATGGCAGGCTATGTGGAGTTAACACTTTTGTGTCTAATAAAATCATTGAAATACCAAATTCATTAAAACATCTACCTTGGAACCACCTGACTGATTGGTCTGACATACATGTATTGTGTTTTGGGTCCATGGATAATTGGGCTTCAAACATGTCTAAATGGTTTTAGAAAAAAAGGCGCTTGTGAGATTGGAAATTTCCAACAATTGAGAAAGTTTGAGGTGTCGGTTGTGAAATTCCAACCTAAGACTTGGGAGTCTGGAACCCGGTCAGGAGGGGACTTGTTGAGCTGGAGGAGGGGGGGTGATCAGTAGTGTACAGTTGGCAATTTCAAGGTGGATTTTTACCAATCTACATACTTGAAATCTCTCTAGCCACATATCCTGTTTAAATCTACTTCTTTTAAAGTGATTATGAAAAGTGCTGACTGTTTTGGTCTCCAGAGTCCCAGTTTTATCAGTCTTTGCAGTCTGGTGAGCGACCCCACAGTCATTGACTGTCTTGTATAATATTCTATGAATTCAAGGCAATGTGACTCCGCCATCCATATTCTCGTCATTGCAACGTATAGTACTTATTAGCTCAAACAAATTATTTTATGCATTAGATTCTGCATGAAATGATAATAGTTCGACAGGTTCCTGAATACAACTTTAAGACGGCCTATTTTCGACACTCGCATATCAGTCTTTTATAGTTGGAATTCAAAATATGTTATGCAACTAATTTACATTTATAGCAAACTGTATGGTATATTTTCTGAGCTATACATGTATATGCGCTGCTTATTTTCAATATTTATATATTAGACTTATTAGTACTTTTCTTCAATCAGATCCATGTTGGTAGCAACAACCACTTATGTTTGGAACCAATTTGTTGGAATAGAGTGTGCCAAATTGCACATATTAAACATGTGCTTGTGGTGGATAGCAATGCTAAAACACGTAATATTTGCGTAACATTAACATAAAATTTTACTCACACATTCCATGATATGTGATATCATAAGTATGTTTTTCTCCCTACAGAACCAGGGCTGACTAAATTGAATTCCGAGCCATTTCGGAGACCAAACACAGCAACATGCCAGGCGAACATAGCACGTATGATAACCACACCTTGCCGCACTCCACACTGACGGTTTCACAAAGAGCATTGTGGGCGTCATGGTTTGTCGCTGCCGCTGTGTGTGGCGTACGTTATTTGTTCGGCAAGGAATCTACGAATTCACAAAACAAAGATGTGGAGAGCAATACTCCCGACGCAAACGGAAGAGACAATAAATCCCAGACAGCTGGTGTGGATGAGAAGAAGACAGCAGCAGGACCTCCTGTTCCATCCGTCGATGAGTTTCTGAAGAACGCTACATTTTTTGGTGGATTGTTATTCGTCTTCTTCCTGTGTGATTACATAAAGGTGTGTGACAGTCATCCTGGTGGCAGGAACCCTCTGCTATTATTAATTAAATGCAATGACTATCGGTGGTGAAATAATTTATGTTAGTGTATCGCCGATAGTTGCGTCCCGAATCTAGATGGAAATATTTACAATTGCGTCCCGAATCTGGATGGAAATATTTACAATTGAGCGTAGTTCAGACGATGTTTTCTATGGAGTGGTATGGTCGATTTATTTGAAATTTTCGGCGATGTTAGTAGAATGCTACATTCCCCAGGTTGGCCTCAGCACTAACTGATCAGTTTCACGCACCGAACCAATCCATAATATGTCATTAACCCTTTCTATACTAAATGGATTTTCCCAGTAAGTAAAAAAGTGTACATCGGAATGGTCTATTCTTGATTTGGAAGGATGCTAAAGGTGATAGAAACAGACGACAGATAAATAAAAGCACAGAAGAGTCTTATTTATTGAGGGAAATGTTTAGATAACAAGTTCAACAAACGGTCGTTTGTTGAACTTATTATCTGAACATTTCCTATGGGATAAAAAAAAACTACTCATCAATGATGCTTTGGTATAGAAAGGGTTAATATCGAACCGGTACTTTTTTCTCATCTGATTGTAACCATTTCTTTCTCGAGGGCGATTGGTCCATTACCAACTGTGAATCAAAGACAACAATAATCCGCGAATGTGCATCAATACTGATTCGATATCGGTTCAAGTTACAGACAGTACTGTACGCCATACGATTCAGAATTCGAAATTTTGCGAAAACCCTGTGCCAATGCATTGTGTTATATATGCGAGTCTCCTGTAAGGAGCCTCGCATATATGGGAGAATACATTGGCCTAACAATATTTACCTTGACATTGCGGCTCCCTGTGGGAGACTCGCATATATAAGATAATGCACTGGCACATAACATTTAATGCTGCACCAGCGCAGCTCCCGCCATGAAAGGGTTAAATGTTCAGGTGTGCCAGTTAAGGTCGGTCTACGACGATAACGCGGCTGACGCTAGTTGCCTGTTGGTTGATTGGAATGGCATATAACGGCCAGTCATCGAGGCTATCGCGAGCATGACACTCTCAATCGTTCTAGGTTGTGGTCCCTTCAGTCGTTAGGCCTGTGTGACGTTTTATGTTTAACCATTTCTTTACTAAATACTCATTGACGAGTAGTTCCCTTATATTAGGGTTTGAGATAATAATTTCAACAAACGGTGCTGAACGTGTTATCTCAACATTTCCCTCCAACATATAGGAATGCTTCAGTACTTGCATTATCTTTTCGCCTGATTGTCGCCGGATAATTTATCCTGAACTCCCCTCAAAATGAATGCTGGGCCATTTCTATATGTGTAATAGTGTAACTTATGGGATAAACCAATTTGTATAGAGAAAGGGACCACACAGGGGACAATTTAACTAGGACATCACACATCCAACCAAACAACCCCCGTATAGAGTTACTCACAATTGTGCACGGATTCGTTACTGTAATTTGTCACAAATAAACATACATCACATGAAACCCCTATTATATAATTAAAAATCATTACAGAATTCCTTATCTCTCACTGGTGATGAATAAACGCGTACTTCCCAGCAACTTGACATCACGCCAACAAAATGACTTTACGTTGAATCAGGCGGATTAATACTATTTTTGTGTAAAGTCGCACATGACAACAACACCAGACAATGCAAAATGATTGCTTTGTCCATTAAAGTTAAATTATTGTCCAACTTCGTAGCACTGACGAAAATAGACACAAAAACAAAGAGGAAAATTGTTGGGGGGCTATATTTTCTGTCGGTAGTTCAAGCGCGCAATACTGTTGTATGTGGTTGTGAAGCGTCTCAGCCAACAATGTAAATGTGTGCGTTTTAAGCTTCTGTTAATGGTTTTGATTTGTTAAAGAGGCATAAAGCTATAGTGTTTTCATGTGATATACAAGATCTTCAACTCTATATGTTGGGATATAAGATTTTATGAATCTCGCATGATAAATTTGATTCACAATTCGTCTACGACACGTTGTGAATCAAATTTATCAAACTCGTTTCATAAAATCTTATATCCCAACATAACTCGTTGGAGAACCTCTGTGTCCCAGTTAACAAAATAATTTATCTGAGTTATCGTTGTTTTTTCGTTTGTTCATTACAGGTGTTTCCAAACATCGAAAGGGTTTACACCAGGGATACATTTGTATTCCTTATTTTTATATTGGTCGTGTTGGCGTCTGGTGTTGGTACGAGAAGTACTAAAGACGTGATTCTCAATAGGTGAGGATTTGTAGTTTTTTTAAACGTTATATATTTGTGATTGAGCATTAATGTATAACTTCTTTGGCAGTGTCTGCATTATATATCAGGTTTATGGAGGCCCGTGCTCAGCATGAGTATTCGTTGCTTAAATGTGCTTGCTTTAGTGGGCGTGAACAAATTACCATATATATATATATTAATATTAAAAATTTAAGAAAGATCGTGCGTTAAAATGTGAGAACAAGGTATGATGTAACAACCACGAGGTATTATACTCGGGGCTTGTCAGATGTTACTTGTTCCAGTTTCAGTTTGCCTACTATATACGTGTTTATACGTGTTAACCCTTTACCCAACAATCCGGCCAAAACCGGCCAAATAAAGCTTCAACAGCCTAAAATATCTTCTGTCTGTCTCAATAGAACCATACAAATATGGATATCATTGGAACCGGCTCTTGACCACATTGTGATAGTTACAGTTATGCCCTGTGCCAATGCATGCTCTTATATATGCGAGTCGACCATAGGTCGCCTCGCATATATAAGAGAATGCATTGGCCTAAAAAAAATCTTTTTTTAACACTTTTTATCATTTTTTCTTACATTCTTTAACAATTTTATAATTTTTAATGTGTTAAGCCAATGCATTCTCTTATATATGCGAGGCGACCTATGGTCGACTCGCATATATAAGAGAATGCATTGGCACAGGGCCCTTCTGTTTGGGTAAATGGTTAAGACCGTGGTACCCATAACGTGCATAACTCCCTCCTTCTCTCCATCTCCCTCTCTCCATCTAATGAGAATTTGTTCACGCACATTGAAGCAATGAACACTCATATTGCGTCGGTGCATTCAAACATATTCATGATATATATATACAGTACCAGTCAAAAGAAGTGGAGGCGCGCCTTTATAGGCTCAATACCAAACATCTGTCGCGCTTATTATTGCGATATTGAGCGCAAAATACTGCAATATTAAGCGCGAAAAGTTTCATACATACCCGATTGTGTAATATGTATATTAGATCAATAATGTGCATATAGTGTACATATAGTGTACATATAGCATTTTCAACTATAATTATATACAAATCTAAAATCACAATTTTTAGCGCACATGTCGCAATATTAAGCGCGAAATATTGCGATATTAAGCGCAAAATATTGCAATAATATCGCAAGCGGCGCGCTTATAAGCGTTTCCACTTGCAATATTATTGCGGTATTGGGCGCGAAAATAGCGCGCTTAATATACCACTTCTTTTGACTGGTACTGTATCTAGTCCATATATATCTCTTTATCGAATCAAATTGTTCCATCATTTTCAAATCTTTCAGATAGACCACTTGATCACTCCGCATACATGTGTACCTCTTCCCGTGAAATGCTTCTTATAAGCAACTACTTGCATATCTGTCCCTTGACCTATTTGCATCCATGTCTAACCTCTGATGTTTGGGTTGTTTTTTTCTTGTGATTTGCAGTTCTATTTTAAGACATAACGATTGGTTTAAACATTATTTTATTTGAACTAAACATAAAAAAGCACAATATAATATAACACAATGACTGAATTAACTGTTGTTTACTATAAGATATAATCATTTAGTATGTTCTAATAATGTAGGTGATTCAGGAAAGAATCATGAATAGCTGCTGTATTAGCTCTTTCTTTACTAAATGCACCTTGATGAATAGTTCCCTCTGGGAATGTTCACATATATGTAATAAGTTCAACAAACGACCATAGAACTTATGATCTGAACATTTCCGACAAATGAATAGGAATCATTCTGCACTTGCGTTATTTGTACTGTCTGTCGTCTGCTTAAATTTCCCGAACACCCCTCCAAATGAGCAATAACCATTCCAATGTATACATTTATATATGAATGGGAGAATCAAACTTAGTAAATATATACGGTTATTCCACAGGGATCAGACGGAAGAATGGAAAGGTTGGATGCAGGTGCTTTTTGTCTGGTATCACTACTTCGCTGCTAAAGAGTGGTACAATTGGATTCGTATCTACATAGCAGCGTATGTGTGGATGACGGGTTTCGGTGAGTGCCATCGGATATTTTAAATTATATAGACGACGAGCTCACAGTGGCTTGTCGTTAAAATAAAATATTACAAACTGATTGTATATAACATGGTAATGTCTATGTGAAATAATAAATTGTTCACGCACATACGAAACAATGAACACATCATAATGAGAAAGTGATTTCAAAATGAGACGTTTTCACACTATTTCGTCTGTGATAAAGTGCGTTCATTTCCTCAAAACAATACATAATAAAGAGCGTTCTAAATTATGATACGTTGTACTTGTTTTTAACGCAAATGTGACCATATATGATTTATGGATTTTCTCGAAGGCTATGATTTAAACATATTTTATTGTATATCAATTATATACATGGGGATTTGGACACCAGTTTTCTCAACTTAGTGACTCCCTCTCCCGCACAAAAGGTGTATAGCATAACATTTAAACAAGATGATAGGATGAAATTTGTGTATTAATTTAAGCAGGGAAACAGATGTGAATGTTTGTACAGAGTGTGCTATGAGTGGGGTTTTTTGTGTCCAGTTTTTCTCTCACGTTGTCATAAGTTGGGTCTTAAAAGGCCGGGCATTTAAATTTTAAATTGTTTTCAATGACAGGTTGTCGTACATGTATTGGAGAAAAATAACAAAACTTGCTATGGCATGCGAATGGTTGTGATTGCTTTAAAAGTAAATGTTTCCTATCCATAGGCCCCAGTGCAAACGTTTGGCCGCGCCCTCGCAAAATTCGCGAGAAGCATGTTGCAGGACTCAAATGGTTGTGATAACTGAGGTCACACCCACCCCAATACTATGTGTCGCGAGAGGAGCACTTTTCGAGCCACGCCTTTATACACCTTGCATAATACCTGTTCCACACTAAGGGTGGATACACACATGCATGTAATTTCTGTATGTAAAATCCATGTATTTCACATGGTCACACCAATCATCGATAGCATTAGTCGCCTGAGCGCGATCGGACAATTTCAACAGGTGAGACAAGTGAGCAGTTATAAGCCATTATCAAACTAACTGCTATCAAGAAATTTCAGGCCAGTCATAACTTCTTTCATGGATGCCGAAATGAATAAATCCTGTCTGATATCTGTTGCTGTTTTTCACGAGTTTTTTTTTTTTTTTTTTTTTTTTTTATTTGAATAAACATACATCAATGAAGGAATGAAAATATAAACAGAGGTACACATAATTATATATCAAGTGACATTCTTCCAATTCGCTCACATCTCGCACACTTCATTTACACGTCTTTCGTACACCATATGCACTCCCAGTGACTGACATGAAAATTGGAATAAATCGAATATATGTTCATTTTTATATATTAATTCAGATTTTAGATCCTTGAACTTTGTTCCTGTGTACGGCGTATCGGTACGACATCTAACCATAGACGGCATTGTGATATTGGCGGGGGGTATCGTATTTCCGGGTATATTAACTAAGTGAGTTTTCGAATTGGTGAAGAGATAATTTCCAGGACACTCAAGTTGATTGGTGTTGACTCGTGTGTACATGTAAAGCCTTTTCTAAAAGGAACCAGTTTTTCGAAAATTATTCTTGTTTCGATTGGCATCGTGCGGTATATTTCTCACATTGGTATCTATAATTCAACTCTTTGAGGAAAACATTTAGCGATAAGTTAATTGGCTTGAATTTAGTCCTGTATATGTATTGTTTAATTAGGATCCATAGCATGTTAGTTGTAAAGTTCGGATCCGTTGGTGAAGAGCCGAGAATCATTGTCATTTGTTGGGGACAGAGATCAATGCTGTTAATTTTACCCCATTCGCTGAGTTCCTTTATGAATTCCTGAACGTGCGCACAATTCCAAAATATGTGGGAGATGTCTTCTGTCTCGCTTTTACATCTGTCACATTTATCATCTTGTCGTAAATTGGAAATTTTGAGAAACTTATTAGTTGATAATATTCGTGAATTTATTCGGAATTGTAGCCATTGCAGCTTTGTGTCCGGCGTCGTGAGAAAGGGAAGTTTATCCAGTTTACACCAATTAATTATTTTGTCGGGATATAACACTTGCCATTTTCTGTGTGCTACAGTAGAAGTTGGAATGTCGATTAAAATTTTATAAAAGTCTTGTCCTCCTCGACAGTTTTTAAGCAATTTAATGAAATTATTTGGTAAAAGGGGGTGACTATTCGAGTTATAGGCTGTTCAAATTTTTTTGCAAATAATTTTATTTGGTGTTGGATGTTATTAAGAGTGATGAAGTTTGTGTGTATGTTATAGACCCTTAGTAAATCGTCTCGTGTAAGAAAACAGCCATTATTGTCCAGCATATCGTTTAAAAAGATAACCCCATTTTCTCGCCAGGAGGTGAAATTTATTACTTTTCCGTACTGCTTTATATTTGGGTTATTCCATAACGTACATGCTGATATTTGGCGATTGTTTCTATCTTTCTCTAGAAATTTTGTAAATGCCATCAGGACATCATGCCAAAAAAGATTGGTTAATTTCTTTGCCTGTTTTTCTATGTAAGGATAGTCATAAGTAAGGAACATAGGGTCATCAAATAAAGGTATATCTATTAATGGAGTTCACGAGTTTTAATTCATTTCGAAAAGTGGATTTGAGCCCGTCGATTTTATACTTGATTTGTTTCTCGTCGTTTCAGGGTCATCCAAAATAAAAATAAAATGTGCAGAATTTGAAGCTCTTTTAGGGCGATTGTGATACACGAGTGTTTAATGTCCCATTAACAGCTGATTAACAATCCGATATGGTGCTCTCATGTCTTGAATAACAGGCATTGGGAAATTAAGACAGACAATACCGGTTCGTTGAGATTACTCGGATAGTTTCAGAGCGAGCTCATGTGATAACATTTAATTGGGATTTCCATGCAAATATCCATTACAGCGCCAAATAATTAATGCAGGTACAGTGTTGAAAGTAAAAAGAGTGACACCCCCCCCCCCCCCACATTTTTCACCCAGAATTTACATAACAGTATATGTTTCTCAAACCAAAGGTTGAACAAGTTCGTAACTGTCACAAATTTAGCTTGAATTATAACATGCATGTTGGACCATAATCCACGATTGGAGGAGGGGGTTGGTTCTCGAAAGCTTCAAATAACTAAGGGATTTAGTTGAATGTATTAGCCGGGATTATCTGGGCATGAATGTACAATATGTTTAACTTAAATATTTCATAGTTGTAAACTTTGCGTATACATATATAACACAAGAAAGGAAATGTGACAGAAATGACTGTCAACTACAATATTTATAAGTCAGGAGTGGCTTCGTGACTTCATGGGTGGGGGTCAGGAATCGGGGTGCTGCGTGTCCCACCCACCCGTCGAGGAAATATGCCATGGTCAGTCCGTAGCTTCCGGGATAGTATAACCCCCCCCCCCCCATGTTGGGGATCATAGCCCCTGTGTTGTGGAAATCCTGGGGCCATCGCTGGTATAAACATCAAGAGAAGGTTGACAACGGGTCACTGCACGTTCATAGCTTGGCTCACTGTGGTCAAACATAGCCGCAATCATTGGGTTGTCAGCGGACACATATTACATGGTCTGTATGATCCATGTAAAATGACAAATACACGACATTTACAGAGATTACATGCATGTGTGTATCCAGCCTAATCCACTTTTCAAACAAAAATTGGAACTCACATTCACGAAAAATAAAACAAAGGGACACAATTATCCATAATTAGTTAGTTCACACTAACCTTAAACCTTCTCTGCTTATTTCCAGGTAACTTCTCTTTCTTCTGGGTTCGTGAAGATTTCTCACTATGGAGAGTGACGAAGATGTTGTTCCGCCTGAATTTCTTGGTGATGTTCGTGTGCATTTCGACATCCAATGAATACATGTTGTACTATATATGCGCCATGCATACTTATTGGTTCATCTCTGTTTACCTATTCATGGGGGCGATGAAATCATGGAATAAACATCGCGGGAAAATGGCTGTGAAGTTCATTATTTACGCAATCGTCAATGCAATTATATTCGAAATTCCAGGATGTGCTGAAACTGTGTTCCGTCCACTCTGGTTTATTCTCGGATATCATGAACCAAAACATGGTTTAATGCATGAGTGGGCGTTCCGAGCCGGGCTCGACCATTGGGCGTGTTTCGTGGGGATGGTTTCGGCTTATAACTATCCATATTTCGAGGCATTTGTCAAATACTCCGAGAGCAACGAAACTCCAAGTCGGAAGAGGATATTCTTAAAGACGACGATGATAGCGACTGCTGTGATAAGTCTCAGTATCTGGTATACAACAGTTATGACAAGAGATAAATTAGCATACAACGCTCTTCATCCCTACACGTCAGCAATTCCAATCATCTCATACATTATTCTCAGGAACAGTTTCCCGGTGTTGAGGAAAAACTTCCTCTTCGTTTTCAGTTGGTTGGGCAAGATTACACTAGAGACATATTTGTCTCAACTTCACATATATCTCCAATCTAACGCCAAACACTTAATAGGACTAATTGTGGGCTATCCGCTGCTTAACTTCTCATTAGTAACTATCATTTATCTAGTAATCTCGTTTAATTTATTTAAAATCACCAACGTTGTCAGCTCATTTTTATTACCAAAAGAAACAAGGACTCTTGTTAAGAATTGTGCCGTCACCATTGCCGTTACATGTGGTCTGTACACTGTGTGTTACGTTTTAAATTTTGTTTCTATATATAATGTATGAAAATGCATGTAGTATCTTTGCTACTATTGTAAATTGTACACTGTACGTGGGTTATATTTATATTTTTTCTATTGTATTTCTATTGAGAAAACAAATAAAATGGTATTGACACATAGCGTCATTTTTAATCGCAGCAAATAAACCATTCAATTTATCGTCAAACTGAAGACAGACATTACAGACGAATATATAACACAGGGGCGTGTCGTTAAAGGGGTATGTACTCAAATGTTGTTGTTGGTTTCTATAGTCACTGAGTCGTAGAATAAGGTAACCAGATTTATATTATTTGAAAGTCTGTCGAGTACGAAGTAATGTTATGAATGGCAGATTAGCCGGAATTCGAAAATACCAATTGTCGTTGTCGAGTAATTTATGGACAATTTTCAAGCAAATGTATCAAATAAATATTATATTATATGCATACTAGTCCCATATACTCATTTAAGTCATTGTATAATCACTAGTCAGCGAGTGGCTTGAATTTACGCCCCGTATCAACATATTTTTTACACGAACATGTGTGCCACGCGTTTCCCAATCCACTATCCGTGATTTATATTTGATTACGTCTTGTACTCCGAAATTCGTAATTTAATTTTGGCTCCAGCCATAAATTAAATTTATATCAAATTATTAACTTTGATTTTAAGAAAACATATTAACCTGAACCTTTACAGAATACATCTTCGACTCAACTTACTTAGTTGTTTATATATTATCGATATTATATCGTAGTTATCACCGGGAATTTATTGAAAATGGCATACAGTACCCCTTTAAAAACGGGTAAAACAGTTTCAACAAACGCATCGCTATTGATATAAGACGTTATCGATTCGTTTGTTAAAGTGACGTGCTCGTTTTAAAGTTAGAGTTTTTTGTTGTATTTTTAATCTAGTTTTGTTAACGACGAGCCCCTGTGTATAATACTGACTGAAAGTCCGCAATTTAAATAGAAGTTATTGAAATATAGCCGATAATATAAGAATTAACTTGTACGAACAAACGAAAGATATGTAAAAAAAAAATGTTTTCAAAGTTTAACATGCAATATGATGTACATATATAACAGTAACATGGTGGCTGGCCCCGTGATTCTCAGAAGGACAGAGTTATCCACCCTTCACCCTCTTGTACTGTAACATTGGATATTGTTACAGCGGATTGTGTTATATAGTACGAATCGTAACCGTATCAGCATATCACCTAAGAATGGCATCTGCTTCTCGAGATGTCCAAATGTCACTCATTACGGTATTTATCAGAACATTTATACCAAATGCTAAAACTAATGATTCCTTTTGTTTTAATACCAAGACAATCATTTTAGTCGACCTAAGTGCCACCATTGCTGCATAGATAATTTAAATGTGAAATTCACAGGGCACCCCAGCTAATTATAGTTAACGCTATCTGTATTTTAGGGTTATCGTTCGTCGCTGAAAACGTGCACATTGGATTCTGTTTGTTTGAACGTATTAATTGTGACCCACATATATATACATAGAATATAACACCTACAGTTATACACAATGTGGGTGCACGGGGGATCGGAGCACAAGTTACCATACTTAGAGAAGCTCCGCTCCCTTAGCATTAAGCTGCTGATGAGTAAAATAAATGGTGTGCAGGAAGGAATTTTATGAGAGCATGCATGTGTTTTTATTTGTATGGGGGACGGTGTCCCGGATACTCGCGGGCGGCTACCCGTAACGGCACCGTCACCCTAGGTGACACTAGGTTCCGCCTTTTTCTTCGCAATAAAGAGCGTATCGTTATAATTCAGTCATATTGTGGTAACAATAAAGAGCATTTGTCTCCAGTGATCTCACTTCTTGTGCGAAAGTTTTAAATAAGCTGAAAATATGCAATGAATATAGAAATGAATATAGAGTATATGAGGCCTGTAGATCAGTAAATCGTATATTTATTGAAGTACTTACATCACATATCTCTTTCGGATGCTCAAATTATAAGTATGTATAGGGTTTCTGCTATTTTTCTATGATTTCTCAATGCCGACGAAAACCTCAAGTACCGTACATATAATTATAACGCAATATAGTCGGGGAGCCAATAAGGTCCACCTGCCCCCCCCCCCCCCCCCGATGATTACAAATAACCATATTTTTATTGTTCCCTATGGTATCCAGATAAAGAATCCGGAATTCACCGAAAAATAAAGGTGGCCCTACTGGGTGCTAGAGCCATTTGAATCCAAGATGGCCGCCATTTCCTCTAACTCCGACCAGATGTATTTAATCGTTGTAATAGATCGGTTGTTAGCAAAAGACACAGACAAAATGTATGCCATTTTGTTGGTATGATGTCCTTCTTCAAAATGACGGCAAATAATTTCGAAAAACATTCAAAATGGTCGCCGAAAAAGGACGTCATATGCACGAAAATAGGAAATTTAATTAATATTTCACCATATCTTCCATTTTTCTTCACATTAATCATTAGTAAATGGCAATGTTTTTGAGACAGTCACCAAGCGTGATATTATAGCGTCATTTTAAGACATATGACATTGACGAGGGTTCAGTAATAGATACAGAAAAGAGGATTTGAAAAATAGGGGTGAAATTATCGATTTTTTTTGCAAGACGATTTTGCTGTATTTAATCGTTGTAATAGATCGGTTGTTAGCAAAAGACACAGAAAGATGTATGCCATTTTGTTGGTATGATGTCCTTCTTCAAAACGACGGCAAATAATTTCGAAAAAAATTCAAAATGGCCGCCGAAAAATGACGTCATATGCACGAAAATAGGAAATTTAATTAATATCTCACCATATCTTCCATTTTTCTTCACATTAATCATTAGTAAATGGCAATGTTTTTGAGAAAGTCATCAAGCGTGATATTATAGCGTCATTTTAAGACATTTGCCATTGACGATGGTTCAGTAATATATACAGAAAGAGGATTTGAAAAAGAGGGGTGAAATTTACACTTTTTTTTGCAAGACGGTCTTGATAGTCATTTTATCGACAAACCACACAGGATGTTAATAGAATGTCAACAACTATGTGCTTTAGTTTATTGGACGGATGTTTACTTCAATGGGAATGAAATTGGTGTAGAAAATTTCCAAAATGGCCGCCGAAAATATGAAAAATGGTAAATATTGCCCCAGGGTGTCCTGCAATGGCTTACAAGTTGTGGTTGATATATAAAATTGGCTAATCTGAATTATAGACATTGAATACTAACATGTCTGATGCACCATGGATCATTGTTTCTATTGTCACCACTGACATCACCAGAAATATTGGATTTTTCTCTCACAAACTTGACATAAATATCGGCAAAAATTAACTTTTCAGGGTTGGACAATTTTTTTAAGTAAAATGCAACTATCATTGATATCAAAAGTATTTATCTTAAATGTGTCACACTACGGTGTTTATAGACCAAATTGCTCAAGATGGCAACCAAATTTGTAAAAAGTTAATGTTTTACATATATCCCGAACATTATTATCTGCGTTATTCGACAAGGTAGCAAACTGTGACTCACTTGGTTATTATACGTGTTAGTTAATTAACCGACAACTACGTTCTATTCTGTTTGTCCCAGTTCCGTATGGGGCATGACAAATTCATTTTAAAGTTGCAGTATGGAATTTTGCGGAGAACCTCTTTTGTGATTCTGGCCATATTATTGAAAGGAAATGATGGGCAAAACTTTGAGACGGAACTGAGATGAACCATAATATGTGGCTATTCTGGCCCATTATGATAAAAAGTGATCAACTGGATAAAAGATGGATGCCAATATGGCAGCCAGGGAGTTACTGTATGATCATAGGTGATGTGAATAGGTATACAGGGAGTTACTGTATGGTCATGAATGATGTGAATAGGTATACAATGAGTGACTATATGGTTATGAGTAGGTATACAATGAGTGACTATATGGTTATGAGTGGGGTGTCCATGGTGAGATGCATAGGAATATAAGGAGTGGCTGTATGGGCATGTGTGAGGTGAATCGGTATACATGTAGTGACTGTACGGTATATTGTGTGTGGCCGATGTGATCGTATGGGCATTGATGTGGTGTATAGATATAACGAGAGTAGCTACATGGTCATCCGTGTGTTATGTATATATGGAGTGACTGTAAGGTCGTGGTGGTCGTGATGTATGTGTGTACCGTGTATGGCTGTATTGTGACATGTGGTGTATATGTATATTTGTGCTGTCTGTATGATCATGGATGGAGTGCGTAGATACATAGGGAGTGATTTTATGGTTATGGGTAATGTGTATATGTGCACATGGTATGCCTGTAGTCAATATTGAAGTCATATGCATACCTGGAATAAGCTGTATGGTCATTGACGAGCGTGTGGCTATATAGGGAGTGCCCTTTTGGTAACGGGTGGGTCGTATATTTATATATGTTGTGGATGTATTATCATCGGTGGTGTATATGGTGTAGATGAATGATCATGGATGGCGTGCATGAGTATACAGTGAGTTGATGCATTGTCATGTGTGAGGTGTATATGCAAGTATGATACTTATGAGTGGTCGTGTGTGCGGGTATTGGTATATTTGGAAGGGCTCACCATTGGTGGGTGAGGTGTATATGTATATCTGGATTGACTCTATGGTCATGGGTATGGTGAATAGATATACATGTAGTGGCTGCATGGTCCATGGTGAGGTGAATGGGTATACAATGAGCGACTGTATGATCGTGAATGTGGTGAATATGTATACATAGAGTGACTATATGGTCAGGTGTAGGAGTATACCTGGTGTTCATGCATGGTGATTCATGGCTGTATCGTGATTTGTGGCATGTACCGGTATAGCCAAATAAGGCTGTATGGTCAGGTGTACGTGTATAGAGTGGGTGACTATATTGTCATTTGTGTGGTGTTTATGTACATATGAGGTCATGGGATGCGTTGTACATGTGTAATTTGGGTGGCTATCGCTTTCCACAATAACTCAAGGATATGTTAATCAATAGAGAGGTCGTGTCAAAGAGTTCTCCACCTTGATAGTGTTTGTGTACATGGGGGAACTTTAAACGTGAAAAGCGATAGCCACCCATTACCACACAGTCATTCCATATATGCATAAACACCACAGACATAACAATATAGTGACCAACTGTATAAACGTACACCTGACCCATGACCATGGATGACCATACAGCCATGTGTCACAACGCAAGCACACCGGGTATAATACAAAACATGACCCATAACCATAGAGTCACTCCTTGTATACCCATTCACCTCACCATTGGCCATACGGTCATCCCATGTATACCTATTCTCCACACACACATGGTCAAATAGACATTCAATATATACATCAGCACCACAACAATGACCATATAGTCACCCCGGGTATATATATCCACCTCACCAATGGCCATATAGCCACTCGCTTCATACACATACCCTCATCCATGGCACCTGGTATACTCCTTCATCTGACCTATGGCCATATAGTCACCCCGTGTGTACCTATTCAAAACATTCATACATGATCATGGTCAATCATTGTATATATATTCACCTCACCCTTGGCCATGTCACTCCCTGTATCCCTATTTGTCACACCATAGCAGAATAGCCACTCAAGATATACTAATACTCCCCAGCCATGTCAGTATATTCAATCCATGTATGCATATGCACATCATCCATGGCCATATAGCCGCTCGATATATACACATACCCCTCGCCCATGACCATATAGCAACACATGTGTATGCCCGTATAACCTACACATGACCATACCGCAACGAGTCACCAAGCAGGAACACCGGGTATACTCATACACCTGACACATGACAATTTAGTCACTCCCTGCATAGCTATTCATTACATTTATGATCATACAGTCACTCATTGTATACATACATGTACTCGTCTCACCATTGACCATACAATAACTCCCTGTATACCTATTCAGCTTACCTATGATCATATAGTAACTCCATGGCATTCACCCTATATCCAGTTGATATGTTTTATCATAATGGACCAGAATAGCCACATATTATGGTTCGTCTCAGTTCCGTTTCAAAGTTCTGCCCATTTCCTTTCAATAATATGGCAAGAATCACAAAAGAGGTTCTCCGCCAAATTTCATACTGCAACTTTAAAATGAATTTATCATGCCCCATACGGCACTGGGACAAACATAATAGAACGAGGTTGCCAGCTAATTAACTAACACGTAAAATAACCAAGTGAGTCACAATTTAATACATTGTCGGATAACGCAGAGAATAATGTTCGGGATATATGTAAAAAATTAACTTTTTACAAATTTGGTTGCCATTTTGGAAGCCATCTTGAGCAATTTGGTCTATAAACACCATAGTGTGACACATTTAAGATAGACCAAAACAATAAATACCTTTGATACCAATGATAGTTGCATTTTACTTAAAACAATTGTCCAACCCTGAAAAGTTAAATTTTGCCGATATTTATGTCAAGTTTGTGAGAGAAATATCCAATATTTCTGGTGATGTCAGTGGTGACAATAGAAACAATGATCCATGGTGCACCAGACATGTTAGTATTCAATGTATGTAATACAGATTAGCCAATTTTATATATCAACCACAACTTGTAAGCCATTGCAGGACACCCTGGGGCAATATTTACCATTTTTCATATTTTCGGCGACCATTTTGGAAATTTTCTACACCAATTTCATTCCCATTGAAGTAAAACATCCGTCCAATAAAATAAAGCACATAGTTGTTGACATTCTATTAACATCCTGCGTGGTTTGTCGTTAAAATGACTATCAAAATCGTCTTGCAAAAAAAATCTAAAATTTCACCCCTCTTTTTAAAATCCTCTTTCTGTATCTATTATTGAACCATCGTCAATGGCAAATGTCTTAAAATGACGCTATAATATCACGCTTGATGACTTTCTCAAAAACATTGCCATTTACTAATGATTAATGTGAAGAAAAATGGAAGATATGGTGAAATATTAATTAAATTTCCTATTTTCGTGCATATGACGTCATTTTTCGGCGGCCATTTTGATTTGTTTTCGAAATTATTTTCGTCATTTTGAAGAAGGGCATCATGCCAACAAAATGGCATACATTTTGTCTGTGCCTTTTGTTAACAATCGATCTATTACAACGATTAAATACAGCAAAATCGTCTTGCAAAAAAAATCGACAATTTCACCCCTATTTTTCAAATCCTCTTTTCTGTATCTATTACTTAACCCTCGTCAATGGCATATATCTTAAAATGACGCTATAATATCACGCTTGATGACTGTCTCAAAAACATTGCCATTTACTAATGATTAATGTGAAGAAAAATGGAAGATATGGTGAAATATAAATTAAATTTCCTATTTTCGTGCATATGACGTCATTTTTCGGCGGCCATTTTGAATTTTTTTCGAAATAATTTGCCGTCATTTGGAAGAAGGACATCATACCAACAAAATGGCATACATTTTGTCTGTGTCTTTTGCTAACAACCGATCTATTACAACGATTAAATACATCTGGTCGGAGTTAGCGGAAATGGCGGCCATCTTGGATTCAAATGGCTCTAGCACCCAGTAGGGCCACCTTTATTTTTCGGTGAATTCCGGATTCTTTATCTGGATACCATAGGGAACAATACAAATAAGGTTATTTGTAATCATCGGGGGGGGGGGGTGCAGGTGGACCTTATTGGCTCCCCGACTAATGTCTTACTGTTTTGCCTTTTCTCGCCGCTAAGCATTTTTTGTTGTTAATGATGGTCGTTTCTCATCGACAGGCTCCTTCCTTTTTCTCTGTAAGTGCATTGGAATTAATCTTGTTTTTACTAAATCCCACCTTTTAGGAAAATAAGTATGCATTGGACTGGTCTGTTATTTATTTGAGGGATGTTAGGAAATATAAGCAGACAACAGACGAACAGATACAACGAATCCTTTCCAAACCAGTCCCTATACCAAACCGAATCCATCTCATCGCCGAACGAACTGCTCGGTCCCGAATTTACCCAAGTGCATTCTCACTAATATTACATATGTACTCCAAAAAATATCCAACCCGAACACCCAACTGGTATCTGAGTGAGTACACGACATAACAGA
Source organism: Siphonodentalium dalli (assembly GCA_032622095.1). NCBI lineage: Eukaryota > Metazoa > Mollusca > Scaphopoda > Gadilida > Siphonodentaliidae > Siphonodentalium > Siphonodentalium dalli. The sequence continues at coordinate 239,607,797 of CP136061.1, read as the reverse complement.
TGCATATTTGACTTTACTCTCATGGCCATGAGTTTTTTTTCGTGGCCACGACTTTATGTACTCCTGGTCACGACTTTATGTACTCCTCGTCACGACTTTATGTACTCCTGGTTACGACTTTATGTATTCCTGGTCACGACTTTATGTACTCCTGGTCACGACTTTATGTACTCCTGGTCACGACTTTATGTACTCCTGGTCACGACTTTATGTACTCCTGGTCACGACTTTGTACTCGTTGCTACCATTTTATATTCTATGTCACCTCAATAGGGGTTAAATGTATCTACACTCTTGAATTTTCTATGTTTCTGATCACTCGTTTATGGGGCTTCAATATTCCGGTTAGCATGATGTTTTTCAACAATAAACTGTAATACTAAATAAAAAAAAACCGCTGCAACATTTCTATCTGTTATCATGTAGAAACACGCATCAATTTTATTTATGTACCATCACCGATTACAAATGGGACAAAGTCTTGCTCTAAACTATGAAATTTATAGAACGTTTGCATTTTCTTGAACACACAAACCATAATATTGTTCACTTCTCGCACTCAAAGTACTCGGTTAGTATCTTGCGATTCCTAATGTTCCTTTCCGTGTGTAAAATCGATAAACACGTGTTAACATTTATGCGAGGTAACTCGTGGGTCGTATATTAAGTCTCAAAGTGGATAGAGTAGTCTCTCTTATATATAATCTGACACACTCATCTGTATTCGAATCAGCAAAGAGAGTTGTCTTCTCCGGACTAAGTTAAACTACTGAACTAACAAAGTTTCTCAAAGGTGATGGTGTTAACGTTTCAGTCAAATTCACAGAATTGAAGCATGCGGGCCACTCCAGTGATGTTTACCCAGCTAGATTAACACCCGATGATCCTGAAAATGCAAGAAAAAGGATAAATCATGTGTTTACTTTTCAAAATAGATCCCCGGGTGTTCGACATGGCTATATCGCTGCAAAATGTTACCTAGAAAACCCTAGAAGTGCCCCAGCTAGTTAAATAAATTTCGAACTAAAAAAAATCCAGTTTCCTATTAATTCGCCAGTTTAAGTTAATTAGATATGATGTACAAATCAAATAAACAAGATTTCGTCCTTTACTAATGTGTCACATGCATCAGGTAATTATACATCTAATAAATCATCTCTCTCAGCTCTCCTGAAGGCCATTCTTCGGTTATTACGCCCTCAGGGTGTATACCCCCTCGCTGATCAGACAGGATGATATGAGCTATGGGGATATCTCGCAGAAAAACGCATTTCGGGTTTCACAAGATGCGAGTTATTTCAGGAAATTGTAGTAGACGAAGAGTAATATCCTATTCCCACAATATAACACAATATAACACAATATAACACAAACGGTGACATCCAATGTTTTCTGGGGATATTTTCCAAGATTAGTAATATAACCAAGACATCAGGTATCATTTGCAGAAGCTGTAATTTAATTTCGGTAAATATACAACAAACTGTTTTACGCCAAATGTTACAACAAATAAAAAAATGCGGAACGACGGTAAACAGGTAACGGAAACAACTTCGATTCGATAACGAAAGAATTAATCAACAATGTCTGACGTTGCATCTCTTCTACTACTATATATTAACCCTTTACCCAACAAACCGGCCAAAACCGGCCAAATAAAGCTGCAACAGCCTAAATTATCTTGGGTCTGTCTCAATAAAACCATACAAATATGGATATCATTGGAACCGGCTCATTGACCACATTCTGATAGTTACAGTTATGCCCTGTGCCAATGCATTCTCTTATATATGCGAGTCGACCATAGGTCGCCTCGCATATATAAGAGAATGCATTGGCCTAAACAAAATCTTTTTTTAACACTTTTTACCATTTTTTCTTACATTCTTTAACAATTTTATAATTTTTAATGTGTCAAGCCAATGCATTCTCTTATATATGCGAGGCGACCTATGGTCGACTCGCATATATAAGAGAATGCATTGGCACAGGGCCCTTCTGTTGGGTAAAGGGTTAATCCGACGCCTTCAACTTACTGAAGCTTATACTGATAGCCAGGAAGCTACCTATTTCGGGATTTGTTTGCGGGGGTTCGGGATAACTTATATTTGACATTCGTGTTCACTTATCTCACATTTTATATGTATTAAAGTTTGATTTCATGTGATTTATGCTAATTCCTTTCAAGAGAATGGCATTTGAACTAATAACATTGTTTTATGAGTGCGCGATAGCATTTTGAAAATGACTCTGAAATTGTTAATATAATATTTTATTCAGTCCAGGATATTTATGTTTACGCTTTGTTTAGTCCAGTGTTTGCCTGATTCTCATCTACTCACCATTACCGACAAAAATTGTAGTTATAATGAATATTTCGTTAACAGAATAGAAAACAGTTAAGGGCAAGTTTGGTCTGAATTGCAGGAAGTGACTCTTTCTGATTGAAAGCTTGTGGGTAAGAGCCCTGATTAAACAATGATACAGATTGAGCATCACTGGGGTGTGGTCAATTCTGGTTATGGGGAGCTGTGATTTTATCCATATAATCAAGTCAGTTATGGTTATGGTATATCGGGTATATCGATATAAATATACAAATCAACCTTAATTAACCATATAATTGAGGACTGAACGGTGCATGTTGTCAACCTACCCACATTGGGAAAATGTGACTTAATTTTGTGTTTGTAACCATTAGTATATAGTGTCCTATATAGCTTTGAGGTACCAAGAGGCTATAGAGCGAGTCTAACATTCGATTTGATCACTGAGAAAAGTTCTCCCAGTCTCTCAAGTTAAAATAATGTTCCCTTTCTTTGAATAAATTTTGTGAAGTTGAGGAATTTTGCAACATAACTAAACTTGTTAAATAGTGAGTAGCAGATATGTCTAAATTGTGGCCTGATCACTTACATCAAACGCCTTATAATTCAGATAACATCAAGCTCTCGCCACACATGAAAAACATTAATGATAAACCTGTACAAATTTACAAAGTTTGAAATGACACAGAATAACTTGAGGCTGTTTTGTTGTTAGAACTTAAGTCTACATATGACAACAAAACCCTGACCAAGTCTAATGTAAACAATTGCCAAAATGTAGCCCTGGATATACGTTCACTCATTGGGGATACATACCTTTAAAGGCAATTCACTTCTTGCTGTGTGCCAGAAATTATTTACCATGTTGATGGTGTTGAATTATCTAAATTTATCACATAATTAACCCACAAAACCAGCTTCATAATTATTGGTAAGACACACGTGTAATATTAGCGCGTGCGATGTGGTCACGCCATTATTTAAATGATTTCCGATTGCTGAAGTTTATGATTGTTGTTTTCGATGAATACTTCGCGTTTATTTGATCATGTGATTAAAGGTATCTCAAACTCGTTCTATTTTATACATAATTTATCAACCTTGTCCACTACATTCTATTTGAGCCTCGGTAAACTTCGGCTCAAATCGAATTTAGTGAACTCGGTTGATTAATTCCGTATAAAATAGAAACTCATAAGAGATCCTCTATATCTTGCATGTAGCGTGGTGATTTTTACCCTGATAAGTTGTTTATTATATCTACCGTTTGAATCGGATTTAAATGAGAGAAATTCCTATATATTAATATTCAATTCGGACTTACCAGGGACTATAGAGTATGTACTACATGTATCAGCATTACCAATTGCCATTGTATTCCAATTATATGATCGTACATGTTTTTTTCACGATTGCTGAACTGAAAATCGCCCATTATATCATACTGATCTATGTTCAAACCACCATACCTTCAGCAAGAACAATTTTTACAATTTTCAAACTCGTGTTGAAAACATGGTTAATCGTTGTGGGATACTTTGATTTATGTGTTTCATTTTTATCAACTTGTTCGATATATGACATATGTTTTCGTTATCGATACTGTGCAAAATACTTTGTTACACAGTTGGAGACACGCTCAACGAAGTAGTTTTTTATTTTTTAAATACATGTTTTTGTCTTCGTTTTATGTGTTTCATTTGTATCAACTTATTCCATACTTGTAATAAAGGCCCATCTTTCTTTTCCTACTGGTCATGACTGCGAACCTGTAGTTATAAACATTTAACATCCAGAAATGTACTGAGGGCACAGTGATTGCACATTTTAAAATGATCATTGTGTCCTTATTTGTCTTACCAAATCCGACAAGTCACGCAAAACACATCCTTAGAGTACAATAGAATGAAATATAACTGTTAACTTATATACATGTATACATGTACACAGCCTTTGATAAGAAGTTGAGTACCCTTGTGCGGACTCGTTCTTTGCATGGTGCGGAGCATAATAAAGTAAAGCGCAGTAGACCACCAAACAAGTTGATAGAATTGAATATGTGAGTCCATTATCATTATGCCAGACAGTGGCGGGGAATATGTTTCAGTTTCCAGTTTTTATTTCGATTAGTATAATGTGATATATATGATGTACCTAGTTTTATTTTCATTGTTTTAAAACATTTTTGTTAGCAAAAAGTTTGTTTGTGATTCGCAGCAGGTAGTGCCAAATTTTGTTTCGGGTCAGAATCTGGAACAGTGATGAATTCTATATGCATCCTGCAGAGGGGTTCAGTAATGGTTCTGAAGTGATAACCCACGCCTATATTACACCATTATACTACTATATGTAGTATATATTTCAGTATACAATTTTATTGTCATTTCTGGTTCAATATTGATGATATCTTGGATACAAGGCATGAGGGAAAAAATGTTAAGCTTGCGGGGAAAAAATATTTTTGAGCTGATGATGACGACCCACCAATCCACCTAGGTATACGGAACGTCCCCCCCTCTGATGATTCACGTAAACAAATCGGTTTGTGATCTTCGGCATTATACCCAATAGACAATTTATGTATAGATGATACCATATCTCTAAGATGTGCTATGCAGTAAGAATCTGCTTCTGGTGGCAGGTATTTACAAAGGGATGTCAGAGTAAATGAGTAATTCACGTTGTCACTCAAGCTTAAACTGTAAAATTAAGAATGTGTGAGCTAACAGTGGATACCTTTCCCATAAAATGAACTACTCTTGATAACAATTACGAATAGCTAATATATACTCTTAAAACAATAGGTACTTTCAAGTACCTACGTAGGTACTGAGCTTTGTCCCAGGGGGAGTACCTATGTAAATATTACGGACGGTCCAAAAATCCTTTCGCAGAATTGACGATTATGAGTCTGTTGAGAGAAAATAGAGCCATTGAAACTTCCTGTCATCCGAAGTAAGTATATGTGGTTCTGTATGTCATAGTTATGTTGATCTTAATTAGTGATGGTGCTATCATGTCATAGTATGGTCAGTGACAGACGCGGTGGTTGCATGAAAAGTTCGCGTGCCCATGCGTGCTTATATAACTATTCGAAAACCGTAATCGTATAACTGCGCGGATATAACAAAACGACAACTGATAGAAAGAACTCACATTCTAGTGACGTAGAACCCTATTCTTAATTGTTATTAGTATTGGTTCATTGTGGGGAAAGATGTCAATTTTGTTGCTCTGATTGTTGTCGTTCAATTGGAAATTTGTCTTTTAAAACGTTTATAGGTGAAACAAATGTGACACCATTGTTTCGCTTGTGCGTGCATGAATATTAATACAAACAATTCTTCATAACTATTTTCGTAGAAATGCTTTGGATTTTGTTAGTACAGTCAATTTCCCAGCTTTTCCCAATTCCGGATAATATTTGCCGTTTTGATCTAAATACGCAATGGAAACCCTGTTAGTTCACTTTCTTTGACTTTATTAGGATAATTTTTCTTCTGACAGAAGAAAACGTAGCACAAGAAAACGTTTTTGTTGCTCGCAAATTCGCAATCCACTCTGTTGCAAACCGCCATTTTAGCGGACACTAATTCCAGGGATTTTATCTAAATTTTGAATTTATTTTGAGACCAAATAACTCAAAACATAAGCTCGTATTCCATAACGAATGATAACAATTTATGCACAAATGTTACCCTAATATACCACAACAAGTTTTCGCATTCACATAAAACATATTTCTTGTTGAGGGAACTTTTTTCCTAGTTCCGCGGATATCGAAACAATACGGAATTCACCACTGGTTCCATTTAAGGTAGCCTATATGGCAGCGTCACGCGACATAAAATACGACGGTTTTTTTTGTGGAATTGTTTCGTGCACATAATCACCAATCGGAATCCATAATTTAGTGCTCAAAATCCCAGAAACCGGCATTGTGTGAATGTTTACAACGAAATTCAATGCCTTTTTAGTTTAAATTTCATGACCTGGCAATCTAATAATCTAATACAGTACCAGAGCACGGGTTATTTTCGTTATTTCTATTTCCAGAAAAACATAGTTATTTATATCCTCCATTTATAATATCTTGGCCAGAATCCCAACCACAAGCAGAGAAGACGCAACTTAGGGCTAATTTCCAATGTAAAAATAACTCCATGTAGTGGACATACTCTCCATGTAATAATTATAAACTTGCATTCTTTGACAACAAACTAGTTGGCAAAATTTATACAAAACAACACAGCCAGTTATACCGTATCTATTGCATGCTTTATTATCTCATCCAAGTTAATACATGTATAACATAAGGATATTGAGATATAGAATTATATAAACAATAGATATATATAAATATTATACAATAGATATGTACATATGGTTCCGGGTCGATGGTATGTTGAAATTCGATGAATGTATATTCCGAGTTTTATTCTGACATCGCTACTGTAGCTTATTTTCGCCAAGAGTAATGACGGCGCAATCTCGTGTGAAACCTTGTTGGTTGGAGTAAACTATTTAATCCAGTCACACATGTGTTTAGATTTAAGTACAAATAATAGGTTACTACATGTAGGTCGTCAATTTTAGTATTTATACCATCGATGATTGCCATATCGCTCACTAGTGACTATCGTATAATTGATTCCGGGAACCATACATATATACTAATATACCTACATAAAATCCAAGTATCAATGTCATAACGTATGACTAATTAAATAATCAATTATAACTGATATAAATGTAAATATACTTGAATCCTGATTGCGCTTGTTGGCAGGTATTTACTTTAATTCTTGGTTCACATCCATTCATCAATGTGGATGCTCAGCTATAGCTAAATTCAGCAGAAAGTTTGAGACTTTCTGTCAAATCCCGAATCTGACCATCACCATAGATTAATGAATGTTAATCCGTGTCGTCTGCTCGACTATACACATATATCATAGCAGATCAAAATTAGACAGATTCATGACGAGAGATTTCGATGCATTAATTGTGATCTGATAATACGTTCGTGATGATCCGAATGAAAGAACAAAGTCTGCGTAGTAATATGGGATTCTTCATATTGAGAATTTCATTTATCGCGGTAGCATTTATTCGTCTACTATATTTTGGTTGTAAAAGGCGTTTTCTTACATCCGTAAAGAACTCACATTCCAATAAATAATGAAATTCATCACCAATGTATTTGTGACACTTTGGGCATATTCTGTCAGCGATATCAATATTATTCCATCGGCCCGTCTCTATAGGTAGCTGGTGGTTACATGTACGGAATCTGCATAATGTTAACCGGTTTCTGGTATCAAGAATGCTCAAGTAATCTTCAAAATTGATATCTTGTTTGAACATTTTGTATATAATTCCCCTACTGCCCGAGGCTTCTATATCATTTTTCCATTTATTTCGGAATCTACAAATAAGGTTGCACTCAATGTATGAGAGTAATCGCTCAGTACAGGGAATTTTACCTATATCCATTAAGTGGATCTGACCACATTCTGTTAGAAATTAGAGGATGAGACATTACTGAGTTTTAGCGCCAACATATATAATATTTTACAATATCTATTACAATTCATATTTACTACTTTCAACCAATACTTCACCACGCGCATGTTTATTAATATATCAATTGGCATACGGCCGCTCTCTCCATACAACATATAATTGCATGTGGATGGTTTTAGCCGTAAAATAAACTTACAAAATTTTCTATGTATATTCTCAATTATATCATTATTTCCTGTACCCCAAATTTCAGATCCATAAGCAAGTATGGGTACAACTTGTGCATCAAATAAATCAAATTGGTCCTTTACCGAAAGGCAGTGTGCTCTTGATTTGGTGATTATAGCGTACATTGCTCTAGTGGCTTTATCTACAAGCACCTTCTTTGCCTCCGTATATGAACCAGATTTAGTATGTATTATTCCCATGGTCAGAGAGTCAGAAGAATATTGAGGTGGTGTGGGGTGGGGGCACACACAAAACAAACACAAACATGTAGTAAAACTTATAGAATAGTAGAACACTGGGGTGGTGGGTCCCGAAAGTAGCCAAAATGAAAACAAATAGCCCACGTGTCTGGAACTTTTAATGACCCCCTCCCCTGAATACTATGTATTTATTTCGTTTAATTTATATTTAAAGTTGTTACTAAATTGAATATAAATATTCAGGCTTATAAACATGACCACATTGAAGCATTAATCATGTCCCAATTTATTTACCCAATATTTGTTCTTTTATAACATAATATTGTGGGTGGGTTTTGTTTTGTTTTGTTTTTTTGACGAGGAACAATTGCTTGCACTGAAAAAATTAAATTCTATCAGTTCTCATAGGTTTTGATTGTTGTTTTTGAATTATCCCTATGGTGCCAATATCAGCTCATTCTGGTACTTTAACTGGTACGAAAATATGTTCATCCTTGGGTAGATAAGTATGAATGTCTGAGACCTACTCATATAATACAAAGCTGGGTAATTTAACATAACTTGTTCATTATTACAAAACAAGTACACCTCGCTGTGCCTCTTTGTGAGGATAAAACATTTTGATTTCCGGATTCCCGTTTCTGCCCTTTCAAAGAATATACATGCATTTTGTCGGCGTGTTCTTCAATATTCTGCTTGTTATTGTTATTATTTAAGATATATAGCGAATACCTACAATATTTGTTTGAATACGGAAATATATCATCATTGTCGGGAAAGAAATATCGAATTTTCACGAGCGGCTACAAGTGAAAAATCGATATTTCTTTCCAGACACGAATGCGATGTTTTAGGTATTAAAACAAAAAACTTATGGTGTGTATTCTTTTTATTATATGCGCCTTAATAATACTCAAAATTGCTAATTTATTATTAATTGTGCGTCATTTACACGTTTAATTGTAGAAAAATTGAAAAATAATCGGAAAGAAACACCCTCGCGTGAACCGCCGACAAGCTACATGCAATTAAAAAAACGAAAGATACAGTGAAATAACGAAAGATGCAGTGAAATAACGACATCGTATTTCACTGTGGCTTATAAGAGATAATTACGACTCTATACGTTTCGGTAGTATTCCGCTATTTTATAGGTAAGCATATCATAAATATGCATATCAGATGTATGGAGGCACGGGCTCAGTATATGAGTGGTCATGTGAGTATGCTTCAATTGTGCTTATCGAAATTAATCGATCCGAATGCCACATTGAGATGTCCCTCAACGCAGATCAAACTTGAAAATCGGACCCGATTTTCGCCCATTGCATTGTCAGAACCGGCGCCAACCTCGTCTAGCCCAGACTGCGATTATCATATCCATGCACGACCCAACTACATCGGCTACGGGGACATCCTTAAAATGGTAGCCATTTCCCTGAGAGTTGAGAAACGTATCAGTCTGAACATGGGTTCGAATATTGACACAGCACGAATCTACCATTATATTGGAACCGCCTATTGCACTTCCTCCGAAATTGTATCTTTGACCATACGATTATTGCATGGATGGTGCTGGTGTATTTATATACCAGATGTATGGAGGCATGCACGGACTCAGTGTGAGTGTTGATTGCTTCAAATGTGCTTGCTTCAAAGGGCTTGAACAAATTCTCATTTCTTATCGAAATGACCCTGTATTGATTGAAATGCCACACCAAGCAGCTTGAAAATCGGTCCCGATTTTCGCCCAAGTCGGGGGTTGGAACCAGCGCCAACCACGTCTAGCCCATACAGCGATATTATCCGCCACCCAACCACCTCGGTTGCGAGGACATCCTTAAAAAAGGAAGCCATTTCACCGAGAGTTGATAAACTTATCAGTCTGAATTAACATGGGTTAGAACACTGACACAGAACTACCTTTATATTGGAACAGCACAATGCACTTCCTCCGAAATTTACGATTATGAGTACTGGCGTACATAATAATAGAGACCTTTCGCAAAAATCGCTATAACGATTACGGATAGGATATATTGTCCTCGTAAGGTTGACACCATCACAATTTACCTACGATGCTAATTTGTGACCCAACATATGCCCCACTCTATTCAGTTGCACATATATTTTATGGAAAAAGAAATGTGTGTCTCTTTCAGATCCCATGTTCTTATCCGTGTGCAATACACCACACGGATAATGTTAGAGCGTCCCCAAGCAGGACCGGTGGCACATTCTTGACACATCTGCATGTAACTAAACTGTGTGTGGTATATTTCTTTTCACACAAGAAACCCCGTGCTTAAAGATCGAATTTTGGCCGTGTACTGGCAGGATATTTCCGTATCCGTAATCGTATTCGTGATTTTGCGAAAGGTCTCTAATATCAGATTTATGGAGGCACGGACTCAGTTTATGAGTCTGCATTGCTTCGAATTGACTTCCTTTTGTGAGCGTGAACAAATTCTGATGTCTTACAGAAATGGCCATGTATCGGTCGGAATGCCATATTGAGATGTCCCTCAACTCAGATCAAACTCTAAAATCGGAACATGGCTTTGAAAAATGACACGAAACGGATCTACCATAATCTGTGTCTGCCTTTTCTTCCTTTGGAGAGGTGTGTGTGTGTGTGTCCGAGATCGAACCGGAAACAAACTTGCGTTCCCGAGGTGGTGGGTCCCAAAAATTAAAAACACCAATGCTTCCCACCTTGTATCATCTAGTTGTTTTCATGACACCCCGCCCTGTCCATATATGAACGTGTAGTAACATATCGCCTAAATGAACAGTCCCCAGCTGTGTGGGGCATTTGAATGATGAGTCCGAATGTAGCGATAATTTGATTACTCCGCAATGTGAATTGTCAACGAAGGTAATTTATCTTTAATAAGTTTGTAAACACCACTCGTTGTCATGCCTTGTTAGGGCTGACGTCACACATTCTCAGCCCGAAGTCAAGTGCTGCTCACCCACAATCAAATTTAGCGAACTCAAAGATCGGAGAGTCGCCGTTTTGTGGTAGCCAAACTGGATTAAAGCTGTCCTCTCAATGCAATATTCTGTTCCAGCAAGACATAATTGATCCGTAATAGGAATTGCTAAGAAACTAAGCGACTGTCAAAAGACGAGCCTCGATGCTGACACAAACCTAATTAGGTATTAATAGGAAATCTGGCTGGCACGCAATATTCCGTGGGCTCCCCCATTTACAGCCGTCGGAGAAACATCTTCAGGGAGCCGCTAACACAGGCTAAACTTTCAAATCATTACCACGCTAAATTGTCCAATCACTGCCCGGAATAACCCTCCCTCGGTAAATTGAATGGAACCGACATTATGGCCACTTGTTTCGTCTGATCTTTCAGCTCGGGTAATAGAAGTGATGTGTCATTTTGATCATGGTTCTCGAAATGCTGAATCTTCTGAGAGTCTTCCTAGTCCTAACGCTTTACGTGTGACTTTTCTTCCCATAGATAATACGGAATCTTAATACCGATATATATGTGTATGCCGGTGTGGCTTATCCGAAGCCATCATAGTTATCACTGTGAACTCACCTCAATGGAATGACAGGAAGACAGACTTGTTGACCTATGCGATAAATTAGCACTGCCCGAAATAACCCTCCGTCGGAAAATTAAACGGAACCGACATTATGGGTACTTGTTTCGTCTGATCTCTCAGCTCGGGTAAAAGTGATGAGTCATCTTGATCATGCATGGTTCTTGAAAAGTTTGATCTTCTGAGGGTCTCTCTCGTCCTAACGCCTGAATTTGTTCCCGAGAACAAAAAATCTTCATTTGGATATGTGCTTATATAATATATATCTCCGATCAAGAGGCATGTAGTTACAACATAGTTATTATCATCGACACTACATGTATCCATCGGAATTTGCAAGACATCGTAATTATCACACCAGAGAGCTCCTTTACAAAGATTAAAGTTCATTACACTAATGGGATAGCAAATAAAGATCGTTTATGAAACAAGCTAATTACTTTTTGTCTCTTTTTTTCAGAGGGGATAGACTATGTTTGTTCATCTAATCTGATTATCGAACCGTGACAACAGCTAGTATAATTACTAGGTATAATTATCACCACGCTAAATTGTTCAATCACAACCCGGAACAACCATCCCTCGAATCATTTGACGGGACGGACATTATGCATGAGCACTTTTTTGTCTGATCTTTTGACTCGGTATCTAATAAAACTCATTGCTGTTTGTTTTTTCGTTTGATTGTCCGCCTACAGGCGACCAAAGCGGCTGAACCATCGGAGCTAAAACCAAATGTGTATATAGGGGTAAATTGACCGTGGAGTCATGTGTCTGAAAATGTGTATATAGGGGTAATTTGAACCGGGAAGTCAGATCTGATGTCAGATGTCTTAAAATGGCACTAATAATTATTTTTATATATTTTTGCCGTGATGCGACCGAACAGTTGGATCATCGGAGCTGAAATGTTGTACATATGGGTAATTTGAACCTGATAATCTTATTAGATATGTACCGTTGACCTTAGATGTCTTAACTAAATAATTAATTATCTACCCAAAATGGTTGCAATCTGGAAACACGGGGGGAATTGACCCGTCGCGTGTCATGCGATAGATGCCGTTGACATCAGACGACTTAAAAGGGCAAATATGAACAACAAAGACCGTTCAGTGTCAGCTCCGAAGATGTGTAGGAAAATTGATACAGATGGGTTACCTGACCGTGGAATTGGTATAGGATATGCGCCTTTGACCTCATATGAACTAAAGTGGGACTAATAAATTATATGATCAATAAAGAGCGTTTATTATCAGCCCAGACGATATATGCGAAAAATGGCGGACAAAAGTAACATGACGCGGGGAATGTCACGGGATAGGTGTTGTTGACCTCAAATGAATTAAAGAGCCACTAATAATCAGCAATAGAGAGCGTTTATTACCACTTAAAAGATAGGTGTAAATTTATCCGGAAAGCCATGCAATAGCTGCTGTTTACCCCAGATGACTAATAATTATTTTAAATTACTTGAAGGGCCACTAATAAATATCACCAGCTTATATATATAAGTGGTGTGTCATTTGATCACGTTTCTGATCTTCTCTCTCATCCTAACACTTAATGTGTGATTTATTTCCCCCAGAGGTATTTCTGAATCTTAAAGGGGACTATACACCAAATCCAACCATTTATGAGACCATATCCTATTATACTCAACAGAATATATGCGACAAATGAATGAATTTGAGCTAGGGGTGAGTTCAAAATACACCCATGTACATACACTTATGTGCGATGTAAACAACATGGTAATTATAATGAAAATCGAGTATGCATGTTCGTATTTCGTGTATTTGCCAACCTATTTTGTTCCCGATACATATTCTAGTATAGTTAATCAGGCTATAGTACAAAGATACATTATCGGTTCATATGGCGGGAAAAATATCTTCATAGATGGCTAAATATACTGCGTATACTTTTGAATGATGATATTGGAATTACCGAATACCTGTTTTGCGTTGTTTTATCGTTTATTAGTGCATTGAAAAGCAAGAATAATTGTACAGATAATGGGAAGACTGCTTTCGGGCATTTGGCATGTTGTTGTATAACAAATTATATAATTACATACATTTATATCTCACGCGAGTGCCATACGCATGTATATAGTAATCTGTTTTGGCATATGCATTTATAATTAGTATGCCGTTCATAACGGAGAAAATTACGGTTATTTTCTAGGAACATTTGCCAGCGTGTGAGCATACCCTAAAGCATTGCCCAAAATTACACTATTTTGGTATGGGCACTGTACTTGTTTCTTCTGGTCTTTCTTATCGAGCGATAGAAGTCAGATTCATATTCAGATTTAGTTTATTCTGTTAATCGATATGTGGATATTACTGACAAAATATTTATGACATCAAGATATTCAATTATGACATATAATAACAGTAAATTTCACACGAGGAATACATGAGTGCATGATTAGATATTTGGTTAGTTTCCGTTCGGGTGATGATTTCAGGTATATACTGTGGGCGGGGACTTTATAGTCAGGGATGTATAGGTCGTTTAGAAAATAGGGGTGGGTTCATGGAATATCAGTGTTATAGCATCAAGTGGACTTGCCGAAAATATCCTGGACTTTCCTTATGAAAGTTGACAGATTCCTAAAATTGTCTTTCTATTTATATAGTCTTAAAGAGTTCTGAGAGTTTATGTGCATTCGGTCTTCTGTAGAAATATGGTTTCAAATAGGTCGATTTGAGTTCATTTAATTCTGTACGCTTCAGGATAACGTGATACTCATCGCCTAGTTCTTTGGTACAAAGTGTACATGCTCTGGTTGAATAGTCAGTATATAGACAAGAACCTTGTTCAATTGGTAGTTTGTGATTTCTTGTCTGAAATCGAATGATATTATTGACAGTTCTATTATCACATATTGAGAGACAATTTTCACGTTCGAAGTGTATTTTTATAATTCGATAAAATGCATATTTTCTCGATGTGGTTATTGTTGACCACCAACTTTGAAGGTAACAGTCACGTAGTCTTTGTTCAACGGTCCGGTTAAATCTGTCTGTACTCGATACTTTCTGGTTGAGCCAAACATTACTCATACCAGTGATTTGTCATGGTTCTCAAAAGACTGGATCTTCTCAGAATCTCCATGTATAAGACCAATCTGGTTATGCGTTTTAATTTGTTACTCATATAATTTAGATGCCGATTCATTACTTGTAGCTTATTATGAGCAAACACAAGGCGTTAAGAATGCGCCCCATTCGTGAAATTTTTCAACAAAAATTTATTTCAAACTGTCAATTTGAAGGATAAAATCGTTACTGTTTCAATATGAGAGATATGTTTTTTTTTTAAGCTATAAAAAACAACATTTTGATAGGCGGTCATTTCAAAGTTTGACATGAAATATATTGAAAAAAACGCACTGCATTTATTTGTTCTTCTTTTCAGACATTATGTTGTTTTATGGTATTTTTTCCTCCAAAAATTATCACAAATGTCACACTATCAGATTTGGACGAAATTCAGGGCATATCATTATACTGAAAGTTGTATACTATAAAACCTTAGCACTGAATGATGCTTAGAGAAATAATTTACACCAGTGTAGCTTACTCGATGTCGGGAGGGTTAACAACTGGCAGTTCCCCCATAACCATGTCTTGATTGATAAGGTGGTTTCCACGGCGTTCGGTCACATTAGCAACTGATGCCAGCTAAATCTGAATTTATGTTTTATTCCATCAAATACAGAAATGATTCAAATGGGTCCCGGATCGTATAAACACTAATAATGCCCCCACTGTCGTCAGAACTTCCCGGACATGAATGATGGAGTGAAACCCAATCCAAAAATCTATTTCTTCCAACAAAGTCGTCCCACCGACGCGGCGTAATTACTAGCCCGAACGGCGCTCGCTATCTAAATATGGCTCCCAGCTCGGCACGTGAAAGAATTTCAATTTGCTTTCCGAAATTCACTCAGCCGTCCATATCCTTTCTATAACAGTTCGTTATTTATTTAATTCAATTCTTTGTCTATGATAGTTTACTAGTGGTCGATTTAGTTTGGCTATTTATTTCGTTTTTTATATTATTCTTCTTCCATCATAGTTTATTGAATATTAAAGTGATGTGGAATACCTTGTTGGTGCACTCAAGCACCCACTTCAGCGTACCTTTTCGCATTTTTGTCCCCACCCCCCCCCCCCCCCGCCCCGCCCCCCGCCCCGCCCCCGGTAAATCAATTGTTGTTATTAGTTTGACTTGAGCCCTAAATAGGTTTAACGGGAATGGATGGGTCCAATATGCTCGCGATTCAGTGACAAGGCTTAAACATTATTTATAATATTATATTATGATTATATTATTATTATTATTTATATAAATTAATACAAAGGGAATTCTTCACACTCACTGTGTATACTCTATACATATTCAAAGAGGTCGTCGAGTAGTCTGTTCATGGGAAATTTATGTAAAACAACTATCACTAACAAGTACATGTTAAAATAGATCTACTTTGTTTTATTATCAATATTAATAACTCTTCAATAAAGAACTTTTGTATATCGAAACCATTGTCACATGTATGTAAATATTACTGCTACAGTGGCATTATTTATAAGTGTCCGATTATATAGTCCAATAAGATACCAACGTTTAATCATTGGTAAACATTGGAAACGGCCAAAGCATAGAAAGTTATTCTGAAAATTATAATTAGACTAATATATATACTTATTACCTCCAGTATTGAAGATCCAACAAAAGACATGCATGCCTACATAGGTGTAACTCATATATATATACAGTTGGAAGTCAATATAACACACAATAAAAAGAGAAAATAACAGAAATACAATTAATCTCACATACAATGGATCCAACCAAATACATAAAACGCACATCATAAAAAAAAATTAATATAAGTCATGAAAACTCATATTGAGTCTGCGTATGCATAAATCTGATTGGAAACAGTTTTGCACTTATCGGATGAAAACCAAGGGGTATCTTTATTAACCAAATGTAGTGTTTGTTAAGGGTCAGACGCACGTTTTGCCAAAATTTCCTTGTATTTCAAAATTGATTTTCTCCAAATGTGTCAAGAATTTCTTTGTGAAATTTGTTAGAGCGATTATTGTGATACAGTATTTAAGAATCGACCCATTGGATATTATAACCTCATTTACTTACTTTTATGGCATGAAAATGTTTAAAATTTCACTGTCTTCCGGTACCAAGAACTTCTGTAAAATAGTTTTGTTTCAAAGGTCCAGTTCATATATCCATGATATCATATATGAAGATCATGTTAAGAGAACTAACTTTTCTTGATTCGTGAAATTTAATGATATTTTCAATTAGAAATTCAACTACCCATAATTAATTTTCTATTTTTGAGAATTTTCTTTTCATGTCTATTGGTCAATAAAAAAATGTGCTTAGATGAGTTCTGGGTCATAGGTTCATAGCCAGGTTAAAGCTGACCACCATATCTCTTAATACTGTGGCCTAATTCCAGTTGATTGCTCCCTGCTTGGGTCACCACACTGCATATCAACGTTTGTTTTCATTGGGTTGGAATATTTGTGACTGCTTTATTCTTCATTATAATATATAAGATAATAAGGGTATGATGCTGTTTTACGCAATTAAATATCAAACTCAATATTATGATACAAATTAAGCCTCCCAGCATAGAGCCAAGACAATACGCTATTTGGTGATTGGTTATTAGTTATTCTAGCAGTTCTTGGTAACGTAAGGGACAAAAATAATAATATTTTCAACCTCTAAAATGTTTTCAAATCATTTGTTTTATCTTCTCTTAATAATTACTCCGATTATATATACAATGAAGGTGATGATATGTGAAATTCAAGATTTTTCGCCAGATAAATCCAGAGAAATTTGTTGTTGAAAATCTGTTGCATATTTGGCTGGATATATGCAAAACGTGTGTATCCCCCTTAACTTCATCATTTTAAGTGAGTCTTAATGAAAATGTTTATCTACATTTTTACTGTGTGTGATGAAGGTACATATATTGGTAAGTAACCCACGTGCTTCTCCGCTAACCCCTTCTATACTAAATACTAATTGGTGAGTGATTCCATCATAGAGTTTCTTGAACTTTTTTCTGAACATTTCCGAAGTTCCTCTGCACTTGAATTATCTTTTCGTAGATAAGTCGTCTGCTCATTTTCCTGGACACCCCTTTGAAAGAATAATATACCGTTCCAGTGTATACTTTTATAATTGTGTGGGAGAATATATTTAGAACAGAAAGTGTTAATTTAAAGGTAAGCCGGTGGTATGTAATAGCAATAATTTTGGTTTGGTGTAAACAGTATTTATTCCATATTATTCGTTATTTATATATTACATAACAAGTATTAACATTGATCGTATGCATGAAAGGGATTCGACAACAAGCTTTAAGCTTTTGGGAGTCGTTTTCGGTTGACATGCATGTGACCAGGTCCATCCTGTGAGCGTGATTTCAGACACTTTAAGTTGTTTCAAATAAATGATGACTTCAGGCTTTAGGTTTTCACATTTAATGGCGTACATACTCACAGGGTGGGCCGGTTTGATAGGTGTCTCAAAATAAAAGAGTTTCATATGGAATTGTTTAGGTTGTGTGGGAGCATTTTGGAAGAGTATGGTGTATGGTGGTTGTATATGGCCGATGATGATATGCAATGATTTTGGGTTATATGGGAGTGGTTGGGTAACCGTGGGAGAATGAGATGATATATATTGTTGGCTGTGGGGGTATTTTGATCATGTGTGGATAATCTGCTGTTTTGTGGGATTATACACTGGTTTGGGAATGTGACCTTACCTCTGGTTTAGTACCTCAACTACATTTTAGCAAATTATGCTAAATTTCTCGCTCTCGTCAGCCCCCCCCCCCCTGATCTCCACCCCATATCGCCTTTCTCTCTCGCTCTAGCTCTCTCCAATCTCTGTCTCTCTCTCTCTCTCTCTCTCTCTCTGTCTATCTCTCTCTCTCTCTCTCGCTCTCTCGTACACTCAACCCCATACACCACCGAACACCCACAACCGCAACCTCTCTCTAATATAAACTTTCTCACAGGACTTAACTTGGCGCTGACTCCCTTATTTTGCAGATTCAGCTTTATATTCCTCTCTCCCTTATAGTTATTTTTTATTTCCTATGTTGTTTTGTTTCGCTATCTATTATGTTATCAATACCGCAATTATGCGTTCAATTCCACAATGCACAATATATTTAACAATAAAGGTGTGTAATTTCAGTCAAGTTAAAATATCTGTCATTTGAGCATAAGTAGCCATTTGGTCACGTGTCTCGCGCAAGTAGCACGTGTAGTTGAGGGCGCTTGATTTAATTCCATGAATAGCGGACATGGCCCGTAGTGTGTTGTTTCCCCATTGACACTGACTTGATCACTATCTCGGGCGTACTCTATAAACAATATCATCAGGATTGACACTATAATTGCTAAACGAAGTCTGGCACGTGGCAATCCCCATAATTTCTCTCCAACATATTTTTCGCAGTAATTCATAAGACAGTGGAATATAGTTCTGCGTTGCATGTAATTTCTTTCATTATTTGAATGTAGTTCGGTCCCGCCCATGACCCCCATGGCACATGGATGCGGGTATATGGTACTCATCCTGTTTCAGACCTTACACCCCCATTGGGGGGGGGGGGGCTTTAAGACATATTGCGACTGTCTGCGATAAAATAAAGAAAACATTTTTCGTTGCATATTTCAGTTTTTTTGACAGCCATTTGCAGAACTATTTTTTTTAGAAAACATCACCATACAACTACATAATGTATAAACAAAGGAATCAGTAATGAGTATTTATGTCTGCCAGATTACTACAAACGTTGTTGAATAATATTTATGTTGTTTTGTTCCTTTACCATACAAAAAATATTCCTGCTAATGGCTGCCATATGTATTTATTTTCTCGCAGACAGTCATTATTTCAGATGGTAGACTGAGCGCATACCCTAGTTGGGTTCAGAGTCGAGATAATGCAGTGTGTTTTGTGAAAATATTTCCTGTCAAATTGTCTATCGAACTACATGAAAAGTTATATTGTTTTAAACACGTGTTTTCATAATTCGGACATATCTCTCATATTGTTAGGGTAAGAGTTGTTGTTATAGTATTATAGCATATATTGAAGTTGATAGTTTGAAATTGAGATTTGTTGAAAATTCACAAATGGGGCGCCTTCTTAACCCTTTACCCAACAGAACGGCCCTGTGCCAATGCATTCTCTTATATATGCGAGTCGACCATAGGTCGCCTCGCATATATAAGAGAATGCATTGGCTTAACACATTAAAAATTATAAAATTGTTAAAGAATGTAAGAAAAAATAGTAAAAAGTGTTAAAAAAAGGTTTTTTTTAGGCCAATGCATTCTCTTATATATGCGAGGCGACCTATGGTCGACTCGCATATATAAGAGAATGCATTGGCACAGGGCATAACTGTAGCTATCACAATGTGGTCAAGGAGCCGGTTCCAATGATATCCATATTTGTATGGTTCTATTGAGACAAACCGAAGATATTTTAAGCTGTTGAAGCTTTATTTGGCCGGTTTTGGCCGTTTTGTTGGGTAAAGGGTTAACTGCGCCCAATTGTAAATTATTACTCCTTCGGGACAATGAACAAACGGCAATAGTTCATCCAATGCATGCGTATAAGTTATATGTAAGAATGAAGTTGACTGTTGCCAAACTAGATAAACTTTATGAAAATAACATTCAGCATCCCCATTCTACCACTCATGACGAGTTTTCCACGTCAATTTAACATCTCATAGTGAAAGGAGGTAAGAAGATAGAAAATAATCCGGTGTTTCATATTTTAATACATATATTCTTCTTCGAAATAAAACATTCGGAACAGTAAATAAATGGCTATGGCACAATACGTCAAAAGTAACAAAATATAGTTGTATCATAAATATTTATAAAACATTTCAGGTGGATTGCATGTTCATGGTACATCATGACAATTCCACAACATACAAGCACTAAAGGTGTAACCTCAGTCTCAGAAATTAAGGCTACGTCCGCACAACTGGCAAAATTGCCTGGGAAATGTTCATAAACGTGTTCATAATTGGCTATAAACTGCGCACTTTTAGTGATAAGTTTTGAAATTAGAGAATATATGACCTCCTCTTTAACCCTTTCATGACTGGAGCTGCATGCGCTGGTGCAGCATTAAATATAATATGACAGTGCATTATCTTATATATGCGAGTCTCCCATAGGGAGCATGGCATATATTAGAGAATGCACTTGTTTACACAGTCAAGATAAATATTGTTAGGCCGATGCATTCTCTTATATATGGGAGACTCCCTTTGGAATATAAGAAAATGCATTGGCAGATAGTTTTCGCAATATTTCGGGAAGCTCCAGTCATGAAAGGAATCCCTTATAGAGTGGTGAAATGCCACGACTTATTACACGATTAATGCTTGTCAGATATTTGAAAGCAAATGTCGTTATAAAATAATTTAAGGATGTGTATATGTGACCCGCCATATCAAATCCAGTCGTAAGTCGGGATTTTTTTTACCCTGTGCCAATGCATTCTCTTATATATGCGAGTCGACCATAGGTCGCCTCGCATATATAAGAGAATGCATTGGCCTAACAATTTTTTACAATTTTAATAATTTTTTCTTGTATTCTTTAACAATTTTATAATTTCACCCATACAGAGCCCCAGACAAACATGAGCAGACGACACTCTTCTATATGCTTCTATATATGTGTGGGGCTCCCTGCAGGGTAATGGATGTTTTTTATTTTATGTCCTAAAAATTGTAAGAAACATTTATTTTAAAAAAATTATAAACAATTGTTAGGCCAATGCATTCTCTTATATATGCGAGGCGACCTATGGTCGACTCGCATATATAAGAGAATGCATTGGCACAGGGTAAAAAAGTGTATCAGATCTCACGTTTAGAAGACTGGACCATGATCATTTTATAAGTTGGTTGTCGTCTATAAATATCATAGCACACTCCATCCCTCAACAACGAAATTTCTGCAAGCTTACACCAGCGTGCGAACGCACCCTAATGCGTGTTTCGGAGATTCTGTTATTCATAACGTGTAAGTAGCGGGCATAAATACAGTTACGTGGGGAGATGTACCGTATAATTCCAAAAAATCATAATTCCCATTTCCCCTTGATAAATTTCGACGACACACCACCATCGACATAAATAACTTCTCGTCCCTTCAGGATTAACGAGACTTTCTTCACTTCGTGAAAATGGATTCGTTATTATATGGTCTAGCGGCTGTGAGACACGGTAAACACTAACTAAACCAAAACAAATGCATCTTGAAAAGGCTAAGCTGATTCGTATAGTGAACATGAAGTAAGATATTCAAAGCCGACATTTGTGTTATTTAGCTTCAATGTGAACCATTTTCCCCAGTACATGTTGTGAGGCGAAACAAAAAGTGAACACGGCAATGACAAAGGCTTGATGATATTTCAACGTTGATGTCCTTTCTTTTTGTTACTGAATAAGAAACGAACTGATGTATAAGATTGCATGAAACCTCATAAATTTTCCTGGCAAATCTTCGGGCAATTTGTCGTAGATGAAACTTGTTTTGCCCGTTTTGGGTGACTAACTTACAGTATGTGCTTTCGATAAATGTACCTTAGGGCTCTATAATGTCGTAATGCATGGTTACATGATTGATTCTAGTATAATTGGCGGATGATAACGTCCGGCAAATGGTATATATATATAAACGGTTGGGAGACACTTTCGTCAAATTTGGTAGACGTGCCATTTTCTGTGATGAATTACTTAAATTACTCTGGCATATCGGATACTATTTTCGGAATAAAAGACGACGAAACTTATGATCAGAAACAACATTGACAGTTTCTTGTTATAGTTCTCATGTCGGTACATATGTATACTTATTCCCGATTCAGTACTCATGTTTCATTCATGAAATTATACAAGTTATAATACCATGACGATCACATATGAATCACCATATATGGAATTAGAGATGGAGAAAACAAATTGATTTCCAAAATCGAAATCTAATAACTCCTTTGAAAGGTTGCTTCCGCGACTCAAATTATATATTTGTCATAGCCCTTTGATGACGGTATGTGCGCTGGTGCAGCATTAAAGTTCATGTGACACTGCATTCTCTTATATATGCGAGTCTCCCAAAGGGAGTCTCGCATATATAACAGAATGTACTGACATACAAGGTCAAAGCAAATTGTGTATTATCTTATATATGGGAGGCTCCCTATATATGGGAGAATGCATTGGTACACAAATTGTCATAAAATATCGGGAATCTCCACTCTCCATTCATGCTGTTGCTCTGACCATGTTGAGAAACAGGTTGTACATGCTGCACTACGGGGTGTGATCCTATCAGGCACATGTCATGTTACAGGATAGTTCAGTCCTAATGTTATATAAGGCCTTAGGATAATTATTTAACCCTCGCTAGTATTAACCCTTTATGTACTAAAGCATCATTGATGAGTGGTTATATTCACATTGATGAGTGGTTATATTCCATCGTTATATTCCATAGGAAAGTTATATTCCATAGTTATATTCCATCGTTATATTCCATCGTTATATTCCATCGTTATATTCCATAGGAATGTTATATTCCATAGTTATATTACATCGTTATATTCCATAGGAATGTTATATTCCATAGTTATATTCCATAGGAATGTTATATTCCATAGTTATATTCCATCGTTATATTCCATAGGAATGTTCTGATAATAAGTTCAACACCATCGTTTGTTGAACTTGTTAACTAAACATTTCCCTCAATAAATAGGGCTACTTTTGCACTTTTATTTACCTGTGTTTTATCACATTAATATCCTTCCAAAGTTCGTACAAGACTGGTACATAAAACTATGTAAGTTTACAGGCACAAATCCCCAAATCACGCGTGCTATTGTATTACCAGGAAACCACATAAGAAACTCTGACATCCAGACGCCATCATTAGAATACCATTGAATCTGAAACTGGAAATGAGTCACATTCAACTACATCACAACCAAGTGAACATAGTCAGCATGAGTCTCTTCTATTGGTACCAAGTATAGCACTACAATATTGCACTACTTTGCTTTAGAAACAGTTTCATGTATGTGGATTTTGTTCTGGGAATGCCAACAAAATACGTCATCCGCCGATCCATATATAGATGTGGTACATACGACATCAAATACTACGGTAGAGTTTGTAGAATAGGAAGCTTGATATGTGAAAAACTGTCGGCCGTCGGATTTCTAGCATATTTCGATGCATGTCCATAAACGTCACTGGACTGCCAGTCTCTGATATCAGAATACGAGTTTGGACACAGTTGTGACTGGTGTTGTAACCATGACGACGCCTTGTGTTGCGATTGGTGTAACCAGGGCGTTGACTTGACTACCGGAACGGGAATTCCTCCCACGTAAGCAGGTCGATCGGAATACCTGTTGAAGAAATTAAACAGAGATTATATACACTGTTTGAATTTGGAACTGATATAATGCACTATAGCTGACTGTGGAAAAAAATTATTAGTTGCATAGCTTTAAAGACATATTATGCACTTGTTTGGGTACGTGAAACTGGTAAAGTTCGTATTCAGGCACTATGCCATGTGGGAATGTAGCATTCTACTAACATAGCCGAAAATCTGAAGCAAATCGACCGCACCACTCCAAAGAAAACATCTTCTGAACTACGCTCAAATGTAAATATTTACTTCCAGTTTCGGGACGCAACTATCGGCGATAAACTTACGAAAATGATTTCGCCATCGAGAGTCACTGATTATTCACCATTTCTATTTGATCACCCCACTGGAGTGTTTAACATCACTTTAACATGTACTGGCGTAGAGCATTACTAATACAGTTACCATCGCGGCTTTATCAGCGGGATTACTTGAGTTGAAAGAGGTATAATAGCCAGTGCTTCAGAATTTAAATAAAAATCGCAAAATGTCAACTAAAAATCCAATTAAAAAGTGAGAGTGAGTTATAGCCGGAAGTCGCTATACCTGTATATCAATTAACGCTAAACCACATCCATTCTGCCATGAAATTGTTCTGCAGCAGGTAAGTTATGCAGGAAGGGCGGAGCCAGGGAAACTATTTTCCATCCAAAAACTGTAGCTTTTAGATGCAGGGCTGTCGCAACCACCGCAATATATTTCTAAAACAACTTATCCGTAAACCACAAAATTATATATGAACTATACTCTTAAGTTCATAATGCATATCATTTTCATGAAATATGTAAATATGGTATATTTATAAATAAAACCCGAAAACCTAAAATTATATACGCCATCAAATGTGTTTATTGCATAATTTGGCCAGGGGAATACGACCAGTATGCATGTAAAAGATGCAATAATAATTATATTATAATATATTATAAGATAATATAATTATTATTGCATCTTTATTTCCTCCAAAAATGAAGATTGGCATAAATTGACAAACATGAATATTAAAAGAGCATTGTATACAATGGAACACAAGGTGTGGTACACATCTTCAACTTTTTATATTGGAATCACACTCGGAAAAAAGATAATCACATGTGGAGTTTTGAAAGTGTAGAGAGTGGTAGAATTTTATTGCCTCACATTTGTAAATTTTTGGGCACAAATATTAAAATTGCAGACGGAAAACAAATTATTTCCCGAACATCACCCTATACATAATATGCCGGATTCCAGGATCTAAAACAGTTTTAAAAATAATGACAATATAGATTTAAAGTATATGCTCATTGTTCGATTGCGTATATGCATGTTGCGTGTAGCATACAGAAAAAGTCAGTTAGCCATAAGTGTGTTTAAATATAAACTGCATGTCGTTTTGTGAGATATGTGTCTGATGCACGAATAACATTTGTGTTTATTGACGTTTATCACATGCATAATTAGCCCCTAAACTCGGTGTCATAATTTTAGTAATACACACGTGTATTATCGGCACGCGCAGTGGCGTAAGAGCTTAGAGCAATGATGTCGATGTCAATGTCGGCACTTTATTAGTATGTTAATTGGAATAGAATTATGATATTCGATGTGTGTGAAAAGTTTGGTTGAACAATTTTGTGAACATGAAAATACACCTTGAAAAATGGAACTATATTTTTTCTTGAAGGTGTCTTTACTTCCTCTTTGGTTGTTATAATGAAATCATTATTAATTGTTTTTAACCCCATCCGTTTCGAGATCGTTTTTCCTTGCTAAAATGTGAATGTGTGAAAAATGGATCTCAAATTCGTCGCAATTGTATACGAAATCGTCCACTAATTTCTATTCTAGCCTCTCTAAAGCTAGGCTCGAATCGAATTTAGTGCACTTTAATAAATTTCGTATAGAATTGCGACTCATTAGAGATCCTCCATTTATCACGAACAATCGCCTGCCTCGGTGAACCCATGTATGTTTGCACATTTTATCATCCACATATCGAGAAAAGAAAAAATGAGCACAATCTGCGTTTACTTTGTCGGTGTGCCGCATTAATTGCGATAAAAATGTTGAAAACAGGAATCGGGAGAAAATAGAGGACAAGAATTGAGTTTTGAAACAATATTTCTTAAAATACCTGAGTTGAGCAAGTGCATGTATTCACCCTGAGCCCAACATAGTGTTTCAAATGACTTTAAAATCGGTAGAGGAAATTTCATGAGTATATATATATACCAATCGTTTCTGACATACATAGAATCTGCATCATTTTCGCGATTGACTTCCAATATTCTTTCTGTTGACATTTGTAATATCTTATCTTCAAAATGTGTCAAATATATTGTGAGAATTATTATTTTATTTGTATCTAAACCATACCAGAATTAGTCTAGAAGAATCATATATTTAGCAATATCCGTAAGGGTGTTCGGAGGAGGTAAAACAGACATGCAGTCCGTATTTCAAGGCAATATTTAAGGACGGTGTTAACATACCTATTGTTGTTCTTCTCTGTCTCTTGTATCACAGAAGCTTCCACTGACGTTGGGGATGAACTGTTGTAGCCCGGATGTAGTCTGTCGCTGTTTGAACAATTGAGAGCTGTTGGTTCAGAGTCTGCCCCCTTCGTGGTCCCCGGGGGAGATTGTATCCCGCTTACGGGGCTGGGGTTTGTCTCACTCGGAGTCCTCATGGAACCACTCCAGTTAGTTTCCGGCGTTAGCGTACTAGCTTCTTGTAAAGGACAATGTGGATTATCGTGACTCGACCTTGAACAGTTTGTGTTTGACAGAGAATTTGTACACTTGATCACAGAGCTATGTTGTGAGATCTGGGCACCCATTGTGTGCCTCACGTTGCTATCATCCGGGACATTGGAATCGTTGGCAGCACTATCGTGTTTATAATAACTCTGTTGCTCAGCTACCGACGGCGTTTCCATGGAATTTATAACGGGCGTGGTAGAGAACGCAGAATTCCTCGTTAAGTCCTCGACGGCATTTATCCGCGAAATCATTCGATCCGACGAATCATAGCCGAACCTTCTAAATTCATCAACTCGCGATAAATCTTCAACATTTGGGTATTTTTTACTAATGTCAAGGCCATAAGAAACGTCAAGACCGTACTTCGATGTCCCAAGTATATCAGGATAGGCAGTATTCGGATATCTCATCGAATGTTGGTATTGTCTGTGATCAAGATAATATCCATTCAAATACTCTCGCTCCTGTTCTAGTTTGTAGTTTTCTGGTGGCGGAGGAAATACCGTTGTTTGCCACGTGCCGAACGCGTGAGGGCGATAAACGTCAACATCGAGAGGGTTACTCGCGGCGTAAGAACACAAAATATCAGACTTATATTCACCTCCTTCTAAAGGATTAATGTGAGAATACGGCGAGCTTCCATTGAAACATCCCAGAACGTCCTTTGATTTTCGTTTCTTTGTATTCACATAGTAGTCCTTAACTCCATTTTCAGACCGGCTTTTTCTGGACTTGTTGTTTGTTGACTTGGCGTTTTTGAAGAAATCATCTTCTGTGAACGCGAAATTATTGACGTCTAAGTCGAGTAGAGGATATGGTAATTTGAATTCGTTGCCTCGTTTATGGAATAGATCTTGACCCTCATCGTCACTGAAAATGGAATTACAATGAATTATATAAATATATACGAAGTGGTTGCAGTATATATTCCCATATGTATGTCCACATTTGCATTATGAATGCATTGTTTTAATAACTATTTAATCAGAATTACGTGATAGAGTGGTTGGGGTCCCAACCCACCAATAGCGACCCATTTTTATTTATCTTTGGAACCATTCTTCTAACCCACGTAAGTTAAAATATTAAATAAATTAGAAAGTTTCCAAAAATTATTAGCACTGATGGTTGACCTATATGTTTTCTAGTAACAGTTTAATGAAACAAAAATATACAAAGAGGACATCGCATTACGTCATACACCGTTTATAAATAAGTAAACTCAGTTAAATGAGCTTGAAACTTACGTGAGTTGTCGATGCGTGCAGATGATGAAGTCTGGTTTGCTGTTCTTGTATATCACTTTACAGCTCGATTGTTGCCAGATCCACCGGAAGTCTTTAGTCACCCATCGATATGCGATAAGCCCAGAACTGCCGGTCTTTATCACTGTAAATAACGACGGCATTCAAGTAAGACTTTGGCCACGACTAGTATATTTAGCTTGACTAACCTTTTCTATAATAAATGGATTCTCCCATTCAGCTATAAAAGTATACATTGAACTGGTCTATTATTCATTTGGAGGGGTGTTCATGAAAATAAGCAGACGACATATCATAAAAGTGCAGAAGGAATCTTATTTATTGGAGGACATTTTCTGAGGGTTAACTACTCGTCATATTTTGTACAGAAATGGTTAATTGTTATCCCGGTGAGTGTGAAGTTATTCCTTCTCACTATCTCTGTCATGTATAAATCATCCATTCCATCTGCCCGTCTCATTCTCTCTTTATCCTCCTGTCTCCACTCACTCTTCATCGTCATTAATTTGAGAGCACAAATGTTTGACATATTTTTTACGTCCTTTTTGTTTATAAAAAGTAGAAGAAACAAAAGAGTTGCACCAGTGGTTTATGATCACTTAACTCACGGTTTCATCTCCATAAAAACAGTCAACATGACAGTTAATCCTTATATTTATATACATTTAGCGACAAAGCCACTTTTGTAAATGTATTTAAATCGAAAAGTGTATCGTGACAAAACCAGCCCAAAATATCCCATAGCACCCATGGCAAAAGTTAACAGGAACAATTTCTCTTTATATAGAAACCCGATGATTTATTAAGTCAATCCTGCGCGAGTCCAAATGCGCCCAAAACATTACGCGTTCGTCTTTCCAAAACCTGTGACACGTCGATGTAATTATGAGGCTGCAGTTATGAGCTGTTGCGCGTTCACCGAGAAATAACTGCAACTAGCCACGTGGGCGCCGACCAATCAGAATGCTGGATTTAGTGATAATCACACTTACTATGTAAATATATTACGTTGTCATGGCGTTCTATCGAGGACTCTATTCTGCGCGACCAGATTATTACAGAACTCTTCTGGTTTGGTTTGTCTGTCACTCGACATCCTGAGTTGACCATGCATAACGATGTTCCTGCTCTCTCTCGTCTTCCATAAAACACCCCTCCAATCTCTCACTCTATATATTAAGTGGTGTTTATTTGCTTAAACCTGAGATTACTTTTGTCTAACAACACTACTGTGCTTTATTATCTGACATATTTGAATGCCCACTTACTGCTCTTGTAATACATTCATCTTGAAAACTTAAAACTGCAATATGGGTGGCTTTAATGCGTCATCACACACTTACGTTCGTGATGGGCTTGTGAGAAATAGTTCATGTCATCGGGGTGTATGAGGTCATAGCCTGACTTAGTCGACAGCTCATTGTCACTGTATCCGAACATCATTTTACCTCTGAAATATACGGACATCATGTTACTCTAGAAATATGGAACATTGTTATTTGAAATAATTTTACCCCTGAAATATCCGAGTATCA
The DNA here is from genome assembly GCA_032622095.1 of Siphonodentalium dalli. NCBI lineage: Eukaryota > Metazoa > Mollusca > Scaphopoda > Gadilida > Siphonodentaliidae > Siphonodentalium > Siphonodentalium dalli. The sequence continues at coordinate 239,577,851 of CP136061.1, read as the reverse complement.
TTTACCTGTTCTGTGACATTCATATATAAATCAGGAACATTACAAAATGGGCACTAAAATGTTTCATTTGATGCCGGGTGGTTAAATCTCGCTTTAATATACGTTCATGTTCGAATCAGTCGAATGCCATTTTTTTTTAAACCTGTTTTGCTTTTTATTTATAATCTAGTGTATAAAATAATTTTTTTGGAATTAATAACAACAATTAAAACTCGCTTTTTGTATTATATAGAATGTCCTATCCATTTATATTATAAAGCTTCGAGATCTAGAGGGATAGCAATAATTAATGTGATAATTGTTCACTAACAACATATCAATTATAGTTGGTATAGATATACTCTGTTTCGTATGTCAGTTTTGTTTTTAACAATTCTGTTTGAGCGGAACAAAGCCAATAGAGGTGTAAAATAATATTTGTTATGTGTTGTTGTAACTGGAGGTATGAAACATGAATACATTTTTTAAAGAGTTAATATTTTTAAATTGATGTTACAAGGTCAAGAGATTGAATTGGGAGATTAATAATTATATTTTTGGTAATCCAAGAGGCTGCCATGCAGGTGCATTCAGATAAAATTTCCGACCAGGCCTGCTATTACAGCAAATAACTATGATACACAATTATTCTCAATGAGTATCCATATTCATAATAAAAACCAAATTCCATAACTTAGGAAATATCAAGTTATCAAAAACAATATATACATTAAATTTGATGACCGACATTTTAACAGGAAATTGTTACTAACACCTAGTTATATATTACACATCCCACAAATATGATACCGTGTAAGAAATTAATTATGATTTTTGACATATTTATGACATTTTATGAGTATTTGGAATAGTCATAAAGATGGGTATAGCTGATGAATACTTTTTTATGATTTTTAAATCCAGGCGCGGAACGGATAACAATGCCTATCCCACCGCATCAAGATTGGTATCGGGATTTCACGACGTTAAAATGAGATACTTCATCTGCTGACAGTCAAACGTAACTCTGACCACCATCGAAATTGAGCGAGAAATTCATTCATAAAAGAAACTAAAACCACAGCGTATTAGAATCGGTGTTATATTACGACTTTGTTGAGAGAGGTCGCGATTTGCCATGAATGGATATACAGGGGTGATCTAGATAAGTGTCATTATCGCAGAATTCATCTACATCCGGTCAATCAGAATAGTGGGTCTAAACCCAGGGTGAGGTATAATTGTCTTGTTTCACTCAATTAAAAATGAAATTCAAGTAAAAAAAACATTTAAACTTTCAAAAAGACTTATCAGCTAATTCAACTAAAGCACAATTGAACTTGCTTAACCCTGATGTTTATGAAGAGAGATCTCCCATAGCTAGGGAGCCTCGCACATTTAAGAGAATACACTGGTAAAACCCGGCAAATGTTGTTCGGCCAATGCATTATAATATATATATGCGAGGCTCCATATGGGACAATGGCACAGGATTTACGCAAAATTTTAGGAAGCCGCAGTCATGGAAGGATTAGAGGGGCTAACCCGCGGTTTGAGTATAGTCAAATATAGTATACATGCATTTGGATATACTGGTCTCCGCTGGGGTGTCCAACTAGGAATTTCTAACTGCAACCCCCTCCCATTGTGGGAAATATTCAGATAATAATTTCAACACTAGTCGTTTGTTGAACTTGTGATTTTATAATTTCCTAAGGGGTAACTATTCATCACTGAGCATTTAATATTAAATTTCACACTACATAATGGTTGGGAAATCAAACTATCAGAACAATTTCAACAAATCTTAGTTTTTAAATTTCCAACTAATGTTGTGTCAGGCATGAAATGTCCAACTATTTACAAATGTTGGCCAATGACACACCACATTATGTCCGAAATTCATCCCACCTGTCACCACGTTCCTCATAGTATACATGTACCTCAGCATCTTAACTAAACAAATTACATGTAGATGAGATAATATTAGATTAATCCTCTTGCCTACCACCCAAAGCCTTGATTATTTCGAATGTAGATTACATAAAGCTTACAATGGTATAACTAGTTTTGAGCCATTTCAGACTTTTCAAACTAATTAATTTTAGTAGGTTTACCATTCGTCCCCCCTCCAACACCACATAATTACTGAGGCAGAAACACCCGAATTAGATGACTGTCACATGTATACGGGTTGGACATATTCCTAATACATGCACTAATGTTTTTGTCGTAGTTTTCCTCACCTGCTGTCGAAGGAGATCGGTAGAAAGTCCATTTTGTGTTTGGATTTGAATGTGAGATCCCTCGATGGAAGGTCCAATAGAGACATGGGTCCGAATGGGCTGCATGTGGCGAACAGCGCCATGTTGACATCGTCTCCCCGTGACGCCTGTCCGTGCAGCGCCTTTAACTTCCCGCTAATTTCTAACGTCTGAAAAAGATACCAGTTTATACACATAAGGCTACGTCTGGTGATTGATACTTTATTCTCATGATTACAAATGAATATTGAGAAATACAGAGTGATATTTACAAAAGGATATGAAGATATATACACATACTATATACATGTCTCCGGTGCAATGGGGAAATCGAGATTACACTAAACAATTTTGTTTGTTTTTTTGTTTTTGTTTTTGTTTTTTTTGTACGAAGACTTTACAGTACGTTTTTCTACGCGAATTCCGAAATGGATCATGAGTCGAGTTGGATTCGAAGTTCGACGGTAATTGTGTATTTAATTACGTTAATCGTCTATAAACAGATGTGAGTTATATACCAGTCTGTCCACACACAAAAACAATGCCAGACAATACTTACATGCGATTCTGATCGTGAGACTACATGATTTGATCGAAAAGCTATAATATATGCACAAAAGCGTGTCCACGTCTGTTTGTAGTGAGACATATTTGCCTTATGTTTTTGGTCATGCATGTGCAAAGATTTTACATAAACACCAAATTCTTTGGAGGATATTTTATTTACATGAGCGAGAATTATTTATAAAAAAAAAGTGTCTTATTTTCGTTGCCCGAGGCCGTAAAACTGCTGATGGAATGGATATGTGGATACTCTCTTTTAATCATGTGAACACATCGCGGCGATGCGTAATACTATGTCTGAATAGGTTGTTATCATTTTGTGCACTATAGCTATATATATTCAGGTTGCAAACACTGGTACTTTGGTTTACACATTGATCCTGATATTGGTCAGATATTGTAGTATAAGACGTAAACAGTTCAACGGATGGACTCAATAACATATTCAACTTTAAATAGATTATATTCGTTTAGTGCACATTATTGATTGAAATGTTACCTTCAGAAGTAATGAATCAATAAAATATTTATATTTCATATACCAGGTTACCTTATAGTACAAAGTTCTGCCATAGTATGTACCCAAATAATAATTAAGCAACACTACTGTGCATGGATACCCTAGTGCCCATAACTATTGTAATACCATGGATAACTACCAGTACCAGTGTCAATGTTGATACTTACTATGAATCCAGACGTGTTGTCCAGAAGGCACCTGAATCGAACTGTGAATGATCTGTGTAGATATTGCGAATTTTCTGTGAAAGGAAAGATTTTGAACACAGTTTACTTTTACTGGTACACAATAATTGTCAATTAATAAAGTCTTTGATAAAATGTCTCCATTTTACAATGTATCAACGCGTCCGGTGCATGTCCTATGTATAGGCGCTCCGACAAAAATGTTATCTTACAACCTTTCCTTCCCCTGTTTGGCAAACATGATATTTGAGGAACTGACATAAAACATAGCATTTTGACTGGTAAGAGCATATGCTATAGTATATTTTTAAAACAAGTTGATATCTTATCGGAAATACTCAATAGTTTGATATAACATTCTGACCAAAGTTGACAGTCGGAGGTTCGTGGAATACACCAACCGAAATACATATAGGAGAATCCTTCGACTGATAACCTTTGGTCATAATGTTAGAGCAAACAACTTTGAGTTTGGACACAAATGAGGTATCATTAGGTGCCAAAATACTATTTAACCCTTTACCCAACAGAAGGGCCCTGTGCCAATGCATTCTCTTATATATGCGAGTCGACCATAGGTCGCCTCGCATATATAAGAGAATGCATTGGCTTAACACATTAAAAATTGTTAAAGAATGTAAGAAAAAATGGTAAAAAGTGTTAAAAAAAGATTTTTTTAGGCCAATGCATTCTCTTATATATGCGAGGCGACCTATGGTCGACTCGCATATATAAGAGAATGCATTGGCACAGGGCATAACTGTAACTATCACAATGTGGTCAAGGAGCCGGTTCCAATGATATCCATATGTGTGTGGTTCTATTGAGACAGACCGAAGATATTTTAGGCTGTTGAAGCTTTATTTGGCCGGTTTTGGCCGGTTTGTTGGGTAAAGGGTTAATATATCATTATCCTAGTTTATTAACTGTTCCTCGTTTCTTGTCGCGTTTGCTATCGCCTCGTCATTATGAATGCGTGGTACTCATCAACTTAAAACCAGTGATTCCCCATCGTGTATGTAAGATAAGTTTAATAGGCAAAACATCCTTATAAGGACAGTATGCAAACATATTAATATATAGTTGTACATTGAACAATACAATAAATGATATAATAATAGATGGTAATATATAACCATTTAAGTACAGCTGAATGTGCATAGGGTCGTCTCGTCTTCATTTATTCATTGCTTATGAGGCGAAGCTCATCGCGTGCGGAAAATAATTTTCGGATTATATGACATATTGAAGTGCATGAATTTGAAATATTGTTGGATAGGATTTTGACAAGCTGTTCAGTTTGTGTCATGTTTTCAAAGTCTGGGAACTGTGTCTTCATAAGAGTTATTAGTTCGAGCCGCGGTGTGCGGTAAGCACTACATTCCAAAAGAAAGTGTTTTTCATCTTCAATAGCATCATCGGAACAAAATATACACATGAGAAAGGGAAGTAATAAAAATGTTTAATATTTCTTTAAGAACGCATGTTCATGATATTTTGTTGATATTGTCTCAGTAAGTATAGAGTGTGGTGTATTAGTACCTGGTCGGAGCACGTCCTGTAACTGGAGACCTGACCTGTCGGTCGGTAGAGCCGAGTTCCATGTTAACTGTTTCTTGAATTCTTCTCTGTCCTCGGAATGAATCAGTTCCATCACACTCTGGTGGATAATGTCAGACTACAAAACGAAACGCAAAATTACGCTCAGCCAACGGCGAATAGGCTATCGAAAGTCGAGGTTGATGTACATGTATACTATCAGGAACGTTGTGACAGGTATAATGGTTTGCGGACAAATTGGGGAGTGTCTTCACCAACTTTGTTAATAGTTGGAAATTTCATGCCTGACACAACATTACTTGGAAATTTTAAAAATAAGATTGGTTAAAATTATTCTGATAGTTTGATTTTATTGTGAATTTTTTTATTAAATACTAAGTGTCCTTAAGAAACGAAATAGTACTGTCAAATTGAATCAGGCTGCTAATTCAGACTACAAAACGAAACAAAATAATACGTCCAGTCATCTTTGTGTATGTCTGGGAAGTCAGATTACAAAACGAAACGAAATGTTGTTAAATTATATTCTAAAAAATAGATTTCTACTATTTCGTAATTGGTTTTGATTCCCTTCTCAATCGTGATAGATACAACTCATTTCTTCAAAGTTTGAAGTTGCAAAAATTATATGAGCCTTTCGTTATTGTGTAGTCGCGTGGTGTGTTTTGTATCACTGACAAAACTAGGGGTGGGCTGCCACAACGGGACTTAGGATACCCCCGTGGCAGTATAGAACAACTGCAAACAAAATTGCCCAATCGACCTCTGTGCCGAGTTTTAAAAAAATGTAGGAATAAATTCTCGGACAAAATTATGCATTTTGAGAAAAATTTCTAAAAAAGGAGGGGGATAACTCCACAAAAAAGTTGGACAGGCCTCATAATCGCAGGTGCATAGGTTGCCATGGTACTAGATATATATGCAAAGTTTCAAAAATATTGACCGAAAAATGTAGGAACAAAAGCTCGGAAACACTTGTGCACACGTCGGATGGACAGACGAACGGACGGATGGACAAACTGATTCCAGAATACCTCCAATTATTGTTTGTTGGGGGGGGGGGTATAAAATAAATTGTAATTAGCAGGCATGTATATATGGTTGGTCATGAAAAAATTGAATGGAGGAAAAGACGATTTGAATAACTGACTGTATATATATATGGTGAATCTCGTTTACCAACATGTACTGCATATATCTATAGTAAAGGGTACGCTTCATCTAACTGACAAATGACATTTAGATGAAAATATGCGCTCTTGTAAATACTTCGTATAGATTACTGCAAAAACAAAAGTCCTTAGTAGATTTAATCATGGAAATAGAGGAAGATAACGATGTATACAGAACTGAAAGCCCCATCACCATAGGATGAATATATAGGAACAAGATACATTATCACGTCGATCAATAGGATTTTACAAGCTTATTGGAGAATTAATCTTCTTGTAGACGGAAATGGAACGAACCGCGGCCGTAATCACGTCATTGAACGTCAATTGGACAGAACATCCTACATTATCCTCAAATCAGCTACATTATGACAACCTTACAATTGTAAATAATGCACGACAAGCCCTAACACAAAGCTACGATTTTCTTTTGATTAAGCTCAATTATGATAATTATATATGGTTCTGTCGGGCGATTTAATCCAAGAATTCAGATTTCATTGAGATTAATAAAAAAATATAATTGTATGATCCTTTCATGTACGGATTTATTATTCTGCGTAAAGGTGATGTTATATACTTTTTGTGAGTTTCGATCAGCGATATGATGCGAGATTGCATGACAGGTATATAAGTAAGCTATATGATAAGATGTTGCATGCAATCCGAGAGTAGCTTTCTGCTCCAAGACTCAAAATCGCGTACGCCCCATTCTTTGAATTTGCGGTTTTAATTCAAAAGACCCTGCGGTGCTTGGTACAGTGTGAGATTTAGCTAGGAGTAACAGTTTAACATTGCCGAGTTGCGTGCAGCATATGAACTGTAGAAGACTTCAAATGATTGTCGTAATTCAAACAGAGATCATACTGAATCGTGTACCAGCGCGTTCGTTCTGTCCCAACTCACTCAATCTATATCTCTCTCCTCTCCTCTCCTCTCCTCTCCTCTCTCTCCCTCTCTCATTCTCTCTCACTCATCTCTCTCATTCTCTCTCTCGTTTCTCTCTCTCTCTCCATTCTTTCTCGCTCTCTATCTCTTATTCTCTCTTGATCTATTTTACCCTCTCCCACCTTCTCTCTTTTTTCTCGCTCTTATCCTTACATCATGGTATATCGCTTTCTCATATATCATTGTGAGATGGGGAATATTGAATGTTTCTCTCGTTATCTCTATATATCTCTTGTTATGTCTATCTCTTTCTCGCTATCTCCTATTCTCTCACTCCCACATACCCTTTCGTTTGTATATACATATGCCCACACTTTCGCTATATCTATCTTCCTCTATTCCTCTAGATTGACAAAACCGCTCTTCTTGTTTCAGTGAAAAACTAATCGTCATCATCTTCATTGTTTAATGTAATTAATTGGTCAGAGCCAATATGCGCAATTAAATGCTTATATTGTTCTACATTGTCGTGGCACATTTGGTACTGGAGAAAACATATGTAAGTGGATCTGTTATCTATAAGCAGCCAATCCCCTTCTTCTTTATATGTAATTAATTTGGCATAAAATTTAAGAATCATGAATCAATTGATTTTATAAGTCCACATTATATATATTCATGATAGGAAACATTTTTAAAATTTCAATATTAGCTATAGTATTATGGCATCACATTTCGCTGTTTTCCGGCACCAAGAACTTCTATATAGGTAGAATGTTTAAAAATATTCAGTTTATATATCCATGATACCGTATATGTAGATTCTGGGAGAAGACTTAAATTTTCTTGGTTCAAGAAATTTCATAATTATTTTCATTCAGAAAGATAACCACCCATAAAGAATATTCTATAGTTGTGAATGTCCATGTCGTGCCTATTAGCCAATGAAAAGTTGATATATGATATATGATATATGATATATGATATATGGGTCCATAACCACATTCAAGCTGACCATGCACCATATCCCTTAAGACTGCCGATTAGACTGCATATAAAATATTGTTTTGCCTGTTTTATTCTTCAATGTAATATATGGGGATAATGTTATATCGTGTAATTAAAACGTTAACGCGACATTGTAACAAAAACGAAGCTCCAGCTCATATATAGAGCCTTGCAAGATAATAAGCTATATATTTGGTGATTTGCTTGTTTTGTGAAATTATTAATTATTCTAGCAGGTCCTAAAGAGACAAAAAAGAACATACATATTATAACCTCTCAAATATATTAAAATCAACCATTTTTGTTTTCTTTTAGTAACTGCTCGGAGTCTGAATGCAATGAAGACGGTGATACGTGAAATTTGAGTTTTCGAGGTTTTGATCCGGAGAAATTGGAATTATCTGGATGTATGTATACAAAACGCTCGGCTTGCATGGCCTTAACAATGTCCATTGTAAGATTATTTCCCGTGTAGAATTGCGAGATCATCTCGCATATACAATGTATGGTTGTCGTATAGAGCACAAGCAATATTCCGGGGCCCTGTTTCATGAAGGCAACTTATGACATAGTTGGGACTTAAGATGGTCATAAGTTCAAACTTCAGTCATAAGTGAGTTTCACGAACAAAGTCTTAACCTAAGATGGTCTTAACTTTGGTCTTAACTTTAAGACTGGTGTGAGGTGTCATAAGATAATCTTAAAGTTAAGACCTACGTTGTGATCCGCAGTTGGTCCGAAATGTGGATGGGATCTAGTTCATGTACATATTATTATAAACACATTTAACTGAATAACACCTTGCTAACACGGAGTGGTGTTTCAGAAATGGTAGTAATTTAATAACCAACTGGTAAGCTATATCAGTGACGTGGCCAGTGGTTGCAAGATTGGCGGGGTGTCCGCTACTAGCTGTAAACCGCCAAGACCGGACTATATATACATTTCTAATTGCTGTAACAAAAAGAATATATTTACTTAGAGTTGAACATCATTTGCGATTCAAATCACCCAATCGCACTGTAGACAATAATCATGTTGAGACAATTAGTCCGAACATTTTCACATCGAGGATAATAGTGAATTATTATACTCATTTTTTTTATAAATGCTTATGTCAGCTATTATTATTATTATTATTTACTTGCCTTTCTATATTATTATGTTATAATTTGATTGTAAAATGTGTTGTACATGTACCCCGTATATATATCGGCAAGATAATAATACATAATATATGTTATTTTATTATTATTATGTATATTATCATAATCTATTAACTATGAAATAAAAAGATATATAGCATGTATATAGTATACGGACCGCGCGGGCACACCGGGATCCGCGAAAGAACATATAATATCACTGTGAACCGGCCCACAGACCCCTGGGGGAATTACTAAAATACCAATATAGACTATACCAGTGGTATAGTCCATATTGGTTGATATGGTTTTTAATAAAACATACATGCAGAATGTCGTTCAACGTAACGTACTTTCGAAGTTCATACGCAGTTTGTTAATTATAACAGACGTTTAGCACATTTGTCAAAAGAACCAGAGCAAATGGCATTAACATCATTTATATATGGCTTCTACAAGTATGTCTCAGATTGGGAATAAGTCTATTTGGAGCACGATATGAAGTACTATTCACATTATAGCAATATAAATAAAGAGCGTTTTGTGTTAGTATTCCATGAATGTTGGCAATAATAAAGAGCGTTTAGCGCAGTGCTTCCATTGTGTTGTATTGTATGTGTATGCCGTCGTGGCGACATATTCGGTTTCCTGGTATTATAGATGCTTCAAAGACGTATAATGCATTAGAACCTAATATCAGCATTGAAAGGAGCGAACATTTGTCTCGCGTCGCCGTTGTGGCGTGTTATATGGGTGAAGGTTCACATTCTGAGGTACGATGTATAAGTCCCTTTAATAACTGAAATAATATATTGAGCTCGTTACGTTTGTATAAAATAGGCATTGGAAGCATGCAGCTATGTGTGGATGGGGTCTGACGCGAACACACAGTTAAAAAGCGCGCTCGTGCAGTTAAGTATGCACCAGTCATTATACTGATTATCGCCCTTGCATTAAAATATCATAATTATTCTTAGACACGCCCTAGTATATGTCACCAGACACTGTACCTAGGCATATAACATACACAGAACCAACATGTTCTGGGCATAGCTGTAATAAATTGTCGAGAGCCAGTCTAAAAGCGCGCGAACTTAAATTACTACTTAAGTAGGACTTAATCTTGTTTTGTGAAACGCGTTCTTGAAACGGAAAAGTTACATCATAAGATCCACCTTAGATCTTAGATTAAGTCCATCTTAAGATAATCTTATGACATTGCTTCATGAAACAGGCCCCTGGAGTAGTTTCTGTATGCTTACCTGGTGGAATCCAAGGTACTGTTCAACTGTCCGCGACGCATAGAAGACTTCACCCTCACACGTAACTAGGAATATGAAACCGTATAGTGCCTGAAAAGATGCCACATATTGAAAATTCGGCATGCAACGAAGTACATGAGAAATGTGGCAACGTTTGCAGAAGTCTGACTAAAGCTAAAGGGACTCAAGTCCATGTGACATATATATATAACATAAAATACGAACGTATAGATTATTCAAGTCAAAGTATGAAATTGAACCATACATTGTCAATGCGCGATCTACATGTCAAAGCGAGAATTCTATTCACAAGATTGAGAATCAGTAATCATCGACTGGAAATCGAAATAGGGAGACACTAACAGCCCCCAAAACCTGTGAGAGAAAGATTGTGTTCTGCGTGTAATTCAAAACAAATTGAGTCAGAATATTATTTCATCTTAGAATGTCAGGCCTATATACGAAAGTTATGCAGAATGAACAAATTGCAACCGTTAACGTTATATGCGACATGATCCGGTCTTTCTTCACCATTCGAGACAATATAGATATATCTAACAAAAGCAAGTATATATATATATATATACCTGAGATTTTATGACAGTAAATTCAGGAGAACGTATATGCATATCGTATGTGATTACTCATGTTAAATAGGTATTTATGTTGATATATGTTGTATTTATTATATGTGCAACTGCCCATTGGGTGTATTATGCATTAAAGTGATGTGAAACACTCCGGTTGGGTGATCAAATAGAAATGGAGAAAAATCTTGCTCAAAGTAGTTATTTTTATGAATATTAATCCAAATTTACAACACCCACCGTCAGTCTTATATATTTATTAAATGCAATGAGTTTCGATGGCGAAATCATTTGCATTAGTTTATCGCCGATTGATGCGTCCCGAATCGAGATGTAAATATTTACAATTGATCGTAGTTCAGACGTTGTTTTCTATGGAGTTGTATGGTCGATTTATTTCGAGATTTGGGCGATGTTAGTAGAATGCTACATTCTCCCAGTTGGCATAGCGCCTAAGTACTAATTTATCAGTTTCACGCACCCGAACAAGTCCATAATATGTCTTTAAATCTTATCTTATAACATAAAAGTCGATAAAACGACCATCATCAAAAAGTACATGAAAACATACACATATATATGTTGACTTTGTTCTTATTTTCAGTATTCGTAATGCGCCAATAATGAGATTTCGCATATCAAAACCTTTGTTATGTAAACATTACTGTTAAAGTGGAATTATTGATTAAAGTCAAATTAGTCCAAATAAGATAACAAAGATTAATCAAGAATTGGCGGTTAAATATTGGAAATGATCAAAGCATTGAAAAGTATTCTCAAAATCGTATTCAGATTAAAATAGTTGAACTTGCTACAGTATTAGCAATGTTTGTTGACAAATCACTGTAACAGTTTTGTTTACAAAACAGTGATTTCAACGCGCGAAATTTCTTCATTTGAGTTCTATAAATAATTAATATAAGAACAAAGTTTATCTATTTCTCCATGTTCTATTTTACTTAGTGGTGATGTTTTTACAGACTTTTAACTGTTTTTAACCCTTTACCCAACAGAAGGGCCCTGTGCCAATGCATTCTCTTATATATGCGAGTCGACCATAGGTCGCCTCGCATATATAAGAGAATGCATTGGCTTAACACATTAAAAATTTTAAAATGGTAAAAAGTGTTAAAAAAAAAAATTTTTTAGGCCAATGCATTCTCTTATATATGCGAGGCGACCTATGGTCGACTCGCATATATAAGAGAATGCATTGGCACAGGGCATAACTGTAACTATCACAATGTGGTCAAGGAGCCGGTTCCAATGATATCCATATTTGTATGGTTCTATTGAGACAGACCCAAGATATTTTAGGCTGTTGAAGCTTTATTTGGCCGGTTTTGGCCGTTTTGTTGGGTAAAGGGTTAAACGCCCGTTCAAAAAAGGGACGTATTATGTTATTGGTCGTGACGTCCGTCCATCCGTCCGTCCGTTCGCTTATCATATATATATGAGTGTAAATTATGATCATCGCCACCCCGTTTCAAGATACAATGTCATGACGTTTACTCGTATGGTCATTGGTATGGGGGCATAACCAATCGTTTAGTAAATTTAACCGTTTATTAACTGAATACAAATTGACGAGTAGTCCCCTGAGCATATTTTCAAATTAGTAAACTTATTATCTAAGCATTTCCGACCAATGGATGTGAATTCTTCTACACTTGTATAATCATTTCTTCTTGATGTCGTCTGCTCATATATCCTAAACATCCCTCTAATGAATAATAGATCATTCCAATGTATAATTTTATAACTGCGTCGGAAAATCCATTTATAGTATAGAAATGGTTAATGTAACATATTCACTCACCTGTAAGATTCCTTCACCCTCGGAGAAACCAGGTTCGTGAAATAGGTGTGGTCGATTCAATAGATGACTGTTTATTCCAAATGTCTCCGGCAATGCATCTGTAAGAAGAAACTCCACATAATTATACTGCCGGATACCGGGTGTGTCTTTTTACCGGATTCCGGATCCCGGATTTCGACCCGGATTTAGGTGTCTTTTTACCGGATTTCGACCCGGATTCGGGTATGAATTTCATGCTTATTTTATCACACATTTAACCCATTAAAAGCCGTTTCTGACACGATTAAACCAATATAGGACTGTCGTGCTCATTCAACCCGATTAAGCGTATTTAAAGGTACATATCGTGCCCGGATCAGCATACTTCTTATTTTTTCATATAGACACGACGGTTGGATTGATTTTACGTGATCATGATGGCATTTAAGGGAACACACCATGTCCGGATCCGAATTAATTATCTCGTAATTATTGATCATATTTAAAGTTAGATATCATGTCCGGATCCGGTTTTTCTCTCTCTCTTTTTGCCATATAAATTATCGTCTTTTTGATATATTAAATAATAATATAGAGTATTTGTATAGCGCCATATCCCGTATGGCTCATGGCGCTGAACAATTCACACAAACGCAGTCACACACATTCACACTATAACATATACGCAATAAATAATATGCATGTATTTCAATAATTAAGTCTCCTCAACGTTTTCTGATGTTATTTGTCCGAAATGGGAGATGAATAGGTGAGTTTTTAGGGCCGATTTGAATGTTTCCAAACAGTCAGACTGTTTCACCTCTTTGGGAAGGTTGTTCCAAATGGTCGGCCCGTAGACCTCGAAAGAACGGCGACCAAAGTACATCAGATCTCGTTTAGGTACAACCATCGCATTCGCATCCTGTGATCGAAGTGGTCGAGCAGGTACATATTTGACCAACAATGTATCAATATATGGTGGCAAAGCATTATCAATATCCGACTTTCTATAACACAAAGTAGCATGTTTGTACACAATTCGTTCAAATATGGGAAGCCAATGTAATTTATACAACAGTGGGGTAACATGATCAAATTTGCCTGCACGGCACACAATTTTTGCAGCAATATTAACAATTTTTTGAAGTTTGTGAAGTTGATAATCTGGGAGTCCTGCTAAAATAGAATTACAGTAATCGATTTTGGATAACACAAATGAGGACATCAATATTTGTGTGGATTGTTCGGAGATATATGGACGTACATGCGAAATGCGCCGGAGCTCCATATATAAGGACCTGCATAGGTTGCTGATGTGAGATGACATTGAGAAGTTTTTGTCGATGGTCACACCGAGGTTTTTAATAACATCAGAAAATTCAATTACACTGTCGCCGATGAGCGTGGCATTAAGACTGACCCCCTTCAACCGAGCGTTAGTTCCACAAAGCATAATTTCAGTTTTGCTTTCGTTAAGTTTGAGTTTGTTGATCTCCATCCATGTTTTAACTTCTGAAACGCATGTCTGAACTTGAGAAATTGCTTCGTCTAAGATCGATGGCTCAACTGATATGTACATTTGGGTATCGTCTGCATACATGTGATACTGAATGTTGTGTTTTTCGATGATGTTTCCAAGAGGCTGTGTGTAAACAAGATATAGTACAGGTCCCAGCACAGAACCTTGGGGCACTCCATATGATAGATGCACGGGGTTAGACGTCGTAGAATTAACAATAACTGATTGAGTTCTCTCGGTTACGTAAGAATGGAACCACTTTAATACCACGTGGAACAAAGTTATAAGTTGATTTTGAGACGTTATACAAGGCTGTTGGATTGATTTCACAGAATGATTATCGCATTTAAAGGTACACACCATGTGCGGAACCGAATTAATTTCCACGTATTTACTGATAATATTTAAAGGTACAGATTATGCCCGGATCCGGATTTTTTCTTCTTATAAAGTAATGCTTATTTAATACAATAAATGTAAACTGAGTCGCGTGGAACTAGGTTATAGATGTTGATGTTTAGGTCAGATCATTCCCGGATTCGGATACGAATAGTTCTTTTCTATTTCATATAAATAGTCAAGTATTTAATACATTAAATGGCAGCTGAGCCACGCGGAACTCAGTTTATTTGGAAACGGTTAACATGGCGCTTGGATTGATTTCACGCGAGAATGAGCCCATTTACAGACAAACTTTATGCCCGGATCTGGATCCGGATTTTATGTGTCTTTTTCTAATTTCGACCCGAACCCTGATCTCAATTTTATGTTTATTATAACCCATGTTTAACACATTAAAAGACATTTCAGACCCGCGAAAACATGGCACAGGTTGCGTTTAACAGTAATATCATTCGGATTGAAATAAATTGACTTGCTTTTGTGAAGATTTTTTGTTCTCCAGCCCAAAAAAAAAACCTGGTGCAGTTTAAATGGTTTATTGTTTTAGTTCGATTATAAACGATTATATTTGTGATACTAGTAGTATTACTATTGTAAATTCGATATTTAAGCCGGTTTAAGTGAAATAGATGTACGACTTGTATTAAGCGTTTTATGTCACGACGCCCGAATCGTTATAAAAACACGGATAGCATATTCATCCCATTGCAGCCCGCTACTGTTTATACAGTGATTATATAGTCTGGCCGCCCGAATCGTTATAAAAACACTGCTAGCATATATTCAACCCGTTGCAGCCAGCTACAGTTTATACAGTGATTATCTAGTTTAAAGGTACAGACCATGCCCGGATCCGGTTTAAAAAAAAAATCTCCATATAAATTAACGCCTATTTAATATATTAAATGTCAGCTGAGTTAAGAGGAAGTTAGAAGTTGATTTTGAGATGTTAGACCCGGCTGTTGGATTTATTTCACGGATCACGATCACGATGATCGCATTTAAAGGTGCATGCCATGCACGGATCCGAATTAATTATCGCGTATTTATTAATCATTTTTAAAGGTACAGATTATGCCCGGATCCCGATTGTTCTCCTTTCACTTATAAATTAACTCCTATTTTATACATTAAATGCCAGCGGAGTCACGTGGAACCAGGTTCCACGCGACTCAGTTTACATTTATTGTATTAAATAAGCATTACTTTATAAGAAGAAAAAATCCGGATGCTGGCATAATCTGTACCTTTAAATATTATCAGTAAATACGTGCAAATTAATTCGGTTCCGCACATGGTGTGTACCTTTAAATGCGATAATCATTCCGTGAAATCAATCCAACAGCCTAGTATAACGTCTCAAAATCAACTTATAACTTTGTTCCACGTGACATTTAATATATCAAAAATACGATAATTTATATGGCAAAAAGAGAGAGAAAAAAACCGGATCCGGACATGATATCTACCTTTAAATATGATCAATACTTACGAGATAATTAATTCGGATCCGGACATGGTGTGTTCCCTTAAATGCCATCATGATCACGTAAAATCAATCCAACCGCCGTGTCTATATGAACAAATAAGAAGTATGCTGATCCGGGCACGATATGTACCTTTAAATACGATTAATCGGGTTGAATGAGCACGACAGCCCTATATTGGTTTAATCGTGTCAGAAACGGCTTTTAATGGGTTAAATGTGTGATAAAACAAGCATGAAATTCATACCCGAATCCGGGTCGAAATCCGGTAAAAAGACACCTAAATCCGGGTCGAAATCCGGGATCCGGAATCCGGTAAAAAGACACACCCGGATACCTGCGGATACCGTGATTAATCACCTTGATTGTGACGCCCTGATATACATACCAGGTAACAGTGACTCAGTGCGTCTCCCTTTAACTTAAAGGGACACAATGGATTCGAAGTTGGTCCATTCGAAATAACATAAAAGTATGTTAGGTAACTACCAACAACACGTACACGAATAAATATATCGACTTCGTTCCCAAGTCCAAATAGTCCAACAAGTCCAAATAGTCCAACAAGTCCAAATAGTCCAACAAGTCCAAATAGTCCAACAAGATACCAAAGTTAATCAAAACTTGACGGTAAACACTATTGTAACACTATTGTTTATATAACAGTGGTTTCAACGCGCAAAATTTCTTCATTAGAGCACTATCAATAATTAATATATAAGAACAAAGTTTATCTATTTCTCCATGTTCTATTATACTTATAGTGGTGATGTTTTTACAGAATTTAATTTTTTTTTGGTGCATATTTGCCCACTTGGTTCCCTTTAAGGAATTGAAGATGTGAACTAACTACATTATTAGCAATGTTTGTTGACAAAAATCACTGTAACAATGTTGTTTACATAACAGTGGTTTCAACACAAAAAAAATCGTTAGTGCATGGAGAGCTATAATGAATATAAGAATAAAGTTTATCTATTTCTCCATGTTCGTCTTAGGGTGATGTTTTACAGATTTTTATATTTATGTCAAATTTTCCAACTTCAAGTGCCTTGAGTCCCTTTAGATATATAAGGATTAACTGTCATGTGGACTGTTTTTATGGAGATGTAACGGTGAGGTAAGTGGACATAACTTGTGTAAAACCCGAAGTTATGTCCACTTACCTCACCGTTACATCTCCATAAAAATAGTCCACATGACAGTTAATCCTTATATTTATATACATTTAGCGAAAAAGCCGCTTTTGTAAATATATTTAAATCGAAAAGTGTATCGTGACAAGATCAGCCCAAAATACCCAATAGCACCCTTGGCAAAAGTGAATAGGAACAATTTCTCTTCATGTTGAAACCCGATGATGTATTAAGTCAATCCTGCGCGAGTCAAAATGCGCCCAAAGCATTACGCGTTCGTCTTTCCAAACCTAATGACGTATCGATGGTGTTATTAGCTTGGTGTTATGAGGCGTTACGCATTCACCGAGAAATAACTGCAACTAGCCACGTGGGCGCCGACCAATCAGAATGCTGGATTTAGTGATGACAACACTTAGTGTGTAAATATAACAATGTAACGTTTCTAGCCATGTACTATTCTGAGGAGACAAGACCCTGGTCCGTTGACATGCTTTCTCAACGTCCGTTATTACCAACGTCGCTAATGCTGTTGGTTCAAACATATTTTATTTGCAACCGCGTGTAATAATAGGATTGGAGCACAAGTTATAACAACTTATAAATGTAGCTCCTTTCCCAACAATAACATACACACTTGTTCTGGTGCGTGCAACTGATAAGTTAGCAACTAGGAGCTATGCCAACTGGATGAATGTAAAATTCTACCAACATCGTCGAAAATCTCAAGCAAATCGACAGTACCACTCCTATAGAAAACATCGTCCGAACTAAGTACGCTCAATTGTAAATATTTCTTTCTCGATTCGCGACGAAACAATCGAAGATAGACTAACGAAAACGATTTCGCCACCGAGTGTCACTGCATTTAAATAATATATAAGAATGACGGCGTGTGTTCTCAATTTGGATAATTTATACATTTAATATTTGTAAAAACGACTATACTTTGAGCAAGAATATTCTCCATTTCTAATTGAACACCCTACCGGAGTGTTTCGCATCACTTTAAACACGAAATTAATGCTAATGCTGTTAATCAGTGGCAAGATAGCTCACGTTGAATTAAAAGCAATTCGTCTCTGTGCTGACAGATTACTGACTGAATTTTCAAACATATGTTTTCTCTATTCTGAGACAATTTTCTCGAACGACGTTCGATTAGAATTTGAGGTCGAGTAATTCCTGCAAGAAAATTAAAATAATAACCACAATCGTCAATTCGATTTTTATTAGAAGCTTATCTGATGGTGATGACGAACGACTCAGACCAAAGACTTCGTTTCGCTTCATCGCGCCAGCCACACTTTCTATTCATACCTGACTGGATGTCAACAGTGATGACAATGAACGACCATTGTGGGCCATATGGCAAAATACGTGTCCCGCGGTGAGATCTGTTATACGCTACTCAAACTAATTTCGCGAGATTAAAAATATCCGTTTTTCCTCGGGCTATATTCCTTCATGTATAACGGGTATATATGGTCATCTGTTATGACGATTAGAAATACTTTGATTCGTATACCAAAAACAACTTTTATTATTTCCGGGTGTAATTTGGCTCGATATGGTGCCTGGTGGACTCAATTAATCACACCTGCTCTTATAGGTGTGCATTCTTTGGCCTTTCTTCCTTCTGATTTAAGAAGAAAGAGTACCTGTCTGTGTCGTGTTCCTGTGTAGGATATATACATACGAAGACCTTCAAAATTAGATTGGTTTGAGGGGTAAATGTTTGGTCCGTGTTGTCCAATGTTGCATTCTTGTCAGGCGATTCCGGTTTGAGGGGTAAATGTTTGCCTGTGTTGTCCAATGTTGCATTCTTGTCATGCGGTTCCAGGAAGTTTATTCTGCTTAACGTTGACAAAAGTCAATATTTATTATTTATTAAAAAATTGGAATTAAAACTGTATAAGTTCAATTCACGTATTTGGTACTCATCTTTGACGCTTCGTAACTCTCGTTTGGATAAATACTTGGAAACAAAGTGTCGTGTACGACGAAAATACCAGGATTTCGATAAAAGTAATTGCAACTGGATGTCTACATGCATGCACTAATTTGTTAGCACATTTCCTATACTATCAGTTAAATCTTGCTTGACTATGCCCGAATAAGAAACACCCCCTCCCCATATACACAGTCGAGTATGTCTGGTTGAATGATATGTACTAACAGAGATAAAACTTGGTTAATTATTACTTGACACTTGAAAGTGACAATTACATGTTGTGTAGTGGTCACATTGAACCGATACGCTTACGGTAGAACTTCAGTATTAAACTTACTTTGGAAATAGCTTTTCGTCTTCAAGAAGCTGACTCCGAGTCTGAGAATCGATAATTTATCTAACTTCGATATCACGCTCTGTTCGAACGGTAGCAAGCTGGCCAGGTGATCCAGTTCCGAGTTCAGTCTTTCGCGATGTCGCTTGCTAGGATTACTCTTTGGTGGATCCTTTATTGGAGCCTTTATACTGCAAACAAAATGTACACTTGTTACTAAGGCTGCAATCATACCGGACTATATGACTAACATGAACGTTGAGGCTTCTCACTCCCAATTTCGTCCAAGATGGTCATTCTAATTTCAGACAAAACATAGCTTGACATTGTTTTGATATTTTGAATTTTCAACCAGTATTTAGTGAAAATTCGTTTAGACACAAATCGATCATCTTTCCGTCAAATTTTCGGACTGTATTTTAAAAATTTCACACCTGCAGTTTCTAAGTTGGAAAAGCCAAGGCCACCTAGCCACGTCCCCTGCATTTGAGTCAAATATGTGTGAGAGCGAATGTTTCTCATTTGTTTTAGAATACTAAGATCGATTCGTCATAAGCTTTATCTTAGAGGAAACACTGCCCCTTTAAGCCTTTACCCAACAGAAGGGCCCTGTGCCAATGCATTCTCTTATATATGCGAGTCGACCATAGGTCGCCTCGCATATATAACAGAATGCATTGGCTTATCACATTAAAAATTATAAAATTGTTAAGAAAAAATGGTAAAAAGTGTTAAAAAAAGAGTTTTTTTTAGGCCAATGCATTCTCTTATATATGCGAGGCGACCTATGGTCGACTCGCATATATAAGAGAATGCATTGGCACAGGGCATAACTGTAACCATCACAATGTGGTTGGAAAATGTCCAATCATTTGGGGTGTTAGATTGGAAATTTCCAACAACATGGAAGTTTGTAATATGCTGTTGCGTGACCAAAATTATACATATATTTATATATCTCTCAATTACTACATGTAGTGCCATGTTGTTGGTTTAACCCTTTACACAACAAACCGGCCAAAACCGGCCAAGTAAAGCTTCAACAGCCTAAAATATCTTCGGTCTGTCTCAATAGAACCATACAAATATGGATATCATTGGAACCGGCTCCTTGACCACATTGTGATAGTTACAGTTATACCCTGTGCCAATGCATTCTCTTACATATGCGAGTCGACCATAGGTCGCCTCGCATATATAAGAGAATGCATTGGCCTAAACAAAATCTTTTTTTAACACTTTTTACCATTTTTTCTTACAATCTTTAACAATTTTATAATTTTTAATGTGTTAAGCCAATGCATTCTCTTATATATGCGAGGCGACCTATGGTCGACTCGCATATATAAGAGAATGCATTGGCACAGGGCCCTACTGTTGGGTAAAGGGTTAATGAGATTAATCATTTCTGTACTAAACACTCATTGACGACTAGTACATACAGAACATGTTCAGAAAATAAGTTCAACTTAAATTATCTGAAACATTTCCCTCCAATAAATATTAACATGCGACTCCTGTTGCACTTTTATTATCTGTCGTCTGCTTATTTCCTGAACAACCCTCCAGATGAATACTAAACCGTCCCGGTGTATATTTTTATTACTGTATGGGAGAATCCATTTAGTATAGAAGGGGTTAAAGAAAATTCTAACCACCGGAGTGCAAATGGAATTTCCCCGGAATTGCAGTTTGGTTCAATGAGGTGGTCCCCCTCCCCACCATCCCTGTTGTCTATCAATATGTTCAGTAATTTCTTCGCTGATTTTTAATTTGCTACAGTATCTTTGACACATTTTGCATTGATTCACAACGTACAGTTTGGCAAATTGATTCCTCTGTACAACACAGTCATGTAAATACAAAGTTCTATCCAGGTGAGGTGGTTTGTTGGTATTCTTGAATATTTGGCATGTTCTCCATCCGACAGATGGTGTGTACCCGGACAGAGCCTGGCGCTACGAAACCGGACATCCCAACTTCTGGTGTAAAATCCTAATCATACCGGCATACCGTAACGTAACAGAAGCCAGTGTGTGTTTGGATCCTAACGTAACAAAAGCTTGCATGCAGAGAAACAATCCTCGTTTATAACGAGTCATATGCTCTGGAAATTCCCGCTGCGACTGACGACAAGTTCATATCCAATATCTCCGGGCGCAGTGCGCTATCTGTGTAGCTCAAGTTTCACCTCTGTCGCGCGGGTACAAATCAAGGCAGCCAAGACACCTCTCGGACCAGCATGTCCCGCACTGGTATAATTTCTCAATTTATAGAATGAAAATATTTACAAAAATGTAACAATTGACAGTTGCTAAATGGTCCATAGGGAGTAATTTTCTCTCTGACTTGTTACACTCCATAAATTGAATTATCCTAGGGAATTGGATATAAATTATCTCCTCAAGTGGGATATTGGCAAGCCAAATTTTACCATCTGTCTAAAGATGGGGCGACTGTAGCCGTGTGAAGATTTGGTCGCCACGGGACATGGGCGGACATAATAAAATGAACATCACAATCAGATCAATATAATGCTTCTGTTCGATTGGGAATAGCTGTTACAAGAGTTGTAGTTTATCGAGTCGTGTTTGAGGGGGCAGTTTTGTTGCCACGGGCACGGAAGATAGTCCTATTGTCTCATTGGGCTCAGAACACAATATATGAAAGCCTATTACCACAATCGTTCGTACACCTCTTCAATACTAATAACAGAAAGATAATAATAAATCTATCAATATATCTATAAAAAAAAGTGCAAACACTAATTATTCACTCATGAGGCTCAACGATAAATATCCATCCCATACACCATATACAGGGGTAGTGTATGCATGCCATTTCCCATAACTACCTACACACATCATGGTCCACTGATAGTTACCATCAACAGTATTTCCATTCACATAATTATATCCATATGAACGTCTACATACACATGTACAGGTACACTCCCTCTCAATTATAGTCACTGTTATAGTATTGTAATACTTTCTTTTGTGTTTACCGCCACATCTGATATGTATTTATTTTATTCTTTCATCTGTAAATGAGGACAAATGTACACATGAGCGTCAAAATAGACGATGCGTTTATAAAAAATTGAGAACAAATTGCAAAGGGACTCAAAGTCTTCGAAGTTAGTTCATGCGTAATAATATACATTTCTTAAAATTTTGTAAAATAGATCTACTTTATTCTTATTTTCATTATTAATAACAATTAACAACAACGAGATTTCGCATATCAAAACCATTGTTATGTAAACATTACTGTTACAATAGAATTGTCGATCAGGGTCCAATTATTCAATAAAATATCAACATTTAATCAAAACTTGACCTCAATCATTGGAAAAGGTCAAGGCATCGACAAATATACTGAAAAATCATATTTAGACTAAAATATTTTAACTTACCACGCGATAATTAGCGGTGTTTGTTGACAAATTACTGTACACGTGTTAGTTTTGTTTACATAACAATGGTTTCATCACGCAAAAGTTCGTTATTGGAGAGCTATCAATAATTAATATAAGCACAATGTGTGGCTTGGTCTCCATGTTCTTCTTGATGGTGATGCTTTTAGACTATTATCCTTGGGTCCCTTTAACTACAATGTATGTACACCGAAAATCTACTTTTTCTCACATGGCATGTTTTTTCGCTATAATGAGATAGAATTCAGAAATTTAGCTTTTTGATTTATATCTTATCAGTTTCTTTATCTGTGTATTCATTCATTCATCTATTCATTTATGTGTTAATATATAATAATTTGTTCATGCAAATATGAAGCTTAGAATACATCATACAGAGAACCAGTGCCTACATCCATTCTGAGTACTGCCATTTTATGTTACGAAAAATACTGTTTGTTATGGATATTTCGTATTTTTATAGCACAATGTGATGGTAGGAAAAAATACATCACACTGACGTTACAATACTGAAATTTTTTCCAGTGTATTTTGCAAATATTTCAGAGAGAGATGTACTCCACAATTGCATGTGACTGCTGTAGTGGCAATGAAAACTATATGACACGAGTGGTTGTTTGGTTGGTTGTTGTTCAATATAGGGATGCTCATTAATAATTAGTTAGCATCCCTATATATTGAGGAAACAATCAACCAAACAACAACTCGACAGACTAAAAGTCATTTTCAATATATTGTAACTTGTGGAATTGTCTGTTAAAAGTGTAAACGCATGTTGTCATTGGCGACAATAACCTATTGTCCGCTAATTTGTCTGTTATGGCGATATCGGAATAACAGCGTGTATTTCTCCCATCAGGATTTCGATTTGTATGCTAGACATATTATCAACCAAGTTTGACATAATAACAATAATATGTTAATCTTTAATAAGATCTGCAATAATTGTCCACTCGATTTTAATTAAAACACCAAGCGTATATAGTCAGAGAAAATGTTATTTATCTAGCATCCACCCCCTCGGAATTCAGTGCGGTACATGTATATAAAGTCTATATATCACAAGGAGTTGAATTCTTAGCCATTGCTTACCAAATAGAGTTTTCCAAACGTTATCGAGTCTCTTGGAGTGACTTTCACATTGAAATCATCTTTGTTGTTCTCGGTTTTCAACAATCGAACCAAGCATGGTTTAAATATATATAGCGATGATAAACCAGTTAGAGAAATAAAAATGGCAGAAACGTCGAGTAGCAGAGAAAGAATGCATCTATACTCTCTCAATTGAATTGATGATGGTTCACAGTAGAGAAAGTGACTTGACTCCATAACATTTGGCAAATGTTCATTTGGCAAATGTTATGGCACTCGAAAATAACAGGGCTTTGCCTTTAATTCTTGTTGAGCTACTGCGAAGAAATTTGATATATGATCTCCAGACTTATTATGTTGTTACTGAAACACAGGAGTGTATATTTTTGTAATCATGCACTAGAATTCTCTGTCATGTGTTCTCTATATAGCAATCGGGTGGACGAATACATTTCGTTTAGAGTGTACAACACCAGCTGGGAAACGCTTCTGTAAGTCATATATATATGTTAGGAAGAATGCATGGGCAAACACATGATCGGACTATATCCAGGACAGGTCGGGTGTATACTTGTAGCACAGACAATGGACAGCCTATAGAATAATTTTAAAACGTAGCAGCATACAGTATTAGTACCTAGCTCAAAGAATGGTCATCGTCGTGATTCAGGGGAACTATTCTCTATTGATTTTGTGCCAATTCCATCGTATTATAGATAGATAAGTTTTAGATAAGTTTTAATTGGCAAAAACATCCTTATAAGGACAGTATGCATACATAATAACATATAATTGTACATTGTGCATTGAACAGTATAATAAATGATATTAATATAAGGTCAAGCTGAATGTGCAATGGATCATCTATTCTGTATTTGTTCATTGATTTATGATACGATGCTCATCACGTGCGGAGAATAATCTTCGGATCATATGACAAATTGAAGTGCATGTATTTGACACATTGTTGGATAAGATTTTGACAAGCTGTTCAGTTTGGGTCATGCTTTCAAAGTCTGAGAACTGTGTTTTCTGGTAAATAAACAAAATTATAAACGGTGAACGCTGAAATTTTGGTACACACTCCATACACCAGTCTCTTGGTGGGACCATTCTGGTACACTGTTTATAAGAAATATTAGTTTTATGGTTTATGGCAATTATGCCAAAGGGGATGTCAGGAATGATAACTTATTGGCAAGGTCCGCAAGCACCACACCGACACACCGAGCAGGCAGATAAAAACCCGCGTCATGCATCGACTGGTAACCGGAAGGCGTGAACCCACGGCTATCTAAAAGTCAACAAAAACAGTTAGGATAGTAGAACGGTTGATTATTCATCGGTTATGTGAAGTTTTAATTATGCGATAATAGTATAAGGCATATACATGTATATATTGAGTATACAGAGAAGTTACACACCCATAGTTACACAAATATAGATAAAGGTCATCGTAGCATGCATTGGATGAGTATATATACCTGTAGTTTCCGATAAATATAGTTAAAGGTCATCGTAGTGTGCATTGGATGAGAATGTATACATGTAGTTCCCGATAAATATAGTTAAAGGTCATCGTAGTATATTAGATGTATGGATATTGTTTGCAAATTCCCAAATATAGGTTTATGACGTATATTACCACATTTCCATCCATGGTTATGGTACACACTCCATATACCAGTCTCTTGGTGATACCATTCTGGTACACTGTTTATAAGAAATATTAGATATGTGACGCTCTATATATAGCGTTTGGCTTAACCCTTTACCCAACAAACCGGCCAAAACCGGCCAAATAAAGCTTCAACAGCCTAAAATATCTTCGGTCTGTCTCAATAGAACCATACAAATATGGATATCATTGGAACCGTCTCCTTGACCACATTGTGATAGTTACAGTTATGCCCTGTGCCAATGCATTCTCTTATATATGCGATTCGACCATAGGTCGCCTCGCATATATAAGAGAATGCATTGGCCTAAAAGAAATCTTTTTTTACCATTTTTTCTTACATTCTTTAACAATTTTATAATTTTTAATGTGTTAAGCCAATGCATTCTCTTATATATGCGAGGCGACCTATGGTCGACTCGCATATATAAGAGAATGCATTGGCACAGGGCCCTTCTGTTGGGTAAAGGGTTAAAGCGTCGTGGTGGTTTGCAGCCTGATGTTTCGCTTTCTGGTTACATGCATGCTGCATGTTCCGGGGATCAAAATAGGTAGAAAAATGTGCCAAATACTAACATACGGACTTTATATGTCACAGATAGACTTGAGAATAGTTGAGAATAATAATAAAGATCATTGTTTGTTATGCTCTTTCTGATATGGTAAAACGAAGAGCGTTTATTTTACTTATGTGCGAATAATTTAAACCAGCTAGGAAATTCCTATTTTTTAAATTGCTTTTTGTATATTACATTGGCATGGTACCTCAGGCAACAGGCCTATTTCGGCCCGGACCACAAACAGGAAACAACAAAACATAGTACAACGTGACCAACACATGCAAAAGGGCAGCACCGTCACCCAGTCGATATATACAGAAGTCAGTATGTCTATATAGAGGCCGTTGATATCATAAGGGCCTTTTAAGGTGGTGTGGGGAGTTTTGAGCGAGCAGCAATGGCGAACTGAGAGAATGATGTAACATTAGACTCGTGTAATAGGGATTTGGTTAAATTATCTGACCAAACAGAAGAATTTGAGTGGTTATGTTCACATGCAATTCATGCAATCTTTTATTTAAAGTTTCTCTTCGTTGACCATAGATAGAATACAATAAACAAAAGTAGTATTCGGCGTCTGCTTTCACATTTCCACACCCGCAATGTTTAATAGGATCATCGGTGAGAAACCAGGAATTTGTTTGAGCATTGGAAATTCCAATTATTTTGTTCTAAGTTTTTTTAGAATATATGAAGGCCATATCGGTATTTCGTACATGTTATATCTCATTCTAAGTTACGTAGGCACATGTTGAAGGTTCAAGTGAACCATGTGCGCTTAAAACATTTTAGTATTTTTTGCTTAATTATCGAGATGAGCGTTTACAGATATTTCCTTATGGTCGGGGCGATTTAATTTCAGCAACATAGTTCGCATCGGAGATCGTCGAAATTGGAGTTGTTTTGTATTGTTGTTCTCTTGCTTGCTTATCAAATTGTTGATGTTGTTTATATTTTAACGATAAATAATGATCAGAGCCAATACAATTTTTTTCAACACGAATTAGCACGTCTGCTGAATATTACACACTTCTAAAACTTGTGCACGTCGCTGCATAATGTCTACCAATATATTATACCGAAATGTCAATTAGTTCGCGCAAATCTGTATTCATAATTATGGAGAAATGTTTATGGTCCTTTAATACACATGCAAGTATGCACAGCAATTTTTGCAGGTATATTTCATAGAAACCCAAATGGTGTCAAAATAAGAACGGCAACATACATATAAAATACATATAAAATACATATAAAATACATATAAAATACATATAAAATACATATAAAATACATATAAAATACATATTTACCAAAGCTAATGCCATGAGAAGTAATATTTCGGTAGTTCCACGTGTAACACATTGCCTTAAAATATGCGTATACACATTGCATTAAAATATACGTATGCTTTGCCTTAAAATATACGTATGCTTTGCCTTAAAATATACGTATGCTTTGCCTTAAAATATACGTATGCTTGATTCTTGCTAGATACTTACATACCCTTTACAGGCAAATTTTAATAACATCCCAAAAAGTGGAACTACATAATTATAAGTTTTACTTATCAAGTAGTTAACTGTACCCATATGTTAACTGTACCCATATTTTAACTGTACCCATATGTTAACTGTACCCATATGTTAACTGTACCCATATGTTAACTGTACCCATATGTTAACTGTACCCATATACGTACAGTAGTTAACTGTACCCATATACGTACAGTAGTTAACTGTACCCATATGTATTTTATTAACTGTACCCATATGTATTTTATTAACTGTACCCATATGTATTTTATTAACTGTACCCATATGTATTTTATTAACTGTACCCATATGTATTTTATTAACTGTACCCATATGTATTTTATTAACTGTACCCATATGTATTTTATTAACTGTACCCATATGTATTTTATTAACTGTACCCATATGTATTTTATTAACTGTACCCATATGTATTTTATTAACTGTACCCATATGTATTTTATTAACTGTACCCATATGTATTTTATTAACTGTACCCATATGTATTTTATTAACTGTACCCATATGTATTTTATTAACTGTACCCATATGTATTTTATTAACTGTACCCATATGTATTTTATTAACTGTACCCATATGTATTTTATTAACTGTACCCATATGTATTTTATTAACTGTACCCATATGTATTTTATTAACTGTACCCATATGTATTTTATTAACTGTACCCATATGTATTTTATTAACTGTACCCATATGTATTTTATTAACTGTACCCATATGTATTTTATTAACTGTACCCATATGTATTTTATTTTGGCATTCGGTTTCTGTTGCACATTGTATAGCTTTCTATATGGAAATGCCAGCAAAAGAATGCCTGGCAAATTTGCGAGTGTTTTATAGATAAAACAAATTAATTCTTAAATTTGACACCAAATCGCGAAAATCCACAAATGATCCATCGGTTTTACTCCGAAAAATACCATAAACTTTCCAAATGACAACGCTCTTTATATATACGGCTTTTAGGCAACGATAGCATAGACGCTCTTTTCAGAGACGATCGTTGAATGTTTTGCTTGACTGACACAAATTCAATACACGATTTATACGTTTTAATACCTCTTCTTTTGAAGGTCAATATATGGCCATCAAAATCTCCCACTAATGGGCTCATGTGCCTCCGAAATATCTCCAAAAAAACGCATATGATCTGCTAAGAATATAATTTGTTTTATGGAGATAATCTGCTTATAATAGCCTCATTTTGAGTCTATAATGTGCCGAAAAAGAGAGCATTTTAGTCACATCTACTCATAATAAACAATTCTAAGCAGATTATGTGCGGACAATGACACAAATAAGCCAACCCACGACTTTTCAGTTGTGCGCTCTTTAACATGTGTTTTCAACGAAATAACGGCAATGACTCCATTACCTGCTTATTTCAAAATCAAATAATCACATTATATACACATATATTCAGATTATAGGTCGATTTTGTGCGTATTTGCGCACATGATATATTGGAAATATGTTCTGGTATGGAAAAGGTAGATTCCTGGTGCCAAATCAGGCGGAGCATCATTAATGTATTTAGTCACCGCGTCCATGTTTTGGAACTGAAGGTATGATATATAGAGGATACCTTATTTGTTGAGTGAATATCACAATTAGATCCACTGCTATATATATAGTCACGAATGAAATAATATGGGAATCTCTCAAAACACCATGCATATAGGTGTTCTATTTATTATATGTCGATAATTATTATTTTCAATGCTTAAAGTTGCTAAATCATGCAACATTTTCACTTATAATATCACAACAAATTAAACAATAGACGGAACCGGTCAGCAGATAGGTAGCAAACCGCTTTCAAGTGATGACATCATGACGTCATTCGGCAAGCTACAATTCAGCTGATTTTACCGGAAGAAAGCGACAGAGAATATATCATTTTTGAATATAAAATGATTTCATTACTGTCGGTCGAGACAATAAATACGATATTTACGTTTCGGCAATTTCCCACTATTTAATGTAGAAGCATATAATAAAAACTCGTATATATGTAGGCCCCTAATTAGCTAAATGTTGTAAACAAAGTGACGAGTTCCAAATTAAAAAGCAATAATTGTGCAGATTATAGAACTTACATAAAGTCGATTGAAATGTCCGAGGAATGTTCATCTGTATATATAAATGTATACCTATTACATGTATATCATATACTTTTAGAATATATATGCCAGCCGAGTCTTAAAGGAACCCAATGCACTGGCACCAATGTATTCTGTCAGTATAAATGTTCAAAAATATATAATTCTCCAAAACATCACCATTAAGAAGAACATGAAGACATGGATAATCTGTGTTCATATATTCATTATTGATTGTTCTTCAATAACTAAATTCCGTGTGCTGAAACCATTGGTATGTAAACAAAACTGTTATAGTTAATTATTAACAAACATTTATAATCATGTAGTCAGTTCAAATATCTTAGTCTGAATTTGAATTCCAGAATATGAGTTAAGGCTTTGACATTTTCGAATGTTTACCTTCAAGTTTAGATTAAATTTTTGCTATCTTAATTATTTGACTAAGTGGACTGGTATTGGAAATTATACTGTAACAGCACTGTTTAAATAACAACGGTTATTAATAATTAAAATAATAACAAAGTCAATCTATTTTTATTTTCATGTATGTGTCGTTTGTTGAACTTATTATTTGAACATTTCCCTCCAATAGATAGCACTACTTCTGCACTTTTATTATATGTCGTATTCTTACTTTTTTCTGATCACCCCTCCAGATGAATAATAGACCGTCATAATGTATACTTTTTAACGGAGTGGAATATTCCATTTGAATAAAAAGGATTAATATGGATCGGTGTTAGTCATTGTTTTGCGTATGTTTACAAATATGTGCACATCTAATTCGTGAAGTTGAATAGAAATTTAAGTTAACAATTTCTTTATCATTTGCAAAATTAAGATGAAAACAAGAATTATGTATCATTTTTGGATAGCTTCAGAACATTAGTTCAGATTTATTCAATGGTCTTTCTGACTTAGCAAAATTTCGATTTTTCATTTTTATATCAATACTTTGGACTGCAGCCACGCGTGTTGCATTTAAAGACATATTATGGACTTCTTTGTGTGCGTGAAATTGATAAGTTAGTACTAAGATGCTATGCCAACCTGGGGAATGTAGCTTTCTACAAACATCACCGAAAATTTCAAAGAAATCAACCATACCACTCAATATATAGAAAAGATCGTCTGAACTACGCCCAATTGTATATATTTACATCTATATTCGGGACGCAACTATCGGCAATAATCTAACACAATTGATTTCGCCATCGAGAGTCATCGTCTTCAATGAATATATAAGAATGACGATATGTATCGTCAATTTGGATTAATATTAGTAACAAATAACTATTTGAGCAAGATTATTCTCAATTTCTATTTTATCACCATACCAGAGTGTTTCACATCACTTTAAATATTGTTGCTTTGATTGTGCTGTTCGTTAAAGATGATGATTCTCTTCCCAGACAATTTTCAAACTAACACTGTAATATCGGAGACTAAAGTCAATAATTCTACAACAAATTTTTTTTTCACACACTATATGACAAGAATGGTGACGCAGAAATGTAACAGACTTCTTGAAATGGTAGAAATTGTCGTTTCAAAAAGAAAAAACAGGTGTTTTTCGTGTAGAGCGTTAATGGTTACTTTTTCTTGATTTTGGCAAAACTTCTGAGCAGTATGGACTAACTGTTGTTTGATGTTTTGAAAGCAGTTAATCAATTTATATCTTTTTTGAGTATGCGAATGGTTTTTTTTATTTGATATGAGTATAGCATCTATTAATCAGCTTTATGAGTTCATTTCTACCACAGAAACGCAACAGAAGCTGAACAAATCTAAATATAATATCCCAGAATACAGGACCACATTATAGACGCTGACTGGACATATGTTTTATGCCAATATTTGTGTTTTCTGATTATTCCATTAATTTTATTCCTTTATATATATTGTCCGCTCTTCAGATTAATTTATTATATAATAAAACAGGCGTAATTGTGTCTGTACTCTTAGCATATTCGAATTATCTAAACTAGAATTCAGACCCCTCTTATTTCCAAGATTTCGCTATTCTTGTACATATGCTTATACTCGAATGAACATTTGTGTATCACTTCTCCATTTTCCCGTATCAATCGTGTTGCTTTCCAGTTATAGATATGAATCACAAGGTTTAATAAATATATGTGAACTTAATATTATTTTAACTTTATCGTCAATTACAAATAAGTTATATATATTCAACAATACGCAAATTGCTACAGTAATGCCCCAAATAATCAGTGAGAGCTTTCCGATGAATGGCAACAAGCCATATTACCGATTAAATCCTGGAAAGTTACCCATAATTCTGCTGTGGTTAAGGGGTTGATTATTTAGGGCATTACTGTATTTACATTGGTATGCATACAGTTGCATTTTCTCAATATATTATAGTCTGTGTTGTACTCTCCGAATATTGGAGAACACATGCATTAGACCCCATTAACATGTACGAACATGGTGGTCATTCTCATGCAGCTATAATACTTTTGGTGACTTGTCCACTATACCGTGGGTTATTTATTCATAAAGTCACTATACTAAAAAATTAAAATATCAAACTGAATTAAGAAGATTTCTTGTTTGAAAACATTTTATGTTCAATGAATTATCTCACTCCTGTCTTGTTTACTCAATCCAGAAAATCGTGTACGCATGGTTGGCCAACGAACTGTTACTCAAATTAAAGTAAACTGTAATACACAACTGACAGAAACATCAAATCAAATCACGCAACACAAAACGTAACTGCATGCGTGTATAAGATAATTGTGAGTGACCATATAATGGACAATGTAAAAGAAAAGTTTCTTTTAATTTCGTCATATACCTTATGATATAACGTGACTCAATCCATATTAAACATAATGAACGGTCATTAATCTTTCCGTGCATGTGAATAATTTCTAATTTCTTTCCATTCAGAAAACGTGGTCGAGTAAATATATACCGATCTGTAAATAGATCAAGCTTAGATTTGCGTGATGCTGGACTCATTGCCATAGCGTGAGTTTCCTCCCGGAATAGATTCACAAAACTGGATTTGAGACTGACAAATATTCCTATATCGCGTGTTGGTTTGCATGCGTAGATTGTTTTAATTCTTCCAGGAACGATTCGACCTACGAATTTCCTGACAGTATTTTTCAGGACACGTATAAACCAAAGTGTCTCTCTGTATTTCCTGACTGAGGACTATAGCGCTGATCTATATTGATAGGGATAACAATTAAGCAAAGTTTTGGATCGCGAGTGACATGCAAAACACGGAATGGATTACAACCTTGCATGACAAAGTGTACTGCTGCGAACAATTACAAATTAAAGTGGTCATGTACGTTACCTTTTGACGGTTCTTCGTCGCCTCTTAGTCGCATACATGGTTTTAATAACCCAGTCCTCTACCATTTGGGTGTGAGAATATTTTATGCCAAGTTTGTAAAGTCCAGAACGAGTGGTTGAGTGATATGAAAGACTTTCCACTGTGTGATGGAATTAAGAGTCAAATCTCACAACTAAGGAAAACACTAGTATCCGATACCCTGTCTGTGGACAGCATCAAACTCGCGAGCGTTTTCGGATTGACCGGACAGAGCGAGAGGTCGCCATACACGGCCTATCATATTTGAAGCATTTATAATACTTCTAAAAGATAATATTTTGGCAGTAATAGAGATGAAACAATAAGTAAGAAGCTTCGTGACATGCATTGGTCTGTCTTTCATTCACATATCAATAGGCACGGCACGCGAGGGGCTGTCTGTTTCATTCCACGCGCCGCCTTATATGGTCACGCGCCGCCTTATTTGGTCACGGGCCGCCTACTCGTATTGTTAGCTTCGATTTCTGTAGGAGATCACACACAGTGGGGTTCTATATAATGCGACTATTGAATCATTCGCATCATTGATGCGTGTGTTGGTAACAAACATCGATGGTGGATGCCGAGAAGCTTCGCATGCAACAATTAACTCAATATTCGTCTCATCAGTCAGTAAAGAAAATCGCAAAAGTACATCGACTGATGATGTAACGATAGGTTAACCCTTTACCCAACAGAACGGCCCTGTGCCAATGCATTCTCTTATATATGCGAGTCGACCATAGGTCGCCTCGCATATATAAGAGAATGCATTGGCTTAACACATTAAATATTATAAAATTGTTAAAGAATGTAAGAAAAAATGGTAAAAAGTGTTAAAAAAAAGATTTTTTTTAGGCCAATGCATTCTCTTATATATGCGAGGCGACCTATGGTCGACTCGCATATATAAGAGAATGCATTGGCACAGGGCATAACTGTAACTATCACAATGTGGTCAAGGAGCCGGTTCCAATGATATCCATATTTGTATGGTTCTATTGAGACAGACCGAAGATATTTTAGGCTGTTGAAGCTTTATTTGGCCGGTTTTGGCCGGTTTGTTGGGTAAAGGGTTATACAGTCGAGCGTTGGTCGCCTGTGATTGTTTTATAGACTTTACGACTCTACAACATTTGGTTGATTATGCAAATTCCCTCAGATTGTTTTTTTTTATATATTGACGGCAAACCTTCTTGGCTGATACTTTTGAAGCCGAAAATGAACTTATTTTTTATTATTTCTAAGGAGGCGCCCGATGGGATATTGGGAATACCATCGAGCTGTTGAAACAACCTGATGTTAATTATAGTTCAGTATTGGCCGCATGCATGTGTATTTACCGGATGTTAGGGTATTCGTTAATATACGCTGGCAAGTTTCCACGGTTTGGTTTGCAGGCATTTCGTCGTATACATATAGAAACCGGTATGATGCTAGAATATGAACGGAAACATGCATATAACATGCATCTTTACCAAAGCGAACGACATTAGAAGTAAAATGTATGTAGTTCCACTTGTAACTGTGCTACTGGCATTTGCCTTCAAATATCTATATATGTGATTGATTCTTGGGAGATAATTGCATGTTATTTACAGGCAAATTCCAGTAGCATCGCTACAGGCGGATTACAGAGAGTTTACTTCTCATGCATGTTTCCGTTCATATTCTGGCATAATATCGGTTTCTACTACGAAATGCATGCAAACCATATACCGTACACATTTGCCAGCGTATGAGCGTAGCCTTAGAAGAATGGAGAACATTTAGACCACTACTTCTTTCAACAGGGTTTAATCTATCGAAAGAAAACAATTCTCGTCCAAACTAGTAACTGCAAACGAACGTATTTTTCATTATCGTATTCAGCTTTTGTATATTCATAAGGTCGTTGGAATATTTGGATGTCTTATATATACGCGGACGAGGCACTATCTTTCAGATTGTCTTTATACACAATTAAGGATCGCGGAAGTCAACTATTCATCAGTGGAAAATACATTTCTGTCTACTAAAAAATTACAAATAACAGCACACAAACTAATTGTAAAACATGCAGAAACAAATGTTGTAGGTGTCAAATGTATCATAAAAACAAGAAAATACCTTGAAAATTAGAAATTTAAATTTTAGTTTCCTGCTTCACTGTAAAAATGTGTCCCGGGTGCATGCTTCCATTGTGTATCCCATCTGTTGTGTATATAGTGTATATATGTTTTGCTTGTTCCACACTTTGCACTGTGGCTTTGGAAATAAATTCATTCAATCATTCATTCATTTAGACTAAATTTTCAAATAATTATCCCATTTGCTATTATATAAAATTAGTGATATGGTAAGTGAATGCAATAGTGTTGCTTCTAAAACATGTAAACATGTGCTCGGGCTAAATTTTCAAATAATTATCAACTTGCTTATTCTTTCTCTAAAATGATTACCCATTCAGCAAATAAAGGTAGCGATATGATAAATTATTCATAAAGAATATTTTTGCTTCTAATTCTATTTCTGTTTTGCAGAAAATAATTTCAAATTATATATTTAGCAAATTTGATAATTTATCTGACCCACACGCCAGTTAAATGTTACGACGGTTTAATTATTTGCCATAGTTAGTTCCCTATGAACGAATGATTCATTATACGTAACTTTTGCGCCGGAGATTTGCATGGACAACCCCATGTGGGGTCGGTCTTTTAACCACTAATGTGCATTTGCCAGCGTCTCATGCATGTTATCGATCGCGTGTATAGTATAGGAAAATCGATATTTGTGTATCACTTCTCCATTTTCCCGTATCAATCGTGTTGCTTTCCAGTTATAGATATGAATCACAAGGTTTAATAAATATATGTGAACTTATTATTATTTTAACTTTATCGTCAATTACAAATAAGTTATATATATTCAACAATACGCAAATTGCTTAACTACAGTTAATCAACCCCTTAACCCAGTGTATGCACCCGAAATTGCATTTGCTGATAAAGAAAAGGTAAACAATATGTTAATCCCGCGCCATCGTGCAATGAAACCGCAAGTAGGCACATCAAACTTCTCCATATTATTTATTTATTTATTAGGGAAAAGTGAACTTTCCATGGAGACATCAAACCTGAAGGCATCATACTTCTGTGACCCAGAAAACAACCCTATTTTTAGGAGCATAGTAGTAATCTAAATATCAGCAACTACGCTCCAAAACTTTTTAACTTCATTCATAATTTAATATGCATTGCACCTGTTCTATTTGGTCATATGCATATAGTAAATATGGAAATGTGTGTTGTATTTTATAGATTCATGCATATTCTTTTTATCCAAAATTCTTTGTACACCTAAATTGTAAGCCATGCATGTATGGTTGTTGCTAAATAGATTCACTCATTCATTCACAGAATCACATCTCCTTGGCAACATAACTAATACATCTTAAGAGAAGATGACTTCCATGTATCCCTCTATAGCTTGGCCCCTGTTGTCAGTGGTGCTGAGATCCCTCGCGTTTTCAAACGGTGTGTAACGCCTCCGTCAGTCCAACATATCCTCCCGCAAATACGCACATAATCTACCTATAATGTGAACTAGGTATATATACATAACGGGATTATCTGATTCTTAAATAAACAGATAATGTATAGTCATAGCCGTTATTTCGTTTTATAGCTCGGGCCACAGTGAAAACACATGCTAAAGAGCTTACACTTGAAAAGTCGTGTTGGCTTTTTTTTGTCATTGTCCGCACATAATCGGCTTAGAAACGCCTCATTATGAGTCAATAATGGGACTAAATGCTCTCATTTTCAGCAGATTATCGACTCAAAATGAGGAAAATCTAAGCAGATTGTCTACGTAAAACAAGTTCTTCATGCGCAGATAATATAATTAATGTGCGTATTTTCGGGAGAACATGCTGACTATTCGCAGCAGAGCGGTGCATTGAGACATGTTTCATCATTTAGCTGGCCGCTGAGATTTACACCGACCCTTATCGGACATGTCACCAGTCCCAACACATCTTCAATAAGTAGAAACTAAGAATAGTATACCCTGGAATTTTTTATTTTAATATATGTAAGAAGTGAATTGTTCAGTGATTATTTTATGGGATTCCGGCGTGCTTTTACTCGATGTTCAAACCACTGTCATTACGCACCCAATACACTGCAAAAAATAATTTCCTATAAACGCGTTTGATTAAAAACACCTGAGAGACACACTTATAAGACATGTGGTCTGTTTTAGTAAAAACACACGTGTTTTATAATTAAAGCACCAGTGTTTATATAAAAACATGTCACAGTGTTTTATAATAAGCACTCCATCCAATTATGAATAAACACCAGTGTTTATATAAAAACACGTCATAGTGTTTTAAAATCAACACTCTATCCGATTATGAATAAACACTAGTGTTTATATTAAAACATGTCATAGCGTTTTATAATAAACACACAACGTGTTGATTTTCCAGACACACTTTATAAACACTATGACGTGTTTATTATTATGAAAATAAAACACCCGATGTGTTTATAAATATTTTATTCTCAAAAACAAATTTCGGTACAATTCAACAAATTGTTCAACATCATCTTCAAAATGTTCATTGGTTAACTAGTGTTTCGATTGGTCGTCAATTTGATAAGAACACAAAATGTTCTTAAACTCATGGAACTAGGTTGCTTCGAACTAGTTCGATGTGATCCTCGTGCAAATAACTGGTCGACGTTGAATGAATGTAGAATATTATATACATTTATAATTAAAGATGGATTTGTTTGCGGAGATTGAGATTTATTTTATATTTGACTATAATTATTATTAATTGTCATTTTTGAATCCACCTTGTTTCTTAACACTTTCATGACGGGAGCTGCGCTGTTGCAGCATTAAATATCATGTGCCATTGATTCACTTACTTATGCGAGTCTCTCACGGGGAGCATCGCATATATAAGATAATGCATTGGCTTACAAAATCAATATTGATTGACCAATGTATTATCTTGTATATGCGAGGCTCTCTATGGGAGACTCGCATATATAAGAGAATGCATTGGAATATGGTTTTCGCAAAACTTCAGGAAGCTCCAGTCATGGAATTAGGGTAAAAACCATAAATGACTCAAATGTCGTATAATGGTACGAGTCTTTGGTTTCTTGTAAATCCATATTATAATATTTAAAGTCACGTGGTTACTGATAAATCCATTGTGAGAATATTAAAAGTCACGTGTTTTTTTTTAATCCAATGCTGTGAATTAAAAAATGTTCTGATAAATCATGTGTATATAGTTCCTGATATAATCCAGTGATTCTTTATGTGTAGTCCAATGCCGTGCAGTTCCATATACTGTATATCTAGTTATACGGTATAGTCTATAGACCATATTGTATGTTGAACTTCTATATATATATATATCCTATATTTCGTCGTATGTAGAATCCATGTATATCCCGTATAATGGCTCTGAGTCCCATATTTGGGACCATCTCCGAGGTTTTGGAGAGAAGTGGTAGTTTAATCTTCTGGCTCTGTTTTGAGTACAAGATGACTGATCATCAGATCACTGATGGAATCTCTGTGCACGGAAAGCTTGTGTTTCAGTTTATCACTGCATGCTCTTCATAATATTTAAATCATGGTTTCAAATATCAGCTCGTGCCGTTATACAACTCGTGTGCTCCGTCAGTCCTCCATTTGTGTACACTAACTGCGTAATATCTCGCCAGTTCCTTAACTTTTCCGTCTCCTGTAATATTGCCTGGTCATTCAGAATCCTGAAACAATGAAGATTTAAAATTAATTAATTAAACTTTAGTGAAAATATCTGAAAAGCAAACAGCAACTTAGATCATTCGTATATATATAGCGGTCATATTATAAACCGTTTAATACGGATACTTGTTGATATTCTGACTTGTGTTGACAGGGAACTTTATAATATTAAAAACTAATGCAGGAACCATTGAATTGATTAATACACGGGAAATTTTCATCATTGTAAGAGACGCAAATCAAAATCGCTCACCAAAGTCTCTTAAATCATGCAATCGCGAGCTTGGACATTCACCAACCCGTACGCGCAAGACAGATACATAATATACGGTCAGTAATAATGATCTTAGAATAAAGGGTTTGAAACTTATGTGCCGATTTAAATTTTGTTTTACCACTGGTGAGACTAGCCCCCAAAACGGATTCTATATTCTTGCAACTCAAAAAGATACACGCGTAACTGAGAGAGTTTGAGATTTAGATAGTGTCACCCTATCCATTTCAGATGACATGCACATATACAATATATCCTTTTCATTTCGATATAGATCGATTATATCTGCATTAGTTCTTGCTAATACCATAGATATAAACTTACCTCAATTTCACGATACCACAAAATCCAAAGAAGACCGTTATTCTATGAAGAATTGATTGAACATTGAGTTATAAATATCACAGACAAATAGATACAGTAAACAGACACAATGCAGAGTGTGATTTAAATGAGGCCAAAATTAACTGGCTTTCCATGCGTGGTAACTTAGCACAGATGTTATTCCATCCAAAAGTCACCTAAGTCTACCATAGCAATGGTATTGTATTACACCCAGCAGACTATTTGATAGACAAATCACAGCATGATACATGTCGGGGAAGTCGCTCGCGCGTAGTCATAAACGCTGGTGTTTTAGACATACATCAATATATAAACGCTGGCGTTTTATACCATACGAAACAAGTGCAATTAGCCATAAATATTTGTTTAAAACATTTATTACCACATATATTTATTTTAAAGTTAATTTGTAGTTGAATTAATAAATTGGACAATTGTATTCAGATTTTAAATTACAGTGCTGCACTGTCGAAGATAGTAATGCAACTGTTTAAAACATGTCGAATGTTTTATTATAAACACTAGCGATTTCATATTATACAAATAAACACATGATCCGTATATTTATAAACACTACCAATTTTAATAAAACATGTGACACGTTTATATATCTTCAAATTTTTAGCAGTGTACGGCCAGTATCCCAGGATGGCGGGGACTGATGATACGATGTCACACTGGAACATAGCGTTTTCAAATAATAAATGGAGATTTTTTTGTTATAGAAGGAAGTCACTTTTCATATTCATTTATTAGGGAGAATTTGACTTTTCTGTCAAGAAATTATAAATGCTGAAACTTTATGAAAGGCGGTCGATGCATCACACTTATTTTATGGGGCTCATATATAGAGCAACACCCATTGCAGGGGCCTATTAATTAATCATATTATACAGTCAATCAATACACTCCAAGACGTTTAAACTGCAGATCTGATGTTTCGACATATACATATATACTGTAATAGCAAGAATGGGCACATCGTAGGGAGAGGATATCCCACTTCCTCTCCATAGGCTGGTTCCATAACGTTTCAGACGACATATAACGCCACAGCCCAGTGGTGAATTGAGATTCATGCTTCATTTAGCGGACGGCGGAGATTTACACCGATCCTTATCAGACATGTTGTCACCTGTCCAGATTTTCACCTGTCTCATTACGTACATTAATTAAGCAATGTATTATTGATTTAATTGGTGGGTTCGATAGTATGATGACTGTATTAATGATTAATATCTCAGGTTATCTGGATATGGGATCTGCTTTGGGAACAGAACGCCACCGAAGCCGCCAATTAGGAGGCCCTGAGACATGAGGTTCAAACAATAGGATCCATACTGCATGGACTCTAAAATCGTGGATAATTGAAGCAGAGGTAACAAAGTATCACCTTATTGGTATAATTCTCCCAAGTGGCGACACCTAAGTTCGTGCCACCCTACACTCGAGCGATTGTTGTTTTCGATTCTTCGTGGTCTATAGGCGTTCTGAATGCTGTTTGAACTTTGCACCTTAATCGGCATTGTAGTATATCATATTCATTTTCAGGTGCACTCGATTGTTTGCCTCGCACGTTTAATTGAGCCATTGCGTCATTAACTTAGATGATCGTCGATGGCACGCGCTGATTTGAAGTCACGTGTCCTAAATTGCTTGATAATGATGGATCTTCGCAGCTTTTTCATATTGATAGGATCACAAATCTAAATGACTTGTCTGTTTAGGTTTGGCAGTTGTATCTCGCGGTATTGTCCTATAGACCTCGTCATCAGAATCATCACCTTTCATCAGCAGCACCATCATCATCGTCGCCATTGTGATTGACGTCATCGTCACCAATCTCATCATCGAATTATTTCTACTTCGTCGTCGTCATAACCTGTTTTTATCTTGTTAACTATTCTTCTTTGTTTCCCTTCTTTCAGTTCGTTTTTATTTATTTTTGTTCTACTTATTATCAGTTTTTGCCGTTTTTATTTATTTATTTATTTTTGTTCTACTTATTATCAGTTTTTGCCGTTTTCCACTTCGTGTTTTCGTCTAATGTTTCGTTGTCTTAACCCTTTCCATACTGAATGGATTCTTCCATTTAGTTATAAAGTTAGACATTGGAATGATCTATTATTCATTTGGATGGATGTTAAGGCGATAGAAGCAGAAGACAGATAAATAAAAGTACAGAAGGAGCCATATGTATTAAGGGAAATGAACATATTATCTGAACATTTCCTATGGGATAACTACACATCAATGATAGAAAATCAAGAATAGAAAGCGTTAAATGCATAAGGCACTTGCAGAGGTTAAATTTGAAAATTCATAAAACGTTTGTACAACCAATATATTAGAACATGGATAAATAGACTAACTTTGCTCTTATTTCTATTACTGATAAATGTCCAATGACGAGACATAGCTTATTTAATAAAAAAAACACTTGTTAATGTAAACTCTACTGTTACAGTGCCCAGCCATGTTATCAACAAACAGTTAAGCAAATTCTGATCAAATCACAAAGGTCTAGATTACAAAATGTCAGAGCAATGAAACATATCACAGAAATCATTGATTTTCAACCTAAACGTTTCAAATGCAATTACATTGACGATGATAGTTAAAATGTTTTGATAAAATGACTGTCACTGTAACAGTAAATGAGAATTGTTTCAACATGCAAAATCTCGTCATTGCGCGGACTTATACCGATACCAATACTAAAAGTGAGAACGTTACTCTATAGTTGTAATGTGGTGCCCCAAACCGCCACATGCATGGCTTTAATATAAGTATAATAACCAAGGCGTTGATGTCAACGCGTCGTATTGTCATGTCAACACTTCAACGTCCTTAGCTGTCATCCCACTTGAAAAAAGGCCACTAGAATGGCCGTAAGTTATAGCTATAGTGATATTAATATTGAAACTATAGT
This sequence comes from Siphonodentalium dalli, assembly GCA_032622095.1. NCBI lineage: Eukaryota > Metazoa > Mollusca > Scaphopoda > Gadilida > Siphonodentaliidae > Siphonodentalium > Siphonodentalium dalli. The sequence goes on along the minus strand of CP136061.1, from coordinate 239,534,961 downwards.
CTTAATGTTTATCAAACATATGTTTTTGTAACTATAATTATAATACGAAAATTTTAGAAACTTTATTTCACTAATTTGTTATCATCGGTATATATCATGTGGCATTACGACCAAATTTAGGTGGCGTTCGAACTGAATGTGGGTGGTGTTTTGACCGTGGGATGAAACGTGCTGACCCAATTTATTAGACTATTGTTCCCGACAGCTGGACACAAATTGACCTTTCAAGAATGCAGTGAAAATATAGAATCGAGGGTTAAACTTGTCGGTTTTTAAAGGCAACAGATTTGAATTGGCGGGAGATGGAGTAAGTCGATCAATTATTTATCACGACCATACCAGAATGGAATTTTTCTCCACAAAGAAATTTAATAAGACCTTAATTTCTCCAGGGATATTCCAACGAGATTAATTGCCATGTTACCTGCGTCGGTGATGGTTCCGCGGAGAGATATAATCCTTTGACAAGAAAAGGTAATTCACATCGGCTCGAGTCCAATAAATGATGTATTAATTCGTAGAGATATCATTCCCGTTTCTTTGATTCTGTCGGAACAAAAGGTGAAATTTATGCAATCAGTGCTGAGATTTCATTATTTCGAGAAAAACAGTCATGTTGCTGTGTGTTCGGGCAGTTCTAACTTACATTTTATTTCATATCTGGAGCTGTATACGAGGCAATATAACATTTCTTAGTGACAGCGAATGACAATGTATTGAACGCATCATTTTTCTTTTAACCCTTTTAAAACAACGTCTTATCTTCAATGTTAATATCTAACCCTTCCATACTAAATACTGATTGATAAGTAGTTCAATTAGAAAATGTTCAGATAACATGTTCAACAAACGAACATATGTCGTTTATTGAGCCTGTTATCTGAACATTCCCCCCACAAATGAAAGGAATCATTCAGCACTCGTATTATTTATTCGCCATATACTGTCGTCTGATAATTTACGCTGCTCCAACTGAATAGACCATTCCATTGAATACCTTTACGTGAATGGGAGAATCAATTTAGTATAGAAAGGGTTTAGCCTATACTGTATAATTTTGTCAGTCTCATATATATAAATAAACAGTATAATCTTACATGTGTATACCCACTTTACATGCTCTCGAACGACATCAATTTGGATATTTCTTTCCTAAATTGTGATTGTGTATTTCTGTCAAGCTCTAACATAAAAGGCAACATAGTTGATACAGTTTGATTAAGTGGTGTGACATTTATATAACAAAAAGACGTCGCTAACTATATAGTAATTATATATATTACAATTATAGAGGCAATGACGTCATAGTATGAGTGTCCATTGATTCCATGCACGTGGTACATGAAAAAAAATTCATTTCTTATGGAACAGGTCACGTGTCGATTGGAATGGCACATTGGATTTGAGATGTCTCTCAACTCAGATTAAGCTTGATAATAGGTCCCGACAATCGATATATGTTGGCTATGTGTAATTATACATGTATAACATATCAATATCCTTCAGTTTACTCATTTCCCCTTTTCAGTTGAGTTCGCTCACGGCATTGTGCCATAAAACCCAAATGTCGGTTATGTATCAAAGTAATCATGAACATAGCGTGATAATTTACCATTGATGTCATGTTGCCATGTGCTCAGCGGCTGCATATTGGACAACCAAATCGTTTCGGACATGCATCCATGATAAAAATCATTGAACGACACCTCCTAACTAACAAGCACGTACAGCCTCGGTAGCGTGTAGACCAAAATGTGCAATTTATCATCCTGAACTAAACTGTAGCGTATCTTGGGGCGATTGAGTCTCAGAGTTGGCCGCGTCACGCCATTCCTAGATTCTAGAACAAAATATGTAGCGTGCGTGTTGTGGGTTCCAAGCTTCGGCTAAAATGACATCGCCGCTTTATTTCTTAAGGCAACTGACTTTTCAACACGCAAGGTGGCAGTGGTGTTATATCATCGCGTTCAGATATGGTGATTACAGCCTATATATCAGCACTTAGCGAAAATGAAGATGGGTGGTGGAATTGCATGTAGCATGCAAGCCCTGCTGGACAATATAAAACCGACACGATTTCGTGTTCTTGTTCCATTCTAAGACATCTCTCATGCTATGTAAGCCGAGCGTTGTTCCCGGTTTCTTTCTTGCACATAAGAATATTTGTGGTTTATATCATTGCCGCGGGGATACGTATTTGTGCCTTTATGTGAGCTTTGTTCGTACACGAGTTATGCCGACTCCATCGCCGGATTTTATCGTATACTATAGCGTCACGTGACTTTTGGATTTCTACATATTCCCTGAAGATGAATGTGTCTGTAATGTTTACGAGCAACTGTGTTCTTTCCTTGGATTGTTCGGAAATTGTTTCCGTCTGGAGCTGGTTCCAAAAATATGTTTTATAGCGGCCATACCTCACACCACACAAAACACAGATATACACGCCAGCTCGTCTGTACATAAGCCGGAGTGTCTGTATGGTTGTTAAGAAAATCTCGTGTACACATGTGCAAAACTCGTGTATAATTCTAGTTGAAAAGTAACAGAAAACATGAAGTAAAACTAATGTTCTGTTTTATTTTGTTTTCATTTGAGTATTTTAGTGTGTCGCAATCGAAAACGCATTAACGATTTTAGTTTAATATGGAGACATTATGCTAAATACGGTCTTAAGAAATGCGAATGAGGCGAGTCCATTGATTTTATGCGAATTTTTTTTTTTTTTGTCACTACAAATTAATACAATGCGTTATTTTTATTTAGAAATTAAACTGGTAATTTCCATTCAGAAATGCACATTGTAATTGTATTTACTACTTGTGTGCCAGTGGGAGACATAGAGATTCCCCAAATTGGGATTACACTAATAATGCATCTACCCGTACGGTGAATTGTTTTAGGCATAGTGTCCCACAATACTGTTCAGCATCAAACAGGTCTGACATGAAAGTGACGTGCACTCTTCAATCCTCAAATTTAAGTTAGAAGTTACTCTCCGTTTGTGGATCAAACTATGTCGACAATCATAAAGAAAATATAGACTCCGTATGTATGCGTATTGTGTGAATTATCGAAGATCCACGATCAATGGTCCGATTTTACACCTTAAACTGCCATCAGTACGATTTATACCAAAACAATAATTATATCGTATTCATGAGCCGATTAATAAGAGGTTCTAATGGTCAGATGTCGACATTAAAAAGGGAAAAATTTAACACGTTTTGATTTTTTTGTCAGGCCAGCAAATATTCCAATCGTCGACTCTGATAAAGAGCGTCTATGCTTGCGCTTCCCGAAAGCAGTAAATAATAAAGAGCGTTCTTAATTGTGATACTTTGTAGTCATTATTAAAGTAAAATTGACGGATGCTTTTGTGAATTTTCGCAATGCCTGTGCCATACGAATGGTATAATGATTGCAAGATTTTAGTTTGCTTATGTTTGCTAAGCTAAAAATTAACTGAGAAACGTTTTAATTATATTTAGACCGTTAAAAGACTTTTTTTGCGTTTTTACATGCTACAGAATAATTATATTCCCAACAAGTCTCCATGCACGGCAAATATTATTTATAAATGGAGTATTTCGTGCATTTATCGACACATGTTGGTCACCGGAACGTGACAAATGCTTGTAATAGATTTAATTATACCCCCCGCAATGAAGTTAGGGGGGGGCGGGTATAATGGAGTCAGCTTGTCCGTCCGTCCGTCCGTCGTCCGTCCGTGGACACAAATTTGTCCGGAGTTTTTCTCAGCTGTTTTTTGATCAATTTCCGTGAAACTTGGCACAGGCATCAACCACCATGGGAACCTGTGCACCTGCGATTATGACGTCTGTCGGACATTTTGTTCTTGTAGTTACCCCCCCCCCCCCCCCTTTGACTCAGATTTTGTTTTTGCAACATGTATAATTTTACCCGAGCTTTTATTCCTACATTTCTAGGTCAATTTTTTTTTAACTTGGCACAGACGTTTAGTACCATGGGAACCTGTGCACCTGCGATTATGACGTCTGTCCGGCATTTTTTGGTGGAGTTATTCCCTTTTTTTACTTAGACATTTTTTTGCAACATGCCTAATTTTGTCCGAGCTTTTATTTCTACATTTTAAGGTCAATGTTTTTTTTATCTTGGCACTGATATTTAGTACCATGAGAACATGTGCACCTGCGATTATGATGTCTGTCCGACTTTTTTTTATGGAGTTATTCCCCTTTTTTGACTTAGAACATTTTTTGCAAAATGCATAATTTTGTCCGTGCTTTTATTCCTACATTTTTCGGTCAATAGGTTTAAGATTACGGTTAGGTTTGTGCACCTGCAATGGGAACTGTTATTTTATTATTTTAACTAAACGTTTACTGACATGTGAAACATCTTAGTATTTTTTAAACATGGGGGGTATCCTTAGTCCCATTGGGACAGTCACACCTCTAGTTTGAGATTTGCATTTGCATGTGTCGCCTCAATACATTGTGAATAATCTTTTTTCAAGATTCTAACAATTACAACGTACGTACCAGTATATATTATACGGGTCGATAACACCTGGTCTACTCGGCGGAAATAACTTATATAAGTTTATTGAAGCTTATTTCATATCGTGCATATTGGACCTAAATAATCACATGTGTACATATCGTGCATATTGGACCTAAATAATCACATGTGTTCATATTGGGATTATTTTCTTTTGATTCCGTTTTATGTCGTGGGCCACAATGAAAACACACTATAAAGAGCGTACATATGCATGGTAAGTCGATTTAGGTTCACATAGAGCGTAATTTAGATACAATGGGATTATTTATGTTGTTTTTTTTAAATTAAGTTCAATATGAGCTTATATAGGAGAACAGGCTGACTAAATGTTGAATTTGTGTGTGGCTTAGATGGAATTATAAAACGGATACATTTCATAGTAATTCTAGTTGAATATATATATGAACGTGGGCAGTTTCTTTAAATTCATATTCAGACTCCAGAACCCTGCTATATACAACATGAGTGTTTATAAAATCTAATTCTATATCCCAACAGTTTCATTAACCATTTGTTCGAAACTACACTTGACATAAACTAGTATTCTAATAATTGAAAGACAAAATTAAATAAATCAAATTATTTTAGTGTCATTCTGAATTACCAAAAACATACACAATAAAAATGTCTACATTGAAAAATTTAATTCCTTTTCCGTGCAGCGTCAATAAACTCATGTATCTTACTGTATATATTATATAGCAACTATTTATAATAATATAATTATGTCAGTGGCAAAAATAGTTGTCGATACAAAAAACTTATGTCGCGCTTCACATGTAAACTCCTTCTTGAAATGCAATTAAAATATAACCCAGTAAAGTGCCCACTTGCACAGACAGCCGTGTTACTGAATATTCCCGGTATGATTTATTTTTCAGATTCAAAACATGTAGTAACTAGGACAGTACCCAAACAAATATATTTAATTTGTTTGACAATTATTTAAATTGTTAACAGATTATGTTTTGGCATCGATCAGGAGGAATAACTATACATTTTCGTCTAGATAGATAATTTATTCTCAAGTCACCATAGACATAGGTATGATTGAGTGAAAAAATATATATACATGTACATAAATCAATTGAACATTATGGCATGTATATCAATAGAACACATTCGTGGGTGGGTGTAGGTACGGTGTACGTGTAATCATGGAGAGGGGGTGGTGTAAAACAATACCACTTGTTATAAATGGCATATATATGGGGGGGAGGTCCATTGAATATATAATATATAATTGGCAAAAGTAAGGGGTCGGACCTGGGTAATTTGGAGCATATGTACAAGTCAATCTTCATTTTATTTCGGAAAGGGTGGGGGTGTCATTAACTCGCGCGCGTATATCGCTGTCTTATTGAACGGGTGAGGGGGTGGGCATGTTACTTCGTTACTGCGGTCAATCGTTTGTCCATTTATATTCAGGCGGTGTTGTTTGCCATATACATGCATATTCTCTTTGGTTCGAGTAAATTCTGCATGTGTCCGTGGTGATTTTGGCGCGGAAAGTTAAATCCAAACATGCAGGGAATATAGTTCTATCAGTGAAATTATAGCAACTTAAGATTATTTACAGATGAGCTTTGTATTACATTGTTATAGACACTGACAAAGGCGGGAACAATATAACCTCAAATAATTAAAGATGTTCTAATTATTACCTATACATTCAACACTTGGAAATTTCATGACACAACATTAGTTGGAATTTTCACACGATATATACTTTGGAATAGCTCTATAATTGTTTGATTTTCCAGCCAGTGGGGAATTTGATGTTTTTATGCAAACTGCATGTGGCACAGTTTTGGTCTGAGATAGCCATCAGTTGGAAAACTTGAGGTATACCAGTTGGGAAGGTTCCAACACAATGGGTGGGGTGCGCAAAATTCTGCGAACCTGAGAGTTTCATCTGGTTGCAAATGGCAAATTCCCAGGTGCCCCCTCTAGCCATGTTTCTTGTTGTCGGTTTAAAGTTATCCCCTCAATATGAAAAAGGCAAGTACTTATCTAGATCTACCAGAACATTATTAGATCATGCCATGCAACGGGCCAATTAAACGGACATGGCTCATTCCAACCTCCATATTCTGTCTACGTTATTTGGAGGGACGGATACGATAGGTCGATAAATACACGAAATATTAATATGCCGGCTATTATGATGCTTTGAAAAACACTTGCGAGTCACAGCCATTTTCCAGCTGTTTTAAATTTTTCGCCAGAAGTCAGACAAACGCTCTTTATTGCTACCAGATCTGGAATATAATAACACGGAACGCTCTTTTCTGTTCCATGTCGTGTAAATGGCTGTTTTTTGTTTGGGATCCAAACACCATATTCATAGTTGCATATTTCATTACTTCAATGCGTCTTTCGGGGTTACAGAATGCTCGTATAAGAAAGGTATAGTTAAGGTATGTATCGACCTATATTTCGATACCGAGAACAATTCAAAAGCGAATAAAATTATTTGTATTTTGAAGCGCAAACCGCCATGTGGCTCTAACCCTTTACCCAACAAAACGGCCAAAACCGGCCAAATAAAGCTTCAACAGCCTAAAATATCTTCGGTCTGTCTCAATAGAACCATACAAATATGGATATCATTGGAACCGGCTCCTTGACCACATTGTGATAGTTACAGTTATGCCCTGTGCCAAAGCATTATCTTATATATGCGAGTCGACCATAGGTCGCCTCGCATATATAAGAGAATGCATTGGCCTAAATTTTTTTTTAATGTGTTAAGCCAATGCATTCTCTTATATATGCGAGGCGACCTATGGTCGACTCGCATATATAAGAGAATGCATTGGCACAGGGCCCTTCTGTTGGGTAAAGGGTTAATATAGAGGTTTTGCATGGTAGTATTCGAAGGTTTTAATACCTTCTGCATTGTTGTCAGGTTAGCAATAATTCTAATGCATCTGCATGTATTATAAAGAGTAATCATGCTTTCATTTCACGAAATCATTCCTATAGATATATATAAGTATTACTTCTGAGCCGATCGCATGAGCTCCTAATTGATAACGCTCTTTATTATATATTGTTTGGGGCGATTGAAGAATGGACACTCTTTATAAGAGGCGATCATTGTAATTTTTGCTAGGTTTAAAATTCCTCTTTTGAAAAAAAATCGATATCTGGCAATCAAAACCTCCAATTAATGGGCTCGTGTGTTCAGTCTAATTATTATCCGGTATAGAAAAGGTGCATATGGTGGTGTTATTGTGTCAAATCGAACAGGGCATCTGGTGCGCTCCCTAAATTGTGTTTCTCGTGAATCCGGCTGTAGCCATCATATATAAATTACACAACTCGTGCAGAAATCAGATGATTTTTTTCCTGAAAAGTCGCTATCGGGTCATATTCTGATTTATATTTTCAGGCACTTTGGCGGAAGTGATAAAATATCAGAAAAACGGTATTCCACTCCATTCTATGATAATTATTTTGGAGCTAATTTAGTGTTTTGTCGGCTATAAATCCCACATATCAATTATCTAGGTAACACGATATCCTATTGTCAGCAACTTTCGCTTCCTTTCAAATAATGACCGGATCTTCCCGCGTACTAACAATGGACCTTTTTTGTTATGGCACCATCCTCTTGAAGCGCGCCTCCAACTTCTTTTATCCTGCCAGCGTCTCCACACACATACAATTAATGCGAATAGAATGGTATTCTACCATAATCTCGGACATTCTCAGCAATAATTTAATTTAATTTAATTCTATTATATAGTCGGAAGACAATCAAAATTCGGTTGTGTTTGCGTGGAATATTTTGTGAATGTATGCGGGAGCTGCGCTGGTGCAGCATTACATATCCTGTGTCAAATATATTTGTTTGGTACAATTTTATAGTGGTTTATAACAATTGTGAATGCATATTTAAATGTTCAGTCTCTGTGTTACAAAGTATCGATTCAGAATACTCAAGCATTGTGCTCACAATTAATTATAGCATGCAAACTATACCGCTTGTTACATTAGCACCCCTTTATGAACACGGTAAATTTTCTTAACGGCAGTGGCTTGCCCTACCCGAATCATAACAATCCAGCAGGACCAAAATCATCATAGTAAATTAGCAGGACCACTTAACCCTTTACCCAACAAAACGGCCAAAACCGGCCAAATAAAGCTTCTACAGCCTAAAATATCTTCGGTCTGTCTCAATAGAACCATACAAATATGGATATCATTGGAACCGGCTCCTTGACCACATTGTGATAGTTACAGTTATGCCCTGTGCCAATGCATTCTCTTATATATGCGAGTCGACCATAGGTCGCCTCGCATATATAAGAGAATGCATTGGCCTAAAAAAAATCTTTTTTTAACACTTTTTACCATTTGTTCTTACATTCTTTAACAATTTTATAATTTTTAATGTGTTAAGCCAATGCATTCTCTTATATATGCGAGGCGACCTATGGTCGACTCGCATATATAAGAGAATGCATTGGCACAGGGCCCTTCTGTTGGGTAAAGGGTTAAGCAGAGGTGAATACTGAGATTATAAATGGATAGAATTGATCCCCTCATCAAACAAAGTCGGTGCGGTTTTTTTTTCGAAACCATAACGCTGAATGGTTCCATTTTCCTAATGCAGAACAAAAGAGCGTTTTTCTCACTTCCATGTGAAGAGTTGAAAAAGGTGAAGGTACCTTGTCAGATTTCTATGGAGTACCACTTCCTAATGTTGCTGTTGTAGATTTGACACCAAAACAGTCAACAATTCCTAAACCAATATTTTTCTCTCAGTAGGAAAAATAAACATTACTCGAGATTACCACATTTCATATACAACAAGCATCTTGAGTCCATAAAAGAATAAAAAACAAAGCTAAAAATTGACCAGAAAATGACAGAATACATGCTCGGGCAACGTGACGAACGAACGGGCGGACGAGGGTTATTACTATAATCCTGATATTTTACTTGTAAAGTTTGAGCTATTGCCATGGCTTGGTATCCATCGTACGTGTGTGCGTAATGCGTGGAGACTCTTCAATTCAATTCGTTTAATCTTACGAAAACAATAAAAGCTCACAATTCAGAACGCTCTTTAATATAGCTACTGTTTTTTTAGCCATGCACGAAGGCATGAATACCCTTTGCCAGAGGTGACCATTTGACTCTTAATGTAGCCAACAAAATTAGCATCTGTTGAAAGTTGGTATACCTGACCATCCAAAGAGTCGTTGAATTCGGTCTAATTATTATTTGCGGATATAGAAAACGTACATATGTTAGCACTATTTGTTTATAACGTGGTAGTATGATTCTATCAGATAACACAGCAGTGTATACAGCCAATCATATCGCAAGGAAGTCGCTTCAGGTGTACTATTCACAAATATATTGTATGGGTAATATATATGAACTTCATAAATGGGCGGAAAGGTTTGTATACTGATTCCGAAAAAAGGAAATATTGAACCGGGAATTTTCCCTTGACATTGATCAATGATCTGGTATAAATTTTGCAAAACAAGGTGGTGAATATAACCGTAAGGACCGCACACATATATATGCCTAGTAGTTTACCTATATCTGTTTAACATATTTATATGATCAATTCAATTCAAATTAATTCTCTGACCATTGGTATACGTGTTTGCATGTCTTTTGTCATTAATTCAGTCCTTCCCATGTGACGGAAGTGATTACTCTCGCACCCGTACGCACTCTTAATTTTAAATTCACGGGTGGTAAAATTCGAACTTGTCCCTTATGCTTTTGGTGACTTTAATCGTTGATTCTATGACTATTTAAAGGTTTATTTAGATCATTCCCATCTCAGTTTTGTAATGGGCTTATTAAAGGGTAACTGGATATGTCTATCCCACAATGACATTTTGTTTGAGAAAAAGCCAACTTACGATTATATTATGGGTGCAATAATTATTGCACCCATCTTCTGAATTGCGGGAGCAAATAAATGCACTCGTTGTGTTTTCCTGGTGGGAAGGACTGTTAATTGTGTACAGCGTTATGTACCACCGTGGTTTCGAATGACGAATAAATCTTATCTTATCGGATCAAATTCAGGTATTATTGAGTGCATGTTAATTAAAATTTAAAATATTACCGTGTATAAGGGGCTGTGCAGTGCGACATTGGACATGTGTGATAAGTGATTCTGAGCTTATAAGATAAGATAAGATAAGATAAGTTTAATAGGCAAAACATCCTTATAAGGACAGTATGCAAACATATTAATATATAGTTGTACATTGAACAATACAATAAATGATATAATAATAGATGGTAATATATAACCATTTAAGTACAGCTGAATGTGCATAGGGTCGTCTCGTCTTCATTTATTCATTGCTTATGAGGCGAAGCTCATCGCGTGCGGAAAATAATTTTCGGATTATATGACATATTGAAGTGCATGAATTTGAAATATTGTTGGATAGGATTTTGACAAGCTGTTCAGTTTGTGTCATGTTTTCAAAGTCTGGGAACTGTGTCTTCATAAGAGTTATTAGTTCGAGTCGCGGTGTGCGGTAAGCACTACATTCCAAAAGAAAGTGTTTTTCATCTTCAATAGCATCATCGGAACAAAATATCCATAGTCTTTGTTCCAATGCCGTCGGTGGTTGGGTGTGGCGTCCCTTTTCAATAGCCAGTTTATGATTACTAATACGCAGTCTAGTAAAAACGATTCTATTTTCTATTGATGGTGTGTGAAGAAGATAAGGTTCTATTTCGTACTTAAGTTTGAAAAGTCGGTATGTTCGTAATTTATTACTTCCCGTTTTTGAGCATTCATCAGTGAGACTCTGTCTGAAATATATATAATAATCTTCAATAAGATTTCTTTTGAATTGACTCAGAACTGGTATGTGGTACTACATTAGAACTCAGCTATAGGAATAAACTATCATAAATTATATTGGTGTTGGGGGTCATTCTTTATACAGTTTTGGCATCAGTGTGAACAACATTTATGTTATATATGTCGCTATATGTTAGGCGGGGGTTTATTTGTTTGTCCAAAATGTAGCCTCATGATTGCCGGAAGATATCGATGACCTTTTTAATAAAGATTGAGAGATTCTTTGTATTTTTTTCTGTTGCGTCTATTAAATAGTGCCGCTAGCTTGTGAACGTTTGGTCTCCGGTAATAATATGGTCTCGGATATTGTACGCGTATATATGTCTCGGAGTTCAATACATTTCAGGATGACATGATACTCATCGCCTATTTCTGAATTGCAGAGGGTACACAGTCTATCCGAGTATGCGTCATTAGTCCACGTCATTAGTACACGTCATTAGTCCACGTCATTAGTCCACGCGCCATATTATATTGGGAGATTGTGGACGTTGACGTCTTGTATATATTTAACATTTTTGTATCAATATTTATAAATTTCTCCATATATATATAGGATTATTATAATAAACATTTGCCCATGCATGCATTGACAGAAACACAATTTCGATTTAAATGCAACATGTGTCAAGAGTAGATCGGCTATTCTAGTTTTCTGAACACATGCCAGGGACTATTATATAATTCATATAGAGTCATGCTTGATTGAGATATTGGTCTGGCTTTCACTCACTGTAGCAGATTCATTATTCCATCCACCATTAGAACAATTTTATTTCAATTTAATCTCCCTCTACACCGCCGTAATCAGACAGTCTTTTAATCAAAACCTCGATAAATATTTTATATGACTATAATTAGACTGATTAATAGCACCACGGGCCACTATGCTGGATTGGTAATGGGGGCTCCCTCGATTGGTATCGGTCCGGGCACAGATCCAATAATTGTATTGCGCCAGGCTCAAAAAGATGTCGGTGGAGATAGGATAATTTAATTGTGTGATATATACTAATGCAATATAGGCCGACACGCGACTCATAATAGGGTTCCTGCGAGCGGGCCATATAGAGAAATAAAACGTCCACACCTGCATATATAGACTGAATCACGTCCGGACATTTTATTCCTTAGTAATTATATACAGTCATTGTTTCATGTGTTGGGAACGAGATGAGCGAGTCAGCGTACGTGAACCATGTAAGGATTCGCAACTAACAACCATATGGGTTACACGTATATAGTTCACACGCAGATTGGTCTGCATGTTATCCCTTTTGGGCAAAACGAGGCACATGTCTATGCTATCATACAATATGAATGATAAACAACTTATTCCATGCATGTGTCACAACATTATACACGTGAAGTAAGATCTCTGCAATTCCACCCATATTACAACCCAAATTTATCCTCCACATATCTGGCAAACACCAACCATGCTCGAACCTTGTCGTGGTATTACATATTTTCAACCAAAGACAAATGCATTTCGCATCATTTGTTTAGCACCGACATGAAGGCAACGAATAGCCATAAGATATATCTATATATAAAAGCCAAGTGTTTGTTTGTGTGTGTGCCTGTCTGTAACTCTGCCACGATTTTCGTCTAAAAATATATCACTCTCTTGTCCGTTTGAACCCAAATTTTGAATACGACACGCCAAAATCCAGCCCAAGACGACCTCAGATATAACGTGTTTCCAAAAACGATTGCGATTGTCTGAAGACGAATGTGATTTCAGCGGCGCCCGTCATTGGAAAACACCAAAAGCCCAATTCCGGACAAACTCCACGCATGGTCCGTTTACACTGACTGTAGTCATGCATACAGTGTCATGTTCCCTCAACCAGCCAAGCATATTCCCACTACCAACTTCATAATGGATTAGTCATATATATAGTCAAACCAATGCAGCTATATGTGCTATTTGGTTGTGTAATTTCAATCAATCACTTCAAAAACATGAGAATTAAATCATGTTATGCGTTGTATGTTTTCTGAACAAAACAATCTTGATAGAGAACTCCTCCATGCGGATTTACTTTTACTTTTTTGTTTACATTTCTCAACAACAGACCCTGTATATTATACGTGCGCACAAAGTCCGATTTCAGTAAGGAAAAATGTATCATATATGTCCAATTTCTGTCACAGGTAAAGTGGGGTAAAGTGTTATTTATTATATCTGATGCATGTATATAGTTGTTTTTAGCCACTCCTGTCAGGGGGGGGTCGGAAAAAAATTTCAGGCACGTATGGCATTTTTTCCCTTTCGATCATTTTTTGTACCCACCCACCCCCACCGCCAAATTTTTTTCCGTTTTCGGCAGTTTTTTCCGACCATTTTTTGACACCCACCCCCCCTTTTAACACTAAAACAGAGATTTGCGGGGGGAAATTCACTGTAAACAGCTGTATATGAACTTCTGTGCATACTATTTATCATGGATGTAAACATGGACATGTAAATAGGAATGAGTCATTTTGAAGTCATTCGGCCAAAAAAACATGGCCGCCAGCGGCCATCTTGGATTTCAAAATTTGCAACAAAATACAACACGATAACTGCCTGTAGTCAGTTTACCAGTTAGAATTACATTATTTCTCTCATTCAAAGTGGTTTTGAAGCCCAACTCATTGCCAAAACACTAAAAAAACAAGCAGGAATTTCCCCCCCCCCCCTGCTCCTGTGACATTTGTGTCAATTTTTACTCTAGTAAAAAAAGACCTAACTTGTTTCCGAAGTCCACATTGGAGTGGTTTGGGTAAGCGACAATTTTTTTCGCATTGTGCAGTCCACGTATTTCCAAAGATCTTTCCAAAGGTCGCTATATAGTTTGTGTACTTTAATGAAAAAGATATCAATCAGGGTGAACTGTTTGATGAAATCTTCATGAATATATTATGCTCAGCTTGTGGTATACCCTACTTTCTCCCGAGAGTAGCATCACCCGTTATGTGGATTGGTATATATGTTTACGACAGTGTTCTTGTTACAAGCAACCATTAAATAAACTCTATATATAGAGAAAGAAGGAGACGTGTGGAGGCAATATATAATTGCAAGCTTAAAAGGCCTGGACTAATTTTAAAATACCATTCTATGTGTATCGTTTGTAGTATAGATTGTGGTTTTACACTCTGACTGCAGAAAGATATCAATCTTATACTGAAGTGTTTTGAAGAATTCGTCATGAATATATCATGCATAGCTTGTGGTATCTGCGGCTTCTCGAGGCTCTAACACCTCCCTTTATACGGAATGGTATGTCTACTAAATACGAATCCAATTTATCCGGGCCGGGCTAAGATATAAAATATGTATGTACATCTCTCTTCTATGAGACGGATTTTGCATAACACATTGAATTGTTTCTCACGAGAAGCTATTGTCGATGCCTATTTAGCATCTATTAAACCGCGTGCGTGTATAAAAAATGGATGTGTTTTGCAAGAGATTTCCAATCGATAAGAATATAGCTTTTGGACGTTCTTTATTCGCGAGGATAGTAGTCTTTAACATTCCGCGTTTTGCATATCCCGTAGGTTGTGATTTTATTATCATTCTGGTATCCTGCTATATGTCTGGCTTTTTGGACGCTCGTAACGCATTGCACAATGACCCATTAATAATCCTCCCTGACATATCCCTTGGGTTATTGTTTCATTCTCATTATGGTTTCAAGCCTGGTGAACTAATTCTGCTATGATGTTTGTAGGTCTTTCTTTTTGGACGCTTGGTATACATAGCATACGGGACCATTAACACTCCTCAATGGCCTAGCCCTTGGGTTTTGATTTTATTATCAGTATGGTTTCGTTGTACATATCAGGACTCACTGACACTCCTCCCAAGGATATCAACTGGGTTGTGATTTTGTTATGTTGCCAATCCTTATCAACTAATTCTACAACCAGTATTATACTATATATATATATATATATATATGGCGGTCTTACTTTTTGGACGATTGTTACATAGCGCAAGGGCCCATTGCTATTTCCCTGTATTGGCCGGGGTAGAATATGCATACCGCCCCACTGCGAGGGACAAGAAGCCCCTAATGCGGAACCCTGTTTGCCGTGGGTGCATCCCGTGGTGAGTGGTGTAGGAATCATGGTGGTATACTAGGGCGGCCGTATCACGAGAGGAATAGATATGCGGATACAGTTTAGCTCATGGTCCAATTTGGTCTTACATCTTTTCAAGACGGGTGGTTGAGTTTACCTGGCTTAATCAATTGGCTAGTCACGCCTCTGCATACTGTTTCAATGTGATTGAATGTTCACAGAAAGTTTAATCTGATGCTTTGTTGCATAACAAAATTACATGTCATTGGTTGGTCCTCACAAAATATTGAATAGTAGTAGAACTTTTGAAAACTCACAATATCTCCGACTCTTCTGAATCGGATATATTGGCTGAGTTGGCACTACATGGAATTACTGATGTTCGCAGATTTTCTAAGACAGCTGATGGACTAACAGTTCCTTTGCAGTTATCTTTTGATTTTCATTGAGTGCAAACATCCGCCGGCATTGAGGGTTGGACATGTGAAGATCGATTTGTCTACATACGTTCCAAATCCCTTGCGATGTTTTAGATGTCAGGGGTATGGTCATGGCCAATGAACATTGTAAAATTAACGAAACCATATGTGCACACTATTCTGTTTCTGGTCATGATCATAAGGATTGTACTAAATCAAAAACATGTTCAACCTATATCAAGGTTCACAAGCTTCACTGGATCGTTCATGTCCCATAGGGGACTATAGATTTAAAATGATATGATGTAAGGCTGAGAAACAGCTATCATATATATTTCGATGCAAAGAAAATAGTTGGTGCTCGACCATCAATTATACCCGTCACATACTCTGTTGTCGTTTCTACAAAAAAAAGTGTGCTGATGCTAGCATTCAGACAGACAACAGTCAGTCCAACAACAGTCGTGTATAACAAGCAACACAACTTGACTTAACCCTTTACCCAACAAACCGGCCAAAACCGGCCAAATAAAGCTTCAACAGCCTAAAATATCTTCGGTCTGTCTCAATAGAACCATACAAACATGGATATCATTGGAACCGGCTCCTTGACCACATTGTGATAGTTACAGTTAGCCCTGTGCCAATGCATTCTCTTATATATGCGAGTCGACCATAGGTCGCCTCGCATATATAAGAGAATGCAGTGGCCTAAAAAAAATCTTTTTTTAACACTTTTTACCATTTTTTCTTACATTCTTTAACAATTTTATAATTTTTAATGTGTTAAGCCAATGCATTCTCTTATATATGCGAGGCGACCTATGGTCGACTCGCATATATAAGAGAATGCATTGGCACAGGGCCCTTCTGTTGGGTAAAGGGTTAACAGAACCTGTATCATATGCAGGCCATGGAAACGTCTACTGAGAGGCACCCGTTGCTAACAAACAATCCACTCCAGTTGAGCCATTTACTACACCGCAGTCTATTCGTGTTGATGCTATTGCTCCACAAACAAAATCGCCTGAGAATTCGAAACAAAAATCGCCAAAGTCACTCAAACATTTCGACTCTCAGACAGAGTTGTACATCTTTGAGTTTTCAATGTTTGACCAGATGCTTGATGCGAGACGGTTAAACTCTAAGACACCGAACAGTATTTATGGATTGAACATGTCGGTTGTGTGAAGGATGAGATTCGGTCTCACCCACCCGCCCGTCAGCTTGACGCATTGAATAAGGTTCATGTGCGATTCATCAAATATTATAAATACCTTATCAAAGCAAAATATGATGTTAGAAACTACTTTACATATTTCGATGTCCAGCCTTGGTATTTTTATTTCATTTATTTGCCATTATGTATTCTTGTACTAATTGTTGCGTTTTAGATTATACATGCACACAAGTCAGTTCTTGAATTTATATTTACTCCAAGCGGAATCATTTCCTGTTGGGTGTTTTATTTGTACATAGCCCATTGTTTTAATATAATCCGATGTCTTATTTATACACACAGTTCCTTCGCAACAAACCTTTTTGATACCTAATTATGTTCTTGGTCGTGATGTGGCCTAACGGCTTAAGCGACGTTAAGCCATCAATCAACCGATTAATACTACCCCCCTGACCCTTGGGTCGTGCTTTTCTTATCGATTTAGTTTCAAGTTTGATCATGTGATTTTGATATCATGTTGTTGGGTCTTGCTTTTTATACGCCCGTTTTTGAAAAAAACGGGGCGTATTATGTTATTGGTATATCCGTTGCATAATATTCTCCGAAATTGTAATCCTTGAGAGTATTTTTTCGAGAGAAAAAAAGATATGTTAATATGGCTACCATTTACATAGCCCAGGTGCACTGCATGGGGTATCCTTAGTCAAAATCTCAACTCTAACTATACATAGCATAAGTGGCCATTAACACACCTTCCTGGTGTATCTCTTGAGTTCTGGTTGTATCATAAGTGTGGTTTCAATGTTGATCATCTTATTCTGTTATGATATATGCGGTCTTGATTTTTGGATGCTTGTTATACACGATATAAGGGCCCATTGTCGTACAACCTTGGTTGTGGTTTTATTATCATTATGCCACCAAGCCGGGTGAATCCCTTTTTTGGGTTGTGATTTTATTATCAGTATGGTATCAATCAGTATAATCTGATCCTGCTATAATACTATAATGTTGCTTTTGAGCATTAGTCACCCTCAGATTTAGGGCCCACAGCACTCCCCGTGCGTATTCGTTATACTGTTATGTTAGGGTTAACCCTTTCTATACAAATACTCATTGACGAGTAGTTCCCTTAGCAAATATGCAGATAATTCGTCTGTTTGTCGTCTGCTCATATTTCCCGGACACCCCTCCATATAAATAATAGACAATTCCATTGAATACTTTTATAACTTGTGGGAGATTTCATTTAGTAAGGTAAGTGTTATGGTGTCACCTTGCTAACAGGACCAGCGATAATGATATGGGG
Organism: Siphonodentalium dalli; assembly: GCA_032622095.1. Classification (NCBI taxonomy): domain Eukaryota; kingdom Metazoa; phylum Mollusca; class Scaphopoda; order Gadilida; family Siphonodentaliidae; genus Siphonodentalium; species Siphonodentalium dalli. The sequence goes on along the minus strand of CP136061.1, from coordinate 239,516,563 downwards.
CGTGTTGGGTTTAGACCAAAATTCAAATATTGTCCTAATTTCCTTTACATTTGTGGACTGAAATGGTCAATATTTCCAGCGGGTTGAAATTTTCTAACAGTTGGAAAGCTTGAGGTACCAGCTGCAAAATTCCAAATCCAGGGTTGCAAATTAAATTTCTCGGGCATGGGAATATGGAATTGGTTCAAGGGGGTTGCAGCTGACCCTATAGCCATATATTGGTGGGACCTGCTGAATTAGCTATTATTATCATATTGTAAAGTGATACTATTAAGAACAAATACCATTATTTCTCTTCCAAATTACATTCTTACTGTCTTCTTGATATTTGAACGATTGGAAACTTATAGTAGATATGCTAGCATAGACCAACTGATATGACTATTACAAGCTGGGTTTATAGTCTACTGGAACATAGTCGGAATTTGAATGTTCTTTCCGCTGAATAATAAATTCCCCAAGAGTTCAAATCGCGAACACTTGGAGCCCCTTTAATAATACTGTATCATAATTGGCTTTGGTTGCCTTAATCCTGTATAACTTAGATACTGTTAGACGAGCAGTTTCCTTTTGGGAAATATTAAGATAATAAGTTGAATTTATTATCTGAACACAAGCCTTGAAATAGTGTGCCTGTCATTTGCAGAATGAGGTCCCCAGAGGGTGAATTTAGTGATGTTCCCCGCATAGCGGGCTAGCATCACCAAATTCACCCTCTGGAGACCTCATTCTGCTTACACCGCAGCAGAATGAGGTTCCCAGAGGGTGAATTTGGTGATGCTAGCCCGCTATGCGGGGGTAGCGTCACTAAATTCACCCTCTGGGAAACTCATTCTGCAAATGACAGGCACACTATTTCAAGGCTTGTCTGAACATATCCCACCAATTTATAGGAATCCTTCCAAACTTGTATTAATTTTTGGTCTGTCTGTCGTCTGGACCCCCATCCAGGTGAATAATAGACCATTTCAATGTATACTTTTATAACTTAAAGTGATTTGAAACAAAACACTCTGCTGCGCCTCACAGCAAATAAACTTGCTCAATGCTTGCACATATTTCCATAAATTTTGTATCACAAATTTCCAGAACACAACGCCATTCTTTCATATAAATTAAATAAAGTAACTCGTTGTCGAAATTATTCTCGTTATTTATCGGCGATTTGTTCGGGACGAATGAACGACTATTTGTTTACGAATGAACGACTGTTTGTTACCAATGAACGACTGTTTGTTACCAATGAACGACTGTTTGTTACCAATGAACGACTATTTGTTTACGAATGAACGACTGTTTGTTACCAATGAACGACTGTTTGTTACCAATGAACGACTGTTTGTTACCAATGAACGACTGTTTGTTTACGAATGAACGACTGTTTGTTTACGAATGAACGACTGTTTGTTTACGAATGAACGACTGTTTGTTACCAACGAACGACTGTTTGTTTACGAATGAACGACTGTTTGTTTACGAATGAATGACTGTTTGTTTACGAATGAACGACTGTTTGTTACCAATGAACGACTGTTTGTTTACGAATGAACGACTGTTTGTTTACGAATGAACGACTGTTTGTTTACGAATGAACGACTGTTTGTTTACGAATGAACTACTGTTTGTTTACGAATGAACGACTGTTTGTTTACGAATGAACGACTGTTTGTTTACGAATGAACGACTGTTTGTTTACCAATGAACGACTGTTTGTTTACGAATGAACGACTGTTTGTTTACGAATGAACGACTGTTTGTTACGAATGAACGACTGTTTGTTTACGAATGAACGACTGTTTGTTTACGAATGAACGACTGTTTGTTTACGAATGAACGACTGTTTGTTTACGAATGAACGACTGTTTGTTTACGAATGAACGACTGTTTGTTTACGAATGAACGACTGTTTGTTTACATTTTTGTAGTTCAGACGACGTGTTCTACGACATGGCACAAGATATTTTGTTGAATATTTTGACAATAATAGTTTAATGATACATTCTTCAAATGAGGATAGTGGCTGAGTCGTAAATTATCAGATTGAAATAGTGAAATGAGCACGTAATGTGTCTTTAATGGAAGAGTCAATTTGGTATAAAGAAAGGGTTAACGTAGCAATCATCAGAATGAGAAACGTTTGCATGCGTGCCTTGATTAGCACTGTCCGTTCTGGTTTGCATGGCTCGTGGCTATTCCCGCAAACTTCATAATAGCCTTCTTAGCCCCTGATTTTCGATTTACAATCTTCCCAGTGGGCAAAGACCACACGAAGACTTAATTGTTGGTAATGTATTGTTTTCTCCTTGATTGCCACGAGACATTTCCAATTTAAACCTCTGATTTAAACTGCAATGCAGAGTCCCACCCATCGCTACGCTGGTCTGACCACTGGCATCACGAAGGCATACAGAATATAAGAAATCTGACATTTGTATTTAAAGTAATGTTAAACACTCCACAAAGTTGTTCAGAACGTAATAACAAAATATATTATGCCAAAATAAAATTATTTTTCATAAATTTGATATCGAAATAGTAAGAAAACAGCATCATTGTTAATATACGAATTACATGCAGTGACTTTTGTTGGCAGAATCATTGCCGTTATGTGTATGCCTAATAATTCGTCAAGGGCTGATGGGTGCGACCTACATTTAATTATAATATTCATTGTTGATACTTCTCCAAAACTAATGTTCGCGTATTTAAACTTTGGTATCTTATTTTGACAATTTGGACTTTTATCGGTAATTCCACTATACCAGTAATGCTTAACGCTTTCAGTGCCACTTTACGGTATGTAGAGTGCCAGGGCCGATAAAATCGGCCCTAAAAAAATTACAAAATTAAAAAAATATTATTTTTTTTTAGCTTTTTTAAGATTTTTGTTTTGTTTGTGTTGAATTTTTTTTGGATATGCTTAAGCATGCTATAGCGAATTTAAAAACAATCTGGATAAAACCTTAGGGGCATGTTATAACTCAAAAATGTCATCAAGTATTCATAGTAATAATTTTGATGCCCATGAAAAACGTAAGATTCCCTGGCACTAAACCTACAAAATAAGTCTGCCACTGCATGAAAGAGTTAAAGAATATAAGAAAAATAATAACAAATGATGAAACTTTGTTAGCCCAATGCATTCTCTTATATATGCGAGGCGACCTATGGTCGACTCGCGTATATAAGAGAATGCATTGGCACAGGGTATATGGGTCGATAAAAAAAATCGGACTTGGCACTGAAAGGGTTAAATAACAATGGTTTTGACATGCAACATCTCATTATTGGAGAGTGATTAATAATGAAAATAAGAACAAAGTCAATGTGTGTTTTCTTGTACTTGTTGATGATAGTTGTTTTACAAACTTGTACCCACTTGAACTAACTTCAAATGCACTAAGTTTCATTGGCGCACCATGGATGGAAGGAGTATAATACATGACATTATTTAATGGCCCATGCCAGGGGGGAGTCAGGAAAATAATTCCGGACACTAGGCGCTTTTTTATTTTTTCCGCCCTCTGGGTACCCACAACCCCCTAATTTTTAATTTTTCCGATTCTGGGATAGGGAGCCGCCCCTTCAAAGTGCTTCAAATGACTGTTTTAATTAGTTGTCCTTATCTTATCCAATCTATGTTCCGTATCCTGACTATAGAAGCATTCCTACTTTTTATTTACCAATAATCCTCCAATAAATGTGGGCTGTATGTTCAGATGGATTCACATTTGAAATCCAAGATGGCTGCTGGTGGCCATGTTTGTTTTGAACAAATTTCGGGGGGGGGTTTTGAGGTCACCCCGAAGATACATATGATGTTTGGTGACGATTGGGTTAGCCATGTTTTTTTTTTTACAGAATTCTGGGAGGCACCCACCGAGAAGTCACACCGAAGATAAAAATGACGTTTGGTGATGATCGGATAAGGGATAAGCTCTGTAGGGTGTGCTAAATGATTTAGTGATGCAAAGAGTAAAATCTAAGATGGCTGCCAGTGGCCATGTTTTTCACTATTTAAATCTGAGCCTTTCCATGTCAATGTGCATTGATAGATCCTTGATGAAACATTTAGCAAGTTTACCTTTTTATTACTAATTGGTGTCATCCCTCATTATTAACTGATGGCGAACTCAACCACCCAACCAATAGTTAAGTCATACCTATTACATAATAGAAGCATTCTTAAATCAGTATGTCCCATTATTTTGAATAAATATGACCACAGGAAAACATTTACAGGGCCAGGAAAAATTGTGTTAGCCGGGCTGCTGAACCACCCACCCACCCCACCTTGAGTTCGGAAAAAATATTTGCAGACCCCCCCCCCCCCCCCCCCCCTGCCCATACATGAATTTTCTATGAAATAACTGAGTGTTCCGTGACATAATTATTGTTTGCATATTTCGTTTACCAGTATCGAACTATTTTGGTCACCGGAACGTGACAATGGATCAGTTTGACATCGAGAATCATGTAAGCGTCCTATTTGACATGCGAAATCTCATAATTTCTATACATCTCTATCATTTCATTATGGAATGTCCACACTATTTCGATCTCAGAAATTAACTTTCCTAAATTGTTGGTAGATATCACAGTAATTTTACAACGATCAGAAATGTAATGTTATAATGAAAAATAATACCCCTCAAATAAGCAGAACAACAGCTACGTGATCCGGCGCTTCTTTGATAAGCGTTCTGAGTGAATATTATGCTTGCCATCACACAATAAAACACATGTAGCTAGACATGTCATGTGCAAATAAATCGTGTCGTATCGTAGCGTACATACTTCTCATGTTCAAAAAAAAAATATCACCCGAAGTTTTCGCGAATTTTGAACCGTGTTCAATATATTTTCAGCACAGAAGTGAAATAAAGTTCTTTATTTTCACCATATCGGGAGTATACTGGTAACAAACGCTCTTTATTTTCACCATATCGGAAATATACTGTTGACAGACGCATTTATTTTCACCATATCAGGAGTATACTGGTCACAAACGCTCTTTATGTTTACCACATCGGGTGTATACTGGTCACGAACGCTCTTTATTTTCACCATATCGTGAATATACTGGTCACGAACGGTCTTTATTTTCACCATATCGAGAATATACTGGTCACGAACGCTCTTTATTTTCACCAAATCGAGAATATACTGGCCATGAACGGTCTTTATTGTACACATTTTATGCCGAAGACCGATTTTCTACATGCCATGGCTTGAATAGCTATTTCTATTATGTATTTAGTCAATGTTGACCTAACTTAATCTCTGGTTCAGACCGTAATGTGATAGAAGGGAGCATAAACATCTATAATCTATATATAATGCTTGAACCCATCAATGCCTTTAAAAATTACAAACGGACAGGGCTCATTTGAACCTCCAAATTACAACGTCTATGATTTTGGAAGGGGATACGATAAGTTAATATATACACGGCATACATATCTACAGGTCTTATGCACTCTGTATTTTTTTATATTTTGTTAATCAATTAGACAAACGCTCTTTGTTTTACAATGTCAATAATAGACTGACAAGGAATGGTCTTTATTGATCCATGCTAAAGAAACCCGGGCCGATTCTTTATAAATTATATGACTAGAATAACTGTCTTCGGCATACAAATTTGTCGATCTATTTTGTTCCCCGGAAAATACATCCCTAGGACGTAACAAAAACTAATTTCAGTGCTTCAAATTGCAATTAGGCTTAAAATCCCGAATCACAAGAATTGCTTTAACCATTTTCTATACCTAACGGATTCTCACATTCAGTTATAAAAGTATTCATTGTAATAGCCAGAAGGAGTTTTCTAAGGAATAACTAAACGTCAATGAGTATTTAGTATAGAAAGTGTTAAAGGACCTCAAGGACCTCAAGTCATGAGCAATGTGAATATAAATTTATTGCAATTTCGCCGATCAAATAGCAAGCAACAACTTGCGCAAAGGATAACGTATCGGCATATATATCAACATCAACTAACACACATACAAATGTTCCTAATTACGGTATTTGGCACAACATTCACCAGAGAGCTAGTCAGGTAATGTTTTCCTATGGTTTAACCTCTTAGCTGCTATGACACCCGTAACTATTGTGGACGTAAAAGTGCCCGTCGTGTGCTATATGGTCCGTATGACCTACGTTTCTACTTCAGCACACCATGCAGCAGTAGGCCATTATTCATAAATGGAAATTGGAAATTAGTGCATTGGAATAACTGTATCTCGAAGTTGCAAACAGTGTATGATGTTCCACGATTGTGAACGATAGCAGCATTTCAACCGAGTCAGTTTTATGGCTCTTGTGATATTCCAGTTATATTTGTCCACTGGAAAATGGCAATAACGTCAACAGCTCAGCACACTACGTCATAGCGTCATTTAGCAGCGAAGAGGTTAATACCAAGAAAATACTTGATTTCAATGAGGAAGCACGCAGCACAGCACAACTGATCATCATCAGCGCTATATATACATGTACGCATATATGTATATGTATATGAATGTTAGAGTTATTGTTCGCTACTGAAAACGTGCACATTGGCTGAAGTTACAGTGAATTGTTTACCAACATTGATTTCAACTTGCAGAATTCCACTGTAGGATTATTGATACTGAAAATAAGAACAAATTCCTTCAATGTTTTAAGTTCTTCTTGGTAATAAATAAACAAATTTGGTATGATTTTCCAGCTGTTCCTACCGCGAACTCCTTCCGTCGGTATAACCCTTTCTATACTAAATACTCATTGACAAGTAGTTCCATTAGCGTATGCAGATAATAAGTTCAATAAGCAGGCCGGTTGTCGAATTTATTTTCTGAACAGTTCAATATCTGAACAAATCAAAGAATATGAATCCTTCCACGCGTAGCTTTTCGCCTGTTTGTCGTCTGATTGTATTGCATGAACATACCTCCAAATATTTATTATACAGTTCATCTTCATCAAATGTATAGTTGTATAACTGGGTTGGAGAATATATTCAGTATAGACAGAGTTAACCCTTTACCCAACAAACCGGCCAAAACCGGCCAAATAAAGCTTCAACAGCCTAAAATATCTTCGGTCTGTCTCAATAGAACCATACAAATATGGATATCATTGGAACCGGCTCCTTGACCACATTGTGATAGTTACAGTTATGCCCTGTGCCAATGCATTCTCTTATATATGCGAGTCGACCATAAGTCTCCTCGCATATATAAGAGAATGCATTGGCCTAAATAAAATCTTTTTTTAACACTTTTTACCATTTTTTCTTACATTCTTTAACAATTTTATAATTTTTAATGTGTTAAGCCAATGCATTCTCTTATATATGCGAGGCGACCGATGGTCGACTCGCATATATAAGAGAATGCATTGGCACAGGGCCCTTCTGTTGGGTAAAGGGTTAACCCTCCCATGACTGGAGCTTCCTGACATTTTGCCCAAAACATCTGTACCATTACATTCTCATATACTAGTCTCCCATATGGAGCCTCGCATATATACGAGACATTAGCCTAACAATATTTATCTTGACTTTGTGGGCCAGTGCATTCTCTTATGTATGCGAAGCTCCCGATGGGAGACTCGCATATATAAGAGAATGCACTGGATATGCTATTTAATGCTGCATGAGCGCGGCTTCCGCCATTAACGGGTTAAAAATGCGCCATCTTTGTGTACGTACATGTATACATAGTATTATTCTGATGTGGATGCGAATATATTCAAAATAGCGGCGAAGCAATTGGTTAAGAGTTTCAACAGAAACGGTGATGGAAGCGATCGATATTCCGTAGTGAATATTCATGGCTTTGAACCCCACACGGCATCGCCTGATTTATATCTCTCCCAAATAGAGTGCTGTAATTTGATCGCTGTGGAAGACATTACGCCTAGGGCCATGACTAACATATTAATTAGCTATGTTCTATCCTGTCATTAAATGTTTGATTAACGATAATCATTGATTTTATGTCAGGTATTGTTCTAATCATTGATTATACGTCGCTTATTGTTCTTTATGGCTAAAATGGACATTTTCTTCAGACGTTATAATTAATAAAAATACCATGTACTTAAGAATCAATTTGAGCAAAATTGGCTTCGACTCGAGATTGGCATAAACATACGTTCATGATACACGTATAATTGAGACAAACGTCATAACATGCATTCAACAGTAAATCAGTGAAACTCGGGGATTAAGGTTCGATCATACCCCATGCAGGCAGTTTATGTCTGGCGGAGTTGTGGCTGAATCAGCAGGACCCACTAAAATCACACCACTATAGACTATACCAACATCAACCCTTTAAGTGGATTCTCCAATTCAGTTATACAAGTATACAATTTATGCACATTTCCCTGACAGGGTACCCCGGTTTGTGAACTTGGCCTCAGTCGCGATTGTATGTAAGTCGTGTATGGAAGCTCTATAGAGAGTGCAAGACAGAGCGAAAGGAGCATGTCTGCTTATTAATACATTGTTTAGATGTATCATGTATTCGCATATATATGTATACTATGTTCGTATGTTCAATTGTTATTCAATAAAAATATTAAAAAGTATACATTGGAATGATCTATTATTCATTTGAAGGGGTATTTATGACAAATACAGACAATAAAAGTGAAAAATGTTCAGATATATAAGTTCCACAAAAGTGGTCGTTTGTTGAACTTATTATCTGAACATGTCCTAATGGATAACTGGTCACCAATGTGTGTTTGTATACACAGGATTAATACATTATATCAGGACCAGTTATCCAGGGTTGTGTTGGGGTTCATTAGCCAAGGAAACGAGTGGTGCCGGGAGCAACCGATGGCAGGGGATACAACTACCAGAACAGAGCACGTGTTTAGGTGTAATATAGAAATGCCGAAATAAAATTGTGCCATCATGCAGCATGCACTGAAAGATCATTTTATAGTGACACACTCTGGTATGGTGATCAAATAGAAATGGAGAATAATCTTGCTCAAAGTAGTTGTTTTTACGAATATTAATCTAAATTGACAACGCACACACTGCCATTCATATATATATTAATTAACTGCAATGACCCTCGATGGCGAAATCATTTGAGTTTGTTTATCGCCGATAGTTGCGTCCCGAATCGAGATTTAAAATATTACAATTGACCGTAGTTCATACGATGTTTCCTATGGAGTATTGTAGTCAATTGACAATTGACAATGTTAGTAGAATGGTACATTCCCCAGGTTGGCACACGCCTGAGTACTAACTTGTAAATTTCACACAACCGAACAAGTCCATAATATGTCTTTAGCCATTTTGGCGGCCATTTTGGAGGGTGAGTTTCAATTTTGCGCCAAAAAAGTGTCATTATGTCTTAGCTTCACGAAAATATATACATTTGTATACATTTTACTAGATTTTCCCGCTATAATTTGCATAAAACTGACTTAGGGTCTGATCTGAAAAATGGCGGCCAGGATGGACGCCATCTTGTCTGAAGTCTACACGGCCATTTTTTTTTCTTATTAACATTGCTTAAAAGTTGAAGGACATAATAAGGAACAAAATGAGTTGGGTGAAGTTAAGTCCCATGGGGCGGGTGCAAGGGTACCCCTGTCGGCTCCCGGACTATAAGTGAATTCTTACGAGAATCGTCGATAAATATACAAAACAGCAATGTCTTACCGTAGGTACCTGATTAATATGATGTTAGTGTTTCAGAATTATTACTGTGATGATAGTATCATGATACAACGCGGCTTTGAACATTCCGTGAGGAGTATATAAGTTTTGAGTATGTTCAAGGCCAGTTACGTGATTTCATATGACGTTGTACGGTGCCGTATCAACAACCCTCCAGCGAAGAAAACACGAAGATTTTAAAAGCCTTCTATTGAACCCTATGTTCATCCAATCGGGTGACAGGCAGTCTATTCGTGTTCGGCACCTTCGAATTATGGTAAAAAAGTTGGTTTGACACTTTTCCGCGGAAATGCTTCTAGAAATGTCTTTTCTGAGAATTACGACTAGACTAATATGAGGATAAAGCTGACACTAAGTTATTCAGATTGTCATAGTATATGTCAGATATGTTGCAGTTGATACACTAGGTATAATTTTGTCATTATATAGAGGATAGAATGACTGCCCACCCCCCACTCTGTGCCCACCCCCACTCTGTTCGCCAATTATGGTTACATTAATATCCATCACCTATATATACAATTTATCGACGTTCCATGACTATATAAAGCAAAATAAGCAATAAAATCTTACCCATTTTCATATAGCTGTTGGGTAGGGATATATAGATCCATGACATCGCCCCCTCCACCCCCCCCCCCCCCCCCATCTCAGCGCAAACCCTGACTCAAACAACTTTTACTCTTGAACATTTCGCCGTGTTATGACTATATAAAGCAAAATGACAACTCGACTGTGACTGTCACACTTTAGGTGGCATTTTGACCAAATAAAAGTGGCGTTTCGTCAAAACGTGGCCTTCTGGACAACTGAATATGTGGAGTTCTAACAGTGTGGCGATTCGTTCGGTTCTGGTAAATTGACTCGTCTATGTGTTGGTAGATAAAAACCATACATATTGCAATTATGTTTAGAATAGGAGATGTGCGAACCGGGACATAAACGGAGTAAGATTGATGCGTTCGGCTTGTGTCCCAAAAGTTCCTTTAATCATCATTGATTTATTACCAACATTTTTCGAACGGTATATAAATTTAACCCCAATTTAAGTCCATCACGCATGTTAAATAGAATTGGATTGCAGATTCAGTGTGAGAAAAGAACATTTGTAGATATGTGACGATAAGATTTTAATGAGCGAATTTGATTAAAGGTGTCGCAGCAATTTGTTTCTCCATTATGTCAGTCGCTGACAAGAAGACAGAAGGATGCAGGGGCCCGAGGCTATAGTCTATTCGCGCAGAACGGGCTGAATATCCAGGCATCTGTGTGGCCACGTGCTGAGTAGCGCGGGCATTACCTGTCAAATTAATATGGATGAATTATCACACCTACACGAAACAGACTTATTCTACGGAGTTTGATAATTCACGCATGTAATCCTTTATCGACTGTTAGCCAAAATTAACACATTTACTCCCAAATGGATTATCTCGTTCAGTTTTTCAAAATTTGTATTGAAGTACATTTTACTATGGAATCCTATTACGGCCACTTGCTAATGGCGCTTTCGGCGCACTTTTTGTCGCTTTCGGCGCATCGCGCCGAAAGCGCCGAAAGCGACAAAATGTGCGCCGATCGGCGCACTTTTTGTCGCTTTCGGCGCTTTCGGCGCGCGCGCCGAAAGCGACAAAAAGTGCGCCATTAGCGTTGTTTCGGCGCGCGCCGAAAGCGCCGAAAGCGCCGAAAGCGACAAAATGTGCGCCGATCGGCGCACTTTTTGTCGCTTTCGGCGCTTTCGGCGCGCGCGCCGAAAGCGACAAAAAGTGCGCCATTAGCGTTGTTTCGGCGCGCGCCGAAAGCGCCGAAAGCGACAAAATGTGCGCCGATCGGCGCACTTTTTGTCGCTTTCGGCGCTTTCGGCGCACCGCGCCGAAAGCGACAGAAAGTGCGCCATTAGGGCATTCGGCGCGGTGCGCCATTAGCGCATGTATACAATTAAGTATGTGATCAGCCCAGCAGGGGTGCCGGAAGAGGGGGCAGCTGATCCCCTGCCCTTGACCAAGGGGGCAGGACTTGCCCTTTTTCTGGAGACAGAAAATGCTGTGTTTAATCTCGTGTTTTTATAGCAAAATGTAACTTTTTGGGTCCAAATACCACCAATTTCACAAGGAATATTAATTTTTTGTCAAAAACGGCCATAAAAACCGACAAATACCTTTAAAATAGGGATTTTTGCCACAATGAATTTATGGTTGTTTTTTCCGAGTTTGCGGAGAAAATTCCCTTTTTTGGGCAGAAAAGTGCCATTTTTGTAGGCTCTCCCCCCCCCCCCCCCGCGATGCCCTTGGATGCTCCCGGCACCTCAGTGCAGATCGGACATGGCCATATGTGTACAATGTATAGGCCTATGTATCAATTTTAAAAGGGAGGGGCTGAATTTTGCTGTAGATACACCTCTAAATGCTATAATTTGTCATTATTCAGATTTAAAATTATTTATTAATATGGTACTTAACACATGTATGAATTTTCACTATAAATGAGTCTAAATATAGTCAAGTGATTAGTATGCATACATTTGAGCAACTTTTTAAGTGAGTGTTGCCGCATGTAATTAAATGTAATATAATGAAAAAGTCTGTTAATAATTGAACACCACAACTGACTGTCACTAGCTGTGATAGACTTGCAGTGAATATATTGATTGAGTAATTGGCAATCATGAATATTTTTGTGGGACAAACCCCAGCTTCTGGCATGATTCAGGGTACGTTCATACGCTGGCAAGTTTGCAAGGTACATTTTTGTGGGCATTTCGTCATAGAAAACCACATGGTGCCAGAATATGAACGGAAATATGCACCTAACATGCATCTTTACCAGAGCGAAAGACATCGGAAGTAACATTTATATAGTTCCACTTGTACTACCAGTGCTACCTCCAAATACCTGTATGATTTATTCTTGTGAGATAATTTGCATGATATTTACAGGCAAATTCCGGTAGCATCGTTACCAGTGGAACTACAGAGATTTATTTCGCACGTATACTAGTAGTTAGCCCCCCAACTTTGGTCAAAAGTATAACAGTTGGAAATTTCATACTTGCCAAAACATTAGTTGGAAATTTCACACCAACAATAGGTGAAATATGTTCTTGTAGTTTGATTATAAAACAATTTATTGGGGGGGGGGGAAATGTTCCTATGTTTGGTAAAAACTTTGGACAGAAATGGTCATCAGTTGGAAATTTTCCAACCTTAGGGGGGGGTAACAGATTGGAAATTTCCAACACTTGGAAAGCTTGTGTCCTGGTCCCTCCCCCGTGGCCAGTCAAAAACTTCTAGTTAATTTAAGAAAACAATATTGTCATACATTTGGTCAACATTGTCATTGGAATTGTCATCAGTTGAAAATTTTCCAACCTAAGTGGGGGGTGTAGGGTTTAAATTTACAACGGTAGGAAGGCTTGAGGCTAGTGTAGATGTTACGATTTCAAAATTTTCTTGTTAAGATTTCTAAATTTTCGCACACCGGATCGAACCATGGTCGGCCCGGTGTGTCATTGCCCCACATCCACATGGCCAATACAAAACTGCTAATTAGTTTAGCAAAACAATATTTTACTACATTTGGTCAAATTTGTGGACAGAAATGGTCATCACTTGAAGAATTTTCCAACCTGAGGGGAGTATGAGGTTTGAAATTTTCAAATAACTAATAAATGTTCAGGTTAAAATATCTGTCAATGTTCTCATACCAGGAATATAGAAATATAAAACCATGGCTTATGAATATATTAGAAATTAGGCCTGACTGAGGTTCAAGGGGGGGGGGTGCAAATGGAATTATTCAAAAACTTGTGTTGGTCTGATTCTGACTAAAGGGGGGATGCAGTTGGAATTTCCCAAGGTGGACACCCCCCCCCAAACATGTAGTTGAAATTGAAGTCAGAAGAACCCCTCCCCCCAGATTGTGCCATGAAACTTTACTCTGCATAGTGCTTGTAGAGATATTATTCCATCAGTGCAAAACATGGGAACTTTTTTTATGTTCTAACATGGAACTTTATAACATTGAACAAACAAGGCAGAGAACATGTTGGACTCTCCGTTACCACATCCCTGCATCCATGCGAATGGGGGGGGGGTTCAGGAGCTGTGGCTTTTGAAGTTCACTCACCTAATTGTAATTCCATATTTCTGATAAAACTTATAGATAATTTCACGGTGTGTAAAATTTAGAAAAAAATTGTCAACAATAAACGCCTCCATTTTAATGGCATACAGAAGTTACTATTGAATCCTATTACGGCCACTTGCTAATGGCGCTTTCGGCGCACCTTTTGTCGCTTTCGGCGCATCGCGCCGAAAGCGCCGAAAGCGACAAAATGTGCGCCGATCGGCGCACTTTTTGTCGCTTTCGGCGCTTTCGGCGCGCGCGCCGAAAGCGACAAAAAGTGCGCCATTAGCGTTGTTTCGGCGCGCGCCGAAAGCGCCGAAAGCGACAAAATGTGCGCCGATCGGCGCACTTTTTGTCGCTTTCGGCGCTTTCGGCGCGCGCGCCGAAAGCGACAAAAAGTGCGCCATTAGCGTTGTTTCGGCGCGCGCCGAAAGCGCCGAAAGCGACAAATAGTGCGCCGTTACGGCGCACTTTTTGTCGCTTTCGGCGCTTTCGGCGCTTTCGGCGCGTTACTAATGGCGCACTTTTTGTCGCTTTCGGCGCTTTCGGCGCATCGCGCCGAAAGCGCCGAAAGCGCCATTAGCAAGTGGCCGTAATAGGATTCCATATTTTACTCTGTCCTTCATTCGCTGGGGTTATCTGGGGTGTTAACTCTTTCTATACTAAAGCACCATTCACGAGTAGGTATCCCATATATAGGAAATGTTCAGATAATAAGTTCAACAAACGAACGTGTGTTGAACTTATTATCTAAACATTCCCCTCTATAAATAGTGTTCTTTCTGTACTTTTATTTATTTGTCGTCTGCTTACATTACCTGTACATCCCTTCAAATAAATAATGAACCATTCATATGAACACCTTTTAACTGACTGGGAGAATCCATTTAGTATAGAAAAGGTTAAAGGCACGGGCGGTGTTCGTTGCAAAAATATTCATAGTTGTTCAAATCGCCATCAACAGAAGAAATATTAAAATATATATAGTTTTGTTCTTATGCCAAACATAATCAGCGCGTAAATAGTATATTGTCGTCAAGACGTACGATGGGGTACGTAAATAAGAGCCTGCTCGTGACACAGAGGATCTGCTTCTGTTTACATAACACAACGCAATTCTATTGTTTAATCGCACACAAATGATATAAACGCTCTTTATATATTATTTCCATATCAGGAAAACAGTAACAAATAACGCTCTTTATGTTTACCATATTCGGATCTAAACAAAAGCCAGGTAACGTAACGCTTTTTGCTTCTGTTTACATAACAAAGGGAAACAAATTGACAATAACATACTGTTATGCCATATTTATGATTGGTATAAGAACAAAGTCTGTCTATATTTTACTATTCTTTCTGTTTATGGCGGTTTTTGACGGAGGTGAATATTTTAACAGCATACCCACCGCCAACGCCGCCCGTATCTTTAAGATAATAAAACCCGATGCAGACAGAGAAATATCATTTGTATGGATATTCAGATGACACATTAGACAAATGGTCTATAAGGATGAATATATTCTGTCGAACGTATCATGGGAATATCTAAAAAAAAAAAGTGTATATGGTTTTTGTCGGTCTTCAAATTTGCACTATATAGGACAAGAGCATACACGTGGCTCATACGACACAGGGTGATTTTCGTGTTTCAAGATTGCTATGGTCTCTCTGAATCTTCGACTCTTGAATTTACAAGTTTCAAGTCATTGGGTCTAAACCTGGTCAATCATTGACTTCCTGGCGTCGAATGATTTGAGGGGGTCGTCCTGTTCACCCGGCGGCTATTGTTTCGGGTAGGTGTTGGGGCAGGTGTGATAATCCTCAACATCACAGAGCTGCCGACTATAGTGTTTATCATAATTGTTACTGGGAATTGGTGGCGATGGCTAATTTCGACGGCGATGAGCGGCCGGACGATGAGGATAATTGGGGTTTTTGGAAAATTCAAAACTCGAGGAATACATGCAGCGCGTAGAGGGCTCATTTTGGTGTCTAACGAAAGGCCGATATGCGCCCTATCCACACATATTAACCCCGCCACTGAACGGACACCGGAAGTTGCATTATGAACGAAGAAATGCACATGTGATATATTTCAACAAATTTATTAAATACTCAAGATATATATATAACAAATACTATCAATATAACATAACATGAATTATAGCACATTAATGTTTGATACTGAATCCATGTATTCGAGAATATCTATTTCGCCTGCGCCGAAAACTCTCTTGAAATGTCTGATGGAATTGTCAACTTTGCGATATCGCATCTTGCGTGGGCCAATCCTTCCACCCGCTCTCAATTGGATGACGGTTGCTTCCTGGTAAGCTTGCTCTTTCTTCAGGAAATCTATCAACCTGAAGATGTTCGGGTGTGAGCAAGATAACACCAACTGCAGTTTTCGGTGCCATCCTTCCACATGATTTGTCGTTCTTGGACCAATTGTGTCGTGGTGATTCCATAGCTGGCGGCCATGGCTCCCTTCCACCCAGAACTCGGTGATGTAATCCGTGAACTTTTCTAGATTTTCTCTGGTCGCGAATATCAGAATCTTTTCAGTCTCTCCGTCATCGGCTAGTAGGAAGTTGTGGTTGTTGTTTTGTATACATCAGGAAGGTCGACTCCTGAACGATGAATTGGTAACTTTGGCTGGTTTTCGGCTCTGGCATGATACAATGCTGTTTTGACGCTGTAATATGTCGGGATTTTCGCTATAATTTCAGGGTCGGTCTCGTCTGCTCGAAGATCTGTTGGAGAGAACAAATAGCATGGTTAAATTATAAACAGTAATAGAGTTATTACTTGCTTAGTATTCTCTATTCTTTAATAATAATTATAATATATATAATATAACATTACACCAGTTTTACTTTAGTTATTACTTGCTTAGTTTTCTTTCTGAATACTAATATAAAGAGCGTTGCCAGATTAATGAGAATGCGAAATTAAATTTACTCAGTACATATTTCCTATTTCTTCCTGGTATAGCGTTGTTACTGGCTTGTTACTTGTCTTAACAAGCTTTTTGAGGTCTGCAATCCAGGAATCTGCTGCTACTTGGTTGAAATCAGGTTCGTGGTTATGGTTGCCGCTGTTGGATATCACCATATCGTTCTCAGTGTTGGTGGTTGCACGGCAGTCTTTCTTACAACATCGCCAACGAATTCGATCATTTCTCCTTGATTTAACGGAGAATTTGTAGTCATCATATACCAGATACTTTCCCCCTCTAGTATTTGGAATATAATTTACGTTCACTTGTGTGCTTGCCATCGTGTTTATGTCAGACCAGGGAATCTAACAGTATATATATTCAGTAGTGAACTCTACTTAAAACACTGATAATAATTCATAATACATCTTTACAAACAAATAATAAAACGTGTAAAATAAATAAACTGAATGTGGCTCACGCTATTAAACGTCATTCACCACCAACAGTTATGGACTGTGACAACACTGGACCGCAGGTGTTTTGATATGGACTATAATCTCCGCCGGCCAAGTCGTTAATCTCTGCCTGCCGGGAGACAAGATATACCCGATTTGAGTAGGGGTCTGATTGCAATCGACAAGGTGTATGGCGGATTATGTCATTGTAAGCCAACCACTGATGTTGAAATGAGTTCCAACACCGATAGGTCTTCGTGGATTAAGATAAGGTGATGCAAGCAAAAGAAGGTCAAATTGACTCGTGTATCTGGGAAGGTTTCTCAGTTGCATACCGACGTTAAGTGGTTGTTATATGCAGTCGAGTGATGTCCTAGTGCAAGTAACCCCCATGTCGATGATCTGTGGAAAATTGCACTTGATTAAACATGGTTTTCCAAGTCTGAATTTACAATCATTTCCGAAATAATAATTTCTCCTTTCTGACTTAAATTATTTCACGCCAGAATGTATTTGTTGCAGCAACTTTCTAATTTCCTGGGTTTTTTTTAATCGATTGCCCCATTGGGACCAATATACATGTATAGCAAACGCCACCATCTTCAATCGGCAAGTAACAAGGGAAACGGTTGCATAAGTTGTGGTGACTGTTTTATATGATAGTCGTCGGCTATGTCAGATATGAGTCATAGCTGACATAGCCGACCACTATCGCCTATGACGAATGTACCGTGGCTACTCTGACCATGGTGATCTGATTAGGCGCCTCGGGGCAGGGCAGGTGAAGAAATCGAGTACACCACAAATGATTTAGATATCGGTACACGAACAAAGGTTCAGAAACATGATCACCTACACCACAAGCCTCAGTATTTGTGCATGTGTGTGATAGGAACTTGACCATTGTGGGGCGCTATCTCTCGTTGACCACACCATTGGACCGGATAATTTGCGCGTGGCCCGGTGTTCGGGTTTTACATAAACCATCAAAGGAGGACAAGCGGTGTCCACATAATAACCACGTCATCAAAGACATGTCTAATTTTATTGACCACTTGCGATATGGGATAGTTGATTTATAATGCTTCGACTTCTGGAGGTCTTTCATTTAAACCGTATTTATGTTCCCGTTTTGTGCCAGAAAGAATCCCATATTATTAGCGCTACTGTTATACAAAACTGTTATAATTAAGATGGCAAATAATATATAGAGATGGCTTAAATTTAACCCTGTCTGTACTAACTAAAGCGTCGTTGATCAGTAGTTATCCCATAGGAAATGTTCTGATAATAAGTTCGAGAACCGACCGAACTTGTTATCTAAACATTTACCTCAATAAATAGGGCTCCGTCTGCACTTTGTATAATTCTCGTAAAAATGTAGTTCCTGTTTTTATTGACATATTTCGATACCGGGAAACATTCTAAACTAATATTATTAGGTGTATTTGGGAGCGCAAACCGCTTTGTAGCTTTAATAAAAAATGTTCTTTATATTATTTTATGATAAAAAGATTTTTTTTCTAAATGCGATGACTTGACTTTCTGTGACATATACTTTCCGTCTCCGGGTATTTGTCGTGTTATTCTACTTATTTTGATCACAGGAACCGGACCGAGATTTAAAGATGCATAATCCGAATTAACGCTCACAAATGACTATTCTTTTGCTTCGGGGGTGAAATATATTTGATTTGAGTCGAGGAACCCACCCATCAAAGCTCATAGTGATCAGATGTCGATTTTTGAAATTTGTTATTTCTCAAAATGTGTAATTATTTGTGGCCCAGAAAAGAGTCGTCAAACCGATGGTCGCGGACAAAATTGCAGATGAAGATGATAACCCTAAAATCAAATGGTAATACGGCCAAATTTCGTGATACGAAAGTGATAATACGGCCATATTGCGTTGAACAACATGTTGATTAATAACACATTTTGGAAAATTTATACTATAGTTGACAGCGGTTAGCATTATTTTGTTGTAATTAACCAATTCTGATAGTAAAAGCGTATTTTGAAGAAATGCATGTTGTTGTTGTAACTTGATGATATGGGGACCGTCTGATCGGCTTGAGTACCTTTAACAAATGTGAGCATAATTTAAGCTTCAAATTTCGACGGCGCTTTAATTAACCATTTATATACTAAATACATATTGTCGAGTAGTTGCCTTAGGAAATGTTCAGATAATAGATTCAACAATAATTATCTGAACATTTCCCACCAAAGAATATACTTCTGCACTTGTATTATATTTTTTGGAAAACTGTCGTCTGCTCATTTTTTCCTGAACACCCCTCCAAATGAATGATAGACTATAGTCCACACTTTTATAACTGAAGGGAGATTCTATTTCGAATAGAAAGGGTTAAACACTGATGGCCATGGACAAGTTTAAATGACTGTGTCTTCGGGAAATAAGAATGCATCTCCAAACTAACTAATTTATTTAAAATCACGTGTTATAATTGGTGCAAGGATTTGTTTATGTTTTTGGTAAGGATAACATTAAAGCAAATACGAACACTTCTTCTTAAAGATACGGTAAGCGTTGGAGGTGGGTATTGTTTTTTAAAATAGTCATATCCATTAAATCCGCCATAAACAAAGAGCATATTTTAATATAGACAAATTTTGTTCTTATACCAATCATAAATATCGCGTAAATTGCATGACATTGTCATCTTAGTACTCTGTGTTATGTAAACAAACGACATGTCAGTAAACAAACAGTACGTAAAGAGAATGATATAAGCAAAACACCCAGCACCGGAGAGACCCCACTTTAGAAAAGCCTCCATGTTGTTTACAACATATACCAGTATGGCGTTTGCTAATCCTCGCCTCTCAGGATTTCGGTGTTGAATTGGTCACCGTGAATCACTCTTTAAAATAATCGCTCACTATTTACGTGCTCTATATATACACAAACGATCGGCTCAAACAAAGTGTGTGTTGTGGACAATATCGCATTCATACTATCATTATACTATACTATTAGTATTTTCGTGAGAAAATGTTCATAATTTGGAAACGGGTAAAACTTTATTCAGTGTTATCCTCAAAATTCATAATGGAATTCTGCGGAAATAACATTCCTGTGAACTCTTCTATAGCGTGGTATTCAGAGTTCTGGAAGGCATTGTTTGAAGATTCTATAGGCCAGATATCAAAGGAATCAACTTTTAACGGAGCTGCGCTCCTTGTGTTGGACATGCCAAACAATGTGACTGACCTATGATCTGAACATGCTATGGCCATAATAGAGGTACTGTTTGAGTACTAGTTTAGTGGAGACATGCATTCCAGAGTCGACGACGCTTCCATTTCCTGACCCTTCAGATGGACTAATTCGCATATGTTACGCTTGCAAATTAGATGCGACTTTTCCGACAACTGGATGTCACATTTCGCGTCGTCTGACTTCGGAATCAAGGAACACTTCTAATGTAAAAGAGGTCTGTATCGATCTCCATGGATTCATCCCACTGTTTATGTTTGTCGGAAGTCACAGAATATCATTTCTTAGCTGTTCAGGAACCCAGTCTTCTGTTAATGGCGCCAGGAACTTCCGGTCTTGGAGATCACGTGGATAGTATTACTTCCGGTTGGCGCGATGTGTTGTCGCACTTTTCTCGTTAAGTACCATGCGCCATAATAAAAACATTTAACAAAGTGAGTTTCTATCCAACACGAAGCAAATGACATGTTGGCAACCATCGCGGCGTGCCATTAGTGATGGGCAAACACAATTATCACATCGTCTGCGCATGCGTCCCAGTATCACGACGTAGCCACTTCATCCATCTCCGTGTCAGGACCGGTTCCTACATTTTGGTGATGTCGCCTTTTCGGACTTGAAACCATGCAGTCCGTCTATAATGGTACTGATAAAGCTCATGCAGTTCGTCGTGAAAGTCAATAAACTTGAAGGCACTGAACTACATTCACAGTAAACTAGACATATTTTCTGAACTAAAGTTAATATTAAAACTCAAATACCATTCATGCGCCAGAAAGAGGTGACATATGTGACCCGCCATATCAAATCCAGTCGGAAGTCGGGATTTTTTTACCCTGTGCCAATGCATTCTCTTATATATGCGAGTCGACCATAGGTCGCCTCGCATATATAAGAGAATGCATTGGCCTAACAATTTTTTACAATTTTAATAATTTTTTCTTGTATTCTTTAACAATTTTATAATTTCACCCATACAGAGCCCCAGACAAACATGAACAGACGACACTCTTCTATATGCTTCTATATATGTGTGGGGCTCCCTGCAGGGTAATGGATGTTTTTTATTTTATGTCCTAAAAATTGTAAGAAACATTTATTTAAAAAAAATGATAAACAATTGTTAGGCCAATGCATTCCTTATATATGCGAGGCGACCTATGGTCGACTCGCATATATAAGAGAATGCATTGGCACAGGGTAAAAAAATCCCGACTTCCGACTGGATTTGTTATGGCGGGTCACATAAGTTTGGATCAGAAAATATATTTCTAAAAAACTAAATTAAATTGAACTTGAGTTGAATCATTATGGAATTCTCAGAAACTGAAAGATGTGATTGTTCTCTAGTTTACTGGTGTATTAGTTTACTGATGTATTAGTTCATGTCCATTCATTTTTATACGAAAATTTGTTTGATAAATAAAATGTAGTTTTCGAAGAAGTGTCCCTTGGGGTATATGTTCATACAATGGCAAGTTTGCACGGGATTTTTTTGCAAGCATTTTCTCATAGAAAACCCAATGGTGCAAGAATATGAACGGCAACATGCATATAAAAGATGCATGTTTACCAAAGGTAACAACGACATGAGAAGTAAAATTTCGATAGTTCCACATGTAAAGGTGTTAATAACATATTGACTTAAATTACCTGTATAATCTATTTTTGCGAGATCATTGCATGCAATTTACAGGTAAATTTCGATAGCATCGCTACTAGTGCAACTACATAGTATTTACTTCTCATGTAGTTAGCTGTGGTACATATGTATTTTATAAGCATTTTTGCGTTTGGTTTCTGGCCAATTGTAGCTTTCTATACCGAAATACCTGCAAAATAATGCCTGGCAAATATGCGAGTGTACGAACGTACCCTAAATGTACAAACGGCATATTGTCCAGAAAAAAACATAAACCAATGCTTGTACTATAGTTACTTGTATGTGAATGCCCGGGCTCCACGTATACATGTATCCAGCACGAAGCATCTATGTGCCACCTTGACTATATATAGAGATCTACATATATCACAGACCAAGTCTTCTCGGTCCACAACAGCTTGTGATAACAGTTGGGTTTGGTGTTGCACTTCTATGTATATAACGGCCTTTCATTCAAAAGCTATGCAACATAGCCTACATGTCCTTAATAAATCTGTCTTCAAAAATTATATATCATATATATTGTGATAGAAAAAGGTAAAGTGATGATACGAACGTTTAATATATTGTTTACGTGCATTTTCTAATAACGCGACAAATCTAAATTATCTGGAAAACAAGTCTTTGTTTGCTTATAAATCTCGTTGCTTTGACAACCCACGAACCTTTCATTTATGTATGTTTGGTATCGATCGTCATGCTTGGGAAAGGCTGCCCTCTATGGTAGTATACGCAAAGCTTCCATTTGACATAATCCGAAGACATACAAGAAAGATAACTCCCGCCCACGATTCTGGGCGTAAAGTCCGTTATAGAAGAGTAACGGGATCGAGGGGACTCGGTCCAACACAGCATGCATAAACCGAACGGATATCTCAAACTATTGTGGACCGAGAAGAGTTGGTCTATATATATCATGATATCGAGTGCCCACCAATAGACAGACACTGACCCCACCATGCAGTAAGCTCGTCTTGTATATACAAGAAAACCAATGTCAGAAATGGTGACGCGCTCAAGATCATATATTATATACCCATGATTGTAATTATAGAATATAAAATATATTGGTTTTGCGAATTACCAACTCAGAATTTCGTTAATATAACAATAACAACCAGCAAATAAGTAACGAACCGGTGGCCGACTCGGCGTCTCCGACCACAACCCCCAGTGGGCTGCAGAACGAAAAATGTCTATAAAATTTGAAATATAAGACTTACAAATTATCTTTTTCATTTCTTTTATTTGTAATAGCTTATCACAACCCAAAAAACGAAATTGAAATTCCCAACTACACCTTTTACCGGACTCGGCCTCCGGTCGCAGTTCGACATTTAATCCTCCCAAAAATTCCCATTCTATAAATAAAACCCCATGCGCCCAGGCAAAACAGGAATATCTACATTAGTTATACACGCAGAGCGCGTAATGAGCTGGAATTTAGATCCGTCTGTTCTTCGCTCAAGATGCATTGTCTGATATCTTGATTTTCAAAAAGATTATCAAAATTAATAATATATAAGTAACAGTTTCGGTTACAAATTCGATCGCAGTCGTATCATGACTCGTGTGGTAACTTGTTATATTTTGAAATAAAGCTAGTATAATAGTTAGTTTAGACCCTAGATATATTGAACTAGTTAACTAAATTCGGTTCTGATCATCATATATAGGATGAATTAGAATTATCGTTTTTTAATCTCAGGCTACTGAGACTATCTCTGCGCAGGCCGATCAAGAAATATATATATAGTCATGCAGAATCCTGTTAACTTCGTTATGTCTGGGTTTGCTGAATTATGGAATCGAAATTTTCTGTCGCTATTTTGACTAACAAAATACGCATCCAAATCGAGCATGAAGGCAGAACGTTAACAAGAAATCCAAAAAGATGTGGAAACCTGATTAACATTTGTGACCCGCCATATCAAACCCAGTCGTAATTCGGGATTTTTTTTACCCTGTGCCAATGCATTCTCTTATATATGCGAGTCGACCATAGGTTGCCTCGCATATATAAGAGAAAGCATTGGCCTAACAATTATTTATCATTTTTTTTTAAATAAATGTTTCTTACAATTTTTAGGACATAAAATAAAAAACATACATTACCCTGCAGGGAGCCCCACACATATATAGAAGCATATAGAAGAGTGTCGTCTGCTCATGTTTGTATGGGGCTCTGTATGGGTGAAATTATAAAATTGTTAAAAGAATACAAGAAAAAATTATTAAAATTGTAAAAAATTGTTAGGCCAATGCATTCTCTTATATATGCGAGGCGACCTATGGTCGACTCGCATATATTAGAGAATGCATTGGCACAGGGTAAAAAAAATCCCGACTTACGACTGGATTTGATATGGCGGGTCACATTTGTTGACGAACTTGACACAAATAGAGGATAACCTCATCTGGATTGGTGTGCTGTAAGTATTTCACAATTGGTGCCAAAATGCAGAAACGAATAGCAATTAACAGACACTTTAGTCCAAATGTTCTTAACCAGTTTGTGATATCGGTTGTTCTACAGATGCTAGTTTTTGTCGAAGATCTATTCCATCACTCTCCTGTACTGTAATTATAGCGGAGATTACACCCATACCCTTGGGCGGGATATTCATCAATATTGTAATTTGCTTTATCCCATATCTTAACACAGAATGTTATATTTCTCGGAAAGGGTGATATTATATTGTCACAAAGATGAACTGTAATCTCGATCGGTGTGACTAAACACCGCCCGGACCAGCCCGGACAAGCCCGGACCAGCCCGGACCAGCCCGGACCCCCCATATGGACTATATGAGTGATTTTAAGGGCAATATAAGTGCAGGGGTGTCATGGAAACCCACTCATGGTCGCTATTAACCCTCAAAATGCCGGCATCGGCGAAAATGTTCGCCGTGAAATGAAGCTAACAGCCCGGACCGCCCCTGCTGCGTCCAGGTGGGATTTTAGTATCCATACCTGTGCGGGGGTGTGAATGAAACCCAAATAAGTGCCGCTTATTAACCCCTAAACTTCCCAGATTCAGCCAGAATTAAAAAATTGCGCCCCCAATAAACAAATTCACAGCCCGGACCCCCTTAATGTTCTCGTACTTCTAATAACTCCTTACATATGTGTTGTGGAACAACCCTCGACTACACTCAAGAAGATTGACACCCCTGCACTTATATTGCCCTTAAAATCACTCATATAGTCCATATGGGGGGTCCGGGCTGTTAGCTTCATTTCACGGCGAACATTTTCGCCGATGCCGGCATTTTGAGGGTTAATAGCAACCCTGAGTGGGTTTCCATGACACCCCTGCACTTATATTGCCCTTAAAATCACTCATATAGTCCATATGGGGGGTCCGGGCTGGACTGGGATGGTCCGGGCTGGTCCGGGCTGTCAGCGTCGTTATCGGTAAACATAATCGGCGATGGCGGCATTTTGGGGTTAATTGCCAGGCATTCGTGGGCGACTCGCCCTTGAATCTTCTTGAGTGTAGTCGAGGGTAGTTCGACAACACATATTTAAGGAGTTATTAGAAGTACGAGGATATTAAGGGGGTCCGGGCTGTGAATTTGTTTATTGGGGGCGCAATTTTTTAATTCTGGCTGAATCTGGGAAGTTTAGGGGTTAATAAGCGGCACTTCCGTTTGACCTTGACCACTCTCCGTGCGTATTTGGGTTTCATTAACACCCCCGCACAGGTATGGATACTAAAATCCCACCTGGACGCAGCAGGGGCGGTCCGGGCTGTTAGCTTCATTTCGCGGCGAACATTTTCGCCGATGCCGGCATTTTGAGGGTTAATAGCGACCCTGAGTGGGTTTCCATGACACCCCTGCACTTATATTGGCCTTACAATAACTCATATAGTCCATATGGGGGGTCCGGGCTGGTCCGGGCTGGTCCGGGCTGGTCCGGGCGGTGTTTAGTCACACCCATCTCGATTGTACGTTAATGGTACTCAATCCGATTTGACGGTCCCCATATCATCAGATTCCAACAACATTTCTTGAAATGCCGCTTCAATTATCAGAATCGATTAATTGCCAAAATAATGCTAACCATACACCGTCAACTATAGTATAAAATCCCCCAAAAAGTGTTATATATCAAAATATTGTTCAACGTAATTTGGTATCGGGAGTATGTCGGTCGGCATTCGTCAAATATTTGTCAGGCCGCCAAATATTCGAGGTGGTGAAAATGACAGATTTCAAAACTCTAAATCTGATCACTCTGGGATTTGGTGGGTAGTTTCCTCGACTCAAATCTTTTACTCCCGAAAGCTGAAGAAATAGTAATTTAGGGGCGTTGAATCGGATTATGCAACTTTAGACACCCATCGATTATGATGTATAACTATAGAAGTATAATCACGTGTGTGTATGTTGGTAACAGACGAGTTCGCATTATAAAATTAATGTAAACAATGCGATAAATTGCATTATTTCCTTAGTAAATACCGGTTTGATTCGACATTTCATGTATACATAAATAAACCTATTTTGGGGTTAATAGTGACATGTTATCAACGGCATTAGTCATTTTAAATGAGCGGGTCACTGCATAGTCTAAATTAAACTCTGCAATAACAGGCAATGGAACGGACCTTCGACGTTAATTAACCACTATATTGAAGAACCATATCGCAAGCAGGTTTAAGAAGGAATCTTGGACTACCTGTTCCCCGCTTCGGAATTTAACCGAAATACAACGACCTCGCTCGATTTCCATCCAGTTCAAACTCTTTTTCAATAGGAAGAGGAATAACTCTATTATAAGTATGCCTCATGGACTCAGTTTGTGAATCCGTTACCAATTTGAAAGGGATGTCGCACAATTCATATCATGATTATTATCCCGATTGATTCACGCTTATCCTCGGGCTATTTAAAGGCGCATATATCATTATCAAGCCTTATTATGAAGCTACTAAAACATAGTATTTTCTCAGTTCACTACCTTACTTTATTATATGCTTTACATTGAAATAGCTCCAAACGGCAGGGAAATGTTTTATGTTTTATGCCAATTATGACACAGTGAAGGTCGGATCTAATAACTTAGAACATGGTGTACAACGCCACGTCTGCACCCCGGATTGGCAGGTAAAAACCAGTATGAGGCGTCAACTCACGGATATCTATAAGTCAACAAAGGAATATAGGATAGCAGAACGTTGGTTATTCCGTCGTTATATAAATTTATATAAAGTTTTCACATATCAGTATAACATAGGTGTATGTAAATAGTGATGGAAAAGAGAAGTAGCTGTAAGACATATTAAAGAATTAGGGACCTTTTATGGTTCTAGTGCCCAATTTGTACATGCACTGGTTTCCTCGTCCATCATGATAAAATGTTGTGAGGCATGATCCAGGAGCGGTTTAGAGAAATTTGGAAGAAATTTGGAACGTACACACCAAAGCAAAGTTAAATAGCAAAAAATAGATAATTTTTGAACAGTTAAAAAACGGTTGCCATATTAATCCTTTTCGGTGATTAACTAGCAAAAGGTATGTGTACTAATCAAGCTATGCCCCGACCGTAGCCATCGTTTCCGGCTAAAAAATACCGACAAGACCATGCTCACGGGGAAAGCTAACATTTTAGGGGCCAACTCATCAGCATGCATTCCCGTGTAGTAAAAGTAAATATCATAAGTTCATTTTATAATCACGTTTATAGGTAATAAGTCAGCAAGATATATTGGAAAAGCACATCTATACTTCAGTAAACCAGTTGTGACTCAGTCAATGTCCGTCACAAAGTAACACTTATAAATGTTGTACATTACATGTATTTGTAAGTCTTTGTACATTTTCCTTATCAATCTTCCACACATCGGGTTTTCCAAAGTGGAAATTATGATGCTCATATTGCTTGAACGTTTGTAAATGAACAGGTTAACGTGCCTTACTGCACGCAGATTAACATTTGTATAATGGAATCCGACCCAGAAGAAGATAATGTTGCTACCTGCTTTAAAGGCCCACTTAATTTTCGAGTCGCCGATTATATTTTAACAGTGACTTGATATACGGTTTTAATAACAATCTATGCCATAAAATATGATTAAAATACTATAATTCATCACCCTGTAGAACGTCTGTGTTTCAGGTGTCAATAGCGTGATACAAAATAGCTGAAATCATAGAATGACCCCCCCCCCCCCCCCCCCCTTGCCTCCCAAAATGCATCAGAACTTTTTTCAGTGGGAGAGGAAGAACTCTATCTTTAATATATAGAGTTATTCCCCCTGCATTGATAATAATACTGCTTTTTACTGCAATCTAGATGACAGAACGCGTTGGCAACTCAACAAAAACAACATGTCCACAGTTTATTACACCAGATAAGTTGATAATACAATGTTTTGGAACTTCCTCTTTCAAATGGTATACAATATGGCATATATTTTATGTAATGTAATCTGGGGGTTCGAAAATTAAGTTGGCCTTTGATGCAGAAGAGTCTGTGCACATTGTCATCTTTGTCAAAAGGAAATATATGGTCTTTAATGCTTGCGATGCCTTGTTTCAGGTTCAATTGGGAGAGATTCTCCAGCGAGTAGTGATACACCTCCACATTACGTATATCTGTAAATTATCCAATAACTTCCCGTACCCAGGCGTTCATCTGCCAAATGAAAAAGGAAATTGTGTCGGCATCTAAACAGTAAGAGTATAATTATAGCAACAGGTGACCGTTAGAATTAAGTTGGCCATCACTATAATCAAAATCTATATTTAAAGGTACGGGTTGCTCTCGACTGGGCGAGTAGTTACAAGGTTCCAACCATGGACTGCTTGCAACACAAAATATATAGTTAAAGGTACTCGTTGTATTCAGCTGGGCGAGTGGTTACAAGGTTTACAAACGCGGAATTACTAACTGTTTGTAAAATAGGATATATACATATAGGCACTCGTTAATGTTATCTGGATGAGCAGTTACAAGGAACTTCGTGTCATATTTTCTGATGACCATGTTCTATGTATGTGAAATAGGATATATAGTTAAAGGTACTCATGTTGTTAGTTTGGCGAGTATAGTTATAAGGTTATACACCGCAGAATTTCTAATAATCTATGTATGTAAAATAGGATATATAGTTAACTCATGTTGTTAGTTAGGCGAGTAGTTATAATATTAAACAACACAGTTTCTAATATCCATGCTACCTAATTTTAAAACGGGATGTTTCAAAGGGGTTTCAAACTACTACAACACAGAATCAGATAATTTCCAAAGACCGTATTATTTGCTTGTAAATAATCAGACCAACGTGCCATTGGCTGCGGACACACGTACCACAGTAGCGATGGCATAGTAGGTGTGACAATTAATTATGGTAGAGTTTGGTGACAATTGGTCAACACAATTTGTATGCCATAGGGAGTCGTGTCGCTCTCCGCATATTCGCACAGTGATCCGACTGACCAATTAACGCATTGAGTTTCACCAAGGTTGATCTCTACTCATTACGTTTAGCCACATTGTATTCTCTACGATACATAAAATTGCACGACCGATCGTCCAGAATTGTCTTGTGTGTTAGCATTAAAAATATAACATTGCGTGTTGATTAACGATCAACAGCGACAAGACATTCGGTTTGATAAATCATTGAGATAGATAGAGCTTGGAAAAGACTCATTGTGTGAATGTGCGGCGGGCGACATGTCTCGCTATGGCACAGGAATATGACGACCAATTGTCACAAAAATTGCACCATAATTAATTGTCACACCTACTATGCCATCGCTACTGTGGTACGTGTGTCCACAGCCATTCTGCAAATAGGTCAACACACCGAACGGGGGTCATCATAGGAATGGCATAGAACTCGAGACATAGGATTAAACTATTATTTGCCTTGTTATGGGAGTCTGAACACATTGTTGCACTCGTTAAAGGCACCATTTAGTTATATAGCCTGCGGTGTTTTAAAGATAAAAGAGGTCTTTCTGCATGCAGTACCATAAATATGTATAAAGGGGATATACTTAAAGCATACCTACCCCTATACCTTCTCGCCTTGAAAAATATAACAGGTGAAAGCAATGTGGGACTACGTTTGAACATTGTAAGAAAAAGATAGTTACATGTTAATATTAACCATATTTTGCTTGTCACTAGTATATATACAAATAAGGTCATGCACAGTCAAGTTTTTCTTAAAAATTATGTTGCCAGATAGACGAGTAATTACACATAATTAATTAGCTAAAGGTCTTCCTTATAGGTTCATAATGTGGTTTATCATTTTTATTTGTAACTTATTAGTCACAACTAGATCCGGAGTAGTAAATGCCGATTATTCCGTGGACATTACCCCTGGAGAGATCCAGGGGTTAGTTATCTTAAACTATACTGTATTTCTAGATGCTATAATTTATTTTCTAGCTTTTATAGTTATCTAAAGTATATCCCAAGTTTGTTGTGCAATCATTTCTTGGTTAGGACACGTTGTTGTAACCTTGTGTCCGTTTTATACCCGGTGGTAATGGTAGGGAACTTGCTAATTATACCTTTGACTCTATTGTGATTTTTTGTCCCTTTTGAGTACGAGATAATAGCGTATGATTTTTGGGTTTTCGTCTTACCAGTTTGTCTACATCCCTTGGCGTCCTTGTATACCATATCATCATAACGAATCAGGCTATACTTAGTATAAAATGCAGGGGATAGCCACATTTAGTTAAACGTTCGATCAATAGTTCCAAATAATAGTCACAGTCACTATTATCAGTGCTATATGCCTATAACATTCGGTGGTAATAATGCATTTGATCATAAATCTTGGATGATCTGATTGGTAATGGGTATAGGAATATCTATTATAAGCCCGAACAAGGCCCACCTGTAATTTACCTTCGTAAAATAGGGTATGATTAAGTGAGATTGTAATGTCAAGGAAGTGAGTGGAAAATTTTCCAACAGTAAAATCAATATGCATATGTCTATAGGATAACAGTTTTTAATCTGATCGATAAGTATATGAAGGAATTCCTGTTCGATTTAAATGGTCTCAGTTTGCAAATCCGTTACCAATTTGAAAGGGATGTCGCACAATTCATATCATGGTTATTATCCCGATTGATTCACGCTTATCCTCGGGCTATTTAAAGGCGCATATAATTCTCAAGTCTTATTGATGAAGCTATACTAAGACATATAGTATTTTCTCAGTTCACTGCCTCGTTGTGATAGCTTACATTATTATATGTTTTACAGTGAAATAGCTCCAAACGGCAGGGAAATGAACGACATATCAATCGCTTGTCTCATCGAGCAAATACGATTTTGTTATTTGCTTTGCTTATTTCCCTTCATGGCGTTACTACCGGCGAATCACGTCGCGTGCTCTAACTAAAAGAATACTCAGAACTATTTATGTTGTAAAATGTTAATGTTACTTGAGGTGGGACTGTATTCTCTGTGTTGCTATTGATATTAAACTTGCATATTAAGACACTTTTGGTAAACATTAATGGGGAAGGAAAGGAGGGGCTATTTTGTTATATCAGAAACGCATAATATAGTCTGTTGGTAATCATCTGATTCGTTTTCCACAACATTTAATTTAGCAAAACAACCGCCTGAGAGTAAAAATTGTAAATTGAAATAACGAAAACGCATATAGTAAAAAGGAATTATATAGCTTTTGACTGAATACGAGAATTATCTCATTCGTGGGTATATATATACAAGCAAATGCCGATGTTACACTAGCGACAATCCGCTCATAGAAAATCGTTAATTATTTGCTTGTACCCATGTCAAAAGCCGTATATAGGTAAATATATCCTCTATATGAATTCAGACGCTCCCACCACGCCAGTTTGAAGTAGAAAGTTATGTTTGACTTTTGCCGAATTGTTTAAAGCCACACGGCGGATCACGCTCTAAACTATACCTAATAATATTCGCTTGTGAATTTTTGCCAGTATCGAAATAGGTCGATAAATACTTGAAATACCTTTATACGGGCAATACCTTACCCATCCAAGTAAATCCGGATTTTTCGCGATCAATAAATCTGGAATATTAAGGCGAATATATCTAAATAAATGTGATGTCATTGGCTAATTATTTAGCAAATCTGTTCGGCCGTACGCAACATGTCATATCGGATTACGTAAAATATAGGTTCATTGTACCTCCGTTAATTGAGGTACTTGACACGATTCTGGATTTCTCATGAACGTAAACTGGGTCATCAAATGTGATAACACTGATGAATGTTTATTAACGTTCGCACCGTATAATTGAGATCTATGCGACAAACAAGACCTCTAGTTTGAGTTTTCGGATACGAATCCGGGTCTTATTTTCGAATAATAATCGGCGACTGCGATGGGGTCCATGTCCATGACACTTTGAGTGGATTCGCGGTATATTGTGATGGTCTAGTATATCTACTATCCGTCTTTCTTTCTGAATAGCACTAGCTATCTCTCTCCACCTCCAAGGGGGCATATGGAAAGATTGATAGTATAGCGAGACCACCACAATATATTGCGAATCAACTATATAAGTATAAAGAAAATGAACCCCAGTCGCCGATTTTTAATCGAGAAATCCCCCGATTCGTATCCGGAAACTCAAGCTAGATGTTTTTCAATATGTACAGACATTTCATCCATCCCATATGCATGTGTACTATGATAGTATAGCTACTACGGCATACGATGGCATAATACAACATGCAATGACACAGATGATTAAACATCAAAGTCATCAATGATGTATCACCATTATATAGTGTTACTTGCAAAACTTAATAAACTCGCATAGTGACTCTCATCACCATTAGAGATTATATCGAGGTCTAACACCCATCGGTAGATGGCGTTAGAGTAAGGATATCGGTTTCTTTCCTCGATGTTAGATCAATATAATTCCATCTAATAATATCGGCTGGTGATATTCTGAAGGTTGGACGGGACAGGTTGTCACTATCTGGTTGTGAGTACATGTAGCTACGCGCCCACCATTAGCTTTCAGTCGTACACGGATTATATCCGTTCCGGTGTCCTTGCATTCTATATATAGTGTACGATAATGGACTCCGATGGTGTATAACTTAGAAGTATTGAGTCCATAAAAGCATTGGAGGACTTCATTGTCGATCTTATTGGTACTAATTTTAAATATGGTTGGTATTGTCACTCAACATTCTTCGATCGAAAACGAACTTACCAAGTGGATCGTAAAAACATCAGATTGTTTGCGATACACTGTCAGGGGCGCCGGAAGAGGGGGGCAGAGGGGGCAGCTGACCCCCCTACCCTTGACCAAGGGGGGGGGGGCGAGTGCAGGGGGCAGGACTTGCCCTTTTTCTGGAGACAGAAAATGCTTTTTGTGTGTTTACTCTCGTGTTTTTATAGCAAAATGTGACTTTTTGGTCCAAATACCACCAATTTCACAAGGGATATCAATTTTTTGTCCATTTTATCACAAAACGGCCATAAAAACCGACAAATACCATTAAAATAGGGATTTTTGCCACAATGAATTTATGGTTATTTTCCCGAGTTTGCGGAGAAAATGCACTTTTTTGCGGAAAAGTGCCCTTTTTGTAGGCTCTGCCCCCCCCCCCCCCCCCCTTGCCCTTGGATGCTTCCGGTGCCCCTGGATACACATACCTCTTCCCGAAAATTCCAGAGGCGTGAAGTCATAACCCATGCAAGACCGCATGAAGAAGATTGAAATTTGTGTCATAAATCTCCGCCGAACGTTCTTTCAGTCGAGTCGCTTATTGGATCCGCGGAAAGCACTTTAATTTGAAAAGGGGGGGCAGATGTGTGTGAAACTAATCCACCCTATTGTACCCCTGATTGCTCATTCATCGGTTATATATTTGAGACGAAACCAGTATGTCGCTGAAGCAACCGAATTTTAATTTTTAATAAAGTCTACTTTCTTAAGGTCATGTTTAATGTTCTTCCAAAATGTCTGGCATTTTATAATTGAACGACTTTGCTTTTCTTCTCTATTTTGAAAATGAAACCACATTCTTCACACATTTTATCGACAATAACTTCGCCTGCATTATCAACATTGCAACTTCCCCAATACCACCATATATCATGCTTGGCGACAACGGGTTTGTCTTTCTCGTTCATGATATTGCCTATCTCTCTGTATTGGTTACTATACAGTTGTGTAAAATGCGTTATCAGACTTGTCCATTACCGCATTGCAATTCAGATGATCGATAACATATATTGTTACTAACTCGGCCATTTAGGATCGACCCTCTAACCTTTCTGATTGCACGCAGATGCATTCAAATATTTCTTTAATCAGACCAGGGGGGGGGTCGGAAAACAATTTCAGGCACGTATGGCATTTTTTCCCTTTCGATCATTTTTTGTACCCACCCACCCCCACCGCCAAATTATTTTCCGTTTTCGGCAGTTTTTTCCGACCATTTTTTGACACCCACCCCCCTTTTAACACTAAAACCGAGATTTGCGGGGGGGGGATTCACTGTAAACAGCTGTATATGAACTTCTGTGCATACTATTTATTATGGATGTTAACATGGACATGTAAATAGGAATGAGTCATTTTGAAGTCATTCGGCCAAAAAAACATGGCCGCCAGCGGCCATCTTGGATTTCAAAATGTGCAACAAAATACAACACGATAACTGCCTGCAGTCAGTTTACCAGTTAGAATTGCATTATTTATCTCATTCAAAGTGGTTTTGAAGCCCAACTCATTGCCAAAACACTAAAAAACAAGCAGGAATTTTTTTTTTAGTTGCGGAAAAAATTGCTTGTTGGTGGCTTTGACCACCCACCCACCCCCCACCCCCTGATCAGACCAGAAAGGCCATCCGAGTAAATTGTACTGCGAAGCATTATATGTATACCTAGCTGATGGTTTATCGATCTATGATTCCATCAAATATATGTACGTGTCCATCTTACAGTGAATTGGTTTTCTGATACTAAAAATCGCAGTATGTTAGAAGGGAACTTCAGTCAACAGTCAAATCGCCAGTCCCATCGTTTCCGATAAACATAATTTGCAGTATAACCTATCGTTGTATTGAAGCTGTTTGTAAATCCTTTCAAAGAGTTCCTGGTTTGTTCCGGAGAATAGTTGCCTGTACATCGCCATCCAGAGCAGATTCGAGACCAGAGAGAGTGCGGCTGAAACAGTGTTATTAATATGAAAAATGACCTGCAGAGATGGTTAAGTTGAATCGCAAGTTAAACTGGAGATAACTGATCTTGTGCATTTTCTATAGTACCCATACCATGGATGTTGCAGCTTGTTTAATTCTATTCACTTGCCAACACTCAATAGCAGTTAAAATAACTGTTAGCTATTATTAGCGCGCGCCGCGTGTATACTGTTCTGCAATTTCTTGATAGCTGTGGACCTATGGGCATTTTATTTATAGATAATTGGTTTTTCCGGTTTAAAAGTCGAACTGCGCGACCAGGAGGCCGAGTCCGATAAAAGGTGTAGTTGGGAATTTCAATTTCGTTTATTGTCCTTTAAATTATTAAGTCAATAATGTTGAATTTGGTTTGTAACAAGCTATGTCAATTACCAATAAAAGAAATTTAAAAGATAATTTGTGAGTCTTATATTTCAACTTTTATAGATATGTTTCGTTCTGCATCCCACTGGGGGTTGTTGTCGGAGACGGCCGAGTCGACCGCCGGTTCGTTAATTATGTGCTGGTTGTTATTGTTATTTTAACGGAATTCTGAATTGGTCATTCGCGAAACCAATATATTTTATATTCTATAATTACAAGCATGTGTATATAATATATGATCTTGAGCGCGTTGCCATTTCTGACTATGGTTTTCTTGTAGTATATGATTGAAAGAAGATCCAACGACCAGCGGACATCGTTTCATAACTGGAAAGTTGTCTCGATATGCCAATACTATGGGTGTATTGCATGAACCAGACTACTGCTTTAACGGTACTCAATCCGATCAGAGGGTCCTATATTACTATTTCTTTGGCTTTGGGGGTAAAAAATATTTGATTCGAGTCGAGGAACCCACCCATCAAAGCTCAGAGTGATTAGATATCGATTTTTGAAATCTATTTATTTTCGGATATATAGCCCACAAGTTGGCAGAACGCGTGATCAAAACGGACAAATTGCGGGTGTAAGATGGATAACTCTAAAATCAAGTGCTTACTATTAACAATAATAACCACTTGATTTTAGAGTTATCCATCTTACACCCGCAATTTGTCCGTTTTGATATCGTGTTCTGCCAACTTGTGGGCTGCATATCCGAAAATTAATAGATTTCAAAAATCGATATTTAATCACTCTGAGCTTTGATGGGTGGGTTCATCGACCCGAATCAAATATGTGTTCCCCCAAAGCCAAAGAAATAGTAATATAGGACCCTTTGATCGGATTCGGTACCTTTAAAGGCACGTGAGGCCTTAGTTGTCGAAAATATTCATATTTGTTCCAATCACCGTAAACAGAAAAACATTAAAACGCATACAGTTTCGTTCATATATACCATGACCATCGCGTAGACAGCATGTTATCACAAAGACCTACTATATTTTACCTAAGCAAGAGCCTGATTGTGTTACAGAAAACAGCACAATGCTACTGGCTAATCACATACAAATGGCACTAACGCTCTTTATTAATTTTATATCAGGAATTTACCAACAAAGAACGCTCTTTATGTCTACCATCATAATATAAACAAACACCAGAAAAGTAACTTTTTATGCTTTTGTTTACATAACAATGGTCAAACAGATGACAATAACATACTGTTTATGCGATATTTCTTATTTGTGTACGGACAAAGTCTGTCTACATTTTGATGTTCTTTCTGTTTGTGGCGGTTTTTGACGGGTGTAAATATTTTCACAGGATACCCACCGCCAAGGCCAACCGTACCTTTAACCATTTTCGACTTTTTATTATCTGCATTATATGGGTTATTCAATTTGTAAATTCTGAAAGATTATTCGGAGATTCTCATAACAATATCGGACTTCCTGCATGTATTGCCTCGAAAACAAATTATTTGATCGCCAACCTGAAAACGGCTGCATGGTGATAAGTTCGTTTTAATGTTTAATAAGTGGTAGATTGTTTAATCCATGTGTATCTTGTGCTTTATATATCGTTACAACATAGCAATCTCATATATATTTTTGAAGACCTCTGTCTGTCTGTCTGTATGTTTGTTTGTCTGTCTGTCATTAATACAAATCTACGATTCTCGACCGATCGGGACGAAACTTGGTACGTGTGTGTAGTTTGACCAGGCGGTGGACGTTGTCGTATTGGCGAGCCCGTGCGGCGCCAGTGCAGCGCATGCGCAGACGAGATCTCGGAAACGGGTGGAGCTATCGACTTGAAATTTGCTATGTGGATGTATCTTGCCCCGGATACGAATGTTATCGGGTCGCCGAGCCCGTGCGACGCCAACTTCGCGCATGCGCAGACGAGATATCGGAAACGGGTGGAGCTATCTACTTGAAATTTGCTATGTGAATGTATCTTGCCCCGGATACGAATTTTATCGGGTCGCCGAGCCCGTGCGACGCCAGCTTCGCGCATGCGCAGACCAGATCTCGGAAACGGGTGGAGCTATCGACTTGAAATTTGGTTTTTGAATAGCCCGGACAACGTCGGGCTCATCGGCTAGTCTCATATATATTTTGAAGACCTCTGTTTGTCTGTCTGTCTGTCTGTATGTTTGTTTGTCATTGATACAAATCTACGATTCTCGACCGATCGGGACGAAACTTGGTACGTGTGTGTAGTTTGACCAGGCGGTGGACGTTGTCGTATTGGCGAGCCCGTGCGGCACCAGTGCAGCGCATGCGCAGACGAGATCTCGGAAACAGGTGGAGCTATCGACTTGAAATTTGGTATGTGAATGTATCTTGCCCCGATTACGAATTTTATCGGGTCGCCGAGCCCATGTGATGCCAGCTTCGTGCATGCGCAGACGAGATCTCGGAAACGGGTGGAGCTATCAACTTGAAATTTGCTATGTGAATGTATCTTGCCCCGGATACGAATTTTATCGGGTCGCCGAGCCCGTGCGACGCCAGCTTCGCGCATGCGCAGACGAGATCTCGGAAACGGGTGGAGCTACCGACTTGAAATTTGCTATGTGAATGTATCTTGCCCCGGATACTAATTTTATCGGGTCGCCGAGCCCGTGCGACGCCAGCTTCGCGCATGCGCAGACCAGATCTCGGAAACGGGCGGAGCTATCGACTTGAAATTTGGTTTTTTGAATAGCCCGGACAACGTCGGACTGGGTAGAGCTATCGCCTTGAAATTTGGTTTTTGAATAGCCCGGACAACGTCGGGCTCATCGGCTAGTCTCATATATATTTTGAAGACCTCTGTCTGTATGTTTGTATGTTTTTTTGTCATTAATACAAATCTACGATTCTCGACCGATCGGAACGAAACTTGGTACGTGTGTGTAGTTTGACCAGGCGGTGGTCGTTGTCGTATTGGCGAGCCCGTGCGACGCCCGTGCAGCGCATGCGCAGACGAGATCTCGGAAACGGGTGGAGCTATCGACTTTAAATTTGGTATGTGAATGTATCTTGCCCCGAATACGAATTTTATCGGGTCGCCGAGCCCGTGCGACGCCAGCTTCGCGCATGCGCAGACGAGATCACGGAAACGGGTGGAGCAATCGACTTGAAATTTGGTATGTGAATGTATCTTGCCCCGGATACGAATTTTATCGGGTCGCCGAGCCCGTGCGACGCCAGCTTCGCGCATTCGCAGACGAGATCTCGGAAACGGGTGGAGCTATCGACTTGAAATTTGGTATGTGAATGTATCTTGCCCCGGATACGAATTTTATCGGGTCGCCGAGCCCATGCGACGCAAGCTTCGCGCATGCGCAGACCAGATCTCGGAGCTATCGACTTGCAATTTGGTTTTTGAATAGCCCTGACAACGTCGGGATGGATAGAGCTATCGACTTGAAAATTGGTTTTTGAATAGCCCGGACAACGTCGGGATCATCGGCTAGTCTCATATATATTTTGAAGACCTCTGTCTGTATGTTTGTCTGTCTGTCTGTCTGTC
The DNA here is from genome assembly GCA_032622095.1 of Siphonodentalium dalli. Taxonomy (NCBI): domain Eukaryota; kingdom Metazoa; phylum Mollusca; class Scaphopoda; order Gadilida; family Siphonodentaliidae; genus Siphonodentalium; species Siphonodentalium dalli. The sequence goes on along the minus strand of CP136061.1, from coordinate 239,477,331 downwards.
TGTCTGTCATTAATACAAATCTACGATTCTCGACCGATCGGGACGAAACTTGGTACGTGTGTGTAGTTTGACCAGGCGGTGAACGTTGTCGTATTGGCGAGCCCGTGCGGCGCCCGCTTCGCGCATGCGCAGACGAGATCTCGGAAACGGGTGGAGCTATCGACTTGAAATTTGCTATGTGAATGTATCTTGCCCCGGATACGAATTTTATCGGGTCGCCGAGCCCGTGCGACACCAGCTTCGCGCATGCGCAGACGAGATCTCGGAAACGGGTGGAGCTATCGACTTGAAATTTGCTATGTGAATGTATCTTGACCCGGATACGAATTTTATCGGGTCGCCGAGTCCGTGCGACGCCAGTTTCGCGCATGCGCAGACCAGATCTCGGAAACGGGTAGAGCTATCGACTTGAAATCGTCGGGCTGGGTAGAGCTATCGACTTGAAATTTGGTTTTTGAATAGCCCGGACAACGTCGGGCTCATCGGCTAGTCTCATATATATTTTGAAGACCTCTGTCTGTCTGTCTGTTTGTCTGTCTGTTTGTCATTAATACAAATCTACGATTCTCGACCGATCGGGACGAAACTTGATACGTGTGTGTAGTTTGACCAGGCGGTCGTCGTTGTCGTATTGGCGAGCCCGTGCGACGCCCGTGCTGCGCATGCGCAGACGAGATCTCGGAAACGGGTGGAGCTATCGACTTGAAATTTGCTATGTGAATGTATCTTGCCCCGGATACGAATTTTATCGGGTCGCCGAGCCCGTGCGACGCCAGCTTCGCGCATGCGCAGACCAGATCTCGAAACGGGCGGAGCTATCGACTTGAAATTTGGTTTTTGAATAGCCCGGACAACGTCGGGCTCATTGGCTAGTAAGGTATATATCAGCATAATGTATGACAGCCTGGTGTGGAAATTGGATGGATTGAAAAATCAACTACCGATTCGGGTTATTGTCGGTCATCTTGGAACCCATGTTGATTCCGGTTGCAGGTGATTCCCCCTATTGCCGTGCAGGTGATCAATGTGGTCATTTGTGGTTATTGTGATATAACATATGACCTTCTTCATTCTTAAAAAATGTCCCAAAATATACCCAATAATTTTAACCTTAGCCCATTCACGCCTTTCGCGAAATTGTCAATTTTGGGTATACCCGCAAAAATACCCAATTGAAAAATGCACACAGAACTCGAAGCGGAATTTTAATATGTACATTGCAAAATGCACTGATTCGAAAATAAGTTAATTTCTGTACACATTTTGTCTGGGTTATCCCTTTCATGACGGGAGCTTCGCTGGTGCAGTTTTAAAGATACTGTGTCAGTGCATTCTCTTTTATATGCGAGTCTCACATTGGGAGCCTCGCATATATAGGAGAATGCATTGGCTTACAGGGTCAAGGTAAATATTGTTATGCCAATGTATTCTCTTATATATGCGAGGCTCCCTATCAAAGACTCGCATATATAAGAGAATGCATTGGCACAGGGGTTTTGCAAACATTCTGGAAGCTCCAGTCATGGAAGTGTCAAACCTTATTTTGATTGGACAATATAGACTTGAGCGGCGGTGTTTGCCCGTCCGTACATATGAAAAAACTGAATATTATTTTAATGTATGGATGATAACTCATGTTATAGTTATCAACATATTGGATTTCAAGTTAGAATGTGGTCCGGTCCTAAATGCTTTTTGGCGGAATCGTGCTCCTTTTTACTCACAATTTTGGTGTGATGATAACTTTAGTCATTGTTGTCTTATTGCAATAAAATGCGGATTATTCGCGTGAAGATGTATGTCAAGGCATGCATATTTCACAAATATGTATTAAATTGAATCTATTATGTCACATAATGTAATCCGTAGATCGCACATTATGTGGGGCTTTAATATTAAAGATGGTATCACATATAGACCGCTATCAGCGGTGACGATATTTTCATGTAATCATTATTGTCATCAGTCTTTTTGTTTACCTCAGACAACTTAACCCTTTACCCAACAGAAGGGCCCTGTGCCAATGCATTCTCTTATATATGCGAGTCGACCATGGGTCGCCTCGCATATATAAGAGAATGCATTGGCTTAACACATTAAAAATAAAATTGTTAAAGAATGTAAGAAAAAATGGTAAAAAGTGTTAAAAAAAGATTTTTTTTAGGCCAATGCATTCTCTTATATATGCGAGGCGACCTATGGTCGACTCGCATATATAAGAGAATGCATTGGCACAGGGTATAACTGTAACTATCACAATGTGGTCAAGGAGCCGGTTCCAATGATATCCATATTTGTATGGTTCTATTGAGACAGTCCGAAGATAGTTTAGGCTGTTGAAGCTTTATTTGGCCGGATTTGGCCGGTTTGTTGGGTAAAGGGTTAAAGGGGGCACACATGCGCAATACATATCGTTCCTTATAAGCTTAGAAGATAAATAGGAAAATTGGTACACATCTGTTCATATGACCGGAAAAGGTCACGGTATAGGCGCCTTTGATCTCAGATTACTACTTAAAGGGGGGGGGGCTAATACATTGTATAATCAATAAACAGAGTTTGTCACCAGCTCAGAAGATATGTGGGGAAATTGGTACATGACACGGGACATGTCACGGGATAGGTGCCATTGACATCAAATGACTTAAAGAGGCACTAATAATTAGCGTTTATTAGCAGCGTTTATTAGATGGTGACTGTATCCGGAGAGTGCAATATGCACTGTTTACCTCAGGTGACTAATAATTATTTTTAAATGACTCGAAGGGGCACTAATAATTTACCAATTCTTCACACGATTGTCTGCATGTCATGTTTGTCACCCGTCATTTTTGACGGGCAATCCCCTATAGTGTGATTATGATTCTCAACTGATTGATGGTTCCTAAATTGTATGTCACATTAATCACATATATATAAGTACCAAACGTCACAAGTTTTGTGTAGACAACTTTTCATAAAATCCATTTAGAAATATCGGGAAATTGAGGTAAAACACGCGTCTATATGTGGAATTTATACCGAGGTATAAAGAACACACATGCGTGTGGGACTCAGTGGTAATACATTTACAAAGATTGATAAGTACTTAATCATATTTATATACACGAGTTATATGTTCATCAGGTTCATCAACACAATGATGCCGAGCCTCGGTGTTCGATGATTGATTAGATACTGTTGTAAAATGCCTTCGGGGTAATGAAAGTAATGCACCTATATAGTTAACTCTAAGTACATCGGGATTAATTGTAAATTCATTTTATCATACTAAGGAATGTTACCTATCAGCTGAAAGAGTTTTTTTCAAACACTGCCATAAAATTGACCTCATTATTGTAGGAAGACAATGATGACTGCATATTCTTTAAGAAAATTTGAACTCATTTAGATTAAAATTTGAACGTTGACCACCAATCGTGGTTGCATCAGCTTCATATCAATTCTGTCATTGCAAACACAGAGTACGTTTATTGAGAAGACATTGAACCGTGAATACACACGGAGAAAAAAAATATATATTTTCCTCTATTAAAAAAGATTTTTTCGCACATTGACTGCTGGTTGGACTTACAGTTTTTACAGTTGTAATATCTACCGGCAGGATAACAAAGATAATGCACGGTATCTGGTATTAGAGCTTAAAGCCACGTGGCGGTTTGCGCTCCAAAATAGACTTTATAATATTTCGCTTTTGAATTTCCCACGGTATCGAAATAGGTCGATAAATACATAAACTACCTTTCTACGGGCATTATATGTCACAGCAAGACGCATTTAAGTAATCAAAAATACAACTTTGAACACGGAAACTTTGTTAAGGAAATGAGAAATAAATGACTAGAATTGAAATTGTATTTTGGTCACAAACAACGGCATGGAACAGAAAAAAGCGTTCCGTGTTAGTCTATTCCTGATATGGTAAAACTAAAGAGAGTTTTTTTTCTCTTTTGTGCGAATAATTGAAAACAGCTTGAATATGGCTTTGATCATGGTAGGTATTTTCCAGATCATATGAAGCCGATGTGTCAATATTACGTGTATATGTCAACCTATCTTGTTCCTCCTTCCAAATTACGTCGTCAAAATTAGGAAACTGGAATGAGCCATTTACAGCCCCGGTTCCATATCCCCGATTTTCTGTCCCGAATTAGTATATTCGGCACAAATTCGGGACCAGACCAAATCGGCAGCATTCGAGAGAATTCTGGACGAGTTTTATTCCAAAAAGCCGCCGAACTGATGCCGAATTATGACAAAATTTAATCGTCCCGAACATTGCCGAGTATTCCAGGATGCTTCCGAATATCTTCCCGAATGATCAAGAATTATCCCGAACTTTCGTGCGAGTGGCTGCCAAATTGCCCAGATTACCACCGACTTACACCGAATTGTTGCCGAATACCCCGAATTAATGCCGAACTGGTACCGAATCGATGCCGAATAGATACCGAATTGGTATTCAATTATGCCGAACGTCCCGAATATAAAGTATAAAAGCAGCCATACATGGCGAATTCGGGAATAACCTACCGAATATTGCCGACTACTCCAGAATATCCACCCGAATATTGCCGAATACTGCCGACTACTCCCGAATAGGTGCCGAATTGCTCCCGAATTTCTCCCGACGATTTACAAATCGGGAGCGATTCGGCTTGGTTCCCGATAGTTTTGAACATTTCAAAACTGTCGGGAGCGAGTCCAGAATTGTCCCGAATCGACCCCGATAGCACCGATATCCCCGATCATGTTCGGGGGTAAAAATTCACCGTCCCGACTCGTCCCGAATTTACTCCACGATTTTTGCAAAATTATGATTCGGGAGTCATTCGGGAACATTCGGGGTGGGAAATCGGGGATATGGAACCGGGGCTTACGTTTAAATTATGTCCGATTAAATTCGCACCATATAGCTACTGTGCATGTGTAATCCTACTGCACAAGAAACATCGAAGCTATGAACCCACTCGCGAAAGGTTCTGCATGATGGTGGATTTTTTTTCAAATAAGGCAGTTGTATTCGAGATGTTTTTTATGAACCATAAGTGGATGTTTGTAACTATGTTTTGTTTCAATTAATATTCAACATTTCTTCGTTTGCTGTTATCAGGGACGATGTCACAGCTTCTCCGTTGAGTTGTCTACCTTGGACATTCCAACGCCCTTGGACGCCCCCCTTGACACAGACAGGTATTTTCCATGTATCCAAAAACATAATCCGTTTGCATACCTATTGGGTTGGAATTTCCCAACTGGTAACTTTCCAACTATTGGAAATTTCCAACATAACAGACCTAAGGCTGATTATGTCCACTGATTGGCTGCGGACACACGTATCACAGTAGCGATGGCAGTGTAGGTGTGACAATTTATTATGGTGGAGTTTGGTGACAATTGATCGTCATAATTAATATGCCATATCCAGCCATGTTACCAGATGAGTTACCGCGCAATGAGTCGACTGGACCAATTAACCCATTGCGTTTCACCAAGGTTGATCTCTACTCATTACGTTTAGCTAAATTGTATTCGCTACGATATATATAATTGCACGATCGATCGTCCGGAATTGTGTTTGACAGTGGCCTGGTGGCAATTCCTCATTGACTCACATATCATGCATGACAATAGTACGTTTTTTTATATAATCTCAATGCATGCATGGTTATCTACGTATATTAATTTCATTAGTATTAAGACAGTTCCCCAATTGCGTATTAAGACATTTCCAAAATTGCGGGGTTTTTTTACGACGATTAGTTCTACGCATAAGGTTTGACTCACTTACATTTGCTGAGAAATTACATTCGTTTCTATAGTTCGTAGTTGTTATTCTATAAATCATTTATGTTTGTTCCAGTGAAACGAGTTAAAACATAAGTTTATATATATGTCTTCTTCTTCCGGTTACAGTCCACCAGAAACAGGCTGATGATTATGACTAATTTTATTTTGGCAACAGCTGGCGATAATATATAGGGCACAGACATATTGAAAGAGTACAAAACTGACATGCTGGCTGCCGAAGTAAAAATCGCCTTCGCGTATGATTTTAACAGTTGCAGAAATAATTCAGTTCGATTCATACTTCTCAGTTGCCTTTCTCGTGTAAACTAAATACACATGTACATTGATATAGGTCAACGTAATGGGGTAATGTATACAGTATCGGTGGATGTAAATGTACCTCGAAAATATTATTTGAAATTCAGATCTTACAAAGAAAGAAAACTGGAATACATTCACTTGCTTTTACGATTCATCGTAGATTGAATAAAATTAATTCATCCATTCACACATTCAGGGGGGACATACGGACACGTCACAACATGGTGTATCCAACTTCCGGTTCGAATGTGCAAATTGGCTTATTGTTTTTCCATTTCATCTATATGCAATAACAATCACGAAGACGTTTCTTCGATTGGCTCGTTCAATATATATATCAGAGCGACAGCAGTTTCCATGAGCTAATTCATAATCCAAAATACGGCTGGTGTGAATAGCGTGTCAGCAAGGGGGGGGGGGGGTGGGGGGGGGGTACGCATGTTGAGTATTGTGGACCACGCATATCTCATTCAGGGATTCTGATGAGTCAAGTCATCGTAGCTTTCCAACTATTACATCTTAACAATCAATTTTTGCAATAACATAGGAATGCCTGTTATATTTTATGAAAACCGAGCTCAAGAGTCCCATTAACCCTCCGGCTACATGCAGTTGACATACAACCATCACCTCTTCTAGAAATATCATGACCTGATATAAAGGTAATTAGTGTGATTTATATAGCCCATCCGATTAACACTGGAATCATTGTCTTCATTATGTATTGTAATATATAATCTATCAATCAAACATGTCACGATTGCCATCATTGACGACATAGTTTCGACTCCATACCACGTGATCGCGGGCCTGGCACTTATCGGGTGAAGACCGGAGCATTTTTCGGCATTGAGTAATGTTTCGGAGTAAAGTGATTTCATCTGGGATGGAGATTTGATGATATTCGGAATTCCATGATTTATAAAAAATTACAACATACTGCGTAAGGACATTAGGAAAGGAATACGCGAAAGTGTTGAGAATGGAATCTAGGAGGTTTCTTCCACTTGTTTCCATTCTAACTATCTATTTGTCAATTTGTGAAGGTAAGCTAAATTTCTATACTGCTTAAAGATGCATAACTGAATTAACGCTCGCAAATTACCATTTCCTTGGCTTCGGGGGTAAAAAATATTTGATTCAAGTCGAGGAACCGACCCATCAAAGTTCAGAGTGATCAGATATCGATGTTTGAAATCTGTTATTTTTCACCACCGATAATGTTAACTTTGCACAGTAAACAGCCGACGAGAAGACTTTCTCTGACCAAATTGCGGATGAAGATGGATAACTCTAAAATCAAGTGGCTTTTTTGTGTCAGTTATTTGACAAACCGGCAAAATTTCGATAAACAAAATATTGATAAATATGAGGTTTTGGACAATTTTATACTGTAGTTGATTGTGGTTAGCATTATGTCTAGGCAATTACTCGATTCTGATAACTGAAGCGGCATTTCAAAATGTTGTTGTTGGAATTTGATTATATGTGGACCATCGAATGGGATTGAGTACCTTTAACAATGCATGTACTTCTGAAAACCCCCATGGTGGTTCGGAGCCCCAGTACTGCATGCCTATGTCACATTCCGGGCCGGTTTCGTCAATGATCCTACGTGGACTTTATATTATATACCATGCAATGTCTTATTCGAATCATATCATGAAACAAGAGGGTTCGTTGTCACACATCTAGTCAAATCGTCCTGCAACGATGTGAATTGCCCAGCCAAGGATTATATAGCAAATAATAGTAGGATTATATAGCAAACAATAGCAGTATATCATATAATCCCATATCCCATAATATGTCAAATATAGCGAATTATCGAAATATGAAATATAGCGAAAAAGCTAAATAGGAAATACAGCGAAATAGCGGAATATAAATGGACCGATATAGAGCGAAATATAGAAATAGGAAATTATTATTATTAACGAAATAACTGAAATATTTGAAGAAGTGTTTTAAAGAATTTTTGAATCATCTTATAAGTTTATTTTATTGTCTCCAAGTTTCTTCGCATCCGGAAAGGATTCATTTAGGAAATGAACTTACTTAGAATTTGTTTTATAGAAGGGTGTGGTATTGTGTCCAACCACAACACTGCCATACTTCGCTATAAAACACACTCATAAAACTATATTTAAATATGTCTTCAGTTTTGATATTATACCATGCTGCATTGTAAGTTAGCCCAATACTCTACGTATATACAAGAAAATCATCCACCGATTAGTCTATTGTTGCGAATTTAAAGCATGCTCAATTAATATATCTACCTATTTTAGTCATCTAGGTAATCTTATTTCAATTTTTTTAGTGGTGTGCGTGTTTTATTGTGATTTAAAAAGCATGACCCAATTGGTAGTTGACCACACACCTAAAGAGATACGTTTGATTGTGGGTACCTTAACCCTTTACCCAACAGAACGGCCCTGTGCCAATGCATTCTCTTATATATGCGAGTCGACCATAGGTCGCCTCGCATATATAAGAGAATGCATTGGCTTAACACATTAAAAATTATAAAATTGTTAAAGAATGTAAGAAAAAATGGTAAAAAGTGTTAAAACAAGATTTTTTTTAGGCCAATGCATTCTCTTATATATGCGAGGCGACCTATGGTCGACTCGCATATATAAGAGAATGCATTGGCACAGGGCATAACTGTAACTATCACAATGTGGCCAAGGAGCCGGTTCCAATGATACCCATATTTGTATGGTTCTATTGAGACAGACCGAAGATATTTTAGGCTGTTGAAGCTTTATTTGGCCGGTTTTGGCCGGTTTGTTGGGTAAAGGGTTAATGGTGAAATCAACTCCTCCCACAGTAACTGTTTCAAATGTAGAGAATTAAAACTTTAGGATACTGTTACCCATATATTGATAATGTGCAGCATGTATATGGACGATAGAAAGTTATTCTAGAGTTATTACCCCGTCTTGACTCATAAAACTATTACCATTCCAAATTACAATTTTCTAATGATTTTCACCAAAGTTAGATTTGTTTATGTTTCGAAAAAGCCAACCTCATAAGAAGACGGTCGTTTTCGGGGGGACGTTTTATCGCCGGCCTATGTGGGCTAGTATTACCAAACTCATCATCTGGGGACATCATTCTGCTTAGGTCTCATCTTCTGAGGACATTCTGCTTAGGTCTCTATATTTTCTGAGAAGCATATGTAGCTTCAAATTAGCATTGTTTTAGTTACTTTTCACTTCTGTTCGGTTTAGATATCCCCAAATTTACAGAAGATAAAGTGCTTAATCAAAGTGACTAATGAGTGAACATCACCAACTTCACATTGGGAACACCAAACTGCTCCTATGTCTACCATGGCAGTTGATGCTTAAGCAGCATGAGGTTCACATGGAGTGAATGCGGGATGGTGTCACTAAATTCACCATATTTGGACCTCATTCTGCATGTGTCAGACACACTATTTCCTGGCTTGATATCAAATTTTCCGCGGTACCGATTTTCAAGCTTAATGACCCGTTTAATTTTGGAGTTACCGATTATTTGTTATAGTGCCTTGATATACGGTTTTAATAAACAATCTATGACATAAAATATGATTAAAATACTATAATTCATCATCATTTGGAACGACAGAAGGTAATAGAAAATAGCTGAAATCATAGAAACATTTCCCCCGTTTCGCTCCCAGAATACAACATAATTCAAACTAAGATATAGAGCTTGCAGTACAGTCCAGATTAAACTTAAGCACAGAAAACACATTGTACCTCAACAAAAACAACATGTCCACAGTTTATTACACCGGATAAGTTGATAATACAATGTTGTGGAGCTTCCTCTTTTAACCCTTTACCCAACAAACCGGCCAAAACCGGCCAAATAAAGCTTCAACAGCCTAAAATATCTTCGATCTGTCTCAATAGAACCATACAAATATGGATATCATTGGAACCGGCTCCTTGACCACATTGTGATAGTTACAGTTATGCCCTGTGCCAATGCATTCTCTTATATATGCGAGTCGACCATAGGTCGCCTCGCATATATAAGAGAATGCATTGGCCTAAAAAAAATCTTTTTTTAACACTTTTTACCATTTTTCTTACATTCTTTAACAATTTTATAATTTGTAATGTGTTAAGCCAATGCATTCTCTTATATATGCGAGGCGACCTATGGTCGGCTCGCATATATAAGAGAATGCATTGGCACAGGGCCGTTCTGTTGGGTAAAGGGTTAAATGGTATATAATATGGCATATATATTATATAATGCTATCTGGATGGTTCATGGTATATAATATGGCATATATATTATATAATGCTATCTGGATGGTTCGAAATTTAAGTGGGGGGCCTTTAAAAAGATTCACATTCTGATTTGACACCAAATAAGTCAAAATTTCTTAACGTAATTTTCAGGCAACAGAAAACATGAAACGTACTCTACCAGCAATGAAGAAAAGTACATGGCACATGCATCGCAAAATCCACAAAAGCATCTAACGGTTTTAGATTGAAAACGAGTGCAATCGATCATTGTTTAGAAAATTCTTTATTATACCGCTCTTTGGAAACAAAATCATGAGTGTAATTTTCCACTTTGAAAGTGGATATGTGACACGTATTCAGAAGTTCCTATACTAGTGTGTTCATTGTCACGATATAATACTTCCTGGTATAGAACACGTACTAATGGTGGCGTCATTGTGTCAAATCGTTAGTGATCTCGGGCGTTTCCTACAGTTAAAATAAATTGGGCTCTGATCCCCATTATACACCATTGTATTCGTTTGTATACAGTCTTGCTATTGTTATTTTTGTATGGGATGTTTAGTACATATATTGAGAAATGAGAGATAGTTTTATTTACCTAAACCAAATATTTATCATATTCCTGCTGATTGTATGGCGTATATGATATTGTACCGCATACAATATAATGGGAACAAGATGATGTTCTTTCATATAAACACATTGGATGAATAGGGATGGTGGCATAATATAACGTTCCCCGTTAAAGGGGTGGGGAATGTACTGATGTCTCCATTTTAATCTGCTTCCACTGACCTGATTTTAGCTTATAGCCAGTTTCTTTGAAAAGCAGACGATAATATTATCCGACTGACCTCTCTCGATCTGTGATAGAGATTTCTTTTCTTGGACAATGCGCCTTTCCCAAGATGACGAAATAACTCGTTTCCGAATATGGATTGCGCATGCCTGGTGCAGTAAACGTAAATCATATTATTCAGTAGTAGTTATACAAACAACTAGATCCGAGAGAATAATCAGGAATAAATATCGTTGACTGATATCTCTTACTTGTTTTAGGTGAAGGATAAAATAATAATTTATAGTTGGCGACACTAGCACAGTGGATAAGCGGATTTTTCCATAACAGGCAGGGGGGGGGTCGGAAAAAAAATTCAGGCACGTATGGCATTTTTTCCCTTTCGATCATTTTTTGTACCCACCCACCCCCACCGCCAAATTTTTTTCCGTTTTCGGCAGTTTTTTCCGACAATTTTTTGACACCCACCCCCCTTTTAACACTAAAACAGAGATTTGCGGGGGGAAATTCACTGTAAACAGCTGTATATGAATTTCTGTGCATACTATTTATCATGGATGTTAACATGGACATGTAAATAGGAATGAGTAATTTTGAGGTCATTCGGCCAAAAAAACATGGCTGCCAGCGGCCATCTTGGATTTGAAAATTTGCAACAAAATACAACACGATAACTGCCTGCAGTCAGTTTACCAGTTAGAATTACATTATTTCTCTCATTCAAACTGATTCAAAGTGGTTTTGAAGCCCAACTCATTGCCAAAACACTAAAAACAAGCAGGAATTTTTTTTTTTAGTTGCGGAAAAAATTGCTTGTTGGTGGCTTTGACCACCCACCCACCCCGGCATACGTGCCGGAAGAAATTTTTTCACCCCCCCCCCCCCCCCTGTAACAGGAAGTTGTGGGGGCGCGATGCGATATAATTAAGTTTTAGACCATTGTTGATTTTGAAATTATTTTTTTCCACGAAATCTCTTACTAAAGAGCCAACTTCCACCATTAAAACGTAAATATCTTATGGTTGACTCACAACTACCCTATATTTATTATTTAGATGGAGAAAATTCCTTCAATTTCTATTTTTATTTCTGCCGATATGCGCTTCAAATGTCATGTTTTTACCTTTCCGTTGTAACTTGGTGCTGAAAAGCATCGGACTAATGTTATGGCAAATTGCCAATCATTCAAGTGTCATCTAATAATGATATTGGCGATTACATTCCTAGAATCGCACCTCTCACATCTCTGTGCTCGCATATATATAGTTGTGGCCACCCAGATCCCCATGCAATTGCCCAAGCTGGCTTTTGTAACATCAATATCAACATCAATATCATTTAATGAGGAACTAGTCATTCGACTTTTCGTCCCAACAAGGTATTGCATTTGGTAATGCTATAATATCACAACAATTTAAAGTCAGCAATAAATGTCATATTTCTGTTGGTATATATATGAATCAATCAGCCTTTTGGATTATGTTAACGTTCCAGCACTGACAACATATCTGGCAAGCTGTTCCAGGTCATCACTATTCGTTGACTAAAGAAATATTTCCCAATATTTTTTGTTGCATCACTTGAGATGTAGCTTCTGATTATGACCTCTTGTGTGTGAGTATAACGCTCCTTGAAAAAGTGTTTCTGTCTTGATATTATACTGGCCGTTTAGATACGTGTAAGTCTCGGTCAAGTCACCACGGAGTGGCGGTATGAAACAAAGGAAATGGATATCAAGAAGTTTGGAACGTTAAAACAATATAATAATTTAAAGACAATCTTGCTTTTAGCAATCCATGTCGACGAAAAACAACAATGCGTCTATTTCGGCGAAAATGAAGGAGGGTGGGGCGGAGTCGGAGACGTGGAAGCTGATGACATCGGATGGATCATGCTTAAGTGTGAGGTCGGGAACGGCATACGCGTCGAACGGACAGTCGCCATGTTTGATCCAATGGGTCAGTGTGATACGGACGATGTCGATTGTGAGGAAGAAACTCCCATTCAGGATATATTCAACTACTGCAACGGAAGAGAATCATGCAGAACGTCGGTTCGTCCGAGATATTTGTCGGAGTGCTGGAGATTTGGGAATCGATTGCTGGTAGAATATCAGTGCGTTCCAAGTATGTATCTTTCTAATTCACAATCTAAATTTGTAATAACTTGAAATTACCGCTGATTTTGCTATTTTGCCAGTCAAATGTCTTGACGTGAGTAATCATTCACACTATATTGTTACATGTATATGGTAGTGTTGTACAATCATTCACACTATATTGTTACATGTATATGGTAGTGTTGTACAATCATTCACACTATATTGTTACATGTATATGGTAGTGTTGTACAATCATTCACACTATATTGTTACATGTATATGGTAGTGTTGTACAAGGTTATCAATATAAACATATTTTTATTTGCAAAAAGGTTATCAATGAATGTTATCATGTAGAGATATTACCGTACTTAAATCGTGCATCTTGTATACATGTATCACTAATTTAGAGAACTCACAAGTTTTCAAATATCTCTATATCTATATTTCCGATAACATTGAAATAGAGACCATTGATAGCAACAGCATGAAGGCTGGGGTTAGATGGCGGTGGACTGTGTATTTTACACATTGTTATTTAAGAAATAAATACACTTCGCGTCGGAGAGTATAGTATAATTTGACCACAAAGAAACTGATTGTAGGACGACGCGAAGCGGAGTCCTACAATCAATTATCAGTGTCTGTGGTCAAATTCGACTATACACGTCAGGATATTCGACTATACACGTCAGGACCATGATGCATTAGATTGTCATTTACCATCCACGCAGGGTCGAACAAAAATGACATAAACCTTTGGAATATATATCTTATTTAGAAATCTCAATTCAAGTCCACCATCAGATCACAAAACACCCAGTGTGCGTTCGCATGGAGAGGAACACACCTAGATACACAGAACACACACATTGAATGAAATACCATGGAAGTATATCTGATTACATGGAATCGGACCTCTAGTTTCATTTGTAATTCGACTGTTTTGGGGGGGGGGGGGTTTGTCGAAATTGTACTGCTACATAATAGCCCAGATTTAATCTCTTCGAGGTATGATTTCCACCACACATTTCTTCTCTTCGAACTGTGACGTCAAACATGACGTCACTGTTGAACGGCGACACCCTTTTGTTGCTTCTCTGGCAGTATTTTGCAGATAAGAATTATTTTTTGTTCTATCTTGTATAAAATTCAATATTAGTAGGTAGCCATTATATGTCCCTTTCATCATTCTATATCATGATATTAACCAATTCACGCGTGGTTTGAATTGAGCGTTCTGAAAGTCTGAGGCGTTGGCAGAATTGCACTGATTGTACCACGTTTCTTTTTAATATCTAGAATTGTTCCACAAAACGACGTTCATGTATCCATGCATGGGAATACAGGCTACTGACCAATCAGAAATGGCCTTGTGTGCCAGTTTGGGCAAGGTCTTATTACAAATTCGGGATATGCACGAGTAAAATACGCCTTTTCGTGAAATCAGTAGGGCTAGATACTGGGTTACGTCAAAGCATCATCCTCATGCCTTTCTATCTAGGCCTTTAAGTCGAGACCAAGAGGCTGGAATTTTCGGCAATTTTAATCGATTTTATTCCACACATCAACACAGGATCCTATATTCTTTGAAAAGAGTGGTACTTACGGTCATAATGACGTATTATAATCAAACTGTTATGTTAATTTACGCATACAATATGCCGTGTAATTATGAGTAACCTCACAGTTCCTCTGTTTATTTACGTAAAACAAACCAAGACAATTGTTCTGAGGTCTAATCGGCAACTTCCCGTTTCGAATATCTTTGTAGCGTTATATTTTGTGAATATACATGTGTATAACGGAATATAATAAACGGAACTATACCAGCATAATTATCGTCGCTTATTTGTAACATGGTATGATTGATTGATTTATTGCATAAGTCACATAACAGTGAAACAAGCAAAACATATATACACTATGTACACAACTTTGAATATCACATTAATCATTGTTCATTTCATATACACAGCAGTAATTAAATTAGATTACACAATAATAGGCGATAAACTTAACAAGTATGATAATTACATGTGTTCACCCATAACAATAAATGATTTCGATTATATAGTATAAGACACCTTCTTAAAGGCACACCTTAGGAATATGCATAGTCTTTTTATGAGGCTTATATTTTGAAGAGATAGGAGACCATGGAATTTCTCTCTCGTAGGGTTCTTCCAAAAGTACTCAGGGATATATTGTTTTCTGATTTCATCCAATTGACTGCATATAATAACTAAATGGTATTCGTCTCCTAAATATTCTCCACATATGGTGCATATCCTATTGTCATTATCATTCTGAGATTTCTTCCATCTTGAGCACTCTATAGGCAGTTTATGATTTGCAGTTCTGAGCTTCAAGAGGTATATCGATAGATTTATGTTTATTCCAGGAATTTCCATCGTGAATATATGTGAAACACAAACTTTTCGAGGAGACGAAGTTCTCATCGCATCTCCCAACAAATATATTCCTACGAAACTAAATCCAGAACTGCTGTGTGATTGCGTCATCAGAGTCAAGGGCGACAAGGGGATCACGGTCAAATTTCTAGATGTAAGTATTCTTCCGATAATATAAACAGTCCATGGTTACACGTAGTAAGTTATTATTCGTGATCAACACATCACTCATCAGATTCATCCCAAACAACATATGAATCTTCAGGGTGACATCTAGATGGGAGCTATACAGTATTTCCGAATTTCGTCTAAAAAAATGGACGACAACGGCCATCTTGGATCTTATATTTTATACCACGATCGCCTATCTTACTATATAAATTAAGCCATCTGTTTAATTTTTACATTTAATCAACACCTGTTGATTAAACGTGCCTACTGTTGATTAAACTTTGCAGAGTGGATTAAACTTTCTCCATACAATTTGAACGGAAAAGTGTTTATCCATCGCATTGTAAAGATCGTGGCATAAACAAAATATACGCATAGTGTTTCTGAATAACAAATTTAATCCACTCGTGGGATTGGCGATTTACACCCGTCGCTGAAGCTCGTGGTGTAAATCGCCAATCCCACTCGTGGATTAAATTTGTTATTCAGAAACACAATGCGTATATTCTATATTTAATCCATCGGCACGCCCTGCTGCAGCCCAAATGTATTGGAGAAATGGTGTAGATGGGACCTATCGAATGTGAACGATTTTCGATCAAAGACATGGCAGCCGACGGCCAACTTGGATTTTAATTTTTGCTGATTTAATCCTTCGACACACCCAACAACCAACGCGTTCTATTCTTTTGATCCAGTAGTTGATACATTGTGCTACCTTCGGGTGACCTTTAAATGAGAGCTATAGAATTTGAACGATTTTAGATCAAAACATGGCCGCCGGGTGCCATCTTATATTTTACCCTTTGCAACGTCCTACAACGAACATTTTTCATCTCATTAATCCCAAACTTAATATAAATTTTCAGAGTGACTTCTATATTCATCATCCATTCAATTCAACCATTGTGTTACTCTAACTTCTCTTATTCTCTATCATATCTCACTTTAACCGCCGCAATGCATAACATTTTAACATTTTCGAAATTATTCCCGTAACTTAACACTTTCATTATTGTTCCATCCACATATAACACATGTAATCACAAAAAGAACCATTATGCAGCCTTATATAATCATGTCAACTGTTTCGCCACCACCCTCACGACTCTTTCCATAGCGTGTCCGGTATTTAAAGTATAATTTTTGAATAAAAAACGTGTCTAAAAATCTATCATTTATATGAATTACTCTTCTTATTTATTTTATGAACGGAAGATCCAGATGGTCACTGTTTTCTTTTTCTTTCGTAATATAAAAGTCATTTGTACCTCTATACGTATATATATTTACACACTAAGTGTTGTCATCACTAAATCCAGCATTCTGATTGGTCGGCGCCCACGTGGCTAGTTGCAGTTATTTCTCGGTGAATGCGTAATGCCTCATAACACCAAGCTAATAACACCATCGATACGTCATTAGGTTTGGAAACACGAACGCGTAATGCTTTGGGCGCATTTTGACTCGCGCAGGATTGACTTAATACATCATCGGGTTTCAACATGAAGAGAAATTGTTCCTATTAACTTTTGCCAAGGGTGCTATTGGGTATTTTGGGCTGATCTTGTCACGATACACTTTTCAATTTAAATATATTTACAAAAGCGGCTTTTTCTCTAAATGTACATAAATATAAGGATTAACTGTCATGTGGACTATTTTTATGGAGATGTAACGGTGAGGTAAGTGGACATAACTTGTATGTAAAAACCCTTCGGGTTTTACACAAGTTATGTCCACTTACCTCAGCGTTACATCTCCATAAAAACAGTCCACATGACAGTTAATCCTTATATAACACATTGGAATTGGAATCCTGAGTTAAGCTGCAATTTTTGGGTGCTTTTTTGGCATCATAATGTTCGTGATTTTTTTCAACAGAGAAGGACCGCATTTATGTTATTTGATATAGACATCATTAGTTGGAACTATTAAATATCCATTTCTGACCGCATTAAGGGTGCTATATTGGTATTCTCAGTAAAATCGTTTATATTTCAGGTGGACATACCCAAAGGTGAAACGGATTTGTGTGGCAAAGAAACGTTGACCCTGGAGGCTAGTAACAAACTTAAGAACATATCCAATGGTCGATACAGGGAATTTTGCGGGAAATCCGTGCTTACAAACGCCATCATCAAGGAGTGGTTCGCTCGCCTCACATACATCATTGAGAAGGATGCTCCCGCACTGACAGATCTCAGAAAAGGATTCCTCGCACACATTACCGGTGAGTATATCGCACACATTACCGGTGAGTATATCGACATTGCACCCAACAGAAGGGCCCTGTGCCAATGCATTCTCTTATATATGCGAGTCGACCATAGGTCGCCTCGCATATATAAGAGAATGCATTGGCTTAACACATTACAAATTATAAAATTGTTAAAGAATGTAAGAAAAAATGGTAAAAAGTGTTAAAAAAAGATTTTTTTTAGGCCAATGCATTCTCTTATATATGCGAGGCGACCTATGGTCGACTCGCATATATAAGAGAATGCATTGGCACAGGGCATAACTGTAACTATCACAATGTGGTCAAGGAGCCGGTTCCAATGATATCCATATTTGTATGGTTCTATTGAGACAGACCGAAGATATTTTAGGCTGTTGAAGCTTTATTTGGCCGGTTTGTTGGGTAAAGGGTTATATCGACATGAATTTCCGAACGCAGTCTACATCGAATTATAGAAATGTTATCAAATTACCGAGCATGGCTATCAAATTTATGAAAATTGAGTCTTTGGAAAGTTTATTTTCTACCCGTTCTGGAGACCACAGCGGAGTGCTGAACTGTTCCAGCATCACTTTAAAGTGATGTGAAACACTCCGGTAGGGTGATCAAATAGATATGGAGAATAATCTTGCTCAAAGTAGTTATTTTTTACGAATATTAATCCAAATTGACAACACACACCGTCATTCTTATATATTAATTAAGTGCAATAACTCCAGATGGCGACATCGTTTTCATTAGATTATCGCCGATTGTTGCGTCCCGAATTGAGGTGTAAATATTTACAATTGAGCGTAGTTCAGACGATGTTTTCTATGGAGTGGTATGGTCGATTCCTATGAATTTTTCGGTGATCTTAGTAGAATGATACATTCCCCAGGTTGGCATAGTGCCTGAGTACTAACTTATCAGTTTATCGCACTTGAACAAGTCTATAATATGTCTTTAAATCCTTTCTTTGGTAAAGATTCTCCTATTCAATTATGCAAGTATACATTGGAGTGATATATTAGTCATATGGAAGGGTGTCCAGGAATTGTAAAATAACGACAGACAGATGAAAGGATTAATACAAGTGCTAAATGATTCCTATTCATTGGTAGGAATGTTCAGATAATAAGTTAAACATACGACCTATATATGGTCATTTGTTGATCTTATTTTCTGAACATTTCCCTAAAGGTAACTACTCGTCGGAGAATATTTTGTAAAGAATTTGTTAAATTAAGCCATTAAACTGACGAGTGTTTCAAATTGAACAATAATTTCAGATTGTTGAACTTCCCAACTGAGAGTTTTACTTTCTAAATTCAGCACTGTTCCGCCAGTTGTTTTGGACGAAAAATAATATCAATTATATTATACGGAGAGTTCAGGTCATACTGTATTTTGATTGGACGAAGTGCGATCACGTGTCCGAGAGTATAATTTTGACCATTGCCAACTTTCGAAATATTACCCGCCTGATGAGTCACGATTTGCGCGAGGCGAGAATGTTTTACCTTTTTCACAGAAACATTTTGTTGCTATATTCTTCTGTATTGAGTTGATAAAATTGAGAACATTCAATACTACTTTTATATTCATAACAATTTTTTGGATATTCTTATCCGTATTATATTACGAGGTGGCATTGGGAGCACAATTTTTGTCTAGGAGTATGATAACCGTGTTTGCACTTCTTAATTTCCCCGATCTCATTGTGGCTATCTACTTTTCTTCAAACAGGCACAGTCGATAACTCAACAGCCGATGAGGTGATTCTGAAATGTGGGGCAGAGCTAGCCGGTGCTAAAGTACTTGAAATGGCGGCTGTGGAGGAACCGCCTGCTTACACGCCTTACCGTTATGGCATGGGTATGGGTATGGGTATGGGAGTACCAGGTGGTATGCCACCACCACAAGGGGGCATGCCACCATCGCAAAGGGGCCTACCATTCGGGAACCAATTCATGGAGCCGGACGAATACGAAGGCTACCCGGGGTTCGGACCTGCGGGAGGTGGATTCGGCGTACCAGGCGGCGTCGGGCCACAATGGGGAGGTCAAGGTCCGGGCCAAGGAGACATGGAAGAAGGTGGAAGCATGAATGAAAGGAGGCCTGTATCCAACCGACCTGCAGACGCTTTGGGAAACATACCACAAGGCAGCTCTGTGTTCGATAACATCGTTCCGGCTGTCAGGAAAACTCCGATTTCAAGAGGACCTGTGGACATATTTTCAGTTAAAGGTGGATTAGCACAAGGCGAGGCTCCTCCCGGAAGCGGTTCTAACTCGGCAACTAATTCACACACGGGCTCCGATCACAGTGAGTTTTCTGAATCATCGTATATTATGGTGTGTCTGTTGCATGACGAAAATATCCCAAACATATGGAATTACTATATCCATTTGTATTGTTAATAAGCGACCCTTGATTTTAACATTAATTTTTATTGATAATATGCGACAATTTCTAAATAATATGTGTGGGTTAGAAATATATATTTCGCATCAATTGTACAGAGGAATCAGGACGATAATGCAATATTTATATGCCTGGATAATTATCAAGAATGCGGTGTGTTTGAATTAATTAACCATGCAACTGACAACTGAGTCATGCAAGATGATCAACGGCTAAATGGTCCATGACTCTTGACTTTCGCGACTTGTCTATTATAACTATATGTAACATTTTTTATTACATGCAAGTTCAATTGTTATTCCAGATGGCACGGTAGCTGCAGCTGTCGGGGTCATGATTGCTGTTGTCATTGTAGCAGTTGCCATCGTAGCATTCGTTCTACTCAGAAAGTAAGTTGTGGTTCATTCGTTCATTCGTGTGTAACACTCCGCTCAAATAAAACATACAATACGTATATATGTGACAATTATACCACCATGCACTACCTAACTTTATTCCGTCATACCTATATATTTTATATACAGTGATGATATGATCAAATTATAATAGCACGTGACATTTTTCACGATATCTCATCCACATCTCTGGTCCCTTTTTCTTTCAAAGATTACATATTACCCCCACAAATAGACATGGCCATTCCGCCATGACTACAATCATGTGACAATACATCTCAGGTTTATCACAAATCACCTTCAGTAACCCTTTCATGACTGGAGCTGCGCTGGTGGAGAATTACAAACACGGTTCCAGTGCATTATCTTATATATGCACTGGCTTACACGGTCAATTAAAATTTGATAAAATATGACGTCATTTCGTCATTTTATCGCGAGTTGAAAAAAGTCTTATTTCATATCTTAACAGTGTGTATGTGCACTAACACAATGTTATATAATTTTTTCAGGAACAAGTCGAAACTGTACGCATGGGGTAAGAGTTTGAGAAGGCGTGACAGATCGCGACAAAGTACAGACTATGTTTATGCGGACGATGAACAATGGAAACACGACTCCGTTTATGCTTCCGTTCCCGCAGCCCAAATTTGTAATGAACCCAAAAGAGGACTTTCTGTACATAACACTATATATAATCCAGAGGTGCATGGACATAGCTCGAACATGGATACCAGGGCAAATCATGACGGTGACACAAGCTCGGAGATCAAAGCTCCCGTGCGTTCAAAATTCCCGCGCAAGGGCAGCAAGCGATCACGTGATCCCAACAAAATGCATGAGATTTCTCTACGGAGTTCTACTGATGATTTAGATAGATCTAGTGAATCAGACTATGCTAGTACAGCCGAGGAAAACGTGAAACCAGCTCTCCCGAAACGCCCTCCCAGGGCGAAAGCGCGATCTCCCCCAAACCCATACGACAATGCTTCAGACGCTTGATCGCAGGTAGACACATGTCTGCATGGTGTTTTGTGGACTACACACGGACACGTCCTTGGCATTGTGTGGACTAAACATGGACACACGCTTGGCATTTGTATTGGTGTATTGACTTGCTCATTAGATTGTTGTTGGGCCAGAAACGCAAGATGATGTAGACTAAACTGCCGACATGTGCCTTCAATTTGCGATCTAAAATATTGAGTTCCTATAGCGCATGTTTGTAGGGCAGTATACAGATTCGCCACAAGAGGTTGACGGTCCTCGTTATAAGAGCGACAGGCTCCTCTATCGAATTCCAAACTCAATCCGCCCTGAAATAAAGCAGATGCTCAACTATGGGAAATTTCCATATCCAGTCTATATTAAGTCAATACTTTCCGAGTGTAAGTTCAAGTTGGAAACCGCCACCATACCTTGCCACACGACGAAACCGCCGAAAGTGACAGAACATCTGGTTGCGCACACAGATCACCACATATTCACCCATGGTCAACTGGTCCGGCTAATCTCATATGCTGTTGGTTGGTCCTGCTGAATTGACATGTTGTTGGTGTGGCAAACTGATGCTGCTACGAAAATGTACTGTTATTTGTTTCTAATGTTGTCATTTTCGCGGTGTTTGGCTAATTTAATCGTCGAAAAGCCAGTGTCTGTATGAAACCGATATACTTAAAATATTTCAATAACGACTGCGCTGGTAATAATTTATTGTTAAACAACAGTATTTTCTTGACTATGGTAGGTTTTCAACAACCAACACACCCATTATTAAAGACATATTATGGAATTGTTCGATTGTGTGAAATTGATAAGTTAGTACCCATGCGCTATGTCAACCTGGGGAATGTAGCATTCTACTAACATCGCCGAAAAGTTCAAAGAAATCGACCATACATCTCCATAGAAAACATTGTCTGAACTACGCTCAATTGTAGATATTTACATTTTCGATTCGGGACGCAACTTTTGGCGATAAACTAACACAATTGATTTCGCCATCGAGAGTCACTGAATTTACGTAATATAATAAAATGACGGTGTGTGTTGTCAATTTGGATTAATATTCATAAAAAATAACTGCTTTCAGCAAGATTATTCTCAAGTTCTATTTGATTACCCTACCAGAGTGTTTCACATCACTTTAAGCTATTTTATAACTTATAAGTTATTGAATGTTTTATAACGTATAAGTTATTGAATGTTTTATACATATAAGTTATTGAATGTTTTATAACGTATAAGTTATTGAATGTTTTATACACATGGCGGCTTTTCTGCTATTCGTTCAGATTAGCCAAACACCGCGAAAATGACAACTTTAGAAAAACATAACTGTACTTTTTCATGACAGCATCAGTTTGCCCTACCAGCATCATAGCAGATTAACGGGAGACACCAACAGCATAGCAAATTATGAGAGCCACTTAATCGGGGTGATAATGCATGGTTAGATATTTGTCAATTGCCCCTCTTTCTTAGGCTCAAGCTTGCTAATTTGAACATTACCATTTTGATGGTCAGAAAAAAGCCTAACGCGAAAGCCATCTTTACCAACCTGTGCTAATAGTTTAATGTTTTCTGCACCCTGATTATAATATGAATGATTAATGTTGAAAATAATTATCCAACCATGTCTGGCGTTGACTATTATCGATACCGTGGGCATTTTGGGTTTCAATTACGGATGAAAAAGCTGCTCAAATAACGACATGGTGGCTTTAGATCATCCAAAATATCACACCCCACTTGATAAAGCACAAAAATAATAGAAAATAAAACAGACAAGACATCCAACAATTTATGTTTATCGGTACATTGATCGTTCGTTATGATATGTCACAGAACCACAGAAAAGTATTTCTTCTCAACAGATCTCTGTGACACACAAACACTTCAAAGCTTCAACTTGTTTATCGAGTATTTCGTAGCATATACATGTATACATGATAATGTGAACTCTATACATCACAATAATGCACACAAACGCACCGAGCTAAAGACTTGTTTAGAAAAAACGTCAAAGTCAGTCGTAGAATGTACAGACTCGGCCTATCAGATGTTTCAACGTGAACGACCAATGTACCGAGGAAAATAAATTGTTGGATGTCTGTGCTATTTCTTTAAGATTAATTTTGTGGTTAACCTAAATGGGCGAGAATACACATGTTTTGCCTGGTCCGCTATAACCCGGTCCTCCACTATAATCCGTTCCGGTTACCGGAAGTGTAACAGGGATATGGTAAATAGAGAGGAATCGCAAACTCACAGTTAGCATTTAACGGTTACAAACATGTCAGGTTACTTGGTCATCATTCACGGGATATCAAATGTGCTCAATCATAAGGAAGTCATGCTACCTCTTCCAAAAATAAATGATAATTGAAATTTATTAAATCTGTCTTTAGAATGCTCACAAGCGTTCGAATTTTGCTGACTGTAATTACAAAAGTATGGTTAGGAAATCCTAACACTGGCTAAATTTGAGCAGTTAAGAGGCAAACTTCTTTGACTTTTGATTTTGTAGAAGTAGTGGCATGCCTACCTGGTTACTGAAGAAGTTTCTGGTGTACTGTGAATGATGGGGCCAAGGGACTGAAAAAATGTTTGTAACTGTTAACTACTAACTGATTTTGCGAAACATCTCACGCAACAACCAGGAGTATATACGTTATAGGGAATGTAAACGCATAAAAAGTAAGTTCCCGCTCATATTTCTGTTTTTTTCTCCAAATATATGGGACGCATTGTTATAACATTTGGTTCACATATTCTCTATCTGAAAAGGAACTCACCCAATGACTGATAGCCATGCAGGTAGATGCAAGTATTGCGCTCGAATCAGTGTCAATTAAACGGATAGCTCTTTTTTTTCTCAAAAATCACAGTACGGAATTTAGATCCCAATAGCACAGCTCGTGCAATTGTTAACTATTTGCCATACATGGCCTAATTAGTGTTAAGTATATGTAAGTATACCAACTTGAAGCATACCGCACTTGTGACTTTGACCAACTGTGGACATGGGCACATTTACACTTGTCCTATCCATTGTTCGAACCAATTTGCATGATAAGTGTTTTTACCGTTATGGTTTGACGAAAAACAGAATAACTTGTCAGACCCATGCAAATTCCATTTCTGAAGTGTAGTAACGATATGGACACTCGGCAAGCACATTGGTAATTGCAACAACAGAGATAATGCCCGAATTTTGATATCTGAAGGCCCAATTGTGATTTTTCCCATAAAATGGCGCCCTTTGAAGCATAACGCAAAAATCTTTAGCATTAACACAGTTAAGCGGACTGATAATAAAGGTTACAAATTCGAAATATCATGGCAATTGGATAAACATTTTGAAATATACATGCATGTATGCATATGTACGTGTATTGGGTGGAACTTAATTTTTGAGGTGTTGGAAATGGAAACAGTGAATTCAATGTGGTGGTGGGTTTTAGTCACGATACAATTTGGCAAACATAAGTTGTAAATTTCTATTGCGGTTCAATATTGCAGTTCAAATTCCCATGGTTATGATACCATTTCGGCGAAAACATAAGTTCAGTTTCATGAGTCATGCTATCGGTTCTTTGTTGAGGTGTTCTAGTTCTCATAATCCGGTCTCGATGATACTATTTTTCCATACTTCTCCACAGGTCTGTGTTCTGTCACCAGTACATGGCATGGTGCATTCCGTTTCATTTGCCTTCCCGTGGTAACCATAGCTGTTGCCGCACCAACACGCAATACTGGCCTGGAGCCCGGCAAATTTGAATCCTGGAATTTAACATTGAAAACATGTTCTCAATTGCGTGTGAAACGACCAACATTAGAGCATCGTGGGTTATACATATGCATGTTCAAGTTTGCTCCCACGTGACTTATGTAGCAACATCGAGTATATTTGACTCGAACGCTGATATTTTATTTTTGTTTTAAATAAGTTATCACATTGTTCATCCCTGTAACGAAGAAACCCACGAGTAACGGAGTTCGCGACTCCCATGTAGTCCGAGAGTTGCCACACAGGATTTAACTTCACCCCACTCATTTTCTTCCTTGTTATATCCCTCAACTTTTAAGCAATGTTAACACGAAAGCAGTGGCCGTGTAGACACCAGACATGATGGCGACCAACATGGTCCCCGTTTTTCAGACGGGGCATTAAGTCAGTTTGATGTAAGTTATTGTGATTAAACTCTTGTCAAATGTACACTATATATTTTTGTGAAGCTATGATATAATGCCATCTTATTAGTGCATAGTTGGAACTATCCAAGATTCACTTGGTTATTAAACATGTTATCAAAAGTTCTACCCATTTCCGTTCAAAAACATGGGTAGAATCCCAAAAGAAGTTGTCGTCAAAATTCAATTTGTCATGCATCATAAGGTACTGGGACAACCAGAATAGCAATTTTTTTAGTTGTCAGTTGATTTAGTAACTTGTTTAACAACCAAGTGAGTCACAATTTGTTATTACCTTTTCGGAACAGTAGAGAAGAATGTTCAGGATATATGTGAAAAATCTACTTTTTACCAAATTTGGTTGCCATTTTGCAAGCCATGTGAGTAAATTTGTCTAAAAACAACTCAGTGTGACACATTTACGACAAATTGAGTTAGAAATTTTAGTATGCAATGTATATAAGACCGAATAGCCAATTGTATTCATCAATCACAGCTTGTAAGCGATTGCATGGCACGCCGGGGTAATATCTACCATTTTCCATATTTTGACCACCATTTAGGCAGCCATTTTAAGCCAAATTGACAATGTTGGTTCCATTGAGTTTCAACATAAGTAATGGTACGCCCCACTTACATTGCGCAGTGCTGCCCATTTCTTGCTGAAATATGACTAGAATCCCAATGGTGATTATCTGTGAACTTTTATACCGCGTTCTGTAAAATCGAATTTATGAGGGATTGAAAAGGATAGAAACCCCCATGAATAACATATTTAATTGCTCCAATGGTCAGTTGACATGAATAATACAAAATAAAGTCACAATTATTAACTAGTTTCAAATAGCAGAAACTGATCTAGAAGATAGATATTAGTGAACAAACGTCAAATTTTCCAATTCCAGCTGCCATTTTGGCGGGCCATGGCGGCCATCTTGGAAGGGCAGTTCCAATTTTGCCCTAACAATGTGACATTATATCTTTGTTTTGTTGTTCACATTTGACCAAATTTTCTCACTATAATTTGCATCAAACTGACTTAGTGTCCTGTCTGAAAACCGGCAGCCATGTTTGGCGCCATCTTGTCTGGTGTCTACAAAGTACTTAGCAGTGCTTAGAAGTTGAGGAACTTACTAAGGAAGAAAATGAGTGGGCGAAGTTAAGTTCTGGTGTGGATGGATACCCAATGAGTTCCCTGACTATGTGTGTGCTAAAAAGTATGGGATATCTATAATATATATATCGTCCCTTCACTGACTTCCTCAATAAACTTAAAGTCCCACTTAATTTTCGAACCCCCAGATTACAGAATACAAAATATATGCCATATTATATACCATTTGAAAGAGGAAGCTCCAAAACATTTTATTATCAACTTACCCGGTGTAATAAACTGTGGACATGTTATTTTTGTTGAGTTGCCAACGCGTTCTGTCATCAAGATTGCATTAAAAATCAGTATTATTTTCAATGCAGGGGGAATAACTCTATATATTAAAGATAGAGTTCTTCCATTAAAAAAGTTTGAATTCTGTTGCCTTCTGGGAGGCAAAGGGGGAAGTCATTCTGTGATTTCAGCAGTTTTATATTTCTCTGTGCGCATCTTCTGAGAAACAGATGTTTCAAATAGTGATGAATTATAGTATTTTAATCATATTTTATGGCATATATTGTTATTAAAACCGTATATCAAGTCACTATAAAAAAAATAATCGGCGACTCGAAAATTAAGAGGGCCTTTAAATATGTCGACAATATCAGTGAAGGGACGATTCTCGTTACGTTATATGCTGAGTCATTGCACAACAACATTCCGTGGAAGAACGGTTTAGCCACGTTAAATATCGCTCTGAAGAAATCACAAGAGATTCGAAATCTATCCGATGGTTCCATAATTCAACTTGCATAATTCATTCTAACCCACAACAACTTTGATATGGCGACGAACATTTCGTACAGACTAAAGGGACGGCGATAGGAACACATATGGCACCTCAGTTCGCCAACACATCTATGGATTGGTTTGAATCTACTTTCTTGGATTAAAGCCTAAATTGTACTATAGGTACATAGATGATATTTTCTTAGTTTTGCAAAACGGTGAGCACGAACTTCACAATCCTGATATCAACTTGAAGATGGACACATCCTTACAATCTGTAAATTTCTTGGACGTTACCGCCAATATTACTGATTGAAAACTAATCACGTGTGTTTATCGGAAAACAACTGACAAGTTCACATTATTACGTCCAGACAGCTTCCACCTCTCGCACATCAAATATGCCGTTATTTCCAGTCGTCAGGCCTTAAGATACACAAGAATATGCCGTGACAAAGGTTCTTGTGATTCCGAATTACAATGCATGTTTCTACATGGAAATTGTATTAATATGTGCTATATATACGACAGGAATATATATAGTGAACAGAAAAATCAGCAAAAAGCCGCCTGGAAAGATATAACCTATCTCTTGAAGTATATATCTTTGGAGTCAATCACGTACCGGTGCCATTAATGGTAACATACATGTATAACCCAGCACTTAATATAATTAAGAACATTGCTAAGGAACTATACAGGGCACCAGGACAAGCGATCCACAGTCACGTGACATATTCCTAGAACCATCTTTAATATCATACCGTCAAGCACCGAACTTACGGAATAAACTAGTGATGAGTTCAGTCCGAAGCAATTCAGAAGATATAGGAACATTATATCAAGCAGTGTGTAACATGTTAACCCTTTACCCAACAAACCGGCCAAAACCGGCCAAATAAAGCTTCAACAGCCTAAAATATCTTCGGTCTGTCTCAATAGAACCATACAAATATGGATATCATTGGAACCGGCTCCTTGACCACATTGTGATAGTTACAGTTATACCCTGTGCCAATGCATTCTCTTATATATGCGAGTCGACCATAGGTCGCCTCGCATATATAAGAGAATGCATTGGCCTAACACTTTTTACCATTTTTTCTTACATTCTTTAACAATTTTATAATTTTTAATGTGTTAAGCCAATGCATTCTCTTATATATGCGAGGCGACCTATGGTCGACTCGCATATATAAGAGAATGCATTGGCACAGGGCCCTTCTGTTGGGTAAAGGGTTAATGGATAAACACTGGACCTCTAATCGGACATCATACCGGGACATATTCAAAAGCGAATATTGTAAGGTGTATTTTGGAGCGCAAGCCGCCATGTGGCTTTAAGCGAATAAAACTAGATCAAATTACATTCGAATCAACCGCATATATACAATTTTTCTTATTGCAAGACTGGAGAATTTGAAGGTATATACAGTCCCTGACGATAAACTAGATGTTGGCGTACACGCACCATTTTGTTCGCAGTGGTCTATGCACTTCTCTTGTGTTGTGCCTCCAATGAAATCAGATTTCCTGGCGTAACACATGTCCCGATCTGCAGTATCCAGATAGCAACCCACGTAGTTTCCTTTTGCGCGATTCTCTGAAAAAAGAAGGCACTTTAGGCTTTGCATGGCATATTATATAGATAATGAATGGCTTGGAGTTGACTATGCCAAAATAGTGGTCCGAGAGGAGGAATGATCCACGAGCCGCAGGCGAGTGGACTATTCCTCCTCGAGGACCACTATTTTGGCATAGTCAACGACAAGACATTCATTATTTATCATTTGATATCGAACATTGGTGCCAATTCTCGCACAATTTCTCTGTCTGATTTGTCACAATTTTATTTACCGTGAATTTTGGAAATCGATCTCAGATTTTACAATTTATGGCAATCTTTTGACGATGGCAGGGGAGCATAACTATGTTATTAGTTGCATCTAACCGCATCTCTTCGTGATTCATGCATTTATTTCTATAGCAAAGACATTTTGGCGAAATTTTAGAAGTGGTTGGTTCGTTTTAATCGAAGTTAACTTCGATTAAAACGGAAATAACGTCCACTGGCATTACAAAATTAGAACTTGCCGCTTTCCAACTAAACGGACAAACTATTAAATAAATTTAAATTAAAGTTACCAAATTATGAAAAATTTCTCAAGAATATTCTAATAATATAGTATAATGATAGTACGAATACGAAATTATCCACAAAACACACCTGTGTGAGCCGAGCGTTTGTTTATATACAGCACATAAAGAGTGCGATAAGTACAACACTCAACACCGCTATGTGGGGTAGCATAACTAAATTCACCCTCTTGGGACCTCATTCTGCAAATGACAGCCACTATTTGATTTTTTTTATATGAGACTGATTCACGGTGACCCTTTCAACAACGAAATGAGTGGCGAGGATTAGCTAGCGGTTGTAAACAGCATGGTACAGTTTTAATCAAAGTTCAATTAGTGGGATCTCCCCGGTGTTGAGAGTTTTGCTCATCGCACACTCTTAACGTAACATGTTTTTTTTACTAACACTGAGTACGATCTTAACAATATCCTTCTTTTTACGCGATATTTATTATTGGTATGAGAAAAAAATATGTCTATATTTTAATATTCTTTCTGTTTATGGTGGTTTTAAGTTTTAACCGATGTGACTATTGTAACAGCAATGCCCACCATGAAGGCCATACGTATCTTTAATCATGAAATTCTTCTGTCTAAATTATCACAATGTGGAATCAGATCTGACAAACAACTAGTTTCGTGGCTAGTAATGTTTCCCGAACACTAGGTGGGGTGGTGGGTGTTTCAACAGCCCGGCTAACACAATTTTTTCCTGTAGTTATTTTTCTTCAAAATAATGGAACAAAGGGCTTTAAGAATGCTTCTATTGTGTAATATGTATGAATTTAACTCTTGGTAGGGGGGTTTGAGTTCAACATCAGTTAATAATGAGGGATAACACCAATTGGTAATAAAAAAGGTCAATTGCTAAATCTGTTTCGTCAAGGATATGTCAATGCACATTGACATGGAAAGGCTCAGGTTTAAATAGTTCTATTTATTCAACCTAATATAAATGAAAACATAACACAATAATAGATTCTTCAAATAAATGTAAACTCTTCAAATAAAAATAGGCTATTTTAAAAAACCATAAAAATGCATAAAATATACCCATGTGAAATAATAACATAAAATATAAAGGTGTTAAAACAAACATTAACCGATTTCAACGATATTCGGTACATGGGTCTAGGATCACCTCCAGATGGGAGCGTTTTGAATTTGAATGATTTCCGATGAAAAACACGGACACTTGATTTTAATCTTTGCATCACTAAATCCTTTAGCACACCCTACAGAGCTTATCCCTCATTCGATCATAACCAAACTGCATATGAATTTTCGGTGTGGCCCCTATGATGGGTGCCTACCATTTTTTCTCGAATTTTTTTTTTTTAAACATGGCTGCCATCGGCCATCTTGGATTTTTCTCTGTGTATGACTAAATACTTTAGCAAAACTCACAGGTCACATTTCTCATCCAATCGTCACCAAACTTCATATGGATCTTCGGGGTGACCTCAAGATGGGACCCTCCCTTTTTTCCTCGAAATTTGTTCAAAACAAACATGGCCGCCAGCAGCCATCTTGGATTTCAAATTTGAATTTGAATGCTTCTACAATCTTGATACAGAACATAGATCGAATAAGCAGTTTGAATGGGGTGGGTCCCTATCCCAGAATCGGAAAAAACATATAATAGGGGGTGGTGGGTACCCAGAGGGCGAAAAAAATAAAAAAGCGCCTAGCGTCTGGAAACTTTTTCCTACCACCCCCCCCCCCCCCTGCTCCATCCTATGTTTAATTCACACAGGTGGACACAAGAGGTTACAATACACCAAATGATTTACATAGGCCTCAGTATTAACAAATCCCACTGGCCTGTATTCGCAGGAAAGCTTTGACCCTGCACGAGTATTTGAAATTAAAGAACGTCCCTTTAGACACACATAAATGTGCCCAAAAGTACTTGTGAACGTGGTAAATCACACTGCAGCTTGACAAACGTCACACTACCCTTAAAATTGAGAAAAAAATTACATCGAAAAAAACACAAACACCTCCCATAAATTATTCGCCATTTGCACAGCCATAACCGTTTACCGTGTGGTTATATTTGATGTTTCTCGACGGGAAACACATTTGTGCATTTTTTCGTGCACTTTTCATCCATGTATCATTGACCATTCAGCTGCCAGAATGTTTTTTATGCTGATCCTAGCTTGGTAGTGCCAGGGGAAATCACTCTTCTAATTTGTATTTGGCGTATTGTAACCAACATACCAATTAGAATTAAGGACACCGCAGTTCGGTAAGAACAAATCTGAACAGTCGGTTACATACTTAGGTGTAAAAATAGATGAAAATTAAAAATTTCCATGAAACACTTCTTCAAATATCTTGTTCAATTATCGTACAATTTATAGTTTCAGATTGGCCGTGTATTCAGGCACCTAATACGCACACGTTTGATCACCAAAGGATAACTAATCGGGGTTACGCCCTTTAGAACACTTCATCAAATATCTCCATTATTTCGTTAATAATAATCACTATGTAATAGTGTATTTCGTTATTTCCTATTTCTATATTTCGCTCTATTTCGCCATCTCCTATTCCGCTATTTCTCTGTATTTCCTATTTCGCTTTTTCGTTGTATTTCATATCTGGTTAATTCGCTATATTTCACATATTATGGGATATGGGACTATAGGATATCTTATATTCTGATATTCAATCCTACATCCCATGTCACGTGTTACTAACATTAATTTAACTATATATCATTAGATACATCATCGCGAACCCCGATTACATATTGGTTGCTATATAATCCTTGGAGTATTGGCTGTTTCAGGCGGCATTCCGATTGCACGAAATGATAAGCGAGCGTGTCACTATACATAGAAACAGAATAGTAGGCGAG
This sequence comes from Siphonodentalium dalli, assembly GCA_032622095.1. Taxonomy (NCBI): domain Eukaryota; kingdom Metazoa; phylum Mollusca; class Scaphopoda; order Gadilida; family Siphonodentaliidae; genus Siphonodentalium; species Siphonodentalium dalli. Next base: position 239,444,341 of record CP136061.1, on the reverse strand, counting down.
TAGGAATCCTACTGGGGTACTATCGTAAAATAATATAACGATGTGCATCCAATCAGAACGCGAGAAAGTCACGTGATATATAATATATAGTGGAAACAAAAATATTGCTCGTCGAAAAAAGAATGTCACAGGATTTTTCGGTAACAATTTCGGACCAAATTACAAGTAAAAGCATGTCATTGAGTGACTTCCTTGTCGATAATCGGAAATTTCAGAATGAAAATATCAAAATTGATATGATATTTTAATGAATAGAAACGCACTATCAACGAGAACCAGCTCCTTAATGTAATGTTGAGACTGTCCTCCTCTTAATGGCAGGCCGCAAACCACACCATCGTAATTAATTTGAACCAAGATATCCAGTTTTCAAGAAACATGTTAGATTTTAATTCGAACGTTTTGGTGGAATTACATGTTGTATGGAATAATTGTTAATGGTTTGACACTTCACAGTGGTTATGCCCACGATTTGGTAGAAATTTCAATAGTTTTCGTTTCAATTCGAGTGTATTACGAAAACATTGAAGGGTTTATACAAAACGAACTCAAAAATGATACTAAAATATTTATTTCACTCATATTTCTATCACTGTACACCATCTTCTCCACTCAATTTCATATGTTACCCATCTATTTTTATTACAAAAAATGAAATTGTGCATTTACAGGTATACCCGTTTATTTTAAATGTATTTAAACGGGAGCGCTTTTGCCTATAGAAGTCAAAAATTTAAAGAAATAGCGAGAGCTATATTTTCATTAGTGCAGCGTGTACATGAATAACTGAACATTTCGAAAATTGCCACTGACCTACTTATCACGAACCAAAGCCGGACGCTTTGGTCGTATATAGACTATATCTGATTTTGTGACGTCACCAATTATTATCTAATACGACACTGCTGTTTTGAATTTTTGGGAGCGCTTAAAGCATTAATGTCGTAATCTGAAATAAACATGTGCGTCTTTAAATGGCCGGCGTTCCAAATTGAGGGGAGTTACTATCGGAATTATGCACAGTGAAGTTCAATCGTAGCCGCGGTTTACATTTTATTGAGAACATAATTATAACATTATGGACTGTCAAATATTTGCAATGGAGTGGCCTAAAATATAAATGTCGCGTGCAATGGGAAAATCTCAATCACTCTGGCTGGGCTGGGGACAATACTGGAATCGAAATCGAAATTCGTGATGCAAGCAAACGTTATTATATCGCGTTTAATTTATCATAATATTACCGAGTACATACGAGAATCTGATAATCCTTAGATATCCTTCTAATTTCATGAATCGACAAGAAACACATACTCATGAACAAAGCAGAAGATACATTCAGGTTATCGCAACTTCGGTCGATGGTGAAAGCTACATGACGACGTCGCTCGTCGAGTTTCGTTGAAATCGACATAATGACATTTTTTATGAATGAAATGGACATGATGAAATCGACAAGCTTCTTAGTATAGTACACATCTCACTCGGATTGCGCACACATGCGGCGTCAATAGTATATGGTTAATTTCAGTAACATACCCCCCCCCCCAGACAACAACAAACAGTCTTGATTTTTGAATACTTTCAGTTTGATGTTGGTATAGTTTATATTCTATAATAATTTGTTCAAAATGAATGGCTTTTAATAGTTTTTTATTTAGGTTTTAAGTCTGAGTCGGTGAGTTCGTAGTCTTTTTGCATTGTGAATTCTCACATGCCTTGATGTATGATATGATTGACCTAATTTATACACGAAATTGCTATAGAACCCACCCTGTCAATGAACCCTTGTGCATGTATGGAGTGTTGTATATCATAATCACACCACGATATAAGGCCTAAGTTAATCTTATTTGATGAGAATACGCATCTATGAAGTTATATTTAGGATTAAAAGACACGGATATATCCTAGCTTATGCATGTGTTTTAGCTGTGGTTCGTTAATTACGCTAGCGTGTGGTCATATTAATATTAATAATTGGACGGAAGAAGTGGTCTCATTCAGGTACTAATGGTGTGTTCTGGACAACCCCAACGCTCCCTATAGAAAGATAATACGATGTCAGAAGCTTAGTCGAAATCGATTGGCCAACAATAAATGAGTACGTCATGGAAGTGTTGTTCGCATGGCGGCTTTAGTCTAGGTAAGTATGTACTACAATGGTATGAACTCTCCGATGTCGTTTATAGAGGGACTTAATGGTATGCATAAGCACTGAAAATGTGGGTAGGTTTAGATATGAAAACGACGAAACTTCAAACTTTGGAGCTGATTCAGCTGATTTCCAGACGTTCATGTTGTGTCGAACTTGGTTTAGATCATATAGTTGGTACAATGACTTCTAACTTGTAGTCGTATGCAAATCAGAAATTAATATAATCAGTTTACAAGTATAAATTTAAGATTTATAACCTAACATTTATCGTCTTAGACAATACAGACCATACGTTCTTGTGTTCTATATGTAGGCTCTTAAAGTGATGTGAAACACTCCGGTAGGTGATCAAATATAAATGGAGAATAATCTTGTTCAAAGAAAAAAAACTTTTACAAATATTATATCCAAATTTACAACACACACCGTCATTCTTATATATTAATTAAATGCAGTCACTCTCGATGACGAAATCGTTTTCGTTAGTTTATCGCCGATAGATGCGTCCCGAATCGAGTAGTAAATATTTACAATTGAGCGTAGTTCAAACGATGTTTTCTATGGAGTGGTACGGTCGATTTGCTTCAGATTTTCGGCGATGTTAGTAAAATGCTACATTCCTCCCGTTGGCATGGCGTCTATATTTACTAACTGATCAGTTTCACGCACCAGAACAAGTACATAATATGTCTTTAATGGCGAAGACTCTACACCTGATGTGTCTTACCAAGAAATCAACGAACCACCATGTGAGCGTTCAAAACAGAGTGCGGAGTTGTGCTGATGCTCGAATTAGTGTCGGTTAATTGTTTATTGATTGATTTTTGATTGATTGATTTTTATTTGTACAATAACAAAATATATAACAACAAAATTATGAACAAGTATATGATCAGTATTGTACAGGAGCAGCATGACCATGGTTGGTCGTCTTCCTGCTGCCCCTGAATGATATATATACATAAGGATGGCGGATGAATTCAAAGCGCGACTGTATTATAGCTACTGTAGGAAACCCACAAATATAATCAGGGAAGTGAACGTGAACGACCAAATCGCCTTTGGACACAGTTCTCGTGCACATATATACCAACGGCAGGAAACCAGAAAGTTGTGGCCGATACGATTCAGGTGGCCACGTCGACCTCGTAAAGTTGTCTCCCAACGTAATTTAAGTCCCCTGGAGACAAGGCGTGTCTTTGTGCGGAATATTCCCATTTTCTGGAATGCGGAGCGTTTGAAAGATTATCTGGAGGAACAGAACGTCATGTTCTCTGTAATTCGAACTTTTAAGGCCAAGAATATCGCAGGGCATCTGAGCACTATCTACTATCATTTAAAACAGCATTGATGAATGCGCTGAATCAGAACAAGATGCATTCTTTCGGCTTATCAACTCAAAACGTAACAAAAATCCAAAATGGCGGTTAAAATGGCGGCCAGAATTTGAAAAATTGTCGAAATCGCTGATTTTTACATCATTGCACGTTATTATAAGACAACTCCATCCATACTTACTGTTGTGAGTTTGGAACACTAAGGCGAAGTATTGACCTTATGTCGCATACAAATAAGTCCCCAAAATCAAAAATGGCGGACAGATTTTGAAAAATCACCGAAAATCCCATCATTTGCACACCATTGGGCGATTCCATCCATGATTCCATCCATGCTTTCAGTTGAGATGGGAATACTGACGCCAAGTAATTATCTTAAATCTCATGCAAAAAAATGGTCTCCTAAATCCAAGATTGCGGCTAAAATTGTCGGCCGAAATTTGAAAACACGTCGTTGTTTCTTTACTTTTTGACAATGGGTGTTATTGTTAATTCTACCCATATTTACCAATTGCTAGGTAACATTGATGAGAAGTATTCGTTTGTGTTGGTTAATTGATATTCACATCCAAGATGGCCGCCAAACTGTTGACCAGAAATTGAATAATCGTCGATATATTCATGATTCAATGGTAGGGATGATGCCCTATATGTTAAATGATATTCAGGGGGTAGGGGTGACACCACTCTATGTTAAAGTGATGTGAAACACTCCGGTTGTGTGATCCAATTGAAATGGAGCATAACCTTGCTCAAAGTTGTTCTTTTTACGAATATTAATCCAAATTGCCAACACACACCGTCATTCTGATATATTATTTAAATGCACTGACTCTGCATGTCGAAATCATTTGTGTTTGTTTGTCGCTGATTGTTGCGTCCCGAATTCAGATGTAAATATTTACAACTGAGTGTAATTTTGATGATGTTTTCTATTGAGTGTCTTTGAATTTTTCGACGATATTAGTAGAATGCTACATTCTTCAGGTTGGCATAACGCATGAATGCTAACTTATCAGTTTCACGAACTCGAACAAGTCCATGATATGTCTTTAACTGGTATTCAGGATTCAGGGTAGGTTAACACCTCTATCTATTTTGCTGTTATTCATGGGGTATCGTAACACCCACCCCTATCTGTTTACTTGTATGTAGGGGTAGGGTGACACCCTCTGTTAACTGGGGGTGGCAGTAAGACAGTCTAGTCTGACTATGCCACCCCCTCGAATATACAATACAATATTTGTAAAATGTATCACGCATTAATATGTGTATATTGAAATAAAATATCCTATCCTAACTGGTATTCAGTGTGGGGGTTGACGCCCCCCTGTTTTGCTGATGTTCAGGATTCAGGGGGTAGGGACGAAACTGGTAATCAAGGTCCATGGGTTCACAGCCTTCTGTTAATTCGCAGTCATGACTCAGGGTGTATTTGTTGACACCCTCTCTGTTAACTGGTATTCGTGGGGTAGGGGTTACACTTTCTCGGTTAACTGGCAGCCATGCTTCGGGGTTTGGGGCTGACACCCCTCTACGATAACTGGTTTACAGGATTTAGGGGTGGGGTTAACATCCCTCTCTTAACTGGTATTCATAATTCATGGGGTAGAGGGTAATACCCATATCTGTTAAGTAGTATTCAGGAGGTGGGTGACACACTTTTGTGAACTGGTATTCAGAATGCAAGGGGTGGGGTGACACTCTCTCTGTTATTTGTTATTCGGGATTCATGTGGTAGGAGGTGACACTCCTCTCTGTTAACAGGTATTTAATATTTAAGGGGTAGGCGATGACACCCCTCTCTGTTAACTGGTATTCGGTATCCATAGGGGTAGGGTGCCACCCTCTCTGTTAACGGGTATTCAGGATTTAGGGGTATGGGTTGACATCATCGGGATTCATGGGGGAAGGATGTGACACCCCTAGCTGTTAACTTGTATTCAAGGAGTAGGCGGCAACACCCCTCTCTGTTAATTGGTATTCATTATTCAGGGCTGATGTGACACCCCTCTCTGTTAATTGGTATTCAGGATTCATGTGGTGGGGTGACACCATCCAATGTGTTTAACGAAACAGTCATTTGTAACCAGGACGAGATACCATGGTAAGTAGGACGATATACCAAACATATAAACTCGGCGATAATGGCCGGAAACGATTATATACATTAAACTAGCAGGGTTACCCGGCGTTGCCCGGGTTAAAGTGATGTGAAACCCTCTGCATGCTGTGTATATTTGTTGGGAATAGAGCAAACTCTTGCTCAAAGTATTACACGCATTCTCATAAATTGTATATTCAAATAGCATCACAAAACACGATTCTTACAGTCATGGAATATAAGTAGTGGCTCACCTTGTCGGTTGTCATTTTGTTTATCGCGATTACTCCGTTCCACCAATAATGAAGTATTGATTTATTTACAACTGCGTATACTTCAGACGTTATAATATGATACATGAACATCATAAACACATTAGTTCACAAAAGACGACAATTTGGTTTTACATATAGAGATGTATCAATCAATCTAGTGGGTTGGACTAAGATCTTGAGGACACCTGGCTATCATATATCCATGAAGATACAGATGTTTTAAAGAAATTTCCAGGTGCTCCTCTGTTCATGGTGCTATATATTGGCTAAATATTCTCAGTTTAAAAGAAATGTTGCTGCGCAAGTATATCAGCTACCTGTGCCAGACACAGAGCGAGATTTTGAGTTGTGTATGTGAGTCGATGAGTCTGTTCTAAAAATTCCGCTGTATCGTGCAGATATACCCTTGTCAGATGTCAGTATTGGAGGATCCTGAAGTCATGTGCTACTGACTGCGTTTTCTTTTATATCAGAAGAAAATATATTTGACTGCACACTGTGGCCACTATTTTTGTACAGGCCTTTCGATACATTTCCATATCTCTTGACAAATTGTATCTTTTTTGTGGAAACTGTATTGAATGGAACCGACTCAATTGTGTTATAATCTATATGCAATCCGGTTCGAGGTCTCTCAGTTTGTAAGAATATGTGTATCTCTTCTTCTATGTATCTCTTTATGCTAGCTCATTATGTGAATGCCCTGATTGCCATCCCCATATAAATGACAGTTGAGAAGATATAATTGTTCAAGTAACTTAATTGGGTCACCATTTGTCGAGATTGTGAAATTTGAACGCCCAAAACTCCTTAAAATGATATGGAGATGACTTGGGTGACTATATATAACTTATATGTGGATATCCGCGAATAGCAATCTTATCAATGATAGTGCATATCCTCTCGCCACCCGTGACCCAAACGACACCAAATGTGATTTAATTCATTGTATCATTAGAGAAGAACGTGTATGAATTTGGTGGAAATTAGTGCTAAATATATTTGTATCAGCTTTGATGCAACTGCCATCCTCATGCATGACTTTAACGGCGTCACTTTTGACATATTTAAACCACGTCCATTAGACTCATGGATGCATGATATACTGGAGATGATTATATATATGTTTGATGGTAATCAGCAACTAAACAAATTCTTAGAATAGTTATGACCCCCCCCCCCCCCACATCTCTCACCCAAACGGCAGCAATTTGGTGTCTTTAAATCACATGATTATATTCCTCGTATCATAGAGAAGAATAATATATCAATTTGGTGGAAATATGGGCTAAATATAGTTTATTAAATCAATTGTTGATGCCTCCCTGCAACGCTGACTCGAACAGCGCCATATCGCGGAGGTGATTATGTATGCGTTTGTTGGAAATCGGCGACAAAACTATTTCACCATATTTTTTAAATTTTGACGACCTCGCCCTTTCTTCACCTGACACCAACAGCGTCACTTTAGAAAATTTTAACCCACACCATTATCTTCCTCGTAAAAAGTTACCCCTCTTAGAATGCCTTGGTGCCATCTCGGTTGCACACCGTGAAGTTATATACAGAACGCATGCAGACAGACGGAAAGACAGACAGCACGATTTGATTTCTCGTATCATTTGAGAAGAACGTGTCTGAATTTGATGGTAATTGGTAATATTTTTTATCAGTTTTGGTGACCATCCCGTCCCTATTTTGGACTCAAGCGGTGCCACTTTTGTCATCGTTAAACCACACACTTAGACTCATTAGAGATTAGAAATGCATATATATAAAATTGGTGAAAATTGGCGAGTATACAAAATCGTATCAAATTCAAGGTCCCCATATCTCTCACTCCGAGGGCACCAAGTTGGTGTATCTAAACCACACGATAAGATTCCTTGTATCACGGAGAAGAATATGTATCAATCTGGTGGAAATCGGCGCTAAACATATTGTTATAATGTTTTGTGTCCCTCTCACCTCTATACACCACTTATTCAAATCACCCCACTTGTGACAGGGGGGGGGGGTCGGAAAAAAAATTCAGGCACGTATGGCATTTTTTCCCTTTCGATCATTTTGTTTACCCACCCACCCCCACCGCCAAATTTGTTTCCGTTTTCGGCAGTTTTTTCCGACCATTTTTTGACACCCACCCCCCCCCCCCCTTTTAACACTAAAACAGAGATTTGCGGGGGGAAATTCACTGTAAACAGCTGTATATGAATTTCTGTGCATACTATTTATCATGGATGTTAACATGGACATGTAAATAGGAATGAGTCATTTTGAGGTCATTCGGCCAAAAAAACATGGCTGCCAGCGGCCATCTTGGATTTCAAAATTTGCAACAAAATACAACACTATAACTGCCTGCAGTCAGTTTACAGTTAGAATTACATTATTTCTCTCATTCAAAGTGGGTTTGAAGCCCAACTCATTGCCAAAACACTAAAAAACAAGTATGTGTGCATAGCTTTACGCGTTTTGCGTTAACAATGCGGAAGAAAGAATCCTTGTATTCTTCTGAGCATTTGTTAATTTCTGTATTCACGCGTGCAGTTTTCTTACTGTTTACGATGTTGTCGCCTTGGTCTAATTTGATCCTGTGAACAATATGAGCGGGTGTAATTTCACGTGCGACCGTGTCGTTGACCTCGCTCAAATACGCTCCTAAAGGCATATTTCTGGACCTCGACCGATCCCACTCAAATTTGGTATGTAGCTTAAGGCTTACTTTGAACCCGGGAACAATTTGGGTGGGTCCAATTTCATGTGCGACCGTGTCCTTGACCTTGACCTCGCTATACACTCATATAGGCATGTTTCAGTCCGCCCGTTTTTAGGTATTGTCTCCAGTTTTCTTTTCATCTCTTCGATTGTAACTACCCCTATTATCAACTTATTATATGTTTTTTTTCTTCTTTTTTTCTCACTTATACTTTTATAGCGAGACACGCATGGTTCGCAGTTTGTTTCCGCGAAGTTACCCGATTATTCGATTTATCGACAAAAGTCGAGCGTTCCCGCGGATATACAGCGAGGTGCTTTCGCGCCTAGAATATTTCTATATCAACTCAAGTTTGCCATTTTACAATCTAAACCTCCCCAATATGATTGTCCCCACTTTGGAAGATTTCGCATGCACCAAGGATAGTGACAGCATATATCCAACCATTTTAGTAACAGTCATGTTCAACGTTTTTGGAAATTATATGCCTGAATGAACGTCGGTTCGAAATTTCAGACTCAAATGTCGGTTCAAATCAAAGCAAATTCAATGTCATCATATGGAAATGTTCCAACAACAGAGATTGTAAGATTGGAATTTTCCAACAGACTTAAAGGTACTCAATCCGATAAAACTCTTCTCAATTACTATTTCAATGGCTTCGGGGGTCAAAAATATTTGATTCGAGTCGAGGAAGTCACCCATCAAAGCTCAGATTTGTTAGATATCGATTTTAGAAATCTATTATTTTTCATTTATATCGGGAATTCTTTCTGGCCCAGAAGACAGTCAAAATTTCGTTATTATTACCACTTGATTATAGAGTTATCCATCCTTGTCTGTTTGAATAGAGTTTTGGCGTAAAATCTTGAGCAGGTTACCAAATTGACGGCAGTTATTAGTACTCATCTCGAGAAATTAACAAATTTCAAAAATCAATATCTAATAACTCTGAGCTTTGTTTGATGGGTTCCTCGACTCGAATCAAATATTTTTTACCCCCAAAGCCAAAGAAATAGTAATATAGGACCCTCTGATCGGATTGTTGTTGTTGGAATCTTTTGAGATGGGGACCCTCTTTACGGATTGAGTACCTTTAAAAGCATGAGTTACCACATGTATTTAGAAAATTCTAGGCCAAGAATTGTGCGCACATGAAATGTCCGAGAGTTGAGGATTCGTTCTGACTCAGTGAAGTTTGAAATTCGCAACTAGACTCCCGGGAAGAACACCAAACAGTCACGTCTTCACTGAAAGAAAATCCTCAGTGACAATCCCTCCATTATCATATATTCCAAAACACAAGAGGCGCTTTTAAAAAATGGTCAAAAAGCTATGTACTCACTTTCGAATGCATTTAGGGCAACATCATTTCCTACAATGAATGTCTTTATGAAATTAGTCGACAGATTGATCAAACCAATCATATTATACGGATGTGATGTATGGGGTGTGGGACGTCACGAAGTAACCAATATAGTTTGAGTTGAGAAAAGTTACACACTACTTATTTTAAGCATATATTGGGAGTAGGTAAGTACGCACCAAGTCATATGCAGTCAGAGCAGAGCTATGTAGATATCCATGTTCCGTCGAAATATTATGCAAAATGGCTAATTATGGTGCAAAATTATTAAAATGTATCCCAAAACATTCTAATGACATCAGCTGTCTCTGAACATATGATGAGGAAAGCTAAATGTAGCTCTTTATTCAGGACTATAAACGCATTTGGCTGTCAAAATATACAGGTTTCATTAAATAACCAAACATATAGTATCATTATAAATCTCTAGTGTAAGCTTCGGGAAGAACACGTGAAAGAATTCAAGAGATCTATATTTGATGACACTAACCGAGATGGACAGAAAAATAAACTCAGAACCTATAGGTTGTTTAAAAATGATTATTTCTTATAGAGACTTACTTAACAAACACCCATTCTGTAAAAGATAGGATTAATTTTACAAAACTGCGTCTTATTGATAATAAACTCGCTATCGAGAAAGGTAGATATCATAAGCCTATATATAATTAAGGAAAGGAAGAGATTGTGCCTAAATGCAGAACCGGTTCTAATATAGAAAATGAGTATCACTTCATTATGGAATGTCCACACTATTTCGATCTCAGAAATGAACTTTTCCAAATTGTTGGTAGTTATCACAGTAGTTTTACAAGTATGTCAAATGATCAGAAATTTAATTGTATAATGAAGAATGATACCCCTGACATAAGCAGCAAAATATGCGACGTGGGTCAGCGCTTCTCTGATGAACTTCATAATGAATATTATGCACACCATGACTGTTGAGTTGTACCGACCGCGAACACCTTCTTGCGGGAACACAGAATAAACCAAACTTTGGTTCCAACTGTTTATGTTGTTTACACACCAAGGTTTATTTGATTAGATACAGTATAATCAGAAACTTCTAAGGGTATAAAGTTATCACATGGAAACCAAAATAATCGGCAAATTCTATGTCGACAACGGTCATATAACTCCGGTAATATGGATGGTCCAAACCCAAATTCGAACTTGACCTATATTGTTATCTGTGTAAACCAAATTTCAAACAATCAGATAACTATAACTAAAGCTATCAACCGGAAACCGAAATAATCTTCCAAATATAAGTCTACGAGGACCATAAGTCCGGTAAGAAGTTCGAATGGCACTGATTTATCACAAACAGACTCGTGCACAGTATAGTCGATTTTGCAAAGCGTTTTGTTTGTTTGTTTGTTTTTTTGGTCCTTCCGCAAAATTTACGACAACTATTAGCTATGTGCGCTATTTTTATCACGAATAGTTCATTGAGCAAAAGGTGTCAAATAACTTAAACAGAAAAGATATTAATAAGGTTATTTGTTTAACGTATATTCTGAACATCTTACACATGATGCGATTCAAGAACCTACTCAGCGTGTATCCAGTTAGTAAAAGGAAATAGAGCTGACCATCATGGGATAAACCAAAGTGCAGGCATTTGCTTCATTTGTTCCAATCATTGAGTGCTGCTGTTATCGTATATCTTTATCTTATGTCCGGCATCAGAGACAGAATGAAAAGTTATGTTGATTTTCATTCATACACAACAGATTCTCAACACTGCGTATGTGTTCTACGTTGGTTGTGGGTTCTATATAAGGCACTGTTCACACACGTACGCTATGCGTTTTGTTTTTATTGTCACACAGCGAGCGAGAGATATAAAACATGTTAAGCGAGTAAAGCTCTACTCAAGTGAAAACGAGCGAGAAAGTGTGTGTCAAAAATATATAGGATTAAGACCAGGCGTAGACATGAATCTTCTCGCCTGGTGTGTGACAATAAAACCCCGAAACGACATTTAAAAAATACGGTAGTTAACCATTGCATATAGTATCATGTGTGAACAGTGCTTAATACGCATGACAGAGCATTGAGTGTGTACGGGGACAACGTGTCTTATACTGGGCATAGGATAGGATAATTCATTTACAATACACACATGAATTATACAATGTCAGTAACACATAATAAGGTGCTCCTGTATATTGTTGGGGCTAGCCAAGCACCGGCCTATCGGGCTGTCTTCCTGCTACCTCCTAAAACAAGTACATGTATCAGTATAAATAATTTAATAGATCAATGGCTTGTATTTCATATCCACGCACACGTACAGACTATACTCATATATAAAACTACCTAGAAAACCAGTATTTAGGACATATCACAAGCAAGTATTGGTGTGGCTGTGAGCCAATCCAGACGAGTTATAAGATCGAAAATGTATTATCTCTACACAGGAATGTTTTGAACTATTCAAACTGTTCAGGGTATATAAGACAATGGAACCACTCAATTGGGTATTGTGGTCCTTCGTCATTTCCTAGCACATTAACCCTTTACCCAACAGAAGGGCCCTGTGCCAATGCATTCTCTTATATATGCGAGTCGACCATAGGTCGCCTCGCATATATAAGAGAATGCATTGGCTTAACACATTAAAAATTATAAAATTGTTAAAGAATGTAAGAAAAAATGGTAAAAAGTGTTAAAAAAAGATTTTTTTTAGGCCAATGCATTCTCTTATATATGCGAGGCGACCTATGGTCGACTCGCATATATAAGAGAATGCATTGGCACAGGGCATAACTGTAACTATCACAATGTGGTCAAGGAGCCGGTTCCAATGATATCCATATTTGTATGGTTCTATTGAGACAGACCGAAGATATTTTAGGCTGTTGAAGCTTTATTTGGCCGGTTTTGGCCGGTTTGTTGGGTAAAGGGTTAATTTCTAAATTTAGACATTTTCAATCATAGATATAGATGTAACTCATATAAAGCCTTACCTTTGAGGGCGTATCCCGCGTGGTCTACCATCTCGGCATCATACAGCGTGCAAATCTTTAGAGTGCCGTCGTAAGAAAAACGAACGCACCAACCACTTCCGCTGCATTTTATCGCACACACGATATCACTTGGCGTCACCATCACATCTACCTGTCCGTCATGGCATCCTGGGATTGCTGGTGCTGTATAGTAAATGTTCGTACTTATCGCTGTTAGTGACCATTTAACACATACACTCATAAGGCACAAAACAACTATTTGAGACCGATGACCCATCGAAGCAGTATACTTGTCCTCTACAGCACTGAATGTGATTCATGTAAACCATGACATTTCTTGAAGTTTCCAAGAACTGTTTGTATTGCCAGAAGCTGAATGAATGACAATGGTTAAATAAGATCGAATACCATACATTAGTCTGGAACCACACGCCACGCCTATCCGTGTATATAGCGCTGGGTCGAGTGATGCGCTCGATATATACACACACCAATGACATATCAGACAACAACAACCTCGCTTCTTCTAACGACACTTTATATAGTGACGAGAGTCAATAGATTCTTCCTACACCTACCATCTATATTGTTTAAAATTGACCAAACCATCATGGCCATATAACGATGTTTCACAGCAGTTTTGCGGCTATAGCCCTGTAGATGTATAGTCATTCTGACATATTCCGATCAGAAGACCGATTCCCGGGAGGTGGTGCCACAAATACTAGTAAGCATAAACTTATGCTTACGTGTGAACGAACAGTTAAGCCTAAGCATTTTCTTCTCTATATATTCATGCATAAAATATTATCGTATATGTCTTATCGTATTGGTTTTTCGATTATCCGAGTGCTCACTTCCGACTCTGAATTTCTAAAATATTCATAAATGTAATTTCGAAACATTTCAATCGTATATTTCGAATACTAATATTATCTAAGCGATTTTTTTAAAATAAACATGAAACGAAATTTAGACAGTTAATCAATACTCACGGACTCGTCACCAACGACAGTCCTGGAACACCGCGTGATGGGGTAATACTTCCTGGTGTGAATTATCTTTCTAATAAGACAGCCGGTGACTCTTGAGTTGCTCACCAAATTATATATATACTAGCCGATGAGCCCGACGTTGTCCGGGCTATTCAAAAACCAAATTTCAAGTCGATAGCTCTACCCAGCCCGACGTTGTCCGGGCTATTCAAAAACCAAATTTCAAGTCGATAGCTCCACCCGTTTCCTAGATCTGGTCTGCGCATTAGCCAAGCTTGTGTCGCACGGGCTCGCGACCCGATAAAATTCGTATCCGGGGCAAGATACATTCACATAGCAAATTTCAAGTCGATAGCTCCACCCGTGTCCTAGATCTGGTCTGCGCATGCCCGAAGCGGGCGCCGCACGGGCTCGCCAATACGACAACGTCGACCGCCTGGTCAAATTACACACACGTACCAAGTTTCGTCCCGATCGGCAGAGAATCGTAGATTTGTATAAATGACAGACAAACATGCATACAGACAAACAGACAAACAGAGGTCTTCAAAATATATATATACTAGCTGATGAGCCCGACGTTGTCCGGGCTATTCAAAAACCAAATTTCAAGTCGATAGCTCTACCCAGCCCGACGTTGTCCGGGCTATTCAAAAACCAAATTTCAAGTCGATAGCTCTACCCGTTTCCGAGATCTGGTCTGCGCATGCGCGAAGCTGGCGTCGCACGGGCTCGGCGACCCGATAAAATTCGTATCCGGGGCTGCGTGAAGCTGGCGTCGCACGGGCTGTCCGGGCTATACAAAAACCAAATTTCAAGTCGATAGCTCCACCCGTTTCCGAGATCTGGTCTGCGCATGCGCGAAGCTGGCGTCGCACGGGCTCGGCGACCCGATAAAATTCGTATCCGGGGCAAGATACATTCACATAGCAAATTTCAAGTCGATAGCTCCACCCGTTTCCGAGATCTCGTCTGCGCATGCGCGAAGCGGGCGCCGCACGGGCTCGCCAATACGACAACGTTCACCGCCCGGTCAAACTACACACACGTACCAAGTTTCGTCCCGATCGGTCGAGAATCGTAGATTTGTATAAATGACAGACAGACAGACAGACAAACAAACATACATACAGACAGAGGTCTTCAAAATATATATGAGACTAGAAGGTGACCCGACTTCGTCCGGGCTTTGACCTTGAATTGACCATTTTGAAGGTCAATGTCAGTTGGGGAGAGAGCAAAATTACTTTAAAATATGTTACCAACTTGTCATCCACTCTCACTTAACCACGCTGAAAAGTTCATAGGAAGTCACTATGATGTCACCCTTCATACTAGTACAAATCCTGTCAATTGATTCCATGTTCCTCAAAAGTAGCAACTTTTGGAAAGTATTAAATCAGTATGGATCTGTTGAAAATTCTTCTTTAAAATTGTTATGAACATAACTGATAGACCTTAAACGTTATTACATAGACGAAAGGGTTGAACATCATATATACATGTAAAATCATAACACCTAACTGATAATACTTAAGTTCACTGGAATCTGATAGCTACATGTGCGATCTTGTGTATTATACACATGTGTATCCAGGAGATATTAAATATGTCGTATCAGTACCTGTCTGTAACACAATCATAGTCTGATAGGATTGCACGCCGTGACCGTGTGATTAGAATACAGGGGCGGTTTATCGATTGTATATAAGGTCTATGTAACTATACAAGAAATCAAAATGCCCATGCACAGCAAAATGAATGTACACAACCAAATGAATAGAGCGACTATTTCAGTCATTGACCAACATGCATTAAATATGACCCAAATGCAACATCGACTCAGCAATATAAACCGTTAATCCCAAACCCCATTCTAACACCCGAGGTTAGCAAATTATAAACCTATCGAACAATCACGCCACATATCAGACATGTTTCTTGGCCTGTCGGTATTCATAATGGTAAATGCCGCGGCTGCCAACATCAAAGACAATATTATATATGAAAAGAAAAGAAAAAGAAACAATTCCCGAAACGTCTTCGATGAAGTGCTGAAACGTCAAAGCACCTGGGCCGAAACAACCAATTGCCGAAAACCCAGGTGCCGAAACGTCCAAAAAACTAGGTGCCGAAACATCTAGGTGCCGAAACGTCCTGCACCCCGGGTTAACAGTCTATATATACCTAAGCTTATTATAACTGATAATATATTAAAACTATAATCATGGGAATCCATGTATTAGTATCAAACATGAACTCAACAACTCAAATAGTTGTCCTTTGGATGGGGTTACATATTTTGGAGTGGTTGGCTGAGTGTTAAATGTCATAGCTTTATCTATATTTGAATCAATCCCAATCAACGAAGAACTTTTGACACCAACTACAGACCAAACGGTCTGGTGATTTCACAGGTGTGTTTAAGAAGTGAATTCACTGAAACGAAGTGTTAAATCGGTATCTCTGATATTTCTTGACTGGTCAAACATTGAACAAATCCATATTAGCTTATATTAGTAGAGAATGAAGTTTCATAGGAATACATATGACATTTATTTTTTTAATTAATGACATATACACAACATCTCTACTTAGCTCTATGGATTGTTTATCAGGGTGTGAAATGAGATCAGATGACAAGTGTGTAATTACCATCCACATGACAAACTGGTATGCTTAGTATTGTCAACGCGAGAAATAATTCACAAGAACTTTAGTGAACGTACGAATATATAGTCCCGGACCGGGACTCCCGGTACATTGTATTTGGACTGTTAACCCTTTACCCAACAGAAAGGCCCTGTGCCAATGCATTCTCTTATATATGCGAGTCGACCATAGGTCGCCTCGCATATATAAGAGAATGCATTGGCTTAACACATTAAAAATTATAAAATTGTTAAGGAATGTAAGAAAAAATGGTAAAAAGTGTTAAAAAAAGATTTTTTTTAGGCCAATGCATTCTCTTATATATGCGAGGCGACCTATGGTCGACTCGCATATATAAGAGAATGCATTGGCACAGGGCATAACTGTAACTATCACAATGTGGTCAAGGAGCCGGTTCCAATGATATCCATAAGTGTATGGTTCTATTGAGACAGACCGAAGATATTTTAGGCTGTTGAAGCTTTATTTGGCCGGTTTTGGCCGGTTTGTTGGGTAAAGGGTTAAATATTGAAAACACGTGTTTCATAACAGGGATGCTAGAAGCACAAAGTTGCAAGGGTGAGTTGTTTGAACCGGGATATCAAGCATGAACATAGTCGAACGTGTTGAAATCAGCATGTATTTGCAACATTGAAAAGGAAGTTACAGATGTAAGCATTAAGTAATGTGGCACATTGTATTAGAGCCTCACACCAAGCCTTGTTATACACATGTATATAACGTATGAGTGTCACGTTTCGGTGGTCAAGATAGGTCGAAAATAGCGAATATATAACGAACTCCTCACGTGGAGACTATACTGTCTGTAAAGATCAAGAGAAGTGATATTGGAAGGTCTTGAGTTTTTACGCAAACGCTCTAATTTTTACCTATATAAAAAAAAATCAGAAACGATATTTATTGTTAGATGAAAATGGAATCGCGTCACCCAAAGAGTATTTTGATTGTCACCTATTATGTTATGGAACGGGGCAATTCTAAGTAGCACTCCATGTGCCCCCAACACATTTCTATATGTGTAAAATATTTGGCAATGAAATGTGTCTGAACTACATGTAAACACAATAACGTTTTTTGGAAATGTCTAAGTTGGCTGCTGGTAGCGCAGTTGAAGACAGTTGACAATTTGATTACCCGAACCACGACAGATATTAATAAACAAGTGAGTATCAGAACAAAGTACAATAATTACCTTAACAATGAATTCATAATGACCTTATATCACACGAAGTGGCAACAATGAATTCATAATGACCTTATATCACACGAAGTGGCAATAATGAATTCATAATGACATTATATCACACGAAGTGGCAGACGAGACTTCCTTTACCATTGTCCACGCATGAAAATACTGTTCACCGGTGTTTAATCATTACTAACATTGGGCAGTTGTTGATTAAGTTCGGTAACGTATCATTGTCCTATCGTGTGCTATAAGTATAGGTTATATCATGGTGATTATCGTTTACTCGGAATAGCCACTCTTCAAAGACTCGTGGATATATCTCGTATACGATTGCCACCATGATATAACTTATTCAACTGTGCGCCAAAAATATATCCCACTGTAGATATAAATTACACGCTAGATCGATTATATTACACATTAGCTCCAATCGGAGCGAATCGCATCAAATTTAAATTGATATTCAAACGTTTGAATGGAAATGAACTATCTGCACGTATGTGCGAAAGATTAGAGTGTTTTCCCTTTAACTGCCTTATATACGTCTATTTGCATTAGCTTTGAGTAACACGTTCCATTCGTCAAGTCTATTATGAAGGACGGATTTGAAATAAACGCAGAATGCGATGTGTTTTTGGACTCTTTATTGAACAAATTAGCAAAATATTTCGACAAAGACCACCAGCATCTTTTCAGCATATATTGACTCTATATATGACGATGCAGCAGATTCACACAGGCTGACACAGCTTCAACTTCAAGCTCATCTTCACTACTGACTTCAGCCTCATTGTCAGTAACTTCAATTTCCACTGTATGTTTCAGATTTATAAATGAAACTGATGCGAAAATAAGCTATAAATAGAAGAAATACAAATACTGTTAAAAACCTGAAGATGACATTAAACCTTTAAGTAAATATATACTAAGTAAAGGTGAAAAGAGGCCGCCATATTTCACCCCCCCCCCCCCCCCCCGATATGCTATGTGGGCATATATCAACTTTCCTCCTCTCTGTGAGAAATAAAGATGGAACTGAATACGAGCCAATATCACTACGAACATTCATTTCTTCACTCGATCTATTTATACCTCAGGATCCAATCATATCCAGTTTCAATAGCGAGTTTGCGATACCCGTCCGACGGGAACGGTACGGGTAAATGGGTGAACATCGTCACGGTCTCTTTGTGTACTTTCAATGCAGCTCACAAAGCGATAGCGATTTGGAACGGGTAGATGTGCCCTGTTGACCGGTAACCTTGTGAATTTTATATGGTTCAAGGGGTGTAGTTAGAAATTCGAAGGTGGACACCCCTCCTAACGCGGAGACCATATATAGTCACGTCCCTGCAATGGGTCGAGACTGTGTTTATAGAACTATATACTCACTCTATTAACGACAACCTGTCATTAATGCGTGAAAAAAGTTGTCAGTGAAATGATCGACCTTCCGTATTTATCTAAGTGCAAGAAGCCGCCTCGAAAATTTGAACATAAAACCTGGCTTAAAATGACAACTTTATGTGCAGAAGTTTGTACAATATCGGCTATAACCAAAGCGGCAGCTGATCACACACAGAAAATATACCCACCTATTGACTGAAGCATATCAATATGAAATTAGAATGTTACTTTGAACATTTGTTTCACGCGAATGACATAAGCTTGCGAAGTGGCAATATTCGGTTGAATTCACAGTTTCGGGGTTTTTTGTACACTCGAAATAAAACTTCACCACTTAATATTCAACTTTTCAGTTTATTAAATTGAACTAGAGTTCAAGAAATGTTTGCAACAATTATGTTTCTCATAAACTATTGTTCTCAGTAAAATGAGTTCTACTTTGTTTATATTAACTTTTCCTGGAGGGACTTTGAACAATCCAGCCATTTGATTTTGCCAATTTTGTGGGATACAGTTATGTAGTATGCATGCTACAAGTTAAAATTCTTCGGTGAAACAGGGGGGGGGGTGAAAAAAAAAATCGGCACGTATGCCGGGGTGGGTGGGTGGTCAAAGCCACCAACAAGCAATTTTTTCCGCAACTAAAAACAAAATTTCCTGCTTGTTTTTTAGTGCTTTGGCAATGAGTTGGGCTTCAAAACCACTTTGAATGAGAGAAATAATGTAATTGTAACTGTACACTTACTGCAGGCAGTTATCGTGTTGTATTTTGTTGCAAATTTTGAAATCCAATATGGCCGCTGGCAGCCATGTTTTTTTGGCCGAATGACCTCAAAATGACTCATTCCTATTTACATGTCCATGTTAACATCCATGATAAATAGCATGCACGAAATTCATATACAGCTGTTTACAGTGAATTTCCCCCCGCAAATCTCTGTTTTAGTGTTAAAAGGGGGGGTGGGTGTCAAAATATAATATAACTTTTATTTGATTCATTTGGTTGAAAACTGTACAAAAATTACTCGACAACGACAATTTGTATTTTTGCATTCCGGTAAATTTGTCATCCGTAACACTACTTCGTACTCAACAGACTTTCAAATAATGAAAAAATTGTTACCTTATTCTCCGACTCGGAGACTGTAGAAACCAACAACAACATTTGGCGTACAGTACCCCTTTAATATAATAACAATTCCATTTTTTTAATATTTTATATCGTTTATATGCTACCGTTTCTCACTGTATGGTCTCTGCGGTTTAGTGCAGAAAAATGCATTTTGTTAACCCAACTGATGTGGAATAATTTGCAAATGCATGCAAAGCTTTGAGGTACATTTGATTTTGGATCATGTTGTGGAAATGAGGTATCTCGCGACCGCGCAAAAATAGACATAATCGTTAACCAATTATGGGCTTGTAGGGTTATAATAGAAATGGCTCTCAATGTATTTAATTTTATTTCAAATACCCATATACGTGTATAGTTGTGGCATAATCCGTTTGTCGTGAAAATTGAAACGCCCCAGATACATTGTACAACTGACATGTTTCGGGTGTTATCCATAATTGTCCGTCTCCATGCAAAGGAGAGGATCCGAGAATTTGGTCCAGGCGACCGTTAGAAATTCTTTATATGCATGCCTACTAAATTACCCTCATAAATCGAATAAAACATGACCATTTGAATGTTCGGGAGATCGGCGTGGCGATGGTGGTTGTGGTATGTTGACCGATTTGGGTTATCCTCTTCCGGTTATACGCCAACTGTACCGGAATCCAATCTAGCAATCCTACTGTCAGTTGTCATTACTTGTACATAGCTATATTGTCATAACATATTACGTTGCGCTTGTCAACATTTGATTTCCATGTATTCGGTGTTTTGACAATGAGGAGAGGGTGTTATTGTAAGTGCATGGGAGCACTTGTCATCCCATCCCTTTTGCCCTAGTATATATTTATATTATGCATTGAGCCAATAAAATATGTTTAAATTAAAATACCAGAATCGTTCTAGGGTCCCGACTTTTCGCCAAAGACGCCGCAATGTCGATTTTCAGGCGGGGATACGGACGAGTTTGCGCGCTTCGCCGGGTCGTCATTTTCAGGAGAGACCAACCGTGTCCGCAGACACCTCCCCATATAGTATGTTTGGACATCTCACGTATATACTGTGTGACATTTCTACTCCCCATCCAGTTTTTGCTTTGTCGGTTTTATCCAAAAACATTGGTGACGTCACAAAAAGAGACAGAGTCATATATACGCCCTCTGTGCGTTATGATTGTGAGTTTTGTTGAAATCCCGAAATTTTAATCGTATAACTACGGATATGGCATAACGACAACTAACAGAAAGAAAACAATGCCAGTGACGTAGTACTCTATTTATTATCAGTATATTTGTTCATTGTGCCAACGGTTTCTAATGATGTACTCTTTCGTCCACAACTGAAATCCAAATTCCCATGATTACGATAACATTTCGGCAAAAAGACAAACTCTGTTTCACCAGTCTGAGTCATTTTGTCGGTTCTTTCAGTATTTGATGAGTTGCTCACAATCCGGTCTCAAATATACCATTTATCCATGGTGCCCCACACATCTGTGTCTGATCACCAGTACACGTCCTGTCGCACTTCGTTTCGTTCACCTTTCCATGGTAACCATAGCTGTTGCCACACCAACACCCAACACGACTTTGGACCCCGGCGAATTTGAAGCCTGGAATTTAACATTGAAAACATGTATGTACACAGAACATGCTCTAGTGTGTGAAGAGATCAACATTAGAGCACCCTGCATGGTATACACAGAACCGTGTTCTTTTTTATTCTCTCATAACGCTATGTATAAATGCGGGATATTCAATATATTTCCATGGTGTGTGTTTAGTGGAGACTCTTCGGACCCCATTAAATCGCACATATTTGTTTTAGTCAATAAACAATACAATATACATATAGGTCTTTTCACTCAGAGAGAGATAAATTCGTGGTATAAGATGCCCGCTATTGTCTTCTTCTCTGTTATTTTAATAGGCTCGGACATCGTCATAATCCGCTATCGTCAAAGTCTCCGCCATCGTCATACTACCTATGTGGAAATATGTGTAATCACCTAATCCTGTTTACCCACCGGATCCCCACGATGTTATATATAAGCTACCGCGGGAACTCTGTTTTAAAGGTAAGGCCCTGGCAACGCTAACAAGATCTGATCTGTCTAGCTTGAGATCCACTCTCCGTCTTCTGGCCCCGCCAACATTGTTAACAAAAAAACCAATGTCAGAAATGGTAACGTGCTCAAGATCATATACTATATACCCACGATTGTAATTATAGAATATAAAATATATAGGGTTTCGCGAATGACCAACTCAGAATTCAGTTAAAATAACAATAACAACCAGCTCCTAATTAACGAACCGGCGGCCGACTTGACCGTCTCCGACTACAACCCCCAGTGGGCTGCAGAGGGCTTAACATTATTAACAGCTTTACGCTTGTATTGCATACCATTGTAATGATCGGGTTGTTTACCACTGACGGTCCTGATTCGTGAATTTCCGTAAATAATTTTAAAGACCCACTTAATTTTCGAGTCGCCGATTATTTTTTTTATTGTGACTTGATATACGGTTTTATTATATACTTGCCCATGAATTGTAAGGTTTTAGCAGTGAGATATAAGTGATATCCCACTAGTGGGTGCTATCAGCTTGAAATTTCTGATGTATTGACATTCACTGGGGGCCATAGGCAAGTAACTAAAGTATATAATAAACATAATATCCACACTTTTTCAGTGGATATGGGTTAAATCTCATTCGTGATGACAAAACATTTGAATTTCCACTCGTGGCTAAAGCCACTCGTGGAAATTCAATGTTTTGTCATCACTCATGAGATATAACCCATATCCACTGAAAAGGTGTGGATATCCTCTATTTAATAACAATCTATGCCATAAAATATGATTAAAATACTATAATTCATCACTATTCGAAACATATGTGTCTCAGAGGATGCACACAGAGAAATAGAAAACTGCTGAAATCATAGAATGACCCCCCCCCCCTTTTTGCCTCCCAGAATGCAACAGAATTGAAACTGTTTTAATGGAAGGGGAAGAACTCTATCTTTAATATATAGAGTTATTCCCCCCGCATTGAAAATAATACTGCTTTTTACTGCAATCTAGATGACAGAACGCGTTGGCAACTCAACAAAAACAATATGTCCACAGTGTATTACACCAGATAAGTTGATAATAAAATGTTTTGGAGCTTCCTCTTTCAAATGGTTTATAATATTGCATACATCTTATATTATAAGTTACAGGGCGAGTTGTTGCCGGATACGGTGTCATATGAGGCGAAGTGAGATTAATATCGGGCGAGGCGCTAGCCGAGCCCGATATTAATCTCGCTGAGCCTCATATGTCACCGTAGCCGGCAACAACGAGCCCTGTAACGATTTTATCATGTCACCCACATATCATGTTTTCCGTGTGAGAATTTGAATTACTTATACGAAGTTGATTACCTGGCCCAAAATTCCTTATAGCGAAAAAATGGCAAATAAGTGTCCGAGGGATGTATCTCATGCATGTCTCGACCTCCATCTCAATGGCAACACATCATTAAACAGGGGTCTTATGGCGAATATATATCAAATAGAAAAATCCGGTTGGCTTCCTTATATTTCACAAATGGGAGGTTTGAGTGACAAAATTGGCTGTTTTTGGAATGTCCGTTATTGGGTATCCGATTTCATGCGCTCAGAAACTTGAGTAATCCGTTACTATATTATACAAGTCCTATGTAATTATCTCACTTGTATGACCGATTATCGCATTAAAAACCGATTATTCTATAACGTTACTATATGTGGAAGCAGTCCACCATGGTATGTTGTCCGTGAAAACGGTGTTTTCTCCGTTACCATCAATTTAAATCGTCATAACTGACAGATACAACTTGCTGTACGTGCCTAATTTTATACAAAGAAACGCAGTATCACGTGTAACCTGGGGAACATATAGCTCTAAATGCAAATGAATCATATGTAGAAATAACGAGAGATGAGTTGCCACTCCCAAAACAGTTTATTTAAGGATGTTTTCTCCGTTACCACCATAAAACATAGAAAATCGACGATTTAACTCCAACTGCTAATCTCATCCGACGGAACGTCTATCAAGCCCAAGATATCACGTGAGCATGTTGAAATTAATATCACAAGACTTTTGTATATGGTTGTAAACAATATGCGGTTTTCTCCGTTACCGTTTTCTCCGTTACCAGCGAACACCAGAAGGTCATTCTTTAGGCACATATGAACCCCTTGGCGATACTATATCGGCAGTGACCGGCAGTCTGGGTTTGTTTGACTCAGATCAACACAAAAAACTAACCAGGTTAATTACAAATAGGGGAGACCCGGGCAAAGTGGGACACCAACTGTTTTCAAGGAATTTTAGATAGGATTTTCGCCGGGGAAAAATGGAAAGCCGTTGATTGTTATATAATTCATCGGCGCATATAATCGGGTGATCATTGATACCAAACACCATCTCGGTATGTCCCTTTTGGAACCTCTTGTTTTGTCCCACTTTGCCCGTGCCTTTGGGCAAATCGGGACACCGCACTGGGCAAAGTGGGACAATGTGTCATGCTATCCGGGCAAAATGGGACAGCAAAATCAAAGAGACAGTGCGGGTTGCCATTGCTCACACTGCTACAGACAGACGGGCTCTGAGTGGAAGATGAGTTTCTGTTGGGTTATGTAGGATGGATTTCTTGTCTGGCGACCAGAGTTATCTATCTTAACGATATATTCACCCCGTTACAGTACCGATTAAAACGAAGGTGACTTCCATTCCTTATTACTTATTCGAAATTTTTATAATTATGTCAAACAAAGGGTTTTGTATATGGTGCCCCCCCCCCCCCAGATATTCTATCCACGCACCCATCCAGATCCAAAGTGGCCGCCGTCCAGAAGGGTTCAACTAGGGCACCATGCCTTTTCTCAGCCGATTTAGGTCAAACAAAAGGTGTGTGTAGGAAGCCAATCTAAATACCCCCTTCACCACATCACGATCTAAAATGGACACAATCCAGAGATGTTCAAATAGGGCACCCATGGCATTTCTCGACCCCTTGGTCGATTTAGGTAAAACAAAGGGTGCCCCAAGATAATCTAATTATTCACCACTTTCACACCACCCCGATCCAAAATGGCCGCCGACCAGAAGGGTTCAAATAGGACATCCATGCCATTTCTCGTCCCGTTGACCGATTTAGGTCAAACAAAGGGTGTTGTAGGGTGCGCCTCCCCAGGCACTCTTTCCAAACACCTCACACACCTCAACCTGCATGGTCCAAAATTGTCGCTGTCCAGAGGGGTTCAAAATAGGACACCCATGCTATATCTCAGCCCCTTGGCCGATTTAGGTCAAACAAAGGGTGTTATATATTGTTCCTGGTGTCAAATACATCCACTATACATTTCGGATTCACCCACCAGCCAATATCGAAACAGACATATCTTCAACCTTGTCAGTAATCATTCTAAGATGGGCGTGAATGCTACCTGGCAATATTTGGAAGCAGGTCACGGAAATGGGCCGTGTGATGGAGTTGGAGTGACCTCCAATAGGTTGGCTGACGTTGCAGTGAAGACCGGTAAATGTGTGATACAGAACGCCGCCGCATTTTGTGATTGGGGCAATCACGCCAATGTAAATGTCGCATTTATTCACCTCAACGAAAGCGCCCTGAAATTGGTTTTCCCGATGTCCTATACCAGTTCCTGGAACACCCAAGGTACACGCGGTTATTCCTACCAAACACGCAAACGGCATCGCTACCAGAGAAACGTCATGTTTCTGCGCCAATTGTTTAAAGTTTCTAACTTCTAACAAATGGTGAATCCTACCTGAAATGCAATTGGAAGTTCACAACGATGTCTGCACCACATGTTCGCGAGTCTAATGGTTCTCGGTCAACGGTCATCAAAGGCAAGCGAGCTTCAAAAAAGAGTGCGGAAAATAACTGTCAAGATGCGTATTCTTGTGGGAAGTGTGGATGGGTTTATGGTGATCCACTCGACCCCAGTAAACGCGACAAATGGGTGTTGTGCTCAGATTGTGGCAAGTGGTTTCATGAAGGTTGCGGAGAGGATTACGGAGAGGATTACGGTGTCTTTGACGACGGTGATAATTTCACGTGTTTGTCATGTTTAGACATATAAACTCAATGTGATGACACTAGTAACGATGACATTTATTAAATTGATTTATATATGCAGGAAATTAATTGAAGGCTACTAGCTATTTAAAATTAATTTCGAATTTTAATCATATTGCATACTAGTACCAATCCATGAATAAAACAATGCATTTTGTTTTGGTAGTTTTTAGCTCACCTGAGACGAAGTCTCTGGTGGAGCTATAGTCATCACTTCTCGTCCGTCATCCGTCCGTCCATCCGTCCGTCTTGCCGACAGTCCATCCGTCAGTCCGTCCATCCGTCAACAATTCTTTAAACATCTTCTCCTCTGGAACATATAGACTGAATAAGTTCATATTTGGTGTGGCTGTTCCCTAGGTGACTCTCATTCAGATTTGTTCAAATGAGGTCACTGGGTCGAATAGTTGCGAAGCCAGGGCCATAACTCTTTCCCTCCATAGTAATTCTTTTAAACATCTTCTTCTCAAATACCGGCAGGCCAAATGGGTTCATATTTGGTGTGGATGTTCCCTAGGTGACTCACATTCAGATTTGTTCAAATGAGGTCACTGTGTCAAATAGTTGCGAAGCCTGGGCCATAACTCTTTCCCTCCATAGCATTTCTTAAAACGACTTCTTCTCTTGTACCATCGGGTCGAATGGATTCATATTTGATACGGAGGGACCTTGGGTGATTGGGGTTCAGATTTGTTCAAATGGGGTCACTGGGTCAAATAGGGGCGGAGCCAGGGACATAACTCTAAAAACTAAAAATAACATTTTTGCATTTTGACCTTTAATTTTTAGCTCACCTGAGACGAAGTCTCGGGTGGAGTGAACGTCACCACTCCTCGTTCATTAGCAAAATATTCCTCATTCATAAACTTGAATACAGGTCGTATATAACTATATATAGGTTTTTTTCTCCGTTACCATCATGTCCATGCTAATATTACATCGGGCGTTTGAATTGTCAGGTATTCCTTGTTCGACATATATTAACACATTCTTATATTTATGTAATCAAATAAAATTGAATGGCATGATTACGCAGGTCTTATTTTTAGATGCACAGAATTGTGTGCACCAGCATAGATCAATGATATGGGTTTACTGGAAACACATACACATTCAAAGTACATGGGACTGCATGTAGTTTCAAATAATAGTTAATATGTTTCCAGCGAAGTTAGAAATTCAACCAAACACGTTTGTGTCACATATTATTAAAAAGTTAGTGTGTATCAACGATTCGCAATATATAGGAATATAAAGACCCAAAATGTGTTTTCTCCGTTACCACGCCCACTGTAGTATATGTGTGTCGTATATCACAAACGCCACATCAATATTTTCCACATGTTTTGTTTTCGAAAACGTATATATCCCCACATAAGAAATTGGTTCATTTCGTCTGTCTATACACCATATAGAGTGATAGAGAGTGTTCGATTCGGAATGAATTTTTAGTTGCACGGTAATCCTAAGATATACGGGTAGCCATTGACCCTAAACATCTGGCTAGTGACAGCTCGAATCATGAGTATTTTATAAAATTGCATGCATGTGACTATAGCCACCATTGTGTATTGATTGTGACAATATAAAACTTTTGCCACATGTTTAAATGGACTGTACGTACCCATCTGCTACCTTTTCGGGTTGGTAACGGAGAAAACATGCATAAAAGTGCCTACCGTTTTCATGGCAGCTGAAAAATAGGAACATGATCCTCCGGTGCTCATTTTAACGTGACACATTCCACACCTACTATATTTTCATATTATGATGATGATAACCGGCATATCGAAAAATTATTTTTCGATTTGATTGCAAACTACATGTCGATTTAAGGAATTTTAGGCCACCTGCCAGTAAGTAATTTTTTTGTTTATGGCTATTAACTTGTCTAACGTCACAGTGACGCGTCATGGGCGTTGAACGTCAACGCATTGAGTCAATGGCTAATCACCAGAAGCAGGACAACAAACTTGAGTTTGATAGTTAATTTATGAGTGTTTAGAATTTCTCAAATATAATACATGCAGGTTTTGGTATATGGTACTATGTCTTTAAATTAACAGAACTTGATTTCCGACAGATATCCCTTTTCTTGGTGCCAAAATACACCGAAAATATATCGAGGCGGCAGAGTTCCATGAAAAACAAAATGGCGGACATCGACCCCATATGGGAACCTAGCTCGTCCCATATGGATTCCATATGGGACGGGCTACAAAGATGACGACCCCATGTCTCCTGATATGCTTCTACCAACGGAGCGTCCTCATTGGTCGATCCAACCAGGTGACATGATAAAATGTAATCTGGGGGTTCAAAAATTAGGTGGGCCTCTACACCTAGCTTCTTTGTTCTACCTTATATTTCTCCGAATGTGCACATTTACCATGCTTTGTACCACAAGTTCATGCTAGAACGTTCATGTTTATACCACAGTCAACATTTCTAATCTAGAACGTCCATTTCCCCAAATGTATGCACAATGTGCTCCCCACGGAGGCCTCTGATCGAGAAAAGTTATCTGCTACATCCACCCACAAGCACAGGTCCCCAGAAAAAAACAATTACCCCACCCACAATAATACTTAATCCTATAGAAAGGTATCCAACTTGGCCGGGCCTAATTTTTTATAATTTTTTCAAAGTGCACAAACTGGTTCAAAATACACCAAAATAATTTTGTTACATAAATTCCTCATATATAGGTAGAAAGATATTTTATTACTCTTCAATTTGATGTATCCCGTGTAAAATTGCTTCAGAAGAACTTCGGTTATGAGCACAGTTCCTACGCAAACCGGCTGTTTTTTTTTCACTCATTCGACATGGTGTCCGCTCCTGCTTTGTCAAAGACTCGGTTTTTATATAGACTCGCGCATCAAAGACGCTATCGGCGGTAAGTATCACATATTTATTACACGATCCTACCCTATATTCCATTCAATAAACACATTCTATAAATGTTGATATGCAACGTTTCATAACAGGAAATAGTGCCAGGTGACCTTTGACTTCCGTTTTTTCGTATGTTTACATTCCGTATGCTACGTCTCAAAAATACTATGTCTTCCAAACATTTTTCCAACAAACTCTAATTAATGAAGAATTTGAAAAGTGATATCATTAAATATACACCATTAAATATGTCAAATGTCTTTATTTAACTGGGACTATTTCTGCAGATGTTAGTTTCACGTGCCATTTGTTAATTTACTTATGTTTTATCGAGGTTTTGGATCATGTAATAAATATAATCTACAACTCGCTCCTAGTTTATAGCAGAATTTACAAAACTCGTTCAGTAAATTATGTCTGGACCTCGCCAAAGTTCTAATTTACTGGACTCGTTTTGTAAATTGTCAGCCAACTGGACTCGTTTCGTAAGTTGTCAGCCAACTGTTTTCCTAGAAAAACGATCGTAAACGTCTCATTTATCGATATTTATTGGATTAGCGTACACGTACCATTTTCTTCGCAGTGGTTTATGCACTTCTCTTGGGTGATGTCTCCATCAAAATCAGATTTCCTGACGTAACACAGGTCCCGATCTGAAGCATCCATGTAGCAACCCAGGTAGTGTCCTTTCGTGCGATTCTCTGATAAAGAAAGCATTTTACAAATGTGTATGCGTGCCTCGTGGGAATAGCTGTGCGGATATAACAGCCAGGTTTAGATGTGACTATGTGGTACTTCGAACTCCAATTGTCGACGGACTATAACGTTCTATATCTATTATAAGTATATGTGATAATATCCACACCCTGTATATGTGGGCGCGTTTTTTCCTCCGCAAAAGTAACGGTGGAATATAATGCGCTTTATACATGCAGCTGCTCTATATACAATATACAAGATGGTCGGTCGATTTCTATATGACATGTCTACTATTGACGAAATCGACAAAAAGTGTTACCAGCCCAGGAGGCCGTTGTAAAAAAAAATTCAGACAGCCATGTCGGGGGTGGGTGGGTGATCAAAATAGCCAAAAACACATTTTCTGCATGCACGGTCATGCATGACATGGTTATGAGGACCACATATAGACATTTAGCGGTGTCACTGTGTGCTTTGACGCCGGAAGCAGTTTACACAAGTACAGTATGTGCATAATTAGTTCAGGCTATTTGTATTGACTTTAAACACTTCCTCGACATGTGGAACCAATCTTGATTGAATATCGCTCATATCGGTGAGGTATATGGCAGATTATGACACTACAGTGAATGTACGATAGTAGGTATAGCATTGTAGGATTTTTATATTGAAATTATATCAAGATGGCGTCCAGGATGGCGTCCAAATGGTCGCCACATTTAACAACAAACTTATATGGATTTGTTCCTCTTTTCAGCTCAGCAACGATATGGACGGATTCCAGTGTGAAGTCAAAAGTAAACAAACGCCAGGTAGCGCACATCGCATGCAACATTTGATGTATGAGCCTTGTATAGTGAAGTGGAAAGTAGTCATACACTAACGTCGGCTTTCTTATTGGTAAAACAAAATCGATTTATAGCTTGGAGAGGAAAGAATTGGGTGTCTACATATGGCCATATAGCGCGATAAATTGAACACAGATCGACTAATTTTGTTGATATTCAAGTTATGAGACTTTCTCAAAACTGTTTTGATCAAGTTCGAAAACCGGTCAGGCCCTTAATTAGTTAATTACGTTAGTGCGATAACGAACAATTATCAACTGATATTCTGTATATACATATTGACTTGCTCAACAATATCTTGATCGAGTTCGAAAACTGGCCAGGTCCACCTATATTGGGGCTGAGTTACGGGCCTTAATTAGTTCATTTTCGTGAATTTTGATCACATTAGCGCTAAAACTTGAACAAAAGTCAACTGAATTCGTTGATATTCGGTCAATGAGACTTGCTCAACAATATCTTGATCCAGTTCGAAAACCGGGAGGAGTTACGGCCTTAATTTGTGTAAGATTTGGTTGCCATAGCACACTAACTTTGGCGAAGTCGGTTCACGGGGAATAAATTTGGTATGTCACACATGATAGCAGTTACAATTATAATGGATGTTCAATCCAAGGCAATGTTTGGCATAGCTACCGCGTGCAACTCGACCCCGCATCTCTGATGCAATTTTTGTATTTTAACTCCGAGACGATAGGACCATATAATTGTTTGTTCGATATGTCGGAATGAGCATTTAAAAAAAAGAAAATTTAAATAATTTTGAAACCTTACTTTACGCAGCTCAACGAAAAGGATGGTCCCAAATATAGGAAAGGAGATTGTACGAGGCGGTTGTGAAGAAAAGCCAAAATTGGGATAGATATTGGTATACATTGATTTACATGAATCATCATAGAATTATATTCTCTTTGGAAATGAGATTCTATATTCTTACTCTCCATATTTACATGTGTACCGTATTGGGAAACTTGACAAACTATAACTTGTCTAATAATCATGCTTTGGCATACATGTATAATATGTGGGAGTGAGGAAATTAAAAAAAAAATTAAACGACATATAATCTCGCGTTCTGTATGTACTTCTGTCTTACGCTGGATAGCGATATAGGTAAATACGTATATAAATATATCTATAACGACCTTTTCCTCCGATTGATCGAAGTACAAAAAATTTACTTCTCTTTTTTTTGCCGTTTTCTTAGCATAACGTTATCTCTCACTCCCCATCTAAGTACTGATTCGGTAACGATTGGGAGCGGGGAATATCGTCGGTATAGTGCCCCTTAGACGATACAAATATGATTCATGAGTATGAGTTCATCGTTAATAAATATATCATCTTGCTTAATATAATGGCAGGAGTCAAATATTCTCCACGACGTCGATATTGATCTCACGGGTTACAGCATGCACCGGCTCATGGTGCGGTGGTCCATTACCGATTAATAAACGGGTTCTTAAATTGGTCAATTTGTCTTGAAAAAGAGCAAAGGGTGGAAATTGACCATGTGTGCTCTCTCCGAAATATTTATTCATATTCGGGGGTTTAATTTAACTACTTCCAGTAAGTATGTAAATAGGCAATATCATTGTATTGTTCTAACGGTTAGACCATCGAAAAAGTTCAATAATAGTACACCTAGAATGTTCATATAATTCTCTCGGACTCTGGGTATAAAAGAACGGTTTCTCCATCTGACTAACCCATAATATGACGCATAACAAAAGCTCGACGACGTAAACAGGTACTCAATATTCCGGGGCGATATGACAGATGTGGATCGCTTCAATTGCTTTATTCGTCATTTTGAGTTTGAACACAAGGTATAAGGTCAGAGATATCTGTATTACCTCCAAGTATAGGAGAGATCGATACACATGACATATAAATACAGTTGGATTAAAGTGGGCTCCCCTGACCAATGTGGTGGGCCGTTATGTACAAGTATGGAGAGGTGTTGGAAACCACGAGAGTGAAGCATATATGCATTTGAATGTTCACAACAGCTTTTGTTGCAGGAAAATCTGATTTGTCCAACAGATATGACAGTTAGTCGTTACAACATGCGTGGGTGTTGAGAAGATAATTACAATGGACGAGGCACGGGTTGCTGTACGCCATTCCTTATCATTGTGCTGAGAACGTACAGGAACTTCGCCGAATATAGTACTAGTTCCTTGTGGCAGTGAGATATGTGTTCTGTTAGGGTTTCCAGAGAACTTCCGAGGAGGGTTGCTACCAGGTCATCTCTGGCTAACGACGCAAGGTGAAAATATTCGGGTATGCCGAAACGAGAGATAATCCCTTCCCAAAAAGAGTTTATAATAATGAGTGCGGCTGGAGAAGAACATACGAACATGGCGTGGTCGATTTCGTTCGAGTACACTTCGCTGCAGAGATGACACACTAAATTGTTGGCATAGGTAGTCCTGTTGAGAAGCAGTACTAAGTTTTTGAGATATTTCAACATGTGAGCGTTTCCATGGAGAAGTTTCCAGACTTCATTGCACCGAAAGCCCAATTACACCTGGTGAACTAGCAGAAATAATATGCACGCGAAGATATAGTGCGCTATTCTGTTCTCAGTTTGTGACATTATATCGTATGTTTATTAGATAAATACGAATTACATATTCTATTTATCGTATAACAATGTCCAAAACTATATATTTCAAGATTATAATTGCGAGAATTTCGGCATCGCGTTGATTGACGCGCACGAATGTGACCTGCATTTAGTTAGAGATACGGCTCGGCTCCGGCTGCCATTCAGCCAATCAACACACACTGTTTGTCAACAAACCAATCAAATTATCGGAAGGTGATATGAACTAGTAGTTCATATGAAATTGATTTATGACATACTTTCCAACGTAAATAATGATTGAGTCATATGATAAATAGAGGATCTCACATGAGTTTCTATTTTATACGGAATTTATCAACCGAGTTCACTAAATTCGATTTGAGCCGAGGTTTACCGAGGCTCAAATAGAATTTAGAGGACGAGGTTGATAAATTACGTATAAAATAGGACGAGTGTGAGATACATTTTATCACATGATCAAATAAACCCGAAGCAACGCGAAATATTCATCGAAAACAACAATCATAAACTACAGCGATCGCAAGTTATTTGAAGAACGCCGTGACGTCATCGCACGCGCTGATATTAAACGTGTCTATTACCGATAATTATGAAACTGCTTTTATGGCCAAATTATGTGATAAATATAATTACGTGCTCTGTGACGTTACAGGTTACAAATTTGCGGGAGGGATTTTGGAGACCCACCCCCACGAATTGTAAAAATAACAAGACAGCCAATGACTGTGGAGACGCTCACCAGACTATAAAGACTGAGAAGACTGGGACTAGGAAGACCACAAGAAATAGTACTTGTCAAAATCATTTTAAAACAAGTAGTCCTAAAGAGGGACGTAGCTAGTGGGTCTCCAATTTTCTGATCACACCCACCCTACATATTCTGCTCCCTCCTAACTGAAGTGAACACACTCCCAATGAAGCAAACACACTCTCAAGTTCGTAAAATTCCTTTGCACATGTTAGAATTGTACAACTGATATCTCAAGCTATCGTAACCGTTGCAAAGTTCCAACCTGACATGCCCTCCCCCTTTTTTTAATGGTGGACCGCAATCAAACAAATATTGATCCCAACTCTCCATAGGCCATATACACCAAAATGTCATTTCTTGACTGGTTGAACCCGTTTTAAAAAATCAGTAACCCAGTCCCAAGTAACAAAAAGACCCTCCATACTACATATAAGCTAAATAGGCCTGGTGGATCTCGAGGAGGATCCATTTTAAGAATTAAAATAGGGTCGCACCCCTATTTGACCTGGTGACACCATTTTAACAAATATGAATACCAGTGACCCAAGGACTCTCCCTAC
This sequence comes from Siphonodentalium dalli, assembly GCA_032622095.1. NCBI lineage: Eukaryota > Metazoa > Mollusca > Scaphopoda > Gadilida > Siphonodentaliidae > Siphonodentalium > Siphonodentalium dalli. The sequence continues at coordinate 239,409,510 of CP136061.1, read as the reverse complement.
CAAATATATGCTAAATATGCCAAATGGTTCTTGAGACGATGTTTTAATAATAACTATTAAGGGAAAGAATTATGTCCATGGCTCTGTCCCTATTTGACCCAGTGGTCCAATTCTGAATCCCAGTCACCCATACTAAAAATAAACTGAATAGGCCTGATGGTTCTTGATACGAAGACGTTTTAAGAATTACAATGAATGTATAAGTTTTGTCCCTGGATCCCTATGGGAGGCTCGCATTTATAAGAGAACGCGCTGTTAGATGATCTTTAATGCTGCACCAGGGGAGCTCCCCTCATGAAAGGGTATATAAATAATGGCCTAACTGTCAGATTCACACTTGGCTTTGGAATTAGTTTGTTATCATAAGTCACAGGTCATTTAGGTAAAAAAAAAAAAAAATACCTATGTTTAGGGTTTGTGGTTAAATTGAGAAAGGTGTTCAATCTAAAAAATAAGGTCCCAAAATAAGGTCCCAAAAGGTGAATTTAATGACACTATTCGGCAAGGCGGGCTAGCATCACCGAATTCATTCTCAGTCTGATTAGGCCGTTGAATTAGGCCTCAGTGGCCAATAGAAACATAGGAACAGATTGAAGTACTACAGTTGAAGTTGGTGATGCACACCCATTGAACACCTCAATTATGCATTTTATCTTCTGCAAATTAGGGGGACATTGAAACTGAACAGGTGGGAAAAAGTCAAAAAGTAACTAAAACAACATTTCAATTTGATACTTAGGATACTTCCCAGAAGATGAGGCCTAAGCAGAATTAGGTCACTGGAGGGTGTATTTGGTGATGCTAGCCTGCTGTACGGAGTAGCAACACTAAATTCACCATCTAGGGACTTCATTCTGCAAATATCAGACACACTATGTCCAGGCTTGAAGAAATGAACAATGGACTATTCCTATATATTCTTGTAGAATACGTGTTTAACTAATGTCATGTCATGTAATGGCAGATGGTAAACTGGTCTGCAAGCAAGCAGTCTTTAGCCAGAGTATCAGGTGTCCACACTGTGATAAATTGGCTTCTTCAATAATACAGCCTTCAGCGTTGTCATGTTCTCTTAAAAATTCATAGTGCATAGCAAAGAGGTGTGAATTATAAAGGGCCATAACTCTGTTAAAATATATCGGATCAAACCCATATTTGAACTTGATCTGTATATAGTACGTGCCACGTACTACGTGGATATGAATATGAATAATACTCACGCTATCTGATAAATTATTTGTATAATGATAGTTGTTATGGGGGAAACAGGAAGACAGCCCGGCAGGGCTATGTTCTCCCAGCAATATACTGAATTATTATCTAGTTATATGTTAATTTATTGTACTATTCATATTGGTATTGTAAATAAAATTATCCTATCCTATCCTATAGGTGTCAAAAATTCATATACCAAATTTGGTGTCGATCAGATGAAAAATGTTTGAGTAATCCTGTCTTGGATGAATTCTATATAAAAACAAGAGTGGAATGGGTTAAATAAACAATACCAAATTCCATACAGATGAAGAACGTGCTAAGAAAAATCTAGGTAAGAAATATGAGGCTGTGATGTGTCTAAAAAAAATTAAAGGTCAAAATGCAAAAATGTAATTTTTTGTTTTTAGTGTTATGTCCCTGGCTCTGCCCCTATTTGACACAGTGATCCCATTTGAACAAATCTGAACCCCAGTCAACCAAGATCCTTCCGTACCAAATAAAAGCTATGGATGGACGGATGGACTGACGGATGGGTGGACGGGCGACGGACGAGGAGTGATGACTATAGCTCCACCGGAGACTTCGTCTCAGGTGAGCTAAAAACAAGTCGTTCTATCAACTTGTAGAAAAATTTACAAAGCGTTATAACGACTTGTTTTTATTTCTACAGTCGTTACAACGACTTCCGACAACTCGTTATAACGAGTTGTACATTTGTATATTATGGGGTGCAGTGGTGTTTCGGATGGCTCTAATGCGCTTTCGTAACAAACAGAAAAAATCGTACACGCACATATCAGTCGCGTATAGACAACGGGTGTGTAGAAAGATGTGATCGGTGGCGTAACAAGTTGCAACCCCCCCCCCGCACGTGTGAACACGCACACTCGCTAGAAGCGGAATCTCGACAGTAATATTTTCGATACTCATATACGCATTGAATTGACAACTCGTTTGTTGAACTTATTATCTGAACATTTCCCTCCAATAAATAACACTACTTCTGCGCATTTATTATCTGTCGTCTGCTTTTCTTTCGCTATAAATAATAGACCATTCCGGTGTATACCTTTATAACTGAATGGGAGAATCCATTTAATATAGTAAGGGTTGAGATAAGTTAACATATGCAATATGACTTGCAATTCAGAAGCTAAATATAGGCTGGTCTCTAATTTACATCAATCGCGCTCAAGACATATAGATATATATAAAAAAAACTATATGTTCAGCAGAAATAATATGATTATAATTCGTTCATCGCTTATCGCTCAGTTTGTGGTGTGGTATATAGAGTACAATCACGTGGAATATGTGAATATGTGGATGAGGTCAGCGAAGAGCCATGAGGAGTTTTATCCAATGGGTTGAATAAGGCATCGACAAAAGCATTTAACCCTTTACCCAACAAACCGGCCAAAACCGGCCAAATAAAGCTTCAACAGCCTAAAATATCTTCGGTCTGTCTCAATAGAACCATACAAATATGGATATCACTGGAACCGGCTCCTTGACCACATTGTGATAGTTACAGTTATGCCCTGTGCCAATGCATTCTCTTATATATGCGAGTCGACCATAGGTCGCCTCGCATATATAAGAGAATGCATTGGCCTAAAACAAATCTTTTTTGTAACACTTTTTACCATTTTTTCTTACATTCTTTAACAATTTTATAATTTTTAATGTGTTAAGCCAATGCATTCTCTTATATATGCGAGGCGACCTATGGTCGACTCGCATATATAAGAGAATGCATTGGCACAGGGCCCTTCTGTTGGGTAAAGCATTTAATACGGGATTCCTGAGATTTCCTGAGAGGGCGATCATGTGCGTGTAATTTTTAACATTTTCTCTACAGCGGCGACAACGTCTTTTATCATACAATGTCAGTTATCGCTACGAATAATATACTGCATTCTTAAACAATCAGGACAGTTTTTGTACGTACATTTGGGATTCAGCTGACAAGAAGATAGGATGGTTCGAGAGTAATATATTTTTAATACTGTTCGTGTTGGAAGACGTTGTAGTCTGTCGGTCGTGGAATTCCACATCTTTTGGGAGATATGGTGATATAGAAGACACTTTTTGGTGTCCCATATATGAGCATATGGGCATGGCCGAAGAAACTTCACTGTCGAAGAACCAGTACTGAGACGGTATATGCATGACGAGGGGTGACTACATATATCTCATTACAGTATAAAACTTCAGTTTAATGTAATACAGTTGTTCTCTTACAGAAATCATGGCAGACACGAAAACTAAATGTCATTTAGGACCATGCAGCTTTCAAAACCTGTGTACCCTTCAGGCTTCGGCATATTTTCAAAACCTGTGTACCATTCAGCACTTCTTTTTTTTGGTGAGAGTGACCACTTCAGCAATATTATATAGGCAATATAAAACCTCACCTTTGAGAGTGTATCCGGCGTGGTTTACCATCGCGGAGTCATACAACGTGCACATCTTGAGGGTGTCATCGTAAGTAAATCGAGCACACCAACCATTTCTCTCGCATTTTATCGCGCACACGATATCATTAGGCGTCACCATCACATCTATCTGTCCGACATTGCATCCTGGAATCGCTGGTGCTGGGTAGTAAATGTTCTTACGTACCGTTGTTACTGAACATTTAAAACAAACAATCAGAAGACACACAACTATCTGAGACCGATGACCCATCGAAGCAGCGCACATGTCATCCGAATTCTACAACACTGAATGTGAATCATGTAGACCATGAAGATTATTGAGGTTTCTGAGCAGACCTTGTATTGCCAGACGCGGAATGAATGACAATGGTTTAACACGACGATCGAATATCATACATTAATTTACAACCATTGGTCACGCCTTCTATATTGGTAGCGCCCGATACGCACATTAATGATATATACCCGATCCCATTATATGATGATGTTAACAACAAATATTTTGGGTCCTAGTGTACCTACTGGGTCAATGTTTAGCCTTATTCAGTTTCCATTCTTTTCCGACCATGATGGGCGGGGGAAACGGTAATCCCATATAAGAGATGTCATCCAGATGTCAAAAATGTCACGCAACGGCAATAGAAACACAAATACAATAGTCTGGTATGGTACCCCCACTCCAGGACTTAATTTCACCCTACTCATTTTCTTCCTTATTATATCCCGCAGCTTTTAAAGGTACTCAATCCGTAAAGAGGGTCCCCATCTCAACAGATTCCAACAACAACAATCCGATCAGAGGGTCCTATATTACTATTTATTTGGCTTTGGGGGTAACAAATATTTGATTCGAGTCGAGGAACCCATCAAAGCTCAGAGTTATTAGATATGGATTTTTGAAATTTGTTGTTAACTCGAGATGAGTACTAACAACTGCCGTAATCTGCTCTGGATGTGTACTCCAAATCTATTCAAACAGACAAGGATGGATAACTCTAAAATCAAGTGGTAATTTTAACGCAATTTTGACTGAGTTCTGGGCCAGATAATATTCCCGATAATGAAAAATAATAGATTTCTAAAATCGATATCTAACAAATCTGAGCTTTGATGGGTGACTTCCTCGACTCGAATCAAATATTTTTGACCCCCGAAGCCATTGAAATAGTAATTGAGAGGAGTTTTATCGGATTGAGTACCTTTAAGCAATGTTAACACGAAAACAGTGGCCGTATAGCCACGAGACAATATGGCGTCCAACATAGTCGCCGTTTTTCAGACGAGGCACTATAAGTAAGTTTGATGCAAATTATAGAGAGAAAATCTTATCAAATGTATACAAACGTACATATGACTGTGAAGCTAAGACATATACCTGTTTATGGCAAAAATGGAACTCCTCGTCCAAGATGGCCGCCGGAAGTCTAAAATATGACTATTGCTTACCAAAACCTTCTAGATCAGTTTCTGCTGTTTTGAACTAGTGGAGAGCTGTGAATTTATTTTTGGATTTTTAATGCTAACTGATCATTGTAGCAATGAAATGTGCCTTTATTTTGGCTCCCAGCCCCATCCGATATCTCAAAAGTTGGATTTTACAGAAAGCGGTATACAATTTCACAAAAAATCACGTTAAGTCGTATTTCAAAAAGAAATGAGCAGAACTGTGTAATGTGAGTGAGGCACTCCATTACTTATGAAAATTTCAACTCAATGGAGGCAAACTTGTTACTTTGGCTCAAAATTAGCGACCAAAATGGCAGCCAAATTATAAACATGTTAGATATTGCTCAGCGTGCATGCAAGTGGTGTTTGCCACACGTTGTGGTTGATGAATGGACTAATATGCCTTAAATACATTTAATACTAACATTACTTTTGCAACTAGGTTAATTGTTATATTGTAACCATGACATTACCAGAAATATTGGATTTCTCTCTCACAAACTTGACATCAAAATCGGCAAAAATCCACTTGTCAGGTTTTGACCATATTTCAAGTAATATGGAACTAATTTTGGAAGTTTGGGAGCATAGCTATAGTACTGGATACGTATAGCCATTCTAACATATTCCGATTATAAGACCGGTTCCCGCAACTTCTCCTGGTGGATGGCACTACAAATTTCAATACGCATTTACTTTTCTTTTTTTTTATTTAGAAGAAAGAATGACAAAGGAGGAAAAGACAAAATGCAGGCACACATTCATTCTCTCAATCCAAGGCTTGAAAGAGCGAAATTCTTCCATGCGCTGAACTATTTTCTAACATGTGACATATAATTAGAAAATATTTAAAGGCACACAATGTGTTCAGAGAAATTTTACAAAGAGTGTTCAGGCTAAAGTAAATTGACGCTATTTTTTCCCGAAAATGGGCTTTATTTTGCTGCAACAATGCTGATAAGAACAATAAATTAGTCTTTTTCTTCAGAATAATTTTAGAATTACCTTTCAGCTACATTATTTGATTATATGTAGTATTTAATGTTTGCATAATAAAATTTCCAAACTATGTGCAGTTTTAAATATTTTACAGTCTGAAATAATGATATTATTTTTTGTTAGATCATTGGGAAATTGGTTGATTCTTGCCCATGTTTCAATTTCTTTCATAAAGGTTTGAACGCGGGGACAATCCCAGAAAATGTGAGAAATGGTTTCCTGTACGTTTTGAGAACGATCGCAAAGATCGTCGACTCGAAGGTTAGCCACCTTTAGAAATTTATTGGTACTAATAATTCGTGTGTTTATTCTGAATTGGAGCCACTGTAATTTCGTATCGGTTGCTGTCGGTTGTCTTTTTAAAGGGCATGCTCAAATATTCTTCCCAATTATGTATTTTCTCACATATTTCGGATTCCCATTTTTGACATGCACGGCATAGTTTTCCCATCTGATAGAATTTTATAAAATAATTGTCCGCCTTTTACATAACGGGAGTATCGGAGTGAAATTGTTGGGTATACATGGGTAGGGTATACGGATTTGGGTTGATTAAGAGAACTTGCCAATGACATGATATGACGCTTTAAGCTGTTGATTGTTATGAAAGTGTGCGTGGGGTATGGAATGTATTATCTGATTGGAATAGATCATTTATAAAATATATTCCGGCATCTCTCCACGATTTAAATTTGATCGATTTTTATTTATTTCAATACGCATGTACTTGTACTCACGCTTGCATGTACATGGACACTCAGAATAGGTAATTTATGTTCCATATTTTGCATTCTATATCATACATTGTACTATTAATCTCCTCCGTATCATTCTTTTTTCCCGATGATTCCAGTGCTCCATTCATGCAAGCGGAATAAGTTGTTTTTTATTCCTAATTCTTGATTACTTTCGAAAATGTTCGTTGTGGTTTGGAAAGTTGTCAATCGAATAAATCGATTATTATCTTAGCATACTGTATTAAAAATACAATAGTTTTTTTGGGGATTCTTATAAATGAAATTATTTCATTTATTTTGTTTATAAAACATCAATACGTATATACTCCCCGACTCGAACCCCAATTAGAGGAGCGGTCTTGACCAGAATTTTTTTCTTTTTTTTCTTTTTCTTTTACACACGGAAAAATTATATATCATATGAAAGTAGAAGATGTAGGCTTCATGTTCCGCCCTGCTGTAAAATGTGAAAGTGGTGTCGTTGCCATGGAAACAGAATGTAAACAATGTAGACACAGTTTGATATTAAACCATTTCCGCAAATGGTAAAAACTAATTTAAGCCCATTCTAGGACAGGAACAGACGTTGAAGATCATTTATTGATGATTTGTCCACTATAACTATGTTCCAACGATTCCATTATTAAATAGGATGCACATATAGGTTATACGGGTCTTTATTGCCATTTTGGGGTGAAAAATGGTGATTTTTGCAAAAAAAGCGATAATTTTGGAATTGGAACATTTATTGAATACTACATTGGTTACAGTAATAATTTATGCATTATTATGATGGCATCATACGTGTACTTAAAATTAATTTGGATAAAACTGCCGAAAAGGCCCAATACCAAGAGAAATACCTGTTACCATGGAAACGATATTTAATAATACAAAAAATGCCGTTATTGGAAAGAAATGAAGACCTATAACCCTTGCGACACAATATCACTTTTTGAAATTTGTTTTTTATGACATGCACTTTTAATCCGGACTTCTGTGTTGGGTAATTGATGCGGTTTATTCAGCTGTTGTCATGGAAACGGACCAAATGTCGCCAAATAATGATGTTTTTTTCCCCCATAGAGCTGACATTTAAAGCATGTAATTTTATGAAGCAAAGCGTATTATGACAACCCGTTATAGATGTCTCAAAACCTTTTTCAAAGATTACTATTTCCCAATTATCCCAGTAGTAGCTAGGATGCACATATAGGATATGAAGGTTTTATTGCCATTTTGGGGTAAAAACTGTTAATTTTTGCAAAAAATGCGATAATTTTGGAATTGAAACATTTATTTGATACTACATTGGTTACAGTAATAATTTATACATATTATGATGGCTTCTTACGTGTGCTTCAATATAGTTTTGATAAAATTGCAGAAAAAGCCCAATACCCTGAGAAATACCTATCACCATGGAAACGATATTAAAAAAGATATTGGAAAGAAATGAAGTTCTATAACCATTGCGACACAAATTAACTTTTTGAATAATGAATAATGATGTTTTCCCCTATAAACCGGACATTTAAATTGTGAATTTTATAAAGCAAAACATATTGTAACAACCTGTTATAGGTATCTCAAAATCTTCAACTCATATATATAATACAATAGGGATAAGAGCACCCCTAAGACGACTTTCCTGCAGGTTTGCCAGACAAATTTACCATTATGTGAACGCACCCTGACATGGTAATCATCAGACTCAGAGTCCACGTTTTTTGATCATGTTATTCCCAATTTCTCAGCTGTTTCTGTGGTTCTAGACGAAAATTGTCTAAATAGTGATGTGTTTTGCACAATTTTTGTTATTATTGGAAATTGTGTGAAAAATTACGGGTATATTTAAAAACCAACACCACGTATCTGGGAAATGCCATGATAGGATTTTAAAAGATTCGCTGTCTGGGAATTATGAAACTGATTTGAAAGCAAATAGTTGATGATTATAAGCTACATCCCTAAATAGTAATTACCTGTACTTACTCAGAATAACGGCATAACAAGTTCCTGGAATATATCACATCCGAACCCCTTTGGGTCAAATGTAGACCTGCATGATTAAAATGGGTCATGTAGTGTGATAATAGTGAGGATTGCTATGCAAATACGGTGATATGGTACGCCACAGCTGCATTATGTCAAGCTCAGGCAATATATCCGGTTAATATATCAATATATGTGGTTAGTTGGTCAATAGACGCAGCCTCTTTGCAATTATATTTGGCTACTTTGTCAATATTGGAGGTTAGTTAGTCAATATATGCAGCTAATTTGTCAATATATGTGGTTAGTTAAGTCAATATATGCAGATACTTTGCAAATATATGCAGCTATGTTTCCAATATATGTGGTTAGTTGGTCAATACTTTGGCCATTAATTTGGTTAGTTAGTCAATATAAATAGCAAATTAGTCAATATATGCGGTTAGTTTAATAGTCAATATATGTGGTTAGTTAGTCATTATATGCAGTTACTTAGTCAATATATGTATCAGTTAGTCATTATATGCAGCTACTTCGTCAATATATGTGGTCAGTTAGTCATTATATGCAGCTACTTAGTCAATATATGCAGTTAGTTAGTCATGATATGCAGCTACTTAGTCAATACATGCAGTTAGTTAGTCATTATATGCAGCTACTTAGTCAATAAATGTGGTTAGTTAGTCATTATGTGTAGATAATTAGTAAATATATGTGGCTAGTTAGTCATTATATGCAGTTTCTTTGTCAATAAATGTGGTCAGTTAGTCAATATATACATCTACTTTGTCAAAATGTGCAATTGCATTGACAATATATGCAGCTAATTTATCAATATATATGGCTAGTTAGTCATTATATGCAGTTTCTTTGTCAATAAATGTGGTCAGTTAGTCAATATATACATCTACTGTGTCAAAATGTGCAATTGCATTGACAATATATGCAGCTAATTTATCAATATATATTGTTAGTTGGTCATTATATGCAGCTACTTAGTCAATATGTGTGGTTAGTTAGTCATTATGTGTAGATACTTAGTCAATATGTGTGGTTAGTTAGTCATTATGTGTAGATACTTAGTCAATAAATGCGGTTAGTTAGTCAATATATGCATCTACTTTGTCTAAGTAGCTGCATATAATGACAAAATGACCACATATTTTGACAAAGTAGCTGCATATAATGACTATCCAACCGCATATATTGACTAAGTAGCAAAATATAATGACTAACTGATCACATATATTGACTAAGTAGTTGCATATAATGACTGACTAACACATATATTGACAAAGGAACTGCATATAATGACTAACTAACCACATATATTGACTAAGTAGCTGCATATAATGACTAACTAACTGCTTATATTGACTAAGTAAGTGCATATAATGACTAACTAACTGCTTATATTGACTGAGTAACTGCATATAATGACTAACTAACCACACATGTTGACTAAGTATCTACACATAATGACTAACTAACTGCTTATATTGACTAAGTAGCTGCATATAGTGACTAACTATCCGCATATATTGACTAAGTAGCTGCATATAATGACTAACTGACCACATATATTGACTAAGTAGTTGCATATAATGACTAACTAACCGCATATATTGACCAAGTAGCTGCATATAATGACTAACTGACCAAATATTGACTAATTATTTGCATATAATGACTAACTGACCGCATATACTGACTAAGTAGATTAATATAATGACTAACTGACCACAAATATTGACTAAGTCGTTGCATATAATGACTAACTAACCGCATATATTGACTAAGTAGCTGCATATAATGACTAACTGATCGTATATATTGACTAATTAGCTGCATATAATGACTAACTGACCATATATATTGACTAAGTAGCTGCATATAATGACTAACTAACCGCATATATTGACTAAGTGGTTAATATAATGACTAACTGACCGCATATATTGACTAAGTAGTTACATGTAATGACTAACTAACCGCATATATTGACTAAGTAGCTGCATATAATGACTAACTGATCGCATATATTGACTAAGTAGCTGCATATAATGACTAACTGATCGCATATATTGACTAAGTAGCTGCATATAATGACTAATTACCGCATATATTGACAATGTAGATGCATATAATGACTAACTAACCGCATATATTGACTAAGTAGCTGCATATAATGACTAACTGATCGCATATATTGACTAATTATCTGCATATAATGACTAACTGACCATATATATTGACTAAGTAGCCGCATATAATGACTAACTAACTGCATATATTGACTAAGTGGTTACATGTAATGACTAACTAACCGCATATATTGACTAAGTAGCTGCATATAATGACTAACTGACCACATATATTGACTAAGTAGTTGCATATAATGACTAACTGACCATATATATTGACTAAATAGCTGCATATAATGACTAACTAACCGCATGTATTGACTAAGTAGTTGCATATAATGACTAACTAACCACATATATTGAATAAGCAGCTGCAAACAATGACTAACTAATCATATATATATATTGATAAAGTAGCTGGATATATTGTCAATGCAATTGCACATTTTGGCAAAATAGATGTATATATTGACTAACTTACCACATTTATTGACAAAGAAACTGCATATAATGACCAACTAACCGAATATAGTGACTAATTTGCTACATATATTGACTAACTAACCAAATTAATGGACAAAGTATTGACCAACTAACCACATATATTGGAAACGTAGCTGCATAAATTTGCAAAGTATCTGCATATATTGACTTCACTAACCACATATATTGACAAATTAGCTGCATATATTGACTAACTAACCTCCAATATTGACAAAGTAGCCAAATATAATTGCAAAGAGGCTGCGTCTATTGACTAACTAACCACATATATTGATATATTAACCGGATATATTGCCTGAGCTTGACATAATGCAGATATGGCGTACCATATCACCGCATTTGCATAGCAATCCTCACTATTATCACACTACATGACCCATTTTAATCATGCAGGTCTACATTTGACCCAAAGGGGTTCGGATGTGATATATTCCAGGAACTTGTTATGCCGTTATTCTGTATAAGTACAGGTAATTACTATTTAGGGATGTAGCTTATAATCATCAACTATTTGCTTTCAAATCAGTTTCATAATTCCCAGACAGCGAATCTTTTAAAATCCTATCATGGCATTTTCCAGATTTTTCACACAATTTACAATAATAACAAAAATTGTGCAAATCACATCACTATTTAGACAATTTTCGTCTAGATCCACAGAAACAGCTGGGAAATTGGGAATAAAATGATCAAAACACGTGGACTCTGAGTCTGATGAGTACCATGTCAGGGTGCGTTCACATAATGGTAAATTTGTCTGGCAAACCTGCAGGAAAGTCGTCTTAGGGGTGCTCTTATCCCCTATTGTGATATATATATGAGTTGAAGATTTTGAGATACCTATAACAGGTTGTTACAATATGTTTTGCTTTATAAAATTCACAATTTAAATGTCCAGTTTATAGGGGGAAACGTCATTATTCTTTACTCAAAAAGTTAATTTGTGTCGCAATGGTTATAGAACTTCATTTCTTTCCAATAATGAAATTTTGTGTATTTTTTAATATCGTTTCCATGGTGATAGGTATTTCTCAGGGTATTGGGCTTTTTCTGCAGTTTTATCAAAACTAGATTGAAGCACACGTAAGAAGCCATCATAATATGTATAAATTATTACTGTAACCAATGTAGTATCAAATAAATGTTTCAATTCCAAAATTATCGCATTTTTTGCAAAAATTAACAGTTTTTACCCCAAAATGGCAATAAAACCTTCATATCCTATATGTGCATCCTAGCTACTACTGGGATAATTGGGAAATAGTAATCTTTGAAAAAGGTTTTGAGACATCTATAACGGGTTGTCATAATACGCTTTGCTTCATAAAATTACATGCTTTAAATGTAAGCTCTATGGGAAAAAACATCAATATTTGGCGAAATTTGGTCCGTTTCCATGACAACAGCTGAATAAACCGCATCAATTACCCAACACAGAAGTCCGGATTAAAAGTGCATGTCATAAAAAACAAATTTCAAAAAGTTACATTGTGTCGCAAGGGTTATAGGTCTTCATTTCTTTCCAATAACGGCATTTTTTGTATTTTTAAATATCGTTTCCATGGTAACAGGTATTTCTCTTGGTATTGGGCCTTTTCGGCAGTTTTATCCAAATTAATTTTAAGTACACGTATGATGCCATCATACTAATGCATAAATTATTACTGTAACCAATGTAGTATTCAATAAATGTTCCAATTCCAAAATTATCGCATTTTTGCAAAAATCACCATTTTTCACCCCAAAATGGCAATAAAGACCCGTATGACCTATATGTGCATCCTATTTAATACTGGAATCGTTGGAACATATTTATAGTGAACAAATCATCAATAAATGATCTTCAACGTCTGTTCCTGTCCTAGAATGGGCTTAAATTAGTTTCTACCATTTGCGGAAATGGTTTAATATCAAACTGTGTCTACATTGTTTACATTCTGTTTCCATGGCAACGGCACCACTTTCACATTTTACAGCAGGGCGAAACATGAAGCCTACATCTTCTACTTTCATATGATGTATAATTTTTCCGTGTGTAAAGAAAAAAATTAAACTCGAAAGAGGAAGAGGAAGCTCCAAGACATTGTATTATCAACTTATCCGGTGTAATAAACTGTGGACATGTTGTTTTTGTTCAGTTGCCACCGCGTTTTGTCATCAAGATTGAAGTAAAAATCAGTATTATTTTCAATGCAGGGGGAATAACTCTATTTATTAAAGATAAAGTTTGAATTCTGTTGCATTCTGGGTGCCAGAGGGGGGTGTCTTCAGCAGTTTTCTATTTCTCTGTGGGCATCTTCTGAGACACAGATGTTTCAAATAGTGAATTATAGTATTATCTATAGAAAATTAGCTAAAACCCTCGTTTCCCCCGTAAATACACTATATAAACTCCGTGTCGTACTATTTTCCCTCAGTTTTAAATTTACATATCGACGGGTGCGCCACAAACGGTACTGCGAGAATTTAAATATGATTTTTAGGTGTACTGTACCAAACTCCATACAGCGCCCTCTACGCTATCGCTGCGATATATCACTGCCACAATGAGTGTACTTTGCAGACGATAAATATTATATTTTTTTACATATCGTCGCGGAACTGTATTTACTACTATTTAGTCACCTATTATCTTGTTTTGACCACCAAATTTTTTTAAAGTTTGCAATAATGGTAATTCTTTCGGTATTGATAAGATGAACTGAGCCAGACATAGACAATTTTAATCCTAAAACATAAGAACTAACGAGAGGCCGATCACGATCGGCAGATGTTTAACCCATACCTTGGCGATAGTGATCAGCTATTTTCAGTTCTGACACGAAAATCCATAAGCCATAACTCTGTTTAAAATATAAAAAAAATGGATCAAACCCAAATTCGAAATCTATCTGTATTTTGGGCTGAGAAATTCACATACAAAATTTACATACATCTCAATAAAATGAGATATATCAGATGAAAGGTATTTCTGCTAAGTACAAGGAATGTTGAGAATTAAGAGTTCATTTTAACCACAAAAATCCATACAAGTGAAAGGGATATAATAGAATGATTACATGAAAAATATTCAAAAGCATAAAATTGATGACAAGGGTTAACAATTTTAACTCAATAAAATTAGGTACAGGTATGTCACTGGAACACTGCATTGATATCCTAAACCAGAGAGCTGTATGGAAATACAATAAACATTAAACAACAGATGGTTCTCTGTCCAATTACACCTTCCACCGTGCCCAGGACAATATGATAGCTAAAAATAACTCTAATGTCCAATAATACAAGTTAATCTATTCTCTCTCTCAGTGCTAACTGATATCACAGGGGTTAGCTGCTATGGTTCTACATGATAAGCATAAAAATATCGAATCTGTTCAATCCTTAGTTAAAAAGGGCCATAACTCTGGTATAAAAAACAGGATCTAACCCATATTCAAACTTGATCTGTATTTTGAGTTGAGAAACTCACATACCAAATTTGGTTCCTATCAGACGATAACTGGTTGAGCTATCGAAGCATGGATGAATTCTATATCAATCAAAGGGCCATAACTCCATTAAAAATAATCTGATCAAACCCATATTCGAACTCGAATTGTATTTTAGATAGAGAAACTCACATACCAAATTTGGTTCTCATGAGATAATATTTTTTTTAGTTATCGTAGCATCCATGAATCCTAAGTCGAAAAAGGGCCATAAGTCCGTAAAAAAAACCCATATTCGAACTCGATCTGTATTTTGGGCTCTGAAACTCGCATACCAAATTTGGTTCCGATCAGATAAAAATTGTTTGAGTTATGACAGCATGCGTGAATTCGAAGACGAAAAAGGGCCATAACTCCGTAAAAAAAACTCGGATCAAACCCATATTCGAACTCGATCTGTATTTTGGTCTGAGAAACTCATATACAAAATATTTGAGTTATCGCACCATGCGTAAAGTGTCTACGGACAGACAGACAGACAGACGGACGGACGGACACACGACGAGTGGTCAATCCGGACGTCGACATTATGTTTACCATACTATGGTATGGGTAAACATAAAAACACGTAAGAATTCCTTACCAATTAATGTCATTACGGCAGTGGTATCTCAGCGGAGCGATGGGAGATAACTCTGCCTGGAGTTTGGTACTGTACGGGTTAGACATGCCTGGGTCAAGCGGCATAACTCTATTAATTTGACAATGTGCTCTTATTTTTGGGTCATACTATACGTTATAAGCCCATACAGTCAAGGATTACTATCATCATGGTCATAAATTAACATAAGAAATTCGAAGTGTATTTATATCATTTAATAAAACCAGAATAGTACAAACTAAGAAGAATTTAAACGAAATCTGAACTCTCGGAGTTCTCAGAACACTAATATATAAAATGTGATGCACAGCTTAAAATGGAGTCAGGGAAAATTAAACAACATATAATAGTAATTACACCACGCAGGCCTCGACGCCACATACACATGTTTAATGGCCAATATTAGTGAAATGTTCGAATTTGATGGCACGTGGTGTGTAAAAGTCAATAAGCAACATAATTTATTGAATGTGTTCACTCATCACTCATATTTATTTGGGTCAAATTCGTTGCCAATATATCAGTGATCATAAGTGGTCTCATCGGGTCGTAAACGACACACGTGTGACCACATACTATTTTAACAATTGACTGTTTAAGCCCCGGTTCCATATTCCCGATTTTCTGTCCCGAATTAGTATAGTCGGCACAAATTCGGGACCAGACCAAATCGGCAGCATTCGAGAGAATTCTGGACGAGTTTTATTCCAAAAAGCCACCGAACTGATGCCGAATTATGACAAAATTTAATCGTCACGAACATTGCCAAGTATTCCAGAATGCTTCCGAAATCTTCCCGAATGATCAAGAATTATCCCGAACTGATACCGAAATTTCGTGCGAGTAGCTGCCAAATTGCCCAGATTACTACCGACTTGTTGCCGAATAGATACCGAATTGGTATTCAATTGCTGCCGAGCGTCCCGAATCGATGCCGAATTTTGCAGATACACCGGATCTCAGTATAAAAGCAGCCACACATGGCGAATTCGGGAATAACCTACCGATTACTGCCGACTACTCCAGAATATCCACCCGAATATTGCCGACTACTCCCGAATTTCTCCCGATGATTTACAAATCGGGAGCGATTCGGCTTGGTTCCCGATAGTTTTGAACATTTCAAAACTGTCGGGAGCGGGTCCAGAATTGTCCCGAATCGACCCCGATATCCCCGATCATGTTCGGGGGGTAAAAATTCACTGTCCCGACTCGTCCCGAACTTACTCCACGATGTTTGCAAAATTATGATTCGGGAGTCATTCGGGAACATTCGGATGGGAAATCGGGGATATGGAACCGGGGCTTTAAGCATTTAATCGTATAGTATAGCGTCGACGTTGGGGCGATATCTCAGTTGGTCTCATATTCTTATGTTCTATGCACTTATGGTGACGCATGAATCGTTATGAGTCGGTTGATAGTTATCGTTCACCACAGCAAAATAGCACTTATCGCACCTTGTGGGCCGTCTTGTTCACAAGTTCAATTTGCGCAACAGTGTTTACCCGCCCATGTTTTTCATTTATTAGAAATGTTCAGATTAATAAAACTTTCTAACTTAGTCCGCCAAGCATGACAGAGTGTAATTCGTACCTGTGCTCGAGGTGGGGATGTATTGTCCAGTAGTCAACCAGCCCGAGCTTGCTATGTTGTATTTCCAAACGAATTCCGTGCGACACAACCCAGCAATTAGTTGTCAATATGACGCGAAACGTGCCCACTAATTAATTTTCATAGTGACTTGATATACGGTTTTAATAACAATCTATGCCATAAAATATGATTAAAATGATTAAAATACTATACTTCATCACCGTTTGAAACATCTGCGTCTCGGAAGATGCCCATAAATCCACAACAGTATTGCACGCACATCACAATTTCACCGCGATTCATTTGGCAATAGTTACTTCGTGAAGTCACGGAGTCCCGACAAAAAAAAGTCAATAGTGTTAGTTAAAGGGGTACTGTACGCCAAATGTTGTTGTTGGTTTCTATAGTCTCCGAGTCGGAGAATAAGGTAACAATTTTTTCATTATTTGAAAGTCTGTTGAGTACGAAGTATAGTGTTACGGATGACAAATTTACCGGAATGCAAAAATACAAATTGTCGTTGTCGAGTAATATTTGTACAGTTTTCAACCAAATGAATCAAATAAAAGTTATATTATAGGCATACTAGTCCCATATAATAATTTAAGTTATTGTATCGTCGCTAGTCAGTGAGTGGCTTGAGTGTTCTCCCCGTATCATCATAATATTTTAAGCGATCGTGTGTGCGATCGGTTTAACAATCCAGTATCCCTCAATTACTTTGTTTGATTACGGAAATTCGTAATTTAATTGACGCCATTTTATGGCTCCAGTCATAAATTCAATTTATATCAAATTATTAACTTTTAAATTATTAAATTTTAATATAGCCTATTAACCTGAGCGTTTACAGAATACATCTTCGACTCAAATTACTTATGTTTCTATATATTATCGATATTAGATTGTTGTTGTCACCGGAAATTTAATGAAAATGGCGTACAGTACCCCTTTAAGGGATGGATAATAAAGTCTGATATACTTATAGACGGACGAACTTAAGACGTTTTCTAAACCTCTCTATTAAACGTCTGACAACAAATCGTAATTTAGGTAGGCGTGAGCACACCACACACCGGTGGAGCTGACTATAACAAACCTCGTCCAATTTAGTAGTTTATTACAACTGGTGTATGCGGTCACTGTTCTAAATATGTAGATGTACAACCGATACCTCAAATAAACGTAAATGAACCGTGGCGCGGTTCGTTTCTGTCATATTATATTAGCTATTTTGGCGAGTAAATAGTATTAAATGCAAATATGTTCATTTTCATTGCAGGGCATGATGTTTAATTTAAAGGATGATTTTTGAGTTGTAATACGCCGCTTTAAGGGAGACACACGTTTTGCATAAATCCAGCCAAAAATGGCAAGAGATTTTCAACATAGAATCTTGAGTTTCTCGTATCATCATCTTCATTGTATATAGAAGCTGAGCAATTATTGAGAGACAACAAAAACAATAGATTTTAATAAATTTGAGAGGTCGAAGATAATATGTATTTTGTGTCTCTTTTGGTACCAAGAACTGCTAGAATAATTAATAATGTCACACAAAAAAAAACTCCAATCACTAAATAGCTCATTGTATTGGCTCTATGAGAGGAGGCTTCATTTATATCATAATGTTGAGTTAGATCTTTAATTGCATATAATAGAGCAGCATCATAGCCCCATATATACAATGAAGAATAAAGCAGAAACAAGTATTCCAGCCCAATGAAAACAAATGTTAATAAACAGTGTGGTCCACTCAAGCAGTGAACAATCAACTGAATTATGCCGCAGTGTTAAGAGATGTAGTGGTCAGCTTTAACTTGGTTATGAACCCATGACCCACAACTCATCTCAGCAAAAATTTTCATTGATCAGCGGGCATGACATGAAAATTCTCAAATACAGAAAATTAATTATGGGTAGTTGCCTTTACAAAGGAAAATAATCATTAAATTTCATGAATCAAGAATAATTAAGTCTCCTCTCATGATCTTGATATATATTATCATAGATATATGAACTGCACTTTTGAAAAAATAAAAATATTTTACAGAAGTTCTTGGTACCTGAATACAGTGAATTTTTAAATATTGTTCATGCCATAACAGTAAAGTAATTGAGGTTATAATATCCCAATGGCCCTTAAATATTGTGAAACAATAATCGTTTGTACCAAATTTCACAAATAAATTCCTGGCAGATTTAGAGAAAATTCATTCTGAAATACCAGGAAATATTGGCAAAACGTGCGTCTGACCCTTAAGTTTTAGTTCATACCAGCACATTGTTGTCGCTGCCGAAATGAAAATGCAGACACGTGCAATTATTTGTAAACATGCCAGGTGTATTGCACATAGATATACATATCAGGCAATGGATAAAAAAAAACAATTTGAGAGTGCCAAAAATAAGCTGGGTATGTGAGTTTTGAAGCCAGTATTGATCCCGGAACTGCAAATAAACAATATTTCTGTTATGATATAGAAAGAGTCTGGTGCTCTGAATGTAACCGACTCGGCAGCAATACCGGTATTTATCTAACCATCGATTCCAATAGCATACACTGATCCTATGAATAAAGTGGAAAATCCGTATTTTGCAGGTGAACCAACTAAATGATATGACCATCAACTAAATAGCCATTCCTTAATATGTTCTACTGTATGTCGCATCACAAAATAAAATATAGTTGAATCGCTTGACATGTTGGAACATATTAGATTAACCCTTTACCCAACAGAAGGGCCCTGTGCCAATGCATTCTCTTATATATGCGAGTCGACCATAGGTCTCCTCGCATATATAAGAGAATGCATTGGCTTAACACATTAAAAATTATAAAATTGTTAAAGAATGTAAGAAAAAATGGTAAAAAAAAGATATTTTTTAGGCCAATGCATTCTCTTATATATGCGAGGCGACCTATGGTCGACTCGCATATATAAGAGAATGCATTGGCACAGGGCTAACTGTAACTATCACAATGTGGTCAAGGAGCCGGTTCCAATGATATCCATATTTGTATGGTTCTATTGAGACAGACCGAAGATATTTTAGGCTGTTGAAGCTTTATTTGGCCGGTTTTGGCCGGTTTGTTGGGTAAAGGGTTAAACGTCGTCGTGAAAAGTATACCCCTGTGGGTAGATATATCGTGTGCACAACACAGTACACAATAGTGCATACATACAGTACATACATGCAACACAGGATGTTACTTGTACATGGAGATCAAAATATAGAGTTGACCCCATTATAGACAGGCACACATGTTATATAAGATGCATACAAGTTGTGGGACAATGCTATGCCACGGAAATGTATACTGATAATAAATCACACATGAACCAAACGATTCGGAACTGCTACTGAATCAAATCATGGTTTATCTTGGAGTGAACCACACTGTGTTATAAACCAGTCTAAGTGAACCTAATCTATTGAAGTTACGCGTTCGATAATCTGAAAAAATCTTATATCCTTCGTATTACAGTCACAAAATATGGCTTTCCTGCAATATTATGCTGTGACATCTTCGTTCGCATAAATAATTCCATGCGGTTATCTTCTGATTGGCTTCGGCTGAATCCTGCCATGATTTGTGGTTGGCTAACACTGCATGACGTAATATTTGAAATCAATGGGATACCTTGATATTTGTTTCAGAATATCGAACGTGTAGCTGTTCAATAGTCTCTGTTAAAGGCACGTGAGGCCTTAGTTGTCGAAAATATTCTTATTTGTTCCAATCACCGTAAACAGAAAAACATTAACACGCATACAGTTTCGTTCATATATACCATGACCATCGCGTAAACAGCATGTTATCATAAAGATTTACTATATTTTACCTAAGCAAGAGCCTGATTGTGTTACAGAAGACAACACAATGCTGCTGGCTAATCACACACAATGGCATAAACGCTCTTTATTCGTTCCATATCAGGAATTCACCCACAAAGAACGCTCTTTATGTTTACCATCATAATATAAACAAACACCAGAAAAGTTTTGATGCTTTTGTTTACATAACAATGGTCAAAAATATGACAATAACATACTGTTTATGCGATATTTCTTATTTGTATACGGACAAAGTCTGTCTACATTTTGTTGTTCTTTCGGTTTGTGGCGGTTTTTGACGGGTGGAAATATTTTCACAGGATACCCACCGCCAAGGCCAACCGTACCTTGAACTCAAACGGTTGACCAACTAACGCGATCCGAATTCGACAATGCCGGTCGTGTTGATGTATTGATGTGTTGAAAATGCGATAACGTTATCTGTTCCAGGTATACTTGACTGTAATAGTTTCACAGGCTCGAATTCCAAATGTTTGAAACGAGCATTCAATCAGTGCAAAAAATTTCACATTATCTCACTTCAAAACTAAAACTTGTCTCATGAAATAGCAGTTTTATAGGCGTTATTCCCTTTCCCGAATGACTCCCTCGTGTCAATCAATATTATCCCTTATATACACCCAAAGACTCATCGCTTACTCATCGCCGTTATTGAGTTCCAATAGCAATTCCAGCTCTATAATCATGCACACCCATGTAAAGGAAATTGAAAGCCGGGTTCCAAACTGGCATGTAAAAGTTATCAGTAATGAGGAAGAACCAACTTTCGCTGCCAAATCTCACAAGATTGTTATGATGGTCGTTTTAATCACCACAAACTTAGTCGCCAGATCGAATTATTTCATATTATGTGCATGTAAATCGAGCATATGTGTGTAATAATATAGCTACAAAGGCTTATATTCAACGGATAAAGCATATATACGATGCAGTGTGAAAACAAATTAGCCGTGGGTGATTGCACAAACTGGACAAATTATCAACATGACCGGCCTTGTCATATTATGGTGAGTACATTATTTTAGGCATTGCGCAGGCTCAATATGGATTCCGCTTAAATAAGCAAAACAGCCAGACAGTATATCAATGATATAATATCATATATGAGCTACGTATGACCAATAAGCATCCAATATGTGGTCACACAGAAATAGCCCGATACATGTTATAGAGAGAAATAACGATAATCAAGTATGAAGAAACAAATGTCAATAAACTCCACATTATATCTGAGAATCAAGATAGTCGGTAGTGGAGGCATGTCGATGATACTGATAATATTCCTGACTTCAGCTTCCCAACATATGTCCACTGATCCGTAGATGGACAGTACTTCTCAACAGTTTTGAGCGGACCAGACTCGTAATTGTGCCCTCCAATGAAGTAGAGTTCGTCCCCAATAGTAACCATTGCAAAGTTCCGCCTTGAGAACGGAGATTTCACGTGAATTTGTGATTGATAGGTTTCTGGATTAAACCTGATCAATGGACCAGTTTCCACTGCTATAAAAATTCGACTCTTCACCAGCGCAACTTTCGATTTCACTGCAATAGTGGGAAGGTCTTGTAGCTTGACTGATTCTCCTGTTTCTGTGTTGAACGACTGAACGATTGGAAGACCTAATCCGTCTTTGGAAACTCCACCAAATATGAAAATGATACCACCGCGAACAATACACGAAGCATCGACAACGGGAACTGCAAGTTTTCCAGCAATTTTCCATCGATTCGATTTCATGCTGAAACAGTCAATGTTCGCAGTCAGACTACCATTTTGATAGCCACCGATTACATACATCCTAGGTGAAATCGATGCCATGCAGTGATTTGTTCGGTCCTTCTGCATAGACTTGCATTTCTTCCATTTGGAATGATAAATATCATACATCCACATTTTCCGCCCACCTTCACGACCGTGTCCACCGGCAGTGAAGAAATAATCAGAGCAACAAAATCTACTCAAACAAACGGCGTAGTCCGCACCCATATTTGGAAACTTGGGCAGATGAGCACCGGGTTTCTCACAGTTCTTCATATCAAGAACATGACACGTGATTCTATCATCCATATAAGGAGAAAATAGCACAACATAATTGTCCTTTTTCGCTAGTTTTTTCTTTGGTTTTAGGACAATTTCATTTTCCTTTTCGATTTCGAGTATTTGCAGATCATTTAGAAGAAGTTGATACGATGCAGTTCTTGCGTCACGTTCATGGTTATACCAACGCAGCAAGGCAGATACCACATCGCGCCGTCCACGGATCTTCGAATGGCAAAATATTCTTAATAGGTCGTGCTTGTTCAGATTGAGAAATTCACTTGTTTTCCAAATCTCGCTAAAATGTTTTGCGACAACTTTCAAAGCTTCCGACAACAGTATAAAGGAATCATATGCATTTGCTGATTGTAGTATTCTCAGGCAATTGCTAAAAGTTATCTGTTCCAGCAGAACGATTTCACAAAGGGTTTTCAGCTCTAGCACAATATACCCCGCATTACACCTCAGAAGGTATTTCGCCGGATCCATATTTTCACAATCACTGGTATATCCCGAAGACTGCTGATAGGTACGCATAGCACTTTTGGTAGCACAATCTTCGTCTTCACTAGCGAGCCATTGGTAAGTAGATGGTGACGCCATCTTGGTTGTCGGTGCTGGGTTATTCTCAGTGTCACTTAAGCTCGGCTGCCATCTAATTGATTTTTTTCTTGGCGTCGGTTTAATATCACTGTTCGCAGGTGGAGGAGGAAGTTCCGTGTCAAGGTCAATCAAGTCCATCATGCCATGGTCCCTGATCATGTCTTCTGTAGGCGGCGGGGCGTTCGGAATAACACGCCCTTCATCGTCAAGTTCTTTGAAGACGTTCAAATTGGGATATAGACTAACCTCACCTCGCACAGCTTCAGAACTTCCTCTTCCATTCTGGGGAAGTGTCGGATATATGGCAGGTACAAATCGATCACGCGGGAGCGTGGGAATTAAGTGTGTATCCATACTAACATCGGGTTCGTCTGCTTCTGGTTTTATGTTCTCCGAGTTTACGTCATATTCGACGTCATCAGTTTCCATAGGAACCAGAACAACAACACTAACTACAGATGCATCGTGACTAGATTCGATAATAACACCGCGTGGGACTTCCACTAGTTGTTCGCCAGGGAATATGTTCTCTTTGTCAAGAACAATATCTTCTCTCGAACTATCACTACTTTTGACAGATGTCTTAGAACCTCGCCATTTCAATTTCCCATCGTCAACCAGCGGGAAATTGTTTGCGGCTTCCGACAAAATTGGCGTATTTTCACTGAGGTTATCCCCGATAGTTTCGAGAATTTCCAGCGGATCAGGTTCTGTTGTATCACTGGGCAATTCCACATCCGGGACGTCTGGTAGATTGAACGTTTCTAGATCCGTTTTGTTCAGTCTGCGTCGATGACGTGGTCGTTTCTTCCTCACGGGTGGTGCTTCCATGGCATGCTATGGGAGGAACCTGCAATGGAAGGATAATCGGTCAGTTTTCCTAAATGGGTGGAGGTTTGGAGTATATACATGCAGTAAACCATACTACTCAGCGTGATATATAATCACGCGTTTGTTATTGCACGTGCCTTATTTTGTTTCGAGAGTTAAACCATGATTAGTTTAAACAGTATTTATTCCATGAACAATACAACATAAATTACAACATATCAGAATATAACATCATGGACCGGATTCGACATCAAGCGTGTGTGCTTATGTGAGTCGTTTCCGGGAATCAGTTTTTGTCCATCCCACCCAGCGAGAGAGCGACTGTCTGATTTATATAATGTTGTGTCGTACGATATACATTCCGTAATTCAGATACTACTGTCGTTCCATGTAGCCGATTATTACTCTCGCGAGGTGGGGTGGGTGTAGGTACGTCAGGTAATGGCATTATGTAATTGTGTATATGCATGAATAATAATTAATGTTTTATAGATAATGATGGTGTATCTCTTCCCTATGTTTCTGTATAGATTCAGATATGTAGATGTAGAATAAACATCGTGTCGCAAAAGCGTCCAACATATTTCTTTTCACTGGCTCTTCTTTCCACTTTTTTCATTAATGTGCAATTATGTATGGTTTATATATTAAATAGATATATAAGTAGATAAAATGTGGTCTTTTGAGTCTATTTTTAAAGGATATAACAATAACGTTTCGTGTTCGAAATGCTGCTGGCAATGTTGATGGGAAGAGATAGATCACCAGTAATGGTAATGGTAGAACGGTATAAGTCTAAGTTAATAATAGGAAAGCAATGAGCTTAGAGTAGTAAATTGGGTTATCTCAGATATGGTTCAGGGGTTTTAGAATGGGTTTTTAGTGTTTTAAATGACTCGGTGACCTCGTACCAACGGACTCTATGGCATTGATACTCGCGCGAGTTATTGCTAAGTATACATTCATTCTTTTATGTCTGAGAGTATTAGATCATTTAACATGGCGATATACAAACTTATTTAGTTGGCGAAGCGCTTTGTCCTGGAGATGTATTTTTGTACTTCTCTGAAAATTTTTGCGTTGGTTTTGGGTGTTAATTCGGGGCATCCATACAGAAGTTTGTGTGTTGTCAGGTTGCATATATCATTTAATGACTGGAGAAGTGAGTTTCTTTCAGCTGTGTATCTATCGCAATTCATTAGGTAATGGTCGTTGTCCTCTAATTGTCCGCATAAACAATATGGGTGATCGGCGATGAAATTTGTGTACTTGTGATAATTTAGATCGCTGCAGTTGAGTCTAAACCATGATTGGAATGGTGATTGTCAATTCTGGTGTGAAATGGTGTTTTTGGCCAATTACGAAAAGGTGTTTTTGGCCAATTTGGGTACCCACGTACATGTAGCTTCACCTTTGTGGGTTATAATGTTATAGGAAATATTACTTGTCTTAGCGTTATGTCAACCTAAATGCGCCATGTGATCAGATGTGCGATTTTTGGTATAAAATGTGTGCTGAAAACACAGCAAAGTTCATGCTGGTTACTCAAAACACCATTTCCGTTAAAATGGGTACTAAACAAGCCAAACAGTGGCCCATTCAGCCAAAATAAGTCAAGAGTAAGTACTTGTCAAAATCACAAGATGTTTTAATGAGTTTTATATATCAGTGAATTAATTGGGCAGAAAAGTGGTAAGTCCCCCTCTAGCCCCGCTAGTTCTAGACTGGTCGAGCCCATTTTAACAAATCTGTATCCCAGTTACATAACGACCACCCATACTACATACAAGCTAAATAGGTATGATGGCTCTTGTGGAAAGATATTTTAAGAATTAATATGAAGAGTTATGTCCCTGGCCTGCCCGATTTGACATGGTGACGCCATTTGAATCCCAGTCACCCAATGACCAACCATACCAAATATAATATAATTATAGACCTGATGGTTCTTGCGAAAATGACATTTTACTATGGAGGGAAAGTGTAATGTCCCTTGCTCCCTTATTTGACCCGGTGACCCCATTTGATCAAATCTGAATTCAAGTCACACAAGGTCCCTCAGTACCAAATATAAGCTAAATAGGCATGACGTATGGTTCTTGAGAAGACGTATGGTTCTTGAGAAGACGATTTAAGAATTACTATTGAGGGAAAGAGTGATATCCTTGGCTTCGCGCCTATTTGACATGGCGATCCCATTTGAGCAAATATGAATCCCACTCGCCAAAGGACCCTCCATATCAAATATGACTTAATTCGGATTTAATCGCGTCAAACGTGGACTAACGTCGTCCCTAAATTACTGCTGTTATGGATAAGAAGTTGACGGACTTATGGACGGACGGCCGAAGTATAATAATAGCGGCGCATAACTATTGCTCCACCGGAGACTTCGTCTCAAGTGAGCTAAAAACTGGACATCTATTATGAGTTGCTTCGGCCATTGTTCTAAAAGCGGCCATATACGCTAAAAAGCCTAGCAAATTAATTATATTCTTATACATAATTAGCCCCTAAACCCGGCCTCATATTGTTTTTAGAAAGACAATTTAATTAGAATATAATTATGATATTCAATTTGTTGGTAATTTAGTGCATGTAAGTTGAGATAAACATGGATGAAAAGGGTGGTTGAACAATTCTGTCAACATGAAAAGACACATTTAATATGGAACTATATATATGTTCTTGAAGGTGCCTTTACTTTCTCTTTTGTGTGATGAGGAAATCAATATTAATTTGTTTTAACCCCGGTCGTTACGTGATCATTTTCCCTTGCTAACATGAGATTATGTGATAAAACTGATCTCAAATTCGTCGCAATTATATACGAAATGTATTAAATGTATTAACTGAGTGCACTAAATTCGATTTGAGACGAACCCGAGAGAAGCTCGAATCACAATTAGTGGACGAGGTTTATACATTTCGTATAGAATTGCGACGAATTGGATATCCTCTATATATTACGTTCAACTGGGCGAGTAGATCGTGCCATGAATCTCTATACTCTGCCTAACGCCCGTAGAGATCATAATCTACCTGCAGTACAAAACCTGGGAACTTTTTGAGTTTTGCAGGGAACCTTATATATATACAGTTGAAAATATAACACGATGAATACATATCTTAGTTATTATCTGTTCCTTGATACTGTACTTCGCTGTAGGTGAAGGTCCCAAATCGAAATTGGATGCTCTTCTGTGACTTTTGTGAGCCGATATCGCAATGAACAGTGAATTAATTACCCAGAAGAAATTCCATAATTGTAAGCGACGCAAAGCCAAATCGCTCACAAAGTCATTTAAACTGTGAAATTTCAAATTGGGACCTTCACCTACAGTGAAGTACGTTTACAAAGGAACATATAATAACTAAGACATATATTCCCCGCGTTATTTTTTCAATTTTATATGGTTCCCTGTCAAAAGTTCCCAGGTTTTGTACTGGTGGAATATAATCTCTACGGGCGTTAGGCAGAGTAGAGATTCGTGGCATGATCTACTTGGCGAGCAGACCCAATATGGGCATACATTTCAACATAGCACAATATCTTATCTGAAACAGAATAACTTTGTATGGAGTTAATCGCCGGCTGTGTCCATGTTGTTATATCGCGACAATACACACACTTGAAGATAAACGTGTCATATTCGAGCAACAATTGAAAGCCATTCATATAGCATATGAAAACTAATATACACTTTATAGAATTGTGTCAAATGGACTGGTGAATGTATAAAAGTGCATATGGAATGCAATAGTCACAAACGATCACAAACAAATGTTGAGTCATGTGGTGTATAGTGTTTACTCGATTGGGAATTGTGTTCTGAATATATAAAGAAGTAAAACGAAAACACCAAGACTGGACTGCATGGGTCTGACCTCATTTAGATGAATGGCGTCAACAACCAGTCGGGGTCCTATGGTTTATACATACATGATTCACAATAAACTGTTTATGCTGCGAGAAATATTTATCACGTAATGGCCCTGACTACAATTACATCTAAACTGTGAAAGAGGGAAATATAGCCCTTGGCCACTCGATTGCAATTATTGAATGAAGAATTCTTTGTTGCATTTTCATTCCCATGTAAACTGTGTGTGATTCAGGAAAGGGCCCACTTGACACGCAACTCAAAGAAAACGATATATCAAAATATAGCTACTCCACTTAAAGCGACACTTATCGTTCAAGGTCTATCGTTTTGTTCGCTTTTTTTTAGGGGAGTTAGCGGATTCAAACATAGTATGATAAATATACCATATAAGGAATCTCTGTATAATCCACATACTTGCCCAATTATGTGGCATGACGTATATCTCCACGCTCTTTAATTGTACCATACCAGCCGGTACCGGACCAAAAATAAACTAACATGGAAGTAATTGAACGCTCTCTGTTGTTGCGCACGTATTAACTGACATAGTTTGCATTTAGGTAGTATTTTAATTTTCCTTGGCCTCTTTTAAACTCAGATCTCTTTTATTCTCCATAGCGTGTTATCTCTTTGTTTTAAAGATGCCTAATCCGAATTAACGCTCCTAAATTACTATTTCTCCTTTGGCTTCGGGGGTAAAAAATATTTGATTCGAGTCGAGGAACCCACCCATCAAATCTCAGAGTTATCAGATATCGATTTATGATATGTTATTTTTCACCACCTGGAATATTTGGCGACCTGGAAAATATTCGACGAATGCCGACAGGCATACTGTCGATATCAAATTACGTTAATGTTGATATTAAAACGTTTTGGGCAATTTTATACTATATAGTTGACAGTGGTTAGCATTATTTTTCGGCAATTAATCGATTCTGATCACTGAAGCGCCATTTCAAGAAATGTTGTTATTGTTGTTGGAATCTGATCATATGGGGACGATCGAATCGGACTGTGTATATACCTTTAAACTGTGTTGCTATTATAAAGCGCATTGCAACTATACTGTCTAATGCGTTTTAAATGTAAATATAACAAGAGCATCGCTAGGGCGTGGCAAAATACGCCCTTCGGTCGTTTCGAATCGTACTACCGCAAAATAAAATATTAATTTGAGCTTACAAAGAATATCTGATATACCCCTAATTTCAATACCAAAATGCGGTCAAATTCTAAGTCGAAAAATGTCCGTAACTCATGTGAAATTAATTGAACAAAACCTATATTCGAAAATGGGCTGTATAGTATTAGCTGAGAAACACACATACCAGCTGTGGTTCAGATAAAATAATCCAAACTGGAGTTATCTGTCGGAAACCGAAATGTTATGAAATCGGTCAAATTCTAAGTCGAAAAATGGCGTATAACTTATGTCAAAATGATTGGACGGAACCCATATTCGATGTAAAAATAATTGGACTGAACCCATATTCGAACTTAGCATATTGGGAAATACACATACGAACTTTGGTTCAGATCAAATAATCCAAACTAGAGTTATCGAGCGAAAACCAAAAATGTTAACGGACGGACGGACGGCTAGACAGGCGGACGGACTGATTACATAATACGACATTTTTTTCTTCCAAATTGGCGTATAATAATATAATCATTAGCGGTTTTACATTCTGAACGACAAGATCTATCACTTCAATAAGTCTTGTTCTCTTATATGTATACCGGGGGGGGGGGGGGGGGGGTGTTCGTCACAATGTATAGTAATGCCCTAAGTAATCGACCCCTTAACTCGAGGAGAGCTTTCCGATGAATGGCAACAAGCAATATTTCCGACTAAATCCTGAATAGTTACCCATAATTCTGCTGTGGTTATATAAGGGGTCGATTATTTAGAGCATTACTGTACTCAGTGCGGAAAATTGAAAATGGTTGATAAAGTTATAATACAACTTCAGTCTTTCGTATCCATATGAGATCCTTGCCTTTATTTGTCGACTGTTTTGTACCATGTTTGATTTGTGGTATTTATCGTGGAAGTAACTTCATGTTGTTCAGTAGGCTTTATATGTTTAGATACACATGTACATGTGTATCATGAAAACGTGGGCTCTCTGCCAAAGTGTATGTGTATTTTCCTATGCGAGGGCAACACTCCCTGTCGGCTATATTAGTATGATGCTGATTCTCTTTCTTCTTTGTAAACATACGTCGCGACAAACGCAGTATGAGGGACGTACTTATCTTGATTATCTGCTTCAAAGCATACCCACTTACAATATCTTGACAAAAGTATTCAAACGTAGATAACGGAGATAGAATGCAATGATATGCACATCTATATCTCGATATTGTGTGCCTCTATATATAATTCTACCCACCATGATATATAAATGTGTTGATTCCGTTTTCAGAATTATTTTTATGAATTTTCTTATTCGCTAACACACGGCGTTGGTTTGTTACAACTTACCTGTGCACGTCAGGTGTATGATCACTCAATTATGAACCTAAGCGGAATTACATATCTACCCCCCCCCCCCCCCCCCCCCCCGAATCATGGCCATTCGCCTGAACATGGCTTTTGAAATGTTGATACATTTAATTATATAGGGTATAGTTTTCTCAAAATTTCTACGTAATATACCCTTTGGCTATTATCATACTGGGTAGAGGCACTGACTAAATAGATACATTTTCCAGATATAGCGGGGAGGGCTCTGCACATAAAGTCCAGACACAGAGAGGGGGTGGGTTGGTGGTTCAAGTCAGAAAATGTCTGCAAATTTTGTCACGACCCCCGCCCCTGGATATAGTCTGGATGTTCGTTGAGATGTGACATGATTGCGAGACTGCACGAAATGTTGTTCTTTTCGAATAGGCATTATACTTGGTAATTAATTTGATTAGACCCATGGGGCAGTAACAACAAAGACGAGAATAACGGGTTGATAATCGAGCGCAGAGAAGGGTGCACAAGGTCGCGACTGTATCAGAGCCCAGGGTGAATCACAGAGATGGGAACGTCAGATCTGTCAAATGTTATCAAAGTTGTTGTGTTCATTTTATAATGGTGGCCTTGGCGAATCCGAGCATTGACCAAATTCAAAACATGTTTTGTATCTCAGTTTTTCGGTATATTTAATAGGGATTCATATACATATGTATACGCACAGAACCCAAGGAAACCAAGACCGTGTCTAAAAGAAATTCGGATTCTGTCTACAAGAGGACCAGAAGAACACAAGAACCCGGTTCAATTTTAAAGTGATATGAAACACTCCATCGAGTTGATAAAAAAAATGGAGAATAATCTTGCTCAAAGTAGTAATTTTTACAAATATTATATCCAAATTGACAACAAACATTGTCATTCTTATATATTAATTAAATACAGTGACTCTCGATGGCGAAATCGTTTTCGTTATCTTATCGCTGATAGTTGCGTCCCGAATCGAGGAAGTAAATATTTACAATTGCTCGTAGTTCAGGCGATGTTTTCTATGGAGTGGTAACGTCGATTTGTTTGAATTTTTTGGCGATGTTACTAGAATGCTATATTCCCCTATTGACATAGCACATGAATACTAAATTATTAGTTTCACGCACACGAATTATAGTACATAATATACATAAGATTTCTTGTGGACAATGCATATATAAGAGTTGTGGTTCTTGTGTGCTCCCGGGTTTCTTGTGTGGCCATATTGACCAAGTCTTCTCGGTCTACAACAGCTTGGTGTATCGGTTGGGTTTATACTGTTTTTGGACCGAGTCCCGTCCTGTTACTCTTCTATAACATACTTTCATTGAAAATACGTACTACATTTACACGTGGAGCCCGGCCATTCACGTGAACCCGTGAATGTGAATAATCATCTGACATGTCCGCGATTAATCTGTCTTCAAAACGAGATATCATTTACCGTGATATATAGCAAATGTAAAGAGTTGGTATAATTTAGTGTTTACATACATTTTCTGATAGCAAATCGAAATTAGTTCTCTGGAAAACAAACATTTGTTTACTTATCAATCTCGTAGCTTTGAAATTCAACAGACCTATGACATAGGCATGTTTGATATCACTATTCTTGGGAAGGGCTGCCCTCTATGTTCATATACGCACAGCGTCCATTTGATCTAATCCGAAGACATATATATACACGTAAGATAACTACCGCCCACGATTCTGGGCGTATAAAGTCTGTTATAGAAGAGTAACGGGAATCGATCCAATACAGTATCAACCCAACCGATATCACAAGCTGTTGTTGTCCGAGAAGACTTGGTCTAGTATTATAGACAAGGTAGGTTTCCAGTATTTACCATAGTTTTGAAAATTGCACGACATACTAACCACAAGACAGTGGACATCATTGGAAGAGATATGCATTTGTTACCGAATACTGCGACGTATATAAAGCAAGAGTTCTGCGAGGGAATCTCGGCGACACGTATGCGACTGGTATGCATCACAGCGAGAATTATTGTTTCCGATTCTGATAACCCTTTAAGTTTAATATCCCATGCCGGCTGGGTAGTTATACTTAACCCTTCCATGACTGGACCTTCCTGAAATATTGCGAAAACCCTGTGCCAATGCATTCTCTTATATATGAGAGTCTCCCATATATGGAGCCTCGCATATATGAGAATGCATAATTGGCCTAACAATATTTACATTGACCTTGTAAGCTAGTGAATTATCTTATATGTGCGAGGCTCCACATATATTGGAGAATGTATTTTCATAATCAAGTGGTTAATGCTTGGTAATGACGATAGGCAGCAACAAAATGGATCTAAAATGATATTTACTTTGGGAAATATATTCAATTGATTGTTATATCAATTCACAATATAACAAAGGATCCTGATCCTCTTAACTCCTGAGTTCATAGAATATGGTTTGGCTTTGAATACCGGGTGGGTTGAATAATGCAATGTTAACGAAACTCGTGATTATCGCTTGGTTTCGTGCACAATTCGGGCTGCGAGCGATGCGGCATAGTTCGCGTATATATAAGTTACATGTACTTGTATCATGCCCCGCAGTTGAGGTTACATTTATAGTGATGTGAAACACTCCGGTCGGGTGATCAAATAGAAATGGAGAATAATCTAGTTCAAAGTAGTCATTTTTACAAATATTATATCTAAATTGACAACACACGTCGTCATTCTTATATCTTAATTAAATGCAGTGACTGCCGATGGCGAAATCGTTTTCGTTCGTTTATCGCAGATAGAAGCGTCCCGATGCGAGTAGTAAATATTTACAATTTGGCGTAGTTCAGACAATGTTTTCTATGGAGTGATACGGTCAATTTGCTTGAAATATTCCGTGATGTTAGTAGAATGCTACATTCCCCCAGTTGGCATAGCACCTGAATACTAAATTATCAGTTTCGCGCATCCGAACAAGTACATAATATGTCTTTAAAGGGGTACTGTACGCCACATGTTGTTGTTGGTTTCTATAGTCTCCGAGTCGGAGAATAAGGTAACAATTTTTCCATTATTTGAAAGTCTGTTGAGTACGAAGTCATGTTACGGATGACAAATTTACCGGAATGCAAAAATACAAATTGTCGTTGTCGAGTAATTTTTGTAAAGTTTTCAACCAAATGAATCAAATAAAAGTTATATTATATGCATACTAGTCCCATATAATCATTTAAGTTATTGTATCGTCGCTAGTCAGTGAGTGGCTTTAGTGTTCTCCCCGTATCATCATAATATTTTAAGCAATTAATCGTGTGTGCGATCGGTTTAAAAATCCAGTATCCCTCAATTACTATTTTTGATTACGGTAATTCGTAATTTAATTGACGCCATTTTATGGCTCCAGTCATAAATTCAATTTATATAAAATTATTAACTTTTAAATTATTAAATTTTAAGATAGCGTATTAACCTGAGCGTTTACAGAATACATCTTCGACTCAAATTACTTATGTTTCTATATATTATCGATATTAGATCGTTGTTGTCACCGGAAATTTAATGAAAATGGCGTACAGTACCCCTTTAAGATGTAGTGTTGTTAATCTGTTTCGATAGACATCTCATGGTGTATTGCATTCAGTATAGTGCTTGGTGTATCGGATCGAAACCATACTAAAACAAATTCCGGATTTTTGTTTTGTTTTACATCATTTCACAATATTTGATCTGCCACTCAAAGTATTGAGGTTCTGCTCCGTGGCTATTTCACCTTTTGGGGATTTCTAGTGGAGGGTGTGTTATATTTTGTGTGAAAACCAGATACGTGTCTTGTGTCATGAATCAATGTCCGGTCTCTCTCTCACATAAGCTCCTCCCACATCCGATGGAGGCCGCTGTGGAGGGCAGTCATATTTACACCATAGCAATCGAAATATATATGTGATCAACGGATATGAAACTATTCTTTGCATTGAACTAACAACAATAAACATTTTGTATGTGTGTCACATCAAATTCTAGTAAACAATACGCTGCACCTATACATGTAGATCAATGAAAACAATTAAGCATCTGCTCACGTTATAATGTTATATTTACATAGCCCGTGTGCGTAAATCAAAAGTCTGTTTGGTGATTGGCACCTGCCTATTGGGTCATGCGTTTTATATCCCAATAAAACACACCATAACACGAATCGACGTCGCAGCTGGTTAACACAAATGACGAACAGCTGTCGGGACATACACTCTTAAATTTTTGGGTTATTTTTTCTTTCTATAGAATAACTGGGCACGTTAATTAAGCGCTTGACCATAACCTTAATAGTCGATCGATAATTCACATGTAGATTATTGGGATACATCATTGTGCCGCGTGGTATAAGCTCCATACTGTAAACATATTTCAGATAATACCATAACAATAATTCAAGCTGATTTGTGGACATTAGGAAAAGACTATATAAATATAAGAATTCAATGATGTTGTAGGTGTGTTTTATTGGGTGATAATTGTGGCTCACAGAATGTGGACAACGACCACAGCAGATTATCACTCAATAAAACACACCACATCCATTAATCGATTCTTAAATGGTGTCGCTGTGTCGTGTTAATTTAACTGTTTGTAGTGCACTATATACGGTCAGGTACTTATACGGTTATATATAGTATTGCATATGAGAAGTATACGATGATTTATCCAATGTTTTGTAAAATTCAAGCAACTTTCAAAAAGCAACAGACAATGCAAAGTATCAAGCCAACAATGATATCTACTTCTTTGTAGGGGCGCCACGGGCAATCAAGGTAATACGGGAGCACAAATTCTACAAAAGGGAACTTTTTTTAACCAGGGGTATATGAGAAGTCAAAATCATGGTAATCATTAAATCACTTTACAGGGCCATTTTCATATTAAGCTACGATAATTGATACATTTTTCTCTTAGCACAAAACTTACAAATTGCTGTTTTAGCTTATATATGAGACTTTTCTTGTCATTCTGTAACCATATCCCAATGGTAGAGAGCTGGATTGACAGTTGCACACGATCTGCCCATGCCCCGGTGCCCCTGCTAATTTATACCTGGCTGCCGTGTATTGGCCACCTTGATGGCCTATTAGTTGACTCGATTCACTTATAACACCATCTTTCACAAACGATTTCCACCGTGAAACATTATCTTTATGGTCCACGTATACGCGTGAAACGATTAGGTGGTCATAAAGGTTTCAAATATATGGTCCAAGCATCGATCTATATTACAATATACGTCGATGGTCCAAGGTTGAGCGCACAATACGTGTATGCATGCGATGTTAATTGTAGTGATGTGTGGTATTTCCAATGCATGAACAAGTTTCATGCTTGCTCATAATGACATTGTTCACACAGATACAAATCATATAAATTAACGCTCTATAATATCTAAGCCTGCATGGTCAACTGCTTCTGTCGCAGTTTGCACGACGTTGTCGGTTTTGCGAGTGGAGGAAAGAGGACACACGGTTAATACATTAACGACGTCTGCATGGACTCATCACTCAAATGGTGCACATGAATATATACGTGGTACACATGCAGTTACCAAAGATACACACGTGTAAACCCTAAACTCCGAACGCAGAATCGCTATATATACAGAATCTGTTAAATTCTAGCGATTGTATGCGTGGGGGTGCATTATGGTTTCCAGGTGGGTTATTTGGTAACTGTGTACTACATAGATATTTATAAGTACCATCTGGGTGAGGCCAAGAGTGTAACATGTGATCATAGCGAGGCGTTCTATCTCGATTATATCATAAACTGTCAGATATATAATCCAAGACACATCAAATTTTGGACATTTACAAATGGTCATGTCTTCAGACGATAACAGCTGTTAAAAGAAGCTTCAAATGGCGAACACGTCTTTCGTGCACAATCATATATTTACCAAAATGTTGTAAAAATGGAATTACACCCTGTATTTGAAAGACATATATAGTCCGCATATATGGGAACACTCGCACAAGTCATGCAGTAGCTTATAAACAACGAACGTATATAGACTTATGTGACGTGACGTTATAAGTTACAATACATAGATACACTCCTTACAAACGCCAGAAGCGTATTTTCCCTCATTTCACCGAGAAACAACTTCAACTGCACGAATAAACCACCGATCCCCGGAAAGCAACTGACAAAATTGCCCAAGCTGAGTATATTTAACCCTTCCATGACGGGAGCTATACGTTGTTGCAGCATTAAAGATCACGTGCCAGTGCATTCGCTTATATATGCGAGTCTCCCATAGGGAGCCTCTCATATATAAGATAATGTATATAAGAGACTGTACTGGCTTACTTGTCAAGGTAAATATTGTTAGGTTAGGCCAATGTATACTCTTATAAATGCGAGGCTCCACATGGGAGACTCGCATGTATAAGAGAATGCAATGGCACAGGGTTTTCGTAAAATATCAGGAAGCTCCAGTCATGGAAGGGTTAATACATGTATGCACATGAATGATACATTACAATTGTTGGACACAATGGTGAAAATAAAGCCACTATTATTATAAGAAGGCGCGCATTTTTATAATAATTTGAATGTACAGCATGCAGGTTAACCCTTTACCCAACAAACCGGCCAAAACCGGCCAAATAAAGCTTCAACAGCCTAAAATATCTTCGGTCTGTCTCAATAGAACCATACAAATATGGATATCATTGGAACCGGTTCCTTGACCACATTGTGATAGTTACAGTTATGCCCTGTGCCAATGCATTCTCTTATATATGCGAGTCGACCATAGGTCGCCTCGCATATATAAGAGAATGCATTGGCCTAAAAAAAATCTTTTTTTAACACTTTTTACCATTTTTTCTTACATTCTTTAACAATTTTATAATTTTTAATGTGTTAAGCCAATGCATTCTCTTATATATGCGAGGCGACCTATGGTCGACTCGCATATATAAGAGAATGCATTGGCACAGGGCCCTTCTGTTGGGTAAAGGGTTAAAAACAACATTTATATAAGTTTGTTTTTGTTGTGTCATTATCGTCCGACAATTGAGTGCAAAAATGTTGGTCAAATATATACCTGGTATTTCCTGATTCAACAAATATCCATTTGAAAAACAATGATGTATTATGCCAGCGAGTTGCCGTGTTGGCAATACAATTATTGAAGTTACATACACAACATTCCGCTCCATTATACTAGATGAATGAACAACCCGCTGAAGTTATATACACATATCGCCAACAGCAGTTGGCGGTCAGGCCGTTCATATCAGGCGCACATGCATCAAATATCGTCTAATACACTGAGCGAAACACGTGTATTATATACTTCTGTGAATCCTACATCCATTTTACCGAATCGTATTATCGAATACAGCTAGCCGCAATGGTCGTATAAGGTGGAAGCACGTGTGCGCCGGCTATCGTATAGTGTACGCTACACGAGCCGTAATATATATAGGTCATTATAGCAGCAAATAAACAATTCTGAGTACTTGGGGTGTTTATTTTTGTAAAATAAACGGTCCAGCCAATTTGATTGCGAACATAAGTGGACACTGCCGATCAGGTTTGTCTGTTTCCAGCGCAAGGTGGACACTCATTGGGGCAGGTGCTCCGCGGCTCTGATAGTCTGGTGGGAATCATATATCCAGAACCACCTGGCACCCGTCATCGTGATCATGCACACCAGAGTGTGTCTATATTAAGGTGCCATTGCACGATTAAGCTTGCTTAATTCAGCAAGCTCAAGAGGCGAGCTGCATCGTGTAATACCATGCCACTTCATACAGCTCAGCACTTTTTGTTACCCATTGAGCAAGCTCTATGGAAAGGAACCCGGCCGTTTTTTTCATTCAGCACGGATCCCCCATTAATGTCAAGTAGCAGTTAAATAACATAATTCCTCCTGATATCTGATAAAAGACACATGTGTGGTTCACAATATTGGAGTCCAGTTAGTAAATATAACCACAGACCAGTTAATTATGATGGACAGTCTGTGAAAGATGTCCTGATAAAACAGTGCTTTTAAAAGCTTGCTGGATGGTGTAATGTGAACATCCAGCATAACCCCCTGTGGTTACCATTAAGCTGAATTAAGCAAGCTTAATCGTGTAAGGCCCGTTCCAAACGACGGATTTTTGTCGACTCGAATCTAATACCAGACCCACAATTGTATTAAATGCGTCAAAAATGCGACGTTTGAAACAATTAGATCCGTGTCAGACGCATCACAGACGAATCTCCGTCCAATTCAGACGAATCTTCGTCGGTGATGCGTCTGAAATCCGTCTTGGTTTCAAACGACGGATTTTTGACGACTCGAATCTAATACATGTGACGAGAAGAGCCGAAAGTTGCCGAAGAACGAATGCAAATGATATGATAATGATATGATAATGGTATAATAATGAGGGGGCTCCCCTTATCTGAGGAAATACCCATGCACATGACGTCATAAATTTTGTCACACGCTCTCTTTGTCATAAAGAAAGATATATCTATAAGAATTGCTTAGGTGACATTGTGAAAATTGTAATTATTTTGGTAGTTTGATTCCTCAACGAACATGGCATGTCACTGACTCACATCTTATAATGGATATAGTATCAATGTTTTAGAATAATCCATATATACCGGTATAAGGGGTAGGGGTTGCAGCAACTGATTTATAATAATTCATATAGACCGACATTCCTTATTGTAAGGAATAGGGGTGGTAGTCTCTGATGTATAATAATTAATATTTAGCGGTATTACTTATTATAAGAGGCAGAGGTGGTACTACTGATTTATAATAATTCATATATACCGACATTACTTATTATGAGGGGTAAAGGGGTGGTAACCTCTTATTTATAATAATTCATATATTCGGGTATTACTTGTTATAAGGGGCAGAGTGGTAGCCTGTGATTTATAATAATTTATAAATACCGTTATTCCTTATTATAAGGGGTAGGGGTGGTAGCCTCAGATTTATAATAATTCATATAAACCGGTATTACTTATTATGAGGGGTAGGGATGGTAGCCTATGAGTTATAATAATTCATAGATACCGGTATTCCTTATTATAAAGGATATATAGGTGGTAGCCTATGATTTATAATATATAATTAATATATTCCGGTATTCCTCATTATAAGGGGTAGGGTGGTACCACTGATCTTATTTATAATAATTCATATATACCGGCATTAGTTATTATGAGGGTATAGGGGTGGTAACCTCTTATTTATAATAATTCATATATTCCGGTATTCCTTATTATAAGGGTAGGGGTGGTAGTCTCTGATTTATAATAATTATTGTATACCTGTATTTGTAAACATGCATGGTATACACATATATGGCAATTGGTTGCACGATCTAACATTTATTTGTAGCGCCTATTATATTATATTATATAACTATATATGTACTATATACATCCTCATATACATATGCACATATATTCGCGCTGCAATTGCGCATATATTTATACATAATTTATACTGTATTTTAGTATATATATGTATAACATACCGGTATATATAGGCCTCTATATCTACGCGTGACCATTTTGTGAAGGTAACATGGAGTGCACCTTTAAATAAATCGACCGATGTATTAGATTCGACGCGACAAAGATGCGTCCGTCTGAAACAAAATTGACCGCAGACGCATCACCGACGAATTTAATACAATTAGATTCGAGTCGACAAAAATCCGTCGTTTGGAACGGGCCTTATGGCACCTTTAGAGGATGTTCGTTCGGGGCTGCCAAGCTTCAGATTTCCGTGCATCTGTGCTATATCCCGCTATACATATAGATCAGTTTCAACTTTCAGAATTTGCATTTTCACCCCACCACCTTATTGAGTCGTAACTTGGTGCTGACGACAAAAACATGTCATTGTTATCATGATACCCCCAATGTTGGTCAACTTTAGTATAGGATAGGATATTGTATATCCAATACACATATATAACATAATAATAAGATGAAAATTATGAAATAAGTCTGTCGTACATTGTTTGGGGTGGCATAATCATGCTGGTAAGACAGTCTTCCTGTCATCACCAGCATCATGGCAGCATGGTATAAATGGAAGGTAATTATAGTATATTATAAGGTGGCCCCGACACGAGTGAGCGGTGCACATTACATATTATCTATGAATTTATGAGTTCGATGGCTTAGTGCGTGAAGAAGGATACTATACCCAAGGGCTGTTAAATATCAAGTATTATATTTCGTGGTCGTTCAAATTACGAATGATCGAGTTGTTTTTGTGATGGATGAGAGTGCAGGGACTACTGACTCGTGAAGTTGACGTTGAACACGTTAAAGACATATTATGTACTTGTTCGGGTGCGTGTAATTGATAAGTTAGTACTCAGGCGCTTTGCCAACCTAGAGATTGTATCATTCCACAAACATCGCCGAAAATTTCAAAGAAATTGACCATACCACTCCATAGAAAACATTTTCTGAAATACGCTCAATTGTAAATATTTACATCTCTATTCGGGACGCAACTATCGGCGATAAACTGACACAAATGATTTCGCCATCGAGAGTCAATGCATTTAATTAATATGTTAGAATGACGGTGTCTGTTGTCAATTTGAATTAATATTCGTGAAAAAATAACAACTTTGAGCAAGATTATTCTTAATTTCTATTTGGTCACCCTACCGGAGTGTTTCACATCACTTTGAACACGTTAAATGTACACTTAAATGGAGGATTGGCAGTATGGCCATTAGACCCCGAAGCCACGACAAATAGTTTTCTCAACCAATTTCGTGGCTGGTTAGCTAGCTAAGCCAGCTCAGTAGCGACGTTCGTGGCTGACGAAACATGGCGGCTCAGCCGGCTGAAACGTTATCATTCAGCGTATTTTCATTCCGAAATTTTCCTAATTCCCGGCTATATACCCCGTTTGTTTTAGCGTTTGCTGTAGAATTCCAGACCACGTGTGCTCTTTTTGTGTTGGGCCTTTCCATTATGATTCTCTGTCAAAAATTTGAGTAAATATTATTTTTGGGACCAGGGTGGCAGAAGCAGTGAACTTGCGTAAAGGGCCAGGGGGCATTTTATATATATATATATATATATATATATATATATATATATATATATATATATATATATAATAATAATAATAATAATAATACAAATATTTAATATTTTTTGGAGTTATGTCCCTGGCCCCGCCCACATTAGACACAGTGACCCCATTTGAACATATCTGAACCCCAGTCACACAAGGTCCTTCATTCCAAATATGAACCCATTTGGCCTGATGGTATTTGAGAAGATGTTTAAAAGAATTACTATGGAGGGAAAGAGTTATGGCCCTTGCTTCGCAACTATTTGACCCAGTGACCTCATTTGAACAAATCTGAATGAGAATCACCTAGGGAACATCCACACCAAATATGAACCCATTTGGTATTATGGTTCCAGAGGAGAATATGTTCAAATAATTGTTGACGGATGGACGGACGTCCATACGCACCACATGTTACTTGTGAGGTGCGATCTTTTGTTTGCATGACTTGTGGGGTAACGTACGGAAAATCCAATTTTAAAGAGCACAAAAAAACACATAATCTGATAAATGTTATATTAACGAAATAACGGAGATGTTTGTGGAACAGTTAGGGAAAAAAATATGTTAATTACATCGCACCCCACAAGTACGCTCTGGTGAGAGCGGACGGACGGACGATGGACGGACGGACAGACGACGGACGAGAAGTGATGACTATAGCTCCACCGGAGATTTCGTCTCAGGTGAGCTAAAAATTACATCTCAGTGAACAAATCTGATAAATTCCCCCCTCCCCTAACACACGTGGGGACATCCCTGCGAGAATAGGACATGTGTGCTTTATTTGGATGCCTGACTACATTGGCCTAACAATATTG
Organism: Siphonodentalium dalli; assembly: GCA_032622095.1. Lineage (NCBI taxonomy): Eukaryota > Metazoa > Mollusca > Scaphopoda > Gadilida > Siphonodentaliidae > Siphonodentalium > Siphonodentalium dalli. The sequence goes on along the minus strand of CP136061.1, from coordinate 239,366,707 downwards.
CCTTGATCTTGAACCCCAGTGCATTCTCTTATATATAGGAGAATGCACTGGTGCAGGGTCTTTGTTGCTGTACCAGCATAGCTCTGGTCATGAAATGGTTAATACTAATAATAAAGGTGTAAACTGTCAAACAGGTAGAGTTGTATTTGAGATTGCAGATAAAGACATAGGATTAAATTTCATTCATGCAGCTCACTTCTCATGCAGCCAGGAGAAATGTGGATATTGAGATAAAAGTTAATTACTTTATAATGACTGGACAAACAGCAGTGAAAAGTTCATGGCATGCCAGATAGCTACAGTACAGCTTTAGAAGGCTTTAATGGGGTGAACTAGGAAGGGGGTGTGGTGTGGCAAGGACAGGCTGTTGTGGTGGTCGGGGTTGGTGGGGGGTGAGGGTGTTGTGTGTCTAAAAAAATTGAATTTATCAAGATTAAATTGAAAAAATCTTTATTTTTTTCCATTTTTTTTTTTAATCGAGCAAGGATTTAAATTTTTTTTTTTTTAAAGAGTTGTGTCCCTGGGCCCTGGCTCTGCTGCTATTTGACCCAGTGACCCCATTTGAACAAATCTGAACCCCAGTCACCCAAGGACCCTCCATACCAAATATAAGCTAAATCGGTCCAATGGTTGATAAGAAGTCATTCTAAGAATTACTATGGAGGAATAGAGCTATGGCCCTGGTTTCTCAACTAATCAACTTGGTGACCTCATTTGAACAAATCTGAATGTGAGTCACCTAGGGAACATCCACACCAAATATGAACCCATTCGGCCTTATAGTTCTGGAAAAGAAGTCGTTCTAAGAATTACTATGGAGGAATAGAGTTATGGCCCGGCTTTCGCAACTATTTTACCCAGTGACCTCATTTGAACAAATCTGAATGTGATTCACCTAGGGAACATCCACACCAAATATGAACCCGTTCCGTCTTACGGTTCTGGAGAAGATGATTCTTGACGGACGGACGGACGGACGACGGACGAGGAGTGATGACTATAGCTCCACCGGAGACTTCGTCTCAGGTGAGCTAAAAACGTGTTATATATAACATTTTTGTTCAAATGAATTTGGTATCGAGAGTATGTCGGTCGGTTCGTCGAATATTTGCCAGGCCGCCAAATATTCCAGGTGGTGAAAAATAACATATGTCAAAAATCGATATCTGATAACTCTGAGCTTTGATGGGTGGGTTCCTCGACTCAAATCAATTAGTTTTTACCCTCGAAGCCCAAGAAATAGTAATTTAGGAGCGTGAATTCGGATTATGTATCTTTTAGCGCGAAAAGTACGTAAGGAAAGAAACATTTTCCGTATGAATGCCGATCACTTACAACCACCTACTCAGCATATTCGTGGTGCATGGGAACCATTTCATGGTCGACCTTTAGTAAGGCAGGAGCATATACACTAATCGTATGCAAAACACAGTATATGCTAATACAAACATTGTGTAGCTGTGTGTGCGCAAGGTGCACCTACAGCGGGCTTGCGTAAGAATTATCGGGGCTGCAATTTTGTTGTGTCACGTCCATCACTTTGTTTCAATCAACAATAAAGACCTAATCGAATTGGCAAGGATCATGTTATTTATGTGGGTGCATAATGTACCCATCGACCACCTGTTATCTTTCGGTATATATAAATTCGGAACTCCATAACATATATGATATCCAGACTTATATAAGTTGGCAACAAGGATTTACATTATACCTTCTTTTTATTTACACAGCATCATATCAGTAATTTGCATCTTTTTCCTTCATGTTATTTCTAAGGACGGTTCCTGTCACCCACTATATATATCTGTATCTATGACTATAGCATAAAGCTATTTGACAAACGCCCTGTATTGTTACATTACTAATTCACTATGCTTGGTTAAATCTTAAATAAAGTATCTTGACTCTGAATCTGAAAATCTGATATATGCCCCGTTATAAATGGACAGAAGTAGGGCAAAAAAGTTACTCACATGTTCATATTTCTATTAAACGTAAAGGCTTAGAAAACACAACATTACTCTTTTTCACTCTCGTCTTGATCTTAACTCATTACCAATAGTTATGATTATCGTTAAATCATTTGCAATCGCACACGATGCCCGAATTCGTCAAATGCTATATCAACAGTGTTGGTTCCATTTCACATCAATGATTTTCTGACTGACATAAATACACATACATGTAACTGCACATTATTAAATCTAAAGTTACGACCAGTGTGTGTCCCTTTAACCCTTTACCCAACAAACCGGCCAAAACCGCCCAAATAAAGATTCAACAGCCTAAAATATCTTCGGTCTGTCTCAATAGAACCATACAAATATGGATATCATTGGAACCGGCTCCTTGACCACATTGTGATAGTTACAGTTATGCCCTGTGCCAATGCATTCTCTTATATATGCGAGTCGACCATAGGTCGCCTCGCATATATAAGAGAATGCATTGGCCTAAAAAAATTATTTTTTTAACACTTTTTACCATTTTTTCTTACATTCTTTAACAATTTTATAATTTTTAATGTGTTAAGCCAATGCATTCTCTTGTATATGCGAGGCGACCTATGGTCGACTCGCATATATAAGAGAATGCATTGGCACAGGGCCCTTCTGTTGGGTAAAGGGTTAATTCGCCTAATTATGGTGGAATGCAAAGGATACAGAACCCATCCTTATTACTAAATGTGCATGGTTTGTGTGCATGTGGCTTGGTGGTTACACTCTACGCGAACTAAATCTTGTTAAATAAAGTTTCATGGTCAATTTCAGACACCAGATTTTCTTTTAAATTTTATATTCAAGATATTCCAAACAATAGGTGGCGATTTGTTCTTATAGAACGGCCTGTCACACTTCTTCGTCATACACAAAAAAGTTTCCACGAATTTTACGTGCACGGACGGCCATTGGAATAACTTACAAAACTAATATAGTAATATAAAATGTAAATTGTATGCAATCGAATATTTCAATTGCCCATTATAGATGAAAGATAATGTGGGTTCTGTATTCAGACCGTTATGACCCATACATAATGGCTAAGTACTATATCGTATACAGTATATCGAATGTTCCCCTACATTCAGCAGCGGGTATATTTTACACATTGAAGGAAGCCAAATGCCATTGTTTCCACTACTCTTGGCTAAGGCAAAAAAAAAACCTCTTTATTTCTGATACCCTGCCTATAGTGGAGATTTTATTGCCTGTCTCAATTTTTTTTTATTTTCTCCTGAAAGCTAGTCTATATAGTGACCTGTTAGAGTGTCAGTGTTAATATTTATCGTTTTCCCACTCTCAAAGGCAAAAATAAGTGGGTTACCAAGCTCATAGTTGGTTGAGATCTTACTGCAAGAGCGAATGATTTCAAGGGGCAACATGCATTTTATTCGATGCTTCATGCTTGGCTTGTTTTCAATACACATGGATCTACCATATGCCATGGCACCATGACTACACTATTATATCTCTTACTGCTGAAAGGGTTTTTTTTTAATTGCCAAAAAAAAAACCTGCCTGTTAGGAAACTTTTCCCAATGTTATCTGAATTGTGTTCAGAAAAGTTTACTTGTTTTGGCGTAAGCAGTCTGGCTCGTATACCCCGCGCACCTGATCAATCTGGCTCGCATACCCCGCACACCTGATGTTTTATGTGTATAGTCCGGTTGCTCGCGTGTCAGATTGCTCAGAAGAAATACCATAGAGTAATAGAAAATAGCTGAAATCATAAAATCATTTTCCACGTTATGGCTCCCAGAATGCAACAGAATTTAAACTATAGTTTATTTTCAATGGAAGGGGAATAACTCTATATCTAAATATATAGACTTATTCCCCTTCATTGAAAATAATATACTTTGTGCAGGAACTTCAGCACATAACAGACGTCAGTTTCTCAACAAAACAACCTGTTCACAGTTTGTTACATCGAATAAGTTGAAAATACAATGTTTTGGAGCTTCCTCTTTGAAATGGTATATAATATCATATGGAATACACCCCGCAGACTATGAGCAATATTATAGCTCAGAGCAAGATTGCTCAGCTCTATTGCTCAAGTGTGTGTGTGTGTGGGGGGGGGGGCATCAAATGGTGTGTTCTGTCCACTCGTCCTCCTGGCGGACGGAGGACAGGGAGTAGTTGCCCCTCTTCACTCACTTCTAGTATCGCTGGCAACGCGTCCTTTGGGCTTGAACTTCTCACGATATAGTCCAGTGTAGATGGAAGTGCCGAGGATGTTGTCAAACAGAGACTGTTTTGTTATCCCTTAATCTAACGTATCTTTGGGAAACAACCATTCTGTGTGTTGACTGTCTAATGTTAACAGTTCTCATTAAGGTTGTACACTTTTGACATGTGGCTGGAAGCTAGGAATTTACAAGCCGGACACGTTCTCCTGTGCAAATTGAACATTTGTCCAGTCGTCGCTAGTAAATGATGCTGGGATCCCAGAACAAATAATTACCGTTCATTACACCGTGCGATCAAACGGCTGATGAGTCAACAAATTAGATGTGACCTCTGACCCACATCCGGAGTGGCAGACGGCAAACATAATCCGAGACTAAGGGAATTCCCCGTTATTGATCAGCTGGCACAGGGGGTGCTTACTGGGAATGTTATGCCATGCTTTAATAACCTTAAGACACCATAATGCCCGCTGATGGGTAGTTATTTGATATTTTCAGTGATTAGCTTGACAGTAACGATGTTCTGCTAATAATTGTGGACGTTCCATCGGTAAAGTGTATATATATATAGCGCATTATAGGTCGATCGTCACAAAGCCATCCAGCGTTGGAGAACCTGGTTCTAATTCCGATAACTGCGCGTTTTTGTTTTTGTTTTTTTGTTTAACCCACACAAAAGATAGTTAACACAATAACCACGTTTTTTGTTTTTAACGCACAGAAAAGATAGTTAAACACAATAACCAAAGTCAGCTACATGTACATGTAGCAATTGAAATAAAATTTAAAAACAAACAAACGTACCGCATCTTTGGAGTCGGTGACGTAACGAACTTATCACAATTTAATACGTTTTCAGTTAACCTGCAACAACAAGATACTAACTTGCTGCATGCAGTAATTGCTGTTAGTAATTAATTTTACTTGGCGCTTCAAAGCTTCGGTACATATCAACCTGCATGATATTTATACAAAATGCCACAATATGCACGTCCCCGGTTCGTTGGTCAAACATGCTGTTAGTGTTATAGTTTCAAGCTATCATGCCCACGCTATCGTGCATATCTTGATCCCACCTGAATGATTAATCCCATTACATTCATCTTATCAAGTCAACAGGGCGTTAGTTGGGTTTTGTGTTTGCAACATGCTGAGTTATGTAACGCGATGTACAATGAAATAATCACGGTTAGATGACAGGCTAAGTAAGGATGCACTGGCTAATAATTTATATGTGATTATATGTAAATGGGTCACACTGGTGTAGTGCGGCCGTCGTAAATTTCAACACCCATACATTATAGATATATATCCATCAGATTTAGCTTTTAGGCGAGACATGTGATGTGTAGACTTATTTTCTGCGAATGAAAACGAGCCTAGATACTAGATAGCATTTAATTAGTAAGTATAATTTACGGTAGTTGCGAAAGTGTTTTGCTACTAATTGCGTGGGAATATATGGACGGGTGAATGCTTGGAATGTACAATGTAGAAGTCAAGTCGTGCATACTCATAGCATGCATGTGTGATATACAGGGGTTGTGGAACCACTGAAGTACATGGGGGCACAATAATCATCAGAGGAGGGATATGTTTGTATACAAGGAAAGGGGACGGGGCCCATATGCCAACTCGCACCCACCCACCGCGGGTACGCCACCCATGCGCATGGCTGAGATAAGCTTGGTATTATCAATACTGCAATGATTGATATTGCGGTCACAAGTCTATTGCTGAATATGACAGGAATATTATCAAGAAGCATAAATATAAAAAATCGAATGCATATGAAAAGGTTATTGCATGGGTGGGTGTATTACTATTAGTGTGATCGCTGGGGCAACACAGGTTATATGGTCCACTTGTTTGTATCAGTGTTACATATGATACGACGTGGTAGCCTAGCCAAAAGACACGTTGTTTTCAGTGATTGAACTGAATTGAAAGAACCTATTGATACATCGGGTTTCATATTTAATATCACATAGGAACAATCGAATTTGTGAAAAACCACATCCCCTACACGAATCTACTCGCGTGGTATACCCCCAACAATGCTTATATGAACAGGGGACAGGGGAGGGGGTCACATCCCAACTATATTTAAAAAAATCAACCGTTTGAAATTGCATGTCTGCATGACACAACATTAGTTGAAAGTAGGTTGAACGTGTTCTGAGTTTGATTTTCCAACCAGTATATATATATATACTAGTGGGGAAATATGTTGTTTTAGACTAGAAGTCGAATATTTTCGAAATTTGCTCTTAAAATTGAAGTTAAATTGGCATCTAGAAATTGTCCTAGGCCAAAGTAAAATAAACATCTGGTTTGGGTTACGTACATATCAGAAAAAAATTGGGTCGGTAGGTTGGCTTGACATTTTATTTTTTTATTAATATTTTTATTTTTGACATAGTCTTATGGTTTTTTATATCTTGTGCAATATTTCGATAACAGTATAAATTTTGACTATCTTAAATTTGTATAGACAGTAATAAAAACAATGCTTAAAATAATGACAGATAATAAACAACTCATTTTGGTGCATTGAAAATATTTGTATTGTTTTTATTATAAAACATTTTAGAAAAATTTCATGAAAACCATGTAAAAAACTTTAGGGTACCGGTAGGGGGTTTAAAATAAGGTAGGTAGGGAAACTCAAACCACAAGTATTTTTTTCTTTGGCCCTATCATAAGGGGTGTCGTGTTGCATGGATATTTCCAAAATGATGGAAACCTTGAGAACTGTACCAGTCGGAAAATGTCAACCCAATGGGAGTGGGCTGCAAATGGAATTTCTCGGACTTGTTATTTTGGTTCAGAATCAAGTGGAAATTAGACACATCAAATGGAGACCCTCTAGCCACGTCCCTGTCCTCGCTATCATTCATCGGAAAACAAGTAATTGCCATTTGGTTCCATAAATAACTCAATATCACGGTAAATACGACCTGCTTGTCACTGTTGTCAGTATATGGTCCTCTAACTAGTCTATATAACTGTAATAAATGTAGGTGGCGTTAGGGGATTGCCAGTCTAGGTGCATGACTGCATGTATTGTGCAAACAATAACCATGATAAACAGGCAGCCATTGACGGACGGAACGATTCAAAAGATAAACATAGAACGTAACAGCAGACGACAAATTGCTTTGACATTCTTCGCGCACGTCACAGAAACAAACTATCAAAATCAGATAACGCACACCAAACAATTAGGACACCATATTTCGACGATTGGTGCGTTACGTGTAGAACAGATTGTAATTCGTTTATTTGGTAAAGTATTTACGATATCAAGAACATACCTCGTCGAATCCTGGAATAATCAGATATCTATCGTTTGCCACACAGCTGTGCTTCTTTGTTAACCGGTAAGCATGTTTTCACGATACATCAGCTCTATGTTTTGAGTGAATGGGGAAAACGATTTACAACGGAAGCAGTCTGACCGAAGATTGCCGAAGTATTTCCACGGAGTGACCCGAGTGTTGTGACAGCGTTTTGCTTTGTTGCTGGGACATCGCCCACTGTCTTCGGCGAACCGCGGCGATGATTGGGAGAAAATAAAGGCTCTTTGTTGTTGCCCACGCACTAGGCCATACCAAATTGCATTTCAACAGCGTGTAACCCTTTTCAGTACCCTTAGTTTAAATTAAAGGGACACGTAATGTTCGAATACCCTATGGGGGGGGGGGGGGTGTCTCGAAAAAAAATCCAGGATACATATATGGTCGGGGTGGCTGGCTGGTTCTGAGCCCATATCACCGATCTGTCCAATGCCATATTAAGTTTTTCTTCCAAATTCACATTTAAAGACAAAATAACTAAAATGAATATAAATGTGCAGGCGTATAAACTAGACCAAAATTGAGTATTAATCAAGAGAAGGGAGCTTCCAGCAATTAAATATTTACCCAATATTTGTTTTTTTTTATAACATGATATCATGGGCTGCATGTGTCGGCTTGTGACGAGAAAAATGTACTGACAAAATAGCAACTCCATCAGTTCTCACATGTTTTCATTGTTGTGTTTTGCCTCAAATTATCCATGTGATGTCAGCTCATTTAATTCTTCTAGTACTTTAGTACTTTTAGATATACCGATTTTCTGTATTATTAAATGATATTCATCCAATCACCCTTGGGTAGATATATAGGTATGGTATTTCTGGGACATATTCCAAAATAATAAGCTGAATAATTGAACATAACTTGCTAATTATTACAAAACAAGTACTCGTCTTTGTGAGGACTGCAGATGGAACATAGTTTATCACATAATTAGCTCCTAAATCCGGCCTTGTGTTGTTTAGTAAGACACACATGTGTATTATCGGCACGCGCATGCATTCACGTAAGAACTTAGCGCAATGCTATCGATGTCAATGCCGGAACTTTATTATTATGTTCATTAGAATAAAATTATGATATAATGGTGGTTTTCAACATGAAAAGACACATTTAAAATGGAACCATATTTTTTCTTGAAGATGTCTTTACTTCTTCTTTGGTTGTGATAAGGAACATTATGATTATGTGATAAAATTCGTCACTCAATTCGATTCGAGCCTCGCTAAATCAGACTGCAGCGACCATTTGGTCACCTTGTCGGGGTAGTCACCGCATTAGAGACTGCTATGATGTGCATACATTTGTATATTTGTCGCATGCATATATTATGCAGGTAACATGCACGTGGGTGCTGATACTGCACCATTTGGTAAGGTTAATTAGCGACTGTTTAGGTGCTTTACATTATGCTTACATGGTGGCCTTTCATCCACTTGGCCATTATAAAACTTTCTCACCGTTTGTCACCAAGTGCCCTCGAAAGAAACTTGTGGAAGCAAAAATATATCTGTTCCGCGAAGACATATGTAATAGAAATGTCATATCTCTCTCTGTCTTTTCTCTGTCTACTCTCTCTCTCTCTCTCCCTCATATCTCTCTCTCTCTCTCTCTCTCTCTCTCTCTCTCTCTCTCTCTCTCTCTCTCTCTCTCTCTCTATTTTTCTATTTTTAAATAGCTAATTATGTGGTATCCTGTTCCATAAGCTGGACTATCACCGTACTAAAGGAAAAAGAAATCCGACAGCTAACAGTCGAGTATACAATATTATATGTTCTTACGGATGGACGGACGCTACGACGGACGGATAATTTACTTCACTATATGCCTCACACCGTCCTCCGGAGGTCGGTGGCATAACAATTCGAAATATATACTCACGACAAATTCGTACAGCTGCGTTGACCATCACCACACCCATGGTCGGTCTTACTAGAAGCCCAAGCTAGATCTCGGCGACACCCCAGACATGCTGACGTGGACCCACCTAAATGATCGCAGTGTCACAACCACTCTCACTCAACAGGATTAGAAATTTGAACAGGTTTTTATAAGCGCGATGGTGTTCATAATGCAATGTTTATAGTTCAGTTTAATATCCACTGGTCGGCTTATACATGCGCCCACACTTAGTTTTCAGATTATTTTAACAGCATAGCATTTGCATCAAACCAAGACGCACAACTGTTTCACATTCGTGGGTTTACATGTACATTACATAGCTTTGCATAATGTTTATGGCTGACTCAACGCATCCCAAAAATACTTCCAATAGTATATAATGCATAATAACATAATTTGGTTATACTAACAGTATAATGCACTATACATAGATCCTTTATCTGCTGCACGTAGTACCGGTATAAAGAAACTTAGAGGGACACAATCTTTAAAAATAAAAAATAAAATAATAATAAACTTATGAAAGTCATATACGCATCATTTTTAGTCCCCCCAATTACCGATGTTGTTTACTATTGGTTGTATTATTTCTCTGAATTGGGCATGGCTTCATGGCTTCGGTGATCCCTTATCGTCGATGAAGGTATACAGGGTGTCTAAATCTCCTATGCTTATCACGTGGGTACATGTACATCATACATGTCTCTTAACGTGAATATTATGTCTATATAATAATAAAGTGGTTTAATTCTGATGCAGCTGATGTGCATAATTCGCGGTGAAATATCGAAGTTGAAATGAAATTTGCCCAGATTGAGGGTGCTAACAAGAGAGAGTTCTCCCTCTTTGTCCGCTCCAGGTACGCACCAAACTGGGGTCATACATTCATTTTTTGTCATTATAATTACCATGCTGTTTACATCGTTCATAGAGCGTATACGAGTGTATTATGCACTAATCCATGGCTCAAGTGCATTCATTTGTTGTATATATATTGTGTTGAGTATAAAAGGAGATGGTCCCATAAATGGTCTGGTTTAGTGTACAATACCACTTTAATCGATAGAAGCTGTTTATTATACATATATGTGTACATGTTTGTTCTCTATATATCATCTATGTAACCAATTGATTAATAGATCGATAGAGATTTTTACAGGAAATATTTTCAAAAACACTGCATTATCTAGACAATGAACCCAACTAGGGTATGCGTTCAGTCTACTATCTGAAATCATGACTGTCTGCGAGAAATTAAAGGGATACTGTACGCCATTTTCAATAAATTTCCGGTGATAACAACGATCTATTATCGATACTATATAGAAACGTAAGTAATTTGAGTCGAAGATGTATTCTGTAAACGCTCAGGTTAATAGGCTATCTTAAAATTTAATAATTTAAAAGTTAATAATTTAATATAAATTGAATTTATGGCTGGAGCCATAAAATGGCGTAAATTAAAATACGAATTTCCGTGTACAAAACGTAATCAAATTATAATTGAGGGATACTGGATTAGTAAACCCATTGCACACACGATCGTTTGAAACATTATGTTTATATGGGGAGAAAACTCAAGCCACTCATTGACTAGTGACGATACACTAACTTAATTGACTATATGGGACTACTATGCATATAATATAATTTTTATTTGATTCATTTGGTTGAAAACTGTACAAAAATTACTCGACAACGACAATTTGTATTTTTGCATTTCGGTAAATTTGCCATCCGTAACACTACTTCGTACTCAACAGACTTTCAAAGAATGGAAAAGTTGTTACCTTATTCTCCGACTCGGGGATTATAGAAACCAACAACAACATCTTGGGTACAGTACCCCTTTAAAGCAAATCTTTTTCATTGCATATATATATATATTTTTTTTTTGGGCAGCCATTTGCAGAACTATTTTTTTTTCGTGTGAAGGACCAAAACAACATAAAACAACTTGCCTATTATTTAGTTTAAACATATTTACTAAGCTAAACTCAGTTTAAGGGATCGGAGCACAAGTTACAAAACTTACAGTTGGTCCTCTTCAGAAGATGACATTTACAGCACAATGCAAATGCAATCAAAGCAAATGAATTCGGAGAAAAACCGTCATCCGTGATCCACTGGCGATCGATTCTCTTGGTAGCATTGATGTATGACTGTACTATCTTGAATAATTCAGTATTAATTTCATAGGAAGTCTTTAGGTCCCCGAAAAGTACTTTTTCTGTTGTTAAGATTCTTATACCAAGGCGATCAAAACTATCAAGCATGATTTGTCTCTCTAACAAGTACAGAGGACACATGAAAATGAAATGAAATGCTGCTTCAACTTGGTATCCACAAGTACAAGTAGGGGATGGGTGAATATAATTATGAAATTTATCAAAATTTAGGTTACTACAATTATTTCGCAGTCTACAATGTAATATATTGGATTTTCGATCTCCCACATTAAACCATTCCGGTGGTTTAATAACTAACATTTTCTCGCATACCTTTGACACGAGCTGATTTGTTGTTTCAAGTTTCCTCGTTTCGTCTGGAAGCGAATTCCACTGTTTTACCATGACGGGGGGATGAGTCCTGATAATAGTTAGTGTTCCCTCCCAGAGGCTTAAATTTCTCAGGATATCTGAGCTTATGAGATTTATTATCCCATTTGCAGAAAGGTATATGCTAGTCAAAATAACTCCAACTGAATGTAACTAACCATAAGTTAGTCATATTGACCCGAATGTTTTCTCAGTGTACGTCTGAATTGCTTTGTTTAATCCCATTTCACTCAACTGTTTCACTTCAGAAATACAGATGGTTTTCTTCTATAAGAAATGTCCGTTGTGAGGACTGTTAAACTCGGTGAGCACGAGGTAGAGTTCCCTTCGAACTACCTACAGCAGCTGCAAGATGACAACGATAAACTGGACAACAGACAGCTTCTCATCCAGGCACTCGAACAAAACGGGTGAATTCATATTATATACCATTCTCAAGTTATATTATATCCCATCCCGAAGTTAAGTTAGCCAGATTTAGACACAAGTAAGTGTAGCTATGGTATTGCTATATGGAGATGAACTTGGCACGAACAGTCATGTGATTTGATGGCGCCAAACCGACACGTTTATAGATATCGGCCCAAAGTGTATATGAAAACGTGTAATCAATAGTCGATGGTGACAAGCTGCGACCACCGATAGTCTTAATGTTTCAATCGACATAAGCTCTTGTCGCTCAACCAAATCTCATTGTAATACTGCCTGTATAACGTTGGTCGCTTATTTTGGGCATAAGAAGATTGGATTATTCCTCTGTGTTTCGTATATATACTACGCGTTGGGCACAAAACTTCTAAGCGGTTTGAGGAATGGTCACATGACTTCGTGTGACTTCCGTTGGCAATGGTGCCATACGCTGCATGTTCCACGCATGTGTGGATAAACTTGGCTATTATGTACCCATCGCGAATTTAAATGTTTCACCATCCATTTATATTATGTCTCAACATGTCTCAGCGTGAATGCATATTAGTACTACGTCACCATCACTGTGTCATACTAATATTATGAATTTATTTCCATTTTGAGGTGTACAAAATTTCATTTAAACATACATCTGGGCCATAAACCTACCATCTATGTACCATTTGTTTGTCCAGGTACCTCTTCATCCGGGGTCTTCACGACAGAGAGCAGGTGCTGGCAGCACGACGCGAAGTCTTACGTCATATTCATGAATCTGGAGGGACCAAACTAGATGGAGACTGGGAGGAGGGCAAACTCAACCACAGGTGTGGTTTGGGCTGCGTGCCTTTTATGGAGGTAAACGTTTTCTAAGTCAGGTATTCCCACTGTGCATGGTGCTCTTATTCGTTGGACCCAGGAGGAACGTGAAGAGAAGGGCTCCCTTGTGGTGTCTAACTTAAAATTTTCAACTGCACCCCTTCCTTGGACCTAACACAAATCCCCAAGTTCGGGAAAGTCCATTTCCACCACTTTGGGAACTGTTGGAAATATTCCAACTGATAGCAATTTCTGTCAAATTTTTTGACAGAAAGTAGGAAAATTGCCGACTGTTGGTGAAAAACAACAACTGTTACACTAAATACTGGTTGGAAAATCAATCTATGAGATTTCCAACCATACTGTTGGGTCAAGCAGGACTCAAGCTTGCAAATTCCAACTGTTGAAAATATTGACTGGCTGCCAGATTGGATGCCAGATTGGATTTTGAATGTTTTCCAAAGCCGATCTTGCATAATTATATGTTGCTTCGTCAACTCATTCATTTCTTATATACAAAATATCTTATTATAGATAAGTATAATGGTTTGTGATGGCAATTTACCTCGACACATGGGCTATGTAAATCATCGCACCTGATATAGTATATATATTTCCGCAGCATCTCTGATAGTTGTTAGTACCGAATAACGTAACATGTTTGCACTGAACGGTGTGGTACATTGAACAAACGACTGAACAGGAATAATTTTTTGAATAACGTGGAATCGGCCATTTATCGGGGGAAGTGTCCCGGGTGCGTTTTTGTGTCAAACGAAGGCTTAATCACCCCAACCGAATATATTAACGCACTAACCAACTTGAAGACAAAGTTCAAATTGCAGGATTATAATTTGCAGTTTGATCAGGGTCATGCAAGGATATGAGGGTGTGGAAACAGTTCCTGCACAACGTCTCAATATATTATTGGATCTTGGAGGGATGAGAACGATATCTCAAGAACTAAGGATCAAGATACATGTATAGAATATATGTATAATATAATATATATAATATATACGCAAATAAAACGAGAGGCCTATCACGATCGGCATATGTTTAACCCATACCTTGGCGATAGCGATTAGCTATTTTTTATAAATTTTATAAATCCTTACACCAACCTTTTCATGGGTGCAAAAGTTTCAACAATTCACACTTTATATAATGATTGTGTGAACAATATTTAGTTATCACATTGTGTCAACATGATTGGTGGAGTATGTTAATATTTTTAAGCAAATAAACCAAATGACCCTCACTATGCAGGTTAGGGGTGTGTTATCGTCAACTATGCCAAGAACTATAAACATAATCAATGGAAATATTTGAGTTATCAAATCGGATAGAATGGGGTTAATCTTACCTAAACTAATGAACTGATAAACACAAAATAGTCTATAAAAAGCATGTCATTGGATTTAGAAACCCATACAATAAGTCAGTCTCAAGAATACCAGCACCATTAATATTATCCTGGAGCCCAAATGCAATTGAGGGAATTTCAAAACAAGACATTTCCTCTAATGATGAATATTCAATTGGTGATTTATTGAAACCCTTACTGAACCTGGCCCAAAGTGAAAGGGATAATATTATATCTGTCTATCGCATAATATGTGTCTATGGAATGGTTTAATTTTAATCCCAAATCCATGCAAATCAAAAATGGATCACCATCAACCTGGACATAAAATAGGAGAATGATCAAACGAAAAGCATCAAAGCCATATGTGTGGAGAGGGTTAATCATTTTCAATGACATCATATCATGGAACTAAGGAATGTGTGGATTAATTTTTGTCTAAGATAAGACAACAGTGTCTGTAAACAACAATGTCTGTAAAACATCCTGCAAAGTAACAATGGACTATTCCAATTTAATATGAATCGTACGTGACACGTAGTGGAGCAACCACACAATCATGATGTGCCACAAATTTGCATTTTTACGGCGACATAACGCTAAGAATAATTTACGTAACATCATGCAGTGGTCACGACGGAGACGACATACCAAATTGACAAGACGGGTCGTGGATTGTAAAATCTTGTCTGGATTATCGTCATGACTTCTTCATTTTTCGTTTTCATTAAGCTGACCAACGAAATTGGTCTAAATGAAATTAATAGACTTAAATCAAGGTGAATTCTTCGTAAATTGTGAAGTAGTTACATTCATTTCTATCGCGATGCTTCATTTCCAATTCCGCGTTTTTTACAATCTCAACACGGTTGCTAACCGGAAGTGACGTGACAATTTATCCAGAATCTATACCCGCGATCTTGAAAAACCACTGATGGATATAGAAACAAATTATATGACGTCATTGACCTGCCTTAGGTATAAGCACCCTTGGTGGTTGCTATTATTTTAGAATAAGTGTCATATAGTGTGTACATTAACTAATGTAATGAACCTGTTTCAACAAAGGGGTTAACTTAATATTGCACAGAAAACAGAACTCCACCAGAGAGTCATCAATCACAGTTTGACATCTGATAAACAAGTCCTGACAGCCAGTGGTACCACTATCAGGCTTTATAGCATGTAGTATCTAATGTCCATAGTGATAATTAACTCATTTCAATAACACACTTGGTCTGTGGGATATGTTCTCTTCAATTTCCCAGCAGTAATTACTTGAATTATAAAGGGTCATAACTCTGTTAAAATATATCGGATCAAACCCATATTCGAACTCGATCTGTATTTAGGGGTGATATTTGATGTTGATCAGATGAAAAATGTTTTGAGTCATAGCAGCTTGGGTGAATTCTAAGTAAACATAAGAGTGAAAGGGGTTAATTAAACAATACAAAAAACCATACAGACGAAGAACGTGCTAAGAAAAACCTAGGTAAGAAATATGAGGCAGATCAGAAGAAATATGTTCAACTTATTGCATTGGATAGCATGTGTGTAAAGGGTTAATTATTTTCTAAACCGATCAACCAATAAATACCAAAAACTATAAAGGTGAGGGGTGTGTCATCATAAACCTACATATCAAATATGAACACAATCGGACAAAAAATACTTCGGTTATAGCATCGGATGTTTTAATTTTTTTTTATTTTCGAAAAAAGGGTCATAACTCCTTTAAAAATAAATCGGATCAAACCCATATTCGAACTCGATCTGTATTTTGGGCTCTGAAACGCACATAAAAAATGTTTGAGTTATGGCAGAATGCGTTAATTCTAAGTCGAAATGGGGCCATAACTCTGTAACAAAAACTCGGATCAAATCCAAATTCGAACTCGATCTGTATTTTGGACCGAGAAACCCATATACAAAATTTGGTTCCGATCGGATAGAAAATGTTTGAGTTATCGCATTACTCGTAAAGTGTCTACGGACAGACATACAGACAGACGGACGAACGACAAGTGGTCAATCCGGACAACGACACTATGTTTACCATACTATGGTATGGGTAAACATAAAAAGGTAGACCAGGTTTTCATGTGCCAGTTTCAGGGATCTATAGCCGCATCATTTCAAAAAGTTTGGATAAGGAGGAGTGCAAACGGTTTTTGGCATTTATTTATGTTTAGGATAGGATAGGATAATTTTATTTACAATACACACACATGGAAAGTACAATTACAAATAAATATAATATTAATAGACTATACATGTATATTGCTAGGGGTTATATAGTCATGGCTGACTGTCTTCCTATCACCCCTGTTTATGTCAACAACAATATTATAGCGTTAGCGAAAGACACTTTCGACGTTTGCAATTTCCGTTCCACTGAATGCCATGGGATGGGATGCGGAACACTGACAAATAGCTGAACAGATTTGGAATAGAATGGACCCAGTCAATTCTCAAAGAACAGCCCGAAGAATGTAGGACCGGTGACGGTGTCAAATGAAAGCTTGATATTCGCCCCATCCAAATGATTAACCCAACTATACAAACCGAAAATCGGATGAGGTGTTATTTTGTCAACACTTGACCTACCCATGCATGTGTGGAGTCGGGTTTATTAAAACTTTATTTCCTTCGTCTCCGAGTAAATATGCATAAAATTTTAATACGTCCGCATTGGAATGAGGAATACATTTTCAATTATACTGCTTTAAAGGGGTACTGTACGCCATTTTCATTAAATTTCCGGTGACAACAACGATCTAATATCGATAATATATAGAAACATAAGTAATTTGAGTCGAAGATGTATTCTGTAAACGCTCAGGTTAATAGGCTATCTTAAAATTTAATAATTTAAAAGTTAATAATTTGATATAAATTGAATTTATGACTGGAGCCATAAAATGGCGTCAATTAAATTACGAATTACCGTGTACAAAACGTAATCAAATTATAATTGAGGGATACTGGATTAGTAAACCCATTGCACACACGATCGTTTGAAACATTATGTTTATACGGGGAAAAAACTCAAACTGGATGTTAAACCGATCCACACACGATCGCTTAAAATATTATGATGATACGGGGAGAACACTCAAGCCACCCACTGACTAGCGACGATACAATAACTTAAATGATTATATGGGACTAGTATGCATATAATATAACTTTTATTTGATTCATTTGGTTGAAAACTTTACAAAAATCACTCGACAACGACAATTTGTATTTTTGCATTCCGGTAAATTTGTCATCCGTAACATGACTTCGTACTCAACAGACTTTCAAATAATGGAAAAATTGTTACCTTTATATTCTCCGACTCGGAGACTATAGAAACCAACAACAACATTTGGCGTACAGTACCCCTTTAATTTTTCAAAGTATTAAATTTTGTTGATTTTATTGAATGGTTCTTTTCTGAAACACACTAAAAAGTGAAAGCGCCGGGCATATGCAAATCAGCTCAATTTTGGATTACGCCCAACAGCACACGCGAGATCTGGACTCCACTGATGTCAGTCAGTATTCTGGTTCTCTATTATATTAGACATGCATTCTTCCAGTGCAGTTGAATCTATCACGGATTACATTTAATTACGTTGTTCTTATTTCCTTCAGATATTATGCCGATAGTTACATTCTTCAGTAATATAACGCTCCATATAAAAAAAAAGTTTTTTTTTAACCTTTCTATTCGTTTTCTGGTTTCAGGGAAGGAATGATATAACACATAGTGCCGAAGTTCTCGATGTCCTCGAAGGGCCACGACGTGAGTATATATATAGTACCGTATAGCTTCATCTATAGGAACAAAGGAATGACATTTGCATTATAGTGTTGATTCATGCAGATGCAGCAGTTGCCGACACGACGTTTATGCGAGATTGTAAGTCAGGGATGTGGCTATATAGGGTCTTTGTTGGGGGTGTCATCATTGAAATGTCTAACTGGTGGCTATTTGAGATAAAAAAAAATTGGCAAAAAATAGAAAACGTATGAAACATCATGCTAGCTGTTCATCTAAAAAAAAAAAAAAAATTACTGCATGGTTGAAATATCAAATAATCAGAACAATTTAAGCCTATATTGTGTTAAATTTCCATCTAATGTTGTGTCAGTCATGACATCTCCAACTATTGAAATGTTTTACAAATTTGGGGGTGAAACACACCCCAACCCTTAAAACCCCTATCGCACGTCCCTGTTGTATGTATGAAGCTCAGTAAGGTTACAAATAACACATCGTCAATCTACATCAGTGAAACAACCCGGTATTGTATCAATACCATATTTAGGCCCCTAAATATCCAATCAACAAATTGATGATTATTCAATGAAAGTACCAAGCTGAATACAGTGCCATCTACGTTCATGGAACGGCCTGCATAGCTAGGGGACTGAACTCTGCCTTGCAGCTTGTGAAAGGATATAACATTATATGTTAATCAAGTAAAGGTAGATATCTATTCAAGCAGAAACGAGTGAGAAACTGTGTCCAAACAATATAATTACAAACACATCATTGGTCCGTATCTATCGTTCCGAAGGGAGCCTGTTTCAGCTACTTGAATATATATTTCTCCAATTATGAAATTTTGCCTGTTGATACTATTGTTATGTAAACAAAACTATTTTAGTGAATTGTCAGCAAACATCGCTAATCGTGTATAAAGTTCAAATATTTTAGTCTGGATATGTTTTTCGGAATATTTTTCAATGCTTTGACCTTTTCCAATGTTGAGCGACAAGTTTTGATTATTTTTATTGGTAATTCCACTATAACATTATGGTTTTGAAATGCGAAATCTCATTATTGGAGAGTTATTAATAATGAAAATAAGAACAAAGTCAATCTATTGTATTGTGCGTGTTGATGACAGTTGTTATACAGTATAGACTTTTATACAAATTATGTTACTTCGCATGAACCTACATCGAAGGCCCTAAGTCCCTTTAACAATTACAAACTTGTTGGGCTCATTGGGCCCCAATATTCACCAGACATATAAATGAAAGTGTCAATGACACTGTAGCTCAACTTGGAAAGGGAATAATTTAATATATTACAGTCAATGGAGCGATTAGGAATGTGGAAAGTTGAATGTCTAATACTAGTTTATAGACATGAAGAGAAAAGTAAAATCCAAGATGGCTGCTGGCGGCCATGTTTTCAGCCGAATGACCCCAAAATGAGTCGTTCCCAACTACATGTCATCGTTAACATCAATGACAAATTTTATGACGATCAGACTAAAGGTACGACCTGTGGCCCGTGCTAATGGATTAAATTTTGAAATCCAAGATGGCCACTGGCGGCCATGTTTTTTGTCCGAATGACCCCGAAATCAGACTAAAGGTACGACCTGTAGCCCGTGGTAAAGGATTTAGTCATACAAAGAGTAAAATCCAAGTTGGCTGCTGGCGGCCATGTTTTTTGGCCAAATGACCCCAAAATGACTCGTTCCCATCTACATGTCATTATTAACATTCATGACAAATTTTATGATGATCAGACTAAAGGTACAACCTGTAGCCCGTGCTAAAGGATTTAGTCATACAAAGAGTAAAATCCAAGATGGCTGCTGGCGACCATGTTTTTTGGCCGATTGACCCCAAAATTACTCGTTCCCATCTACATGTCATTGTTAAGAACCATGACAAATTTTATGATGATCACACTAAAGGTACGACCTGTAGCCCGTGCTAAATAATTTAGTCATACAAAGAGTAAAATCCAAGATGGCTGCTGGCGGCCATGTTTTTGGCCAAATGACACCCAAAATTACTCGTTCCCATCTACATGTCAATATTAACATCCATGACAAATTTCATGATGATCAGACAAACAGTACGACCTGTGGCCCGTGCTAATGGATTAAATTTTGAAATCCAAGATGGCTGCTAGCGGCCATGTTTTTTGTCCGAATGACCCCAAAATGACTCGTTCCCATTTACATTCCAATTTCAACAGCCATGAAAATTTTTATGATGATCAGACTAAAGGTACGACCTGTAGCCCGTGCTAAAGGATTTAGTCATACAAAGAGTAAAATCCAAGATGGCTGCTGGCGGCCATGTTTTTTGGCCGAATGACCCCAAAATGACTCGTTCCCATCTACATGTCATTATTAACATTCATGACAAATTTTATGATGATCAGACTAAAGATACAACCTGTAGCCCGTGCTAAAGGATTTAGTCATACAAAGAGTGAAATCCAAGATGGCTGCTGGCGGCCATGTTTTTCGGCCAAATGACCCCAAAAGTACTCGTTCCCATCTACATGTCAATATTAACATCCATGACAAATTTCATGATGATCAGACGAACAGTACTAACTGTGGCCCGTGCTAATGGATTAAATTTTTAAATGCAAGATGGCTGCTGGCGGCCATGTTTTTTGTCCGAATGACCCCAAAATGACTCGTTCCCATCTACATTCCAATTTCAACAGCCATGACAAATTTTATGATGATCAGACTAAATGTACGACCTGTAGCCTGTGCTAAAGGATTTAGTCATACAAAGAGTAAAATCCAAGATGGCTGCTGGCGACCATGTTTTTTGGCCGAATGACCCCAAAATTACTCGTTCCCATCTACATGTCAATATTATCATCCATGACAAATTTCATGATGATCAGACAAACAGTACGACCTGTAGCCCGTGCTAAAGGATTTAGTCATACAAAGAGTAAAATCCAAGATGGCTGCTGGCGGCCATGTTTTTTGGCCAAATGACCCCAAAATGACTCGTTCCCATCTACATGTGATTATTAACATTATTGACAAATTTTATGATGATCAGACTAAAAGTAGGACCTGTAGCCCGTGCTAAAGGATTTAGTCATGCAAAGAGTAAAATCCAAGACGGCTGCTGGCGGCCATGTTTTTTGGCCGAATGACCCCAAAATAACTCGTTCCCATCTACATGTCAATATTAACATCCATGACAAATTTCATGATGATCAGACGAACAGTGCGACCTGTGGCCCGTGCTAATGGATTGAATTTTGAAAACAAAGATGGCCACTGGCGGCCATGTTTTTTGTCCGAATGACCCCAAAATGACTCGTTCCCATCTACATTCCAATTTCAACAGCCATGACAAATTTCATGATTATCAGACTAAAGGTATGACCTGTAGCCCGTGCTAAAGGATTTAGTCATACAAAGAGTAAAATCCAAGATGGCTGCTGGCGGCCATGTTTTTTGCCCGAATAACCCAAAAAAGACTCATTCCCATCTACATGTCATTGTTAACATCCATGACAAATTTTATGATGATCTGACTAAAGGTACGACCTGTAGCCCGTGCTAAAGGATTTAGTCATGCAAAGAGTAAAATCGAAGATGGCTGCTGGCGGCCATGTTTTTTGGCCGAATGACCCCAAAATTACTCGTTCCCATCTACATGTCAATATTAACATCCATGACAAATTTCATGACGATCAGACGAACAGTACGGCCTGTAGCCCGTGCTAATGGATTGAATTTTGAAATCTAAGATGGCCACTGGCGGCCATGTTTTTTTTCCGAATGACCCCAAAATGAATCATTCCGGTACAAATGTTGATGTCAACAGCTATGACAAATTTCATAATGATCCGATCAAAGGTACGACCTGTAGCCTCTATTGTTGACGCCTTACGTACACACGCACACACGCACACACGTACACACGTACACACGGACGACGGACGACAAAGCCATGGCAATAGCTCAAACTTTACAAAGTAAAGTTGAGCTAAAAAGGAAACATATTAAATCACGAGGAAGACATGTCACATCTTTCATAAAATCTGAAAACTAGGAAATTGCCCACCAGACTTTGATTTATCTAACTGCATTTTTTCTTCTCAAAAGTAGTGTCAATAAAATCTAACGCTGATGATCATTCCAGAAACAAACCTCATCACATCAATTTCCGATTTAATGGAAGTAGTAGCATTCCTCGTGATTGTGTATAGGTTTATGAAGTTCTGGGGGTGCGACTGGGGAAGCCCAACATATTTCTAGCTTTTAATTGTGATCATGATTTTGCAAAATCTCTCAAATAAGATTGTTTAAGGACCAGCCTAATTGTGTGGGCTGGTTTATGCATGTAGATAAACATAAATAGCTACATGAGTTCCTCTTTTTGTTTTTCTCAAGCAAAGGCGTTCTTCAAAAAACTCTTTGACGAAGACGCAACAACCTTCGATTTTAAGTGGTTGAGGTGAGTAATTTTGTCAGGTGATCATATCAGGCCTCAGCCTAGGGGTCCAGAACAGGGAGACTTGAACCTCCAGGAAATTTAGGGAGACTTCAGGAAATTTAGGGAGACTTCAGGGAGAAGTGGGGAGACTACCAAAAATTGATAATTTTCAAATATCGTTTTATTTTATAACATCTGACAATAAATTTAAAAAAAAGATAAAATAAGAAATAAAACTAAACAAAATTGACTTTATCTGAAATTAGCTTAATTAATTGTTATTATTATACATTTAAAATTTTTGGAAATGTTTTGTGAAGCTATCATTTAAGCAAGACAATTATCAAGTTACAGTAGTAGTTAATTTTTTAACTAAATGAAAGTAGAATTTTTTCCTAGACTGCACTCTGCAGCTTGGAAGATACGTTTGTACAGTCTGAATTATGTCGATGCATGTAACTTTGTAAGTTTAATTTGGTCACGGCTGTAATGTGGGTGTCCGCTAAAATAAACAATAAGGACTAACTAACAAAGGAGTTGCAAAAGCTTTTATTAATTAATGGCCTCCCTTAATTAATGCCAACATCACTGGTATAATCCGATTAATGCAATAATCATCATATCTGTGAGGTCTGAGACTGCCGCAAAGTAAATGAATTCCGTAAATTTACTCAGAATATTGTATAGCTATGTGACCACTCACTACCATGGCTTGATTTATTGTAAAAGTCGAACACTCATAAATTCGCAGCATTACATTTCTTTGGGGAATTTGGATATAAAACATTTTTGCAATATCGATTCCATGCCAAGTTTATTAAAAATGAATGATGCATTGGTATAAAATATACGTGTATGTGTGTGGTACACAGGGACATGGCCAGAGGGTCTCCGTTGGTGGGGGGGGGTGCAACTTGGAGTTTCCAACTGCACCACCTTGAACCAGGCCAAAATTCTTCAAGTTCGGGAAATGCCATTTACAGTCCATTGGGTCAGACATTCCAATATAGCAGCCCCCCTTATGGTTAGAAATTTCCAACTGAAGGCCATTTCAGTCTAAAAAAACGAAAGTAGGAAATATATTAAACTGTCTGTAAAAAATAAATAAATAAATAAAACATTTCACACTCAATTTGCTGGAATTCAACCTATTTTGGTCTGAAATTTCCAACTAATGTTGTGTCGGGCATGACATTTTCAACTTGAACATTTTGGGCAGTTGTGGGGGCATACCCCCCCCCCAATCCCTGATAGTTCACTAATGGGCTCCACTAATATTTTACATCATTGACAGAGCGATCCCACACGAGGTCTTCACTGGTTGTCATGTGGACATGGTATACATGGGACGAGGGACACGCGATCTCTGTACCATGTGGACACCTTTTGGTGACACGGTTGCTGAAATGGGGACATTGGCCGTATGTGAGGGTTCACATGTTTTACCGGGGTAAGTCTTTATTTTGTTGGTAACTTGTTCTTTACTGGATTGTATGTAGTATATACGGTACATTCATTTCAGGCAGGAATGTTGCCATGGGTGGAGTTGGGGTTTGTTGAGTAATTCATAAACGTTTATATGGATGGCAGATCTCGAGACTATTGCACATATATTTAACAAAGTTCAATATAAATTTTTAGCGTGGCATGCCATTAAAATCGTAGAAAATTTATATTGAACTTGTTTATCGCTGTATATTCCATAGATTATAACTTCACGTTATAGCACTGGCGATAAATTGGTGCGTCACACATAATTAGTACAAGGGCCAGAAAAAGATGGTTTCAAAACAAATTGTGTATACAATAAAGAGATTATATATGACAGGTGATTCATACTACATGTAATGACCTAAATAATCGACTCCTTAACAACAAGCCATATTTCCGACTAAATCCTGAAAAATTACCCATAATTCTGCTGTGGTTAAGGAGTCGATTATTTAGGGCATTACTGTAGATGCAGACTCTTTGAATGATCATGGGACCCCAATATTTACCATGAAATTAGGCCAATTCTTTAGACCACATGTCAATTGTTTTTTTCCAGAATATTGTGGGTTTCCTGCTGCAAAATATGATGAATATTTAATGAGCGAGTTTGCATGGGGTCCCCTGATCCTTTATGACCATGAACATGTATAGCCCAATATACAACAGCATGGAGCTTTTAGTTGTTGTGGGCACCCACTTCAGGTATGTGTGCCCCAAAGGCCATGCAGACCAAATGATCTTATCTCAGTGAGAGCTTTCCAATGAATGACAACAAGCCATAATTCCGACTAAATCCTGAAAAATTACTCACAATTATGTTGTGGTTAAGGAGTCGATTATTTAGGGCATTACTGTACCTATATATTAATTATAAACTCTGTAGTTTACCGACAAGAATATTGTTTTATATTATTTGTACAGGTTCCAGCATTTCCAAGATACATATGGCAACCTTGATATTGAGCAAGCAAATCTAACAGGTGAGCACATTGACCAGGTGAGGCACATAATTTATTTATCTATTATAGTTATATTCACCCTATAATAGTTCAATTTGCCAGCGCAAATTCCACTACTTCCCTGTTTTTGTGGATGGGATCGCGCATTGCACTCTTAACAATACTGAAGCAAAAACAGAATTCAGATCAAATTAGTTTTGCAACTTTTGTGACAAACTGATTTAATTTAATAATCGCACAAGTATACCTTTCTGAATGGCATTAGCATGGATATACACAATCGCTCCTCACGTCCCCCCACAATATCACCATTTTTATCTGTTCTTATGGCCACTCATAGATTTACGCAAGATTATCCCATATATTAATATAAAGTGTAATGATGAGAGGAGGGAGACCCTTTGTAAGTTGTAAAACTTGTGTCTCAATCCCATTGCTTTGTTTATGCAATAAAATATGTTTACACAAATATCTTGTAATGTGTTCCAGTGTGCGACTGCTTTAAACTTATCTAAATTGTGCTATACCTGCAGGGTTTTGCATGTAAGCAGTGTTTGTTGTGCCACTCCAGTGTCGCTGTCACTGTAGGTTGTGGGCAGTTTGGGTCCAAGCAGCGCTAGTTCACAATGATACCCCCAAAGATTGCATTTGATTATTTTCTTCTTCGACTGACTGTTTCAGGTACAGGTTGGTTCACGACAGATCCTAAGGAGATAACTGGAAGATTCGGAGGCCAGTGGAAGACATCAGACTTCAAATCGGGAGATGTTTTGATCTTTACAATGAGGTATTGTGACACAGCGAATATTTGATGTGGTCTGTGAGGCAATGGGGATAATGTTATTGACAACTAAGAATACACTTAGTGAATTGCTAGTTTTCTCTCTGTAGAAAACATACTCTGGTTCAGCCTGATGTTCAGGGAGATATTTACCTAATAGCAGCCCAAAATTTCAAGGAGGCTTACAATGACAAAAAAAAATACGTTTATTTTAATATATCCGAGTCATGTTAAAAGAAACTTACTTACCTTACTCGTATTTAAATTTGCGCAGTACTATTTTTCACTCAGTTTTAAATTCGCGCACTTTGAATTCACGCACCATGCTGCGCGAAATCAAAACTGACAAATAATTTTCGTAAAAGTCTTTTATCTGTCTATCTGATAACAGTTTAATTTCTTAATAGTTCCCGAAGACATGTGTGTGTATTGAGGACAATCACACCGGAAATTTATATCTAGCAGGACGTCCATGTATCATAATTTTGGTTTGACGATGGGTGTATATGCTCCAAGTGTTTATTATATTATTTAAATAGCTATGGACCTTATGGAAATGAACGCGAAAGAAGTGTAACCACAACCATGTGTATATGCCTCTGGCTTCAGGACAAATCAAAAATTGGCCACGTGAATTTTAAAGTTGTATAGTTGGGTTGACATATAATTAACTCAGACTGTATGGCCACGGTGGCAGTCCAGGGCTTTGGGTACCATGCATGTGGACGTTTTACAAGCAACGCAACATAGAACATTTTACCATTTTACATGTGAATAATGGTGTTGGGGTTGATTGCCCGCATGTGAATATAAATGTCTACTCAATACTTTTCCGTAATGTATGCAATTCATTAACATTACCCTCTTATTTTCCCTTTGGAAATTTGGTATAAACTCATGACTCGTACTATTTTTCGTTCAGTTTTAAATTCGCGCACCTATGGCTGCGCGAAAAATAGTAATCCAATTAATTTTGATTTACAGGACAGTTCACATGTCAACATCAAACATAACAGACCTTGCTCGCATCAGTTGTGATACCAGGTAGGTTCGATATTACTTCACCCTACGCCACCGTCCATCCTTCCGAGTCTTATCCAGCAAACTGCTAACATCACAAGAAATATGTAACAAGTTTTCTATAAACAATGCCATTGCCTTGAATAAATAATCTTATGATTGGAAACCAAAATAATCAGTAAATACATAGTTGAAGAGGAACATAACTCTTACAAATTTATCGACCTAGTAGGCGTATCATTTTTGAAGATTATCAGTCAAGCCACCATATTGAAACTTATGATCCGGAAACCAAAATTATCAATGTGCAGGCCTCAAAATAAGGTGTTAGTAATTTGCAGAATGAGGCATCCAGAGGGTGAATTTAGTGATGCTAGCCCACATTGCCTCATTCTGCTAAGGCCTCATCTTCTCTGGAAAGTATCTTTATCATCAAAGTAACATGTTTGTTTTTAGTTTCTTTAGAAAGTTTATTTTTCTAATTTAGCATAGTTTCTCTATATCTCCAAATTGACAGACAACACAATGCATAATCGAGGTGCCCAATGGGTGCACATCACCACCTTCACCATCTTGGAACTTAAATCTAAGTGTAGCTGAGTGTAGGTCTCCATACCAGATGAGGCCATGCAGAATGAGGTCCCCCAGAGGGTGAATTTAGTGATGCTAGGACCTCATTTTGCAAATGACCAGCACCATATATTGTATTAAGACCTGTCAGTGAGTCCTTTAAACATGTATTCAGGGCTCCAGATTAATAATTTATGGAAGCATTTTTACATCTTCTATGGCGAGATGTACGAAGCTTGTGTAAATTATACACATGTGTATCCAGGGGATATACAATAACAAAAATCATTCGTTCTTTTGTAAAGACAAGACATTGCCACCGATGTATCCTCATGTCACATTTTTGGGCAGAAATCAAAATATTGTGTAATATCCAATGAAAAGAGCATCTATTTTCACAATTGACCAATTTTCATGAAATGTTACCAACAGCTTCATCGACTTGGCAAAACAACTGTTAATCTCAATTCCAATCTAACACCCGAGGTCAGTAAATGATGATCCTATCAAACAATCACACAACAGCAAGACAGTAATAACTAGAATGCACTCTCTGGAGCTGCCTATACTTGCGCCCATCACACATTCGGCATGTGTTGCGATGTCTTACCAACAGCAGTTTGAATCATGGGTGCTGGCCCCTCGTTTGAGAGAGATCGATAACAAAATTCTAGATATCAAATCGATCAGTTCATCCATCGCTGAAATAGTTGTGTGTACGAACATAATATCTCTATTATCTCAAGTTGATATATTACACTATTATAAATGCTAGTCTTAGTAATACGTACGAGTTGTTTGACATATTTATAGAACATTATAGACATCGTTCATATAAAGATACGAAACGAAGTTGTTAGCCAGTCCGTGTAACACGAGTCTCAGGTGTCTGGACATCGACGCAATCATGTCTGGTGTTTTGCGCGCCCATGTAGCCCGTGACGTCCTGATGTGCGTCATGACGTCATGGCATCTTGATCGGTTTCCAGAAAGAAATCATTCAAAATTGTTAATTTATGAACGATTTATTACCAAAATAAAACCAGATGACGATGCAAATTAAGTATATATCTTGATTTAAATTACAATTGATGCAACCATTTCATATTTTGCGTGTCCATTATTTACAGTATGTACTTCCGGTATGACGTAACATGTTCGCGGAAGGACAGACAACAGACAAAGATCCGAACCGAAAACATTACCTGCATCCAGCATGGACTGGCGCAAGTAATAATAATGGTCAGCCCTGGTTACATAAACAATGGCACAATACACAAACAATCACACCATAGCAAGACACTAATAACAATAATGGTCAGCCCTGGTTACATAAACAATGGCACAATACACAAACAATCACACCATAGCAAGACACTAATAACAATAATGGTCAGCCCTGGTTACAAAAACAATGGCACAATACACAAACAATCACACCATAGCAAGACAATATTCAGCTGGAAAAATATGGTCAGCTACATGCACAATGACACAATATACAAACAATCATTCGCGTGTGCATTGCTTCAGTATATGCCATGGATACATGAGTGAGTTTAATGCACAAGCTTCGTACATCTCGTGGCTAGTGTATATTTAAATTTCTTAAAATAGCACATTTGGAACGAGAAGTCCCACCTAAATGACACTATCTTGTTCTATATCACATTGTCTACCATTTATTTCATACTAGCTGATATGCCAGACTTTGTCCAGGCTATTTAGGAATTTCTTTGTGATTGTCTCCGTCTGGGCAGAAAATATAGCGTCTGGACAAACCATTGTTTGATCGGTCCAGAAACATGCCTATATGAGCATATATGAGCAAGGTCAAGGACACGGCCTCACGTAAAATTGGACCCACTCATATTGTTCCCGGGATCAATATAGGCCTACACACCAAAAACATGCCAGAATCATGTCCATATTAGCATATATGAGCGCGGACAAAGTCAAGGACATGGTCGCACATGAAATTGGACCAGCCCATATCGTTCCCGGGATCAAAGTAGGCCTACATACCAAATTTGAGTCAGATCGGTCAAGCAGTCAACTAGATTGTTTAAACCTTTCATGATGGGAGCTGTGCTGGTGCTGCATTAAGGATCCTTTGCCAATGCATTCTCTTATATATGCGAGGCTCACTATGGGCAACTCGCATATAAAAGAGAATGCATTGGCACAGGATTTTCGAAAAATTTCAGGAAGCTCCAGTCATGGAAGGGTTAAGTAAATAATTATTGTGTTAATATTTCAATAAGAAAATGACAGTTACATTTGGTTTTCATCATATTATCATCAGAACAAAACAAAAACTGTGTTAACCCTTTCAGTGCCAGGTCAGATTTTTGTATCAACCCATATACCCTGTGCCAATGCATTCTCTTATATATGCGAGTCGACCATAGGTCGTCTCGCATATATAAGAGAATGCATTGGCCAAACAATTTTTCATCGTTTGTTATTATTTTTTACAATTTTAATAATTTTTTCTTATATTCTTTAACAGACTTATTTTGTAGGTTTAGTGCCAGGGAATCTTATGTTTTTCATGGGCATCAAAATTATTACTATGAATACTTGGTGATAGTTTTGAGTTATAACATGCCCCTAAGGTTTTAACCAGTTTGTTTTTAAATTCGCTATAGCATGCTTAAGCATACCCAAAACAAATTCAACCCCAAAAAAAAAAAAATCTAAAAAAAATCTTGAATTTTTTTGTTTTGTTTTTTTAATATTTTTTTATGGCCGATTTTACAGACCGTAAATTAGGGCCGATGAGATCGGCCCCTGACACTGAAAGGGTTAATAATTTAGATTTTGTTTCTTGCTGCTCCAGCTGGAGAGTCTGGAACCCTGAATGCATCTTTTGAGTCATTGAACATACGTAAAATAAATGGGTAGGCAAGACTTAAAATAGTGTGTCTGACATTTTCAGAATAAGGTCTGCAGAGGGTGAATTTAGTGATGCTACCCCGTACTGTGGACTAGCATCACCAAATTCATTCTCTCGGGATCACAATCTGCTTAGGCCTCATCTTCTGGGAAGTAGAATCTATTTTCTCAAATTAACATTGTTCTTAAGTTACTTTTCCCTTCCGATCAGTTTCTATACCCCCCCTAATTGCAGAAGATAAAATGAATATTAATCGAGGTGACTAATGGGTGAGCATCACCAACTTCAACTGGGGAACTTCAACCTGATCCTAGCACTTGAGGCCTATGAGGTCTCCAAAGGGTGAATTTGGTGATAATAGCCCACCGTGCGGGATAGCGTCACTAAATTCATCATCTGGGAACCTCATTCTGCAATTTTCAGACATACTATTTCAAGGCTTATGGGCAGGCAGCACAAACTGTCTTCTCAGCTTGAACATGATATTTTATAAGACAATAACAAAACAAACAAAAATAGGTTTCAATACATTTCTTTCATTTAATTGTCATTTCTCTTCTACAGATGGCTACGGGCGAGTGCACAGACTGATTCTAGATACATGGGACACTTTGATGTACATGGAAAACCCAAGTTCGGAGCTTATGCTCAAGATGATCCAGCCGAAACAGAATCTACAAATATTTCTGATTGGAAGAAACAATGGGGATTCCAGTGATCAGACAACTGAAACAAGGAACAATAAGGAAATATGCTTCGCAATCACAGTAGCTCCCAAACACTCTTATTCTAGGATCTTTTTACCTGATGCTGAGAAAACTATACCAGTTCTCAATATGCTGTACAAGTCTCTGATAACCATGTATACAATGAGGGTGGTTAACCCTTTCATGACGGGAGCTGTGCTGGTGCACCATTAAATATCCTGTGCCAGTGTGACTCACATATATAAGAGAATGCATTGGCACAGGGTTTTCACAAAATTTCAGGAAGCTCCAGTTAACCCTTTCATGACGGGAGCTGCGCTGGTGCAGCATTAAAGACTATGTGCCAGTGCATTCTCTTATATATGCGAGTCTCCCATATGAAGCCTCACATATATAAGAGAATGCACTGGCTTACAAGATCAAGGTAAATATTGTTAGGCCAATGCATTCTCTTATATATGCGAGGCACCCTATGAGTGACTCACATATATAAGAGAATGCATTGGCACAAGGTTTTTGTCAAATTTCAGGAAGCACTTGCCTTTTCAGAATCCTCCAATACTGGTATCTGACAAGGGTACATCTGCCAGATACAGAGGATTTCTTTCATTTTTTTAAAATGTCGGGCACATGTAGCTGATATATAGCAACATTTCTTTTAAACTGAGAATAATTAGCCAGTATAGCACCATGAACAGAGGAGCACCTTTTTCTTTAAAACAGCTGTATCTTCATGGAAAAATCTTAGTCTAACCCACTATAGTGATTTATACATCTCTACGAAAAACCCAATTGTCGTCTTCTATTTTTGTGATCTGATAAGAAATATTTTTTTAAAAACAAACAAACAAATGTCAATTTCAACTATGTCGACTGTACGATTTAAAAAATAATAACGTCTGAAGTATGCGCAGTTGTAAATAAATTACTACTTCTTTATTGGTGGACAAATTAATCGTGATAAACAAAATGACAATCACTCTGACAAGGTGAGCCACTATTTATAATAGAGCTGAAACGGTTGACCCATTCTTCTAACCGGTTAACCATCGGGGTTAACCGGATTTCAACCGGTTAACCGCTAAATTTCTTGCGGACTTCTCTCACACTAATTATGTCGACATTATGCCATGCTCCAGGGACAAACCTAGGTGAGAAGTAGTAGCTGAAATAAAGACCGTATTCACGACATTTAACGATATTCAAAAACACGCATTCACTGTTCTTTTGCTGGCTCTCGTGATGGGGAATGAGCAAGTGAAATTTGTGAATGGCAGGGGAGATCGCTTATTTGCCGTGATCAGCATATGTTTGGGCATTTGTAAAACGAGTAAAATAGTATGGGTATTGATAAAACGAGTAACAAAACTATATATTAAAGATCTGTAATATATCATTATCATCATTGGTATATCCTCCATTGCATTATATATAAAGACAAGAAAGTAATAACTATAGAACAAAAAGGAAGGTCAGTTATGTCAGACTCGCAGTCCTATTCAGTATTCAAGCTATTCGTCGGTATCATGATAGCGGACACTAGTGTTGGGAGGTTATATAATTTACGTTTCGGTTTCGGTTTTTTCGGTTTCGGTTTTAGTATGCAATCACTTAACATATAGCAATTACTGCCAAATTGAGTGTTAATTAGTCCCACAGGCACAACCAGTTACAGAGTAGCATGGAGCATCAATTTCCTTGATAAAAGGGAAGATTATTGAAGAAGTTTTGGGTTGCTTCAACTAAGATGTCTGTTTGGTCACTCAATTGAATTGATTATATTAAATCACAACAGGGAGGAAGAACGGGAAGAGTGAAGACATTGTGCAGCTGATCTCAATCCTCAAACTTTGTCGACTTACATAGTTTTTATAAACCCCACTGTAAAACAGTTTTATATATAGTATGTCGTGGTGTGATTCCAATTTGAATCCATGTTGCTTCGTGCAGTATTAACTATTAAGTTACGAAACCACGCATTGCCACACAACGCTACTTTTACGTTGTCACTTCCTTGTGTGCATTCAGACTTGATACACAGTGACTGCACACGTGCTTTTGTCGGAAGAAAACTTCAAAGGGTCGGAATTGATTGAAGGTCGCCGACACTTCTGATACTACCGCGTGTACCAATTAATGCTTGCATTGCACTCTACTATCGGTGACACGGGATTTAGTATTAGTTTTGCATCATTTAACCTAATATTTTGAGGATTATTCACGTTCACATTCAACTGACAACAGGATGCGGTTACGTCCGGTTCATTTTTTTCTAACCGGTTACGTCGCTAACCGGATGCTAACCGGTTAACCATCTAACCGTTTCAGCTCTAATTTATAATCCATGTATAAGAATGACATTTGTGATACCATTCGGATATACAATTTTGGAGAATATGTGTAACACTTTGAGCAAAACAGTATTGTCTATTCCCACCAAATGTCCACAGCAGAGGGTTTCACATCACTTTAACCGGGCAACGCAGGGTAACCCTACTAGTTCTCTTATATGCAAGGCTCCCTACGGGAGACTCGCATATATAAGACAATGCATTGGCACAGGGTTTTCACAAAATTTCAGGAAGCTCCAGTCATAGAAGAGTTATGATGTTATAGTCCCTTTAACTCTAAGATTTCTACTGTTCCAAAGATACAGTAATGCCCTAACTGAGAGCTTTCCGATGAATGGCAACAAGCCATATTTCCGACTAAATCCTGAAGAGTTACCCATAATTCTGCTGTGGTTAAAGAGTCGATTATTTAGGGCATTACTTTAATTAGGAACACATTTGGCATATACAATATTTAACTTTAATAGAAAGTTTAAATCCTTCTTCAATGTCAGTGTGTGGTCCCGGATAACTAAACAAATATATAAAGCCAGGTATATATCTGAAAACTTCACACTTCAGACTTCTGTTCCTGTAACAATCTTTTTGGATAAAAATATCACTGATATTTCTATTCAAATGGGTAGATGTTTGCCAATAAGAGCAAAGTGAATTTGCCAATAACAATGGAGTGTGAGCTACATAGCAACATGAATGAGGCTGCATTATCCCACAGTTTAGGCAAAATCAAATTAAATATGTGGTTGGGGGGCGAGATTAAAAGTCAGAAATAATTTAAGTACATGTAATTAAATGTTTTTTATTGTTAAATTTTATTAGGGCTTGTCGTTTAATGTTATTTGCAAGATTGAGCTCAGTTCAATTTGGATTATCTTTGTTCAAACTTTAATAAACACAATGGTTTAACTGAGAAAATCAAGTCATTTTGAAACACTTAATTCTTTTTGTTTCATATATAAAAAATGTTATATAAACTTTTGAAAGATATTCTTGAAAGCCATGAACAAAACTTCAGGGTAGGGAGTTTAAAATAAGATCAGTATGGAAATCCCAATTGCATATTTGGTTCTGTTGCTTTACCTGTATTACTAGTAACATTCTACTTATTACAGTCCAAGTAATTCTTGCCATACTATGAGTAACAAAGATCTTCATAAGCTTGCTTGGTACATGTATGGTACACATGACATATTAAATCTGCCAACTTTTACATAGAGAATTAATACTGTTGGCCATTTTAATATATACAGATTGCACTTGTTACAAATTTGAAGTTTAAAGTATGTATGTAGACAGGGTTTCCTCTACTACAGCAGGCCGGCCGTCCAGCGGCCTCATTCCCCTTCCCAACCTTGACTTAATATTGGCCACAAAATAGCCACAGACCTAGCTCAGCCTCCTTTTTACACAGGATGAGCGATCACCAACACTGATGATTAACAGATAGCATGGAATCCTGTCTGAATAAGACATTATCAGTAGCGCGG
Source organism: Siphonodentalium dalli (assembly GCA_032622095.1). Lineage (NCBI taxonomy): Eukaryota > Metazoa > Mollusca > Scaphopoda > Gadilida > Siphonodentaliidae > Siphonodentalium > Siphonodentalium dalli. The sequence continues at coordinate 239,331,606 of CP136061.1, read as the reverse complement.
ATCACGTCAGCATCATCATATGTAACACTTTGTCTGCGAATGTTCAGTATTAATCAGCCTCTCACATTTTAATTTACCTTAGATTTTTGTCTACAAGTCCCAACTTTCTGACCTACAATTTCCCTCAAAATGCAGATTATTTATTGGTAATTCATTGTGGGGGGGCTGACTTCTGAGCTGCAACCATGAACACAGGTGAGTTCTGGCAGTCACTGCGACGAACAGTGCAGACATTTTACCTCAAAATAAGGTGTGTCAAAGAAATGTTTAATTCTAAATAAAACAATATAAAATATTAATAGTTATTATCAATGTATTTGTTCCCTGTCCTATTGATACAAAATGATCAATTATACAAATCCAGCATGAGGTCATCTCCATCTGAGGAAATTTTGATTTTCACAAAATTATCTCCCAATATAGGGCGCCGGGTATGTGCTTCTCAAATACGGCCAGATTCTCCCAACCCCTAGCGGAAACCCTGATGTAGATTAACATCACCAGTTAAAAGCAACAGCTACAGTTTGAACTCTGAAGTGCAAATTGTCTGATATATACCTGGCTATTATCCTTGAAATGGCTTGACAATCAAGTATTCAAGGTTGCTGGCAACATTCTGTGCAAGCCAACAAATGATATGAGAGAGGAAGGAAGTTCAGATAACCCATCACACAATGCATCATTCTTCGCAATCGCAGCAGCTGCCAAACATTGTAATGGCAAAAGCTTCATCTGTGAATACTGCACCAGATCTGTCGGTAAATAGTCCAGAGCAGTTTCACCTAAATTATTAGGCACATCGATGTGAGGGTGATATTTGAACAAAATGTCTAGTACTCGTTTGAGAATGGTCAGTTTCTGATCTGCATCATATGCTTGCGCATTAATGGGATGATTCCCTGAAGGAAACCATTTCCGACAGTTTGTCACCACAGTCATTAACACTGTATTTCCCGCTGAATCGCGATCATTTATATGCTTTCTGAAGCCACATCCCAAGAAAATTTCAAGTGCTGATTCTTTTGGAAATCCTGAACTAGACCAGAAAGGAGGAACATCAAGGCTTCGATATTCTGCTTCAGCAATTGTCAAATGGAGAAGGTTGCGATTTTCATTGTCGGTTGGGTTCACCTTACAAAGAGCACATAAGATACATAGCAACTTAGCCATTGAAACACTAACACTGGCAGGCTGGACTGTGCTCTGTATCTTAATAACACTTTCTGTGATGGTTATAACATAACACATGAAAGATTGAGTATCAAGATCACCACAACTTGAGTTCTTGATAAAACATTCAGTCAGAGTTTGAAGAATAGCAACTGCATCAATTCCTCTTCTCTGAAATATAATTAATTGCAAAAGATCGGTAGTTCTTGTTCCCACGTCATCTGATTCTGCACCCGCTCGAAGACTCAGCCTTAAAGCATACAACATTAGGCTCTCTGCAGTTTGCTTAAGTCCACTATCAGTTTGAATGTTGAAAGACGAATCAGTTAAAACTCTGCGAAATTCAGGTGAATCCTCACCAACAATTCTCAAATGCATTAACAAAGCATTGTATATGAGAAGAAACTGCTGAGATATGATGCTTTCTAACTCAGAAACAGTCTGTGCTTCTTCACCTTTATTGAACACATCAATTGGAATTTTTGGAAGGTGCTTATGAATAACTCTCCCTGTATTGGTTGTTCGAAGTTTGAATGCTTTTCTCCAATGTTTCACACCGACTTCAAACTTATTTTTCAGAATGTGTTTAGCACCCAAGAGCTCATAAGAACAGATGAGAGCTTTACGAGTTTGTTTTGTGTATGCGATGAGGTATTTTACGATCCTTGGTTTGTAATGAATAACGGCATGCATCAATGCATCGTTACTAAGAGAGTCATTCCATCTATAGTCAGCTTTTCTCTTTATCAACACCTTTACACTCTTGAGATCTCCTAGTCTGATTGCCTCATGTAAAGCAGTCATTCCCTTCTCATTTCGCACATTCACAGATGCTCCTTTAGAAATGAGATACTGGAATATTTTACCAGGACGTGCGGTATCCGCAGTTGGATTTAGAGGTGGTTGTTTATTTAACGACACAGTCAGAATTGTACTCTTCCCTTCACCGAATGCAGAATCTCTTTGATAAAGTAAGTCAATATCGACACCATGATCAACGAAATACTTGACCAATGTGAAGTTGTTCTTAATGGTTGCTAATATAATAGGTGAACACCTGTCTGCAGGTAGGAAATGAATACTACATCCTCGCTGAATCAACAACATTGCAATTTCCATGTAGCCTTGTATTATTGCAATGTTGATAGGCCGAGAGATCCATTTTGTGTCTCCGAGCTCACTCAAATTTCCATCTGGGTTTGCACCACAATCGAGAAGGTACTCAACAATGTCAAAAGATCCAAAATTACTTGCTGATGCTACAGGCCATATCATATCAGGGCAGTTATATGAGAAAATCTCTTGTTTTTCTTCACTAGAAAACTGCTCAAGCAATCCCTGTAACCATTCTAGATCTCTTTGTTGAATACATATGTGCATTTCTTCATGGACTTGACGATATAAATCAATAGAATTATCTCGATTTTCCTCCTCATTAACATCTCCATGTAGCTGCTGCTCATCTGATAGCTCCGCCTCATCTTGTAGCTCCGCCGCATATTGTAGCTCTGCCTCATCTTGTACCCCATCTTGTAGCTCCTCCTCATTTTGTAGCTCCGCCTCATTCTGCACCTCATCTTGTAGCTCCACCTCATTTTGTATCTCATCTTGTAGCTCCTCCTCATCTTGTAGCTCCTCCCCATCTTGTACCTCCATATCATGGATCTCTGCCATTAGATGTTCTATATCTTGGACCTCCCTTTCCTCTGCCATTGGCTGATTTCAAGTCTGTTTGACCTACAGAATGAAATATTAAAGATTATTCAAGGTACTAATGGTTGAACCAGAAGGATGACAAGCACAAAATGTATAATCTTAATCCCTTGGCGGGTAGAGCGACGGTTGGCGGGTGGAAGGACATTTATGTCTTTTATGGTAGTTCTAGGGTAATATGTTTCTGTTCAAATAACTTCGAAAAATCGTCTCCTAAATGGGAACTTAAATATATATCATGCGGATGGATATTATTTTAATTATTTACATTGATTCATGCTTTTAATAATGTTATTTGTATGATTTATTTTTACAATAGGCCAATGTTACAATATTACTCAGATTATTTGCAAAAATATATTCACCCATGGATATGAGGTCATACTCACCTGCCAGAGGTTTAACCCTTTCAGTGCCAAGTCTGATTTTTAGAGCCCTTAGAGCTCTTTCCATCAATGTATCACCTTATTATAATCAATAAATTTGAAATATGATCAAGGAAATATGGGTTGATACAAAAATCGGACTTGGCACTGAAAGGGGTAAGCCGCATGGTGATTTGTGCTCTGAAATACACCTTATAATATTTACTTTTGAATTTTTCCCATCATCAAAATAAGTAAAGATATACCTGAATTATATTTCTACAAGCATACTGTGCCCAAGATAAATGCATTGAAGTCATATATGAAAGTGTCAAAGAAGCTCAACTTGGGGAGGCGTTAATTTTATGCTGTGCTCTGAGTCAATAAAAGATAGAGAAGGAGTCAAAAAGTTTCAGAAAATGGATTGTATTGGGTAGATGAAATTATTTCCATGTCAAACATTTCTTCAATTAATGTGGGCTGCAGGGTGTGCCGATGGATTCAAACGTGAAGTCCAAGATGGCAACTGGGAGCCTGTGGGAGCCATATTTTTATACAAATTTCGGAAAGGTCACCTTGACGAGCCGTATGAAGTTTCGTAAAGATCGGACGACGGATGTGGTCTGTAGGGTGTAGCAAAGAATTTAGTCATGGAAAAAGTAAAATACATGTATTTGATGGCTGCCGGTGGCCATGTTTTTCATCGAAAATGGTTCAAATTCGATACATGTAGCTCCCATCCAGAGGTGATCCTAAATATGCCTGTAAATTTTCAAAACATTTCTCAGATAAATGCGGGCCGCTGGGTGTGCCGATGGATTCAAATCTGAAATCGAAGATGACTGCTGGCGACCATATTTTTAAACAATATTCGGAAAAATTTGATGGCTCACATCTGGTCACCCAGAAGATCCATATAAAGCTTGATGACGATCGGATGAAGAATGTAGTCTGTAGGGTGTCCCAAAGGATGTAGTCACACAAACTTTGTCACAAAGAGTAAAATCCAAGATAGCTGCTTTGTTTTTCAACGAAATTCTGAAAAATTCAATAGACCCATTTGGATGTGATCATAAACATACCTGTAAATTTTCAAAACATTTCTCCGATAAATGCAGGCTACAGGGTGTGCCGATGGATTTAAATTTGAAATCCATGATGGCTGCTGCTGCCATGTTTTTCAAAGAATTTCGGAAAAAAATCAATGGTCAAACCCGAAGATCAACATGAAGTTTGGTGATAATCGGATGAGGAATGTCCCAGATAGCATGACATGGTTGGGCCAACGTTGGCAGAACCATCATCTGAATGGTTGGGTCAACGTTGGCAACCCAACGTAATTTTGCTCATTGGGTCAACGTTGGGCCAACACATTGGGCCAACGTTGGACGACATATACAGAGCGTTGGCCCAATGTTGATATCCAGACCACATGGTTGGCATAACGTTGACCCAACGGAGGGACAACGTTGGGAACTCAAACTAAATTAGTTGGCATAACGTTGGGGATTTTTTTTTTTTTTTTTGGCATCCAATAATCCGTTCATAATTCAGTTACCACCTTCAGCCACCATGTCGCTATCTGATGCAAGTTTGTGAGAAACTACTATGCATATCAATAAGTATTCTCCGCTATAACTTATATGTACGCCGTGCAAACATTCAGAACTTTGTGATTCCGAGAAAAATATTGGAAAAAATAATTAGTTTTATACAAAAGAGTAGTTTCTCACAAACGTAAACCTACCTCGGATAGCAACTCGATGACCGATGGTGGCATCTAAAGAATGAACAAATCCTTGAATTCAAAATTAAAGAAACTGAATCCTTTATTTGCTCAAATCAATACTAGTAGCAACACTGAACGAGAACCAGAACAAAGCGCGTAATAAGAAAAGCAGATGCCTGATCCGCTGTGCACCCCGTAGAGTTTGACGTCAGAGCTTTCTACGTCATCGATGTTGGCATTACGTTGGGCCAACGATATACCAACCAACACCATCCAACGTATTTTATGACATATCGTAGCATATATTGTGTCAGCAATGATTGTACGTGTGTTTACGGAACATAAAGTATCGGCATATCGTTGAGATACACATGTATGTACGCTATATGTAATTGGACTGCCATGAGGCCGTTAGCGTTGACCCAACATTGGACCAACATTATAATTCCAACTGTTGCATGGGAGGAATACCTTAATTGGGGTCAACCAAGGGCCAACAACGTAAACCCAACCAATGTGATGTGTACAGTAAATTCCATTTTCGTGTTGGCGTTGGCCCAACGTTATACTTTCAACGATTGGAAGGAATACGTTGGGCCAACCAAAGGCCAACCACGCCAACCCAACCAATTTACTGCAGATAATTCCGTTGGCCTGTTCATGTTGGCACAACGTTGGGCCAACGTTATATTTCCAACGGTTGGGAGGAATACGTTGGGCCAACCAAGGGCCAACAACGTCAACCCAACCAAACCTAATTCCAACCGTGCCGACATTATGCCAACGTTGGCCCAACGTAGTCATGCTATCTGGGGTGGCCTGTAGGTGTGCCAAAGGAAAATGTTGATGAATGCACGTTCACACGGACGGACGAGAGATGCCAACTCCTGGCAATAGCTCAAACTTGACTTTGAGCTAAACCTGTAGATTACATGTATGTGAAAAGATAATTGCAGTCTTCAAATTGGGTTTTATAAAAATTATGTTGTTGTTTTAGCGTCACCGACGTCGAAGAGATACAGTCATTCAGACAGTAACGGGTCACTTTTTATGTTTGCACTGCACCTGTCTGTATGGATGCAAAATGAATAAAATTCAATGTTTTGAAATACGCAATCAAGGATATGACGAAATTCAGGCAATAAGGGTCACTTCGGGCAGTAAAGGGTTACCTGTTGTTTGAGATATAAATATCGCAATTGCTACTTTTCGTGTGTTAGTAAACCACAAATAACATTTCCAACATGTATTTATTCCAACTATAAGCTTTACATCAAACATGAACTTGTTTAAGACTACATTTCAGCATCAGAATGTAAGCAAAACAATTTTCAGATCATCATTGACAACGAACCACAGGGGATATGCCATCATCGTGGAACATGATTCTATGCTGAAGAAGATGATAATTAGCACCGTCAGCATCACAATAAATATATTCGATTTTTAGACATAAGCTACACCATCGACGTGGTCGATGATTTTAATCTGACATAGTATCGGTCACTTTGTGTCGCCATCTGTATCCCCAGTACCATGGGCATCACAAATAAACCACGATGCCACGTTCAGTGCTCTGAGAACGATTCCAGAAGAAAAAGAATCTCAGACAAAATTTGAAAAACATGTACTGGATGAATTTCGTACCTCTGCTCCTCTCGTAATGTCATGATCAGGGATGACATTTGCCATGCATTTTGGTAATTTAAATTAGGTCTTGTAATATACTTCAATTAATATCCTGAGGTGAACACTGATGAGAATATACATACTAAAAATTATTAAGTGGTTCATCTAGTTTTCACAGCCGTCAGTTGCCAAATATTTACATCGTGATGCGCATCGCATCGTGATTGTAAAATCGCAATTTGCATCGCATCATGAAGGTCTGAATCGTTGCAGCCTCAGCAACAATGTGTGCACATTAAAGATCCCTACCGTGGCGAAGAAGACAAGGATTCGTAGAAAAAAATCCTGGACAAATTGGGTGGTGGATCTCAGTGGGCATTGGCCCCTGCACTGAAAAACTCTGTAGATAGACAGACATATTAAACCTAGGTGTAAGCACAGGGGTACGGGAACATTAAAAAAAATATATTATATATTTTTATAAAAATATTTTTTTTTAAGGACAATAGATACTCAAATTATATAAGAGGAAGTAGTAGCGGTATCTGGAGAAGTCGGCCCCACGCGAAGTCTGCCCCAATCGAAGACGGCCCCAAGCGAAGTCGTCCCCAGAGAAGTCGGCCCCATTAATTAGAAGGGATAAAATCGGCTTAATTTTATTGAGATAGTGTTTATGTTGGCTAGTTGCGAGGTCCCCAATTTAATTTGATTGATTTAGTGTATAGTGTTTGCATTGGCTAATTGTGAAGTCTGAAATGTTTTCTTAGTTGTAATAACATAAAAGGTCGCAGACCACATGTCCCCCGACTCGAGTGGTAAACTTCATGATTGGATTTGTTAGAAGGATACTATTTGCAACAATGTTATACAGTACGGTATATAGATGTTGCAAATCAGCAACATGTTAGGAACAATATCCCAGAGTTTCAAATCTCTACATTTAAAACTGTAGGAGGAGTTGATTACACCATGAAGGTACCCAATCTCATCCAAAGGGCAAAAATGTTCAAAATTTTCTAAGTCGAAAACCCCCCCAAAAATATGGAAAAAATTATATTTTTGATTAGCTATATAGATGTTGCAAATCAGTAACATGTTAGGAACAATATCCCAGAGTTTCAAATCTCTACGTTTAAAACTGTAGGAGGAGTTGATTACACCATGAAGGTACCCAATCTCGGACGCACAGACGGACGGACGGACGGACGGACGAGGGTCATTTCTATAGTCCTCCGACGGAAAAGTCGGGGGACAAAAATGAACATCACTTATGGGCAGACACTGACAGCAGTTCAGTTATAAAAACAATGATAGTTGCTGACAGACAATGAAAGAAAGCGCTAAGTACTGTTGATTGCTGCTTAGCAAACTAAGCCTGGCGACAGCATATATATTACGAGTCTGGCCCGATCAACGACTTTTTCAGAATTCAGAAGCCTGCGACAGACAACAGTATGAAAACCCACTAGTGGCTATGGCTATGTAAACATCTCCATCACCAACAAACAGAAAAAAAAAGAAACCGAAGAAGAAAAAAAATCTAGATCATTTCCATTTAATACTCGTCCTCTGTCATGCGTTATGTACCTCATTTCCATGACCACTTATAAAGTGGGTTTCATATTTCATATCATAAAATAAATAAAGAATGATTGTAAACAATGGTTCTGTTATATATGGGGCCGACTTCTCCTGTATTCTTAGTAGCATGCCTTGAAAACTGGCAGTGCTCACAAGATTATTTACTGCAAAAGTTACTTTTTAAACAAATGAACCGAAAAATATTTCATTTTACCATACTTTAATAGTTCATAATAATTGAAGACTTACTTAATGGTACATGTAGTATTGACAAAAAATTCCTCTATAGAAAAACAAATTTTGTTGATTTAATATCAAACATTTTCACCTCAGAGAAAGGCAATTTGAAATTGGAGACTACTAATTTGGGCTTTCTTCAGAAAAAGTATCTAAATTGATAATAATTAGCCAACAAGCACATATTAGTGATGGTTATTCAAATTTGTCTTTACATCGACGATTTTCCAGTATTTCCCAAAAATTTGGTATCTATAGTCCGTACAGACTATAGATACTCATTTTCAGGGAAATATCCGATCAACGTCAATGTATAGAACAATTTAAATAATCATCACTGATATGTGTATTTTGGCTAAATAATATCCATTTAGATAGTTTTCTGAAGAACCTGAAAATTTATGCCCAAATTATCACTCTCCAATTTCAAGTTGCCCATCTCTGTGCTCCGGTCAAAGAAACAATAAACTCTACAACTCACCACAGCTTAAGCAATGTTTTAATTAAGGCTTACTGACCTCTGGTAGGATGTTTTGTGAAAATATCAGATTTTGTTCGAAAAAGTAGAAGTTGCCCATAAAAGTTTGCATGTATTCACATGTCATATCTTTTTGAAGGTCAAGAACATTCAATTTATATCGCTCACCTGATTGGATAAAGCGAACAGCTTCACTCGGGGAGGACTGTTCGTGAAATGTTTACACGAACGCTATATGGAGAAGACAACGTATGTAACAGAAGTATGAGTGGTCACAAACTCGAAATCTGGGTAACTGTGCGTTGCGTGTGATATGGATAGGACAAATACAATATATGCGTGACTTTCGCGCTGCTGATTGGATTGTCATAATAAACAGAAAAATCAGGATTTAAACACTGGTAATCGATCGAGGTACCTCACTGAATGTCATGGTTGTTAATGTGTTCACATACATTCCAGCAGGTGCATTATGCATTAAACTTTCTTAAAGAACATATAATTAAACAAGGCATTAATGCAGCCAATCAGATTTTAGCTTGATAATGGTGTTGTTTAGACATTGCAAACAGCACTTCCGAAAGTTCGATTGAAGATTTTCATCTTGGATAAACAGATTTGTATGATTCTTCCTTATCCTTTCTGGTGGTATTATCCAAAACAGACAATTTTGAATCATTCAAAACTTCAAAAGGTATTAAAGCCATGGTGAGTCAATGAGTTTATTGTATCTTTGTAGATGGGATAGTGATACACAACTATAGATGGGATATTAGTGATACACAACTAATGAAAGTCAATATGATATGTGCTTTTTCGTATTATGCACAAAATCGATGGAGACGTGTATAAAATCACATTAAAAATGTAGCTCAAAATGAGCTACGAAATGAGCTACGTAGCCTGTTATGGATGTGCGTCCAACATGTTCAAGGCATGCTACTACTTCTTGTTCTATAATTTGAGTAACGGTATTTAAAGTCCTTAAACCATAAAAATTAAAATGTTCCAGGACCACTGTGCTACATGTATTAGTGCTATTAAATACTAATAGTGGGCCTATTATATATTAAAGTATAAAACATATGTATTGCTGTTTAATATCCATGCATCATAACCGTGTAGACTAGTGTAGTGTCGCCTGTGCGCTTCGTAATCGTATCAACTGTAAGTAAAGTTTTGAGTCTTCTGATATGACGTCTTGATGGTCTGTATGTTTTGGGACGAAACGTCGGTTTATTTTTTTGGTTGGAGTGATAAACATGATAGATCAATGGAGATAAAAGTAACTAGCTGCTGTTCGTGCGATATATCATAGCAGATAATACATAATGACCTAATATATGTTGCGTTGGAGATTTAATGGTGTATATATTTGTTTTTGTCACCTTTTTTATGACATCCGAGTACCCGATGTCCCCACGCTGTTTACTTAAAAAAAAAACATACTATAGTAAGTGCGTGCGTGCAAGCATTTCCTGTTTCAGTGAACACTTAAAGCGGCACATAGTCTCAAGTTTTAATGACAACAAATTACACAGTGATAACTACTTAAAATACTTAGATATGGACTATATTATATATGTTTAAGAAAAAACACTTAAGTTATTGGATTTGTCACCTCCTCTTGGCCCAAGCTCTCAGAAAGAGAAAAAGGCTATAACTACTTAAAATACTTAGAATTAGATATGACTATATTTATTTCAGAAAAAGACTTATATTTGTATTAAAGTACAGGTAGTAAAGACCATCATTTTTTTCGTGATATTATGAAATAAAGAGCATTTTATTTTTTAAATAGCTAATAAATTTTGGTCACTTAAAGGGACCCCAAGGCCTTCGATAGTTGGTTTATACAAAATATCATATATCTGACAGTCTAGCTGCAAAACAGCCAAATTACCGACAGTACATGTAACAAGACAGTCAATGACTGTGGGGTCGCTCACCAGACTGAAAATACAGAGAAGACTGGGACTCTGAAGACTACAATAGTCAGTACGGTACTTGTCGAATCACTTTAAAACAAATAGAGGGTCTTCGTTGAACAGTTTGAGGGGATATGGGGGTCTCCCCCTTGAAATTTCTAACTGCACACTCCTCCCCTCCCCCAATATAGATAATTGCCCATTACCTCCCAACTGGACCAAACTAAATTAGTTGGTACTTCTTGAAAGATCTCCAACTGTTGGAAATTTATTAAAACCTTAGAAATTATTACATGTAATATAGGATATAGGAATCTATATACAAGTACCAAACATGAATTCATAGCATAGATATGGTGTGAGGGTGTGTGTGGGAGTGTTAAATCTCGTATCTCTGCCCCTATATGAACCAAATGTAAATCCCAATCTAAGATCTCCATTGATCTAGTAATTTCAAATAGAAGTTGAAGTGAGCTCATTTTCCTTAAAATAAGTTACAAAATTTAGGGAAGGATTATCAACATGGCACCTGATGGCACCTTTGATAAGTGTTTCTTGAAATCATCAGCATAATAAATAAGACACATCACTATCGGATATGAAAAGGAGTTAATAGCCTATATAAACATAATACATGTATTGTAATACCTGTCTGTACAACTGCATAGAACACAGCACATTACTGGTATGCACATAGGAATTAATCTAATTTAAATTGAAATGAATGACACAAATAAATATTATCCAGCCGTTTGTTATTTGTTTATCAAACACTGTCAGATTATCAGATAAGATAAGATCTCATTTCATACACAAGAGACATTGGAGAGAATGGCAGGCAGACAAGCTTTATATTCAGTGAATGAGATGACTTTCTAAATAATATTGTGGCATTATGAATGTGAAATAACAACATTTGTAACAGCCTAACAGGGGTACATGTACTTACTTAACCCTTCAATTGGCACGGGTAACAATCTGTCTGGTCGAGATTTTTCTCCCAGACCCCTGGACCGATTTCAACTAAATTTGGTGGGGTGAGTCGGTGTACCTTGCGGATGTCATAACATGGCTATTTTTTTTATCACAATTTGAGTTAAAAATAAAATATAATATATACATATATTATATATATTAAATATAAAAAAAACAAAATTGAACGAGGAGTAAAATCTAAATTAATTTTGGTTTTCCATTAAAATGTTTTTGTTTTTTTTAAACGGGCATATAAAAAGTTTCAAAGTGGGCATACCCTGGCTATCTCTCAAAATTTAATTCCATGCATCAAATTTCCATGTGTCACCAATGTTGCCTGGGATAACTTATACATGTAATGTCATAACGAAAGGAAAGAATTTTTTTTTTGACACCTTTGATCCATCATAAACCTTATGACCAAAAGGAATTGACCAATCAAACCAACGAGTCACACACTCATAGTATAAAAGGCAAACCCAACCCACAACTCATCCACACAGCAAACAAGATCCTGATGAAGATTTACCAAACTCGAAAGCACTAGACCAGTTATAAGAATTTCTGTGCGATATATTCCCTGGAGTTTATACTGGATTCCTTGCCGTACCCATACACTCTCTTATCACCGAGATCTGGCCATATGTCTCTTATTGGTCAACGCATCAACTAGTAGACATTTCCACCCCAAACTAACCCAAACCACTTACAGCCAATTAAAACCTGAAAATGATATTAAGAGAGAATGGTTTTCAACCACATTGTGTAGCAGAAGATGTGTGGACAAATAAAAACACAAAACATATTTTGAGTTTCAGAATTTTACTCCTTAACAAAATAATGCTACACATACTCTCATGTGGTTGGATGAAAAAAAAAATGATATAACAAACATACACAATTATAATATTAGCCCTTTGGTTCCTGATTGGACTCTCATATTCAGATCTTGATGTAAACGTCAGAACATTCCGTTCTTCTTTGTCCTTCTTGGTAGGGATGATATCAACAGATGGCAGACAGAGAAACACCCAATTCACATTCATTAATTTGTGGGAATGTTAACCCTTTACCCAACAGAAGGGCCCTGTGCCAATGCATTCTCTTATATATGCGAGTCGACCATAGGTCGCCTCGCATATATAAGAGAATGCATTGGCTTAACACATTAAAAATTATAAAATTGTTAAAGAATGTAAGAAAAAAATGGTAAAAAGTTTTTTTTTAGGCCAATGCATTCTCTTATATATGCGAGGCGACCTATGGTCGACTCGCATATATAAGAGAATGCATTGGCACAGGGCTAACTGTAACTATCACAATGTGGTCAAGGAGCCGGTTCCAATGATATCCATATTTGTATGGTTCTATTGAGACAGACCGAAGATATTTTAGGCTGTTGAAGCTTTATTTGGCCGGTTTTGGCCGGTTTGTTGGGTAAAGGGTTAAAGATGGTCCATCTCTCCCCAACAAGTTTGATAAAGATTCCATGGTATAAAATAATAGATATGAATTGAGGACACCTGTCCAGAAAAGCTCCAAATTAATATAAATTTTATTTATAATTTCTTATGACATTTGTGGGACAGTTCTAGGTGCTATTTTAGAACAGAAACCCACGCGAGAACTTTTGGAGCGTACCAAGAGACAGAGCACTCTATCTTGTTAGCACCCTAAATCAAGGCAAACTGCAGATCAGCTAAAAGAGTTACTGTGAATTTCGATCGAAATAAACTACTTTATTATTCTTTTATAGACAAATAATATACCCCATCTTCAGTTTTATCTGTATTTTATTCACAAAATAGCTATTTGTAGTCTTGAAATTGGGATTTATAAAAATTATGTTGTTGTAATTGTGGCCCGGAGATAGACCATATTTAACAAACAACACAGTCTCACATCATAACTATAAATTATTGGGAATCAAAGTATCTAACCATCACATAGTTTCCAGTTTCAAAGGGCTAATTAACTCCAGTGAAAGAAAAACTCAATCCGAAGCTGGAGCCAGTTAATTTGTAGCATGAGGAGGAGGTTGTATGATCCACTTGTGTTATGTAGGTGCTTGAGACCCTGAGTCCTTTTTTTTTAAATAACTTGGTTAGCAGACTGGACAGACCCGAACATTTTGATTTTGAATAAAAAAAATTTAACTCCGAAATATAGTTTTTCTATTGAACTTTTTTCTTTGAAATCTCATGTGATCAATTATGTTTAATTACTTTATGCAAAAATTTGCAACAGACTAAGATTTAGAGGTGAAACAGTTTTTGTTTTGATTTCAACACCTACCAGGAGTATAGGATATAGCATAAATACTAAAACATGTATATCTGGTAGATAAGAAATAACTGTTAAAGTTAAATGATGGTAATTGGTTCCTCATACAAGAGACATTTTGTTTCTTTGTTGTATTAACCCTTTACCCAACAGAAGGGCCCTGTGCCAATGCATTCTCTTATATATGCGAGTCGACCATAGGTCGCCTCGCATATATAAGAGAATGCATTGGCTTAACACATTAAAAATTATAAAATTGTTAAAGAATGGTAAAAAAAAATGGTAAAAAGTGTTAAAAAAGATTTTTTTTTAGGCCAATGCATTCTCTTATATATGCGAGGCGACCTATGGTCGACTCGCATATATAAGAGAATGCATTGGCACAGGGCATAACTGTAACTATCACAATGTGGTCAAGGAGCCGGTTCCAATGATATCCATATTTGTATGGTTCTATTGAGACAGACTGAAGATATTTTAGGCTGTTGAAGCTTTATTTGGCCGGTTTTGGCCGGTTTGTTGGGTAAAGGGTTAAGTAATTGATTTGTGTTTCAAAAGTGTGTCTTTTTATAACTTGCCAATGCATAGCTGCATGTTAAATGCTCAATATGCTAATTTTGCTTCTATATTTATCTCAAATGACCAACCTAAGTTTTAGAGGAAAAAATCTGCAAACCAAGTGACTTACTAAAAGAGCCTAATTTAGACCCCATACGATGAAGAGAAAATATTCTTTTCATATTGCACATAACAAAATGAAGTGAACCAATGATCTCTTAAACTTAATTTTCAAAACATTTCTCTGATAAACTTAATCAATATCTGCAAATGACCAATTGTTTTCAGTCTTCAATTTATAAAGAAACCATCTTAAAGGCATGCATGGCCTTTGCGGTGAGTATCGCTGTTAAAATAGTCACATCCGTTAAAACCGCCATAAATAGAAAGAATATTAAATACAAAGACATACTTTGTTCTTAAAGCAATCATAAATATCACGTAAATAGTGTGTTATTGTCAAGTTTGTATGCTTTGTTATGTTTAAAAAAAAGCAAAAAATGTTACAGAACCTGGCTATTGTTTACATAACACAGCAAATACAAACTTGACAATAGCATACTATTTACGTGATATTTATGATTGGGATAAGAACAAGATATGTCTATATTTTAATATTCTATCTGTTTATGGTGGTTATAATGGGTGTGACTATTTTAACAGCATACCCACCGCGAAGGCCATCCGTGCCTTTAAGTCGGTAATTAATTTGAAGTAAAATAGTCAAGACTAAAACAAAGAGATAAAAAACTTTAACCCTTTCTATACTAAACAGATTCTCCCACTCAGTTATGACAGTATACGTTGGAATGGACTATTATTCATTTGGAGGGGTGTTCAGGTAATATAATCAGATGACAGACAGAAAAACAGATAATACAAGAGCAGAATGATTCATATTCATTGGTGGGAAATGTTCATATAATAAGTTCAAGATATGGCTGTTTGTTGAACTTATTATCTGAACATTTCATCAATGAGTATTTAGTATAGACAGAGTTAAGGCATATAGCTACTGATGCTACATTTTTCTTGACTGCAACCTCACCCAAACTTTAAATTTTCTTTGGCCTAACTAAAATGTCACAGATGTAATCCTCTATCATAAGACCATAATAATTAATGCTTTAATTCAAGGGCATTTTTTCAAAAAATCAGTAAAATTCTAGAAGTGAAGAATTACATAGTAGAGACTGCACTCAATGAAAGTTTTTCAACAAAAACATTGAGGTACTCTCTCAACAACATTACACCAGCAGCCATTTTTGACTTCTATGAATATCAGAAATTGGTGTCAGCTGATAAAAAATGGATACCTTACTCGTATTTAAATTCGCGCAGTACTATTTTTAGCTCAGTTTTGAATTCGCACACCTAGCTGCGCGCTCGAACCTAGCTGCGCGAATTCAAAACTGACAAAAATATTTGGAGCTGATGACAGTTACGGTTCTTAGGCATTGCAGGAGATAGTATATGTGTATATTAAACACCATCATGGCAGTTTTTCATTGTGCAGACAATAAACTAGTAACTACATACATCATCATTTTGTGGCGACCTGGAATATTTGTATTTCTCATACAAGTTCAACAATGTCTATGTTACCATGATTTGTCGCTTGGCATTGTGAGCAATGGTCTTGATAGCAGTTGGCCGAATGTAAATATAGGCATACATGTATAGGCATAATTGTCTATTCAACCATTCATAATACATTGTATATGTAAACTCAGCAACATAGCCCACTCGTATTACCTATGGACTGCAGTTTAGATTAAACTTGGGAGTCGTACTATTTTTCGCTCAGTTTTAAATTCGTGCACCAATGGGTGCGCGAAAAATAATACTGCGCGAATTTAAATATGAGTAAGGTATGACATTTAATGATAGAAAACATTACATGGAATGGATTTACTGATAGATTTTACTGACATCATTGATAATCAATTCGGTTGTTAAATAACAAGCAAACAATTCTTACAGTTCCCATTAACTTCCCAAGGTAGCAGAAAGAAGAGCTTCATAAAATATTTTTGCACATTTCTGGACTGTAAAATTGAAGCTTCAAGCCTTGAAATAACAGTGGTTTGGAACACCAAATTAAAAGTAGCAATTCTAACGTTTGTCATATCCCTGCCCTGTTCCAGGGAGCAAAATAGGTACATAATTATATAAATTACATGGGACTAATTGATTCATATATATTACCGCTCGGGGGGCAAAAAAATCCGCCATTTTGTCTCCAGTCATTTTTGCAAGATTACATGGAAAATTGTGAAAAATAAAGCACAATTTTCAGCACTATATGGGTGAGTTCAGTTAGAATTATTCTGCATATTTTGATCCCTCCTTCAAATTGCCTATATATAATTTGGGGTGTTAAACGAATCATTTCTCCACAATTATAGCCAGTCATCATGACAAGCTCAGTACAATTAGATGGCTAATTCAAATTTAATATAACACATGGTCAGGGAAGTCATATGCAGTAAATGGTCACAATGTACAGCTATGTACATGTAGCCATAACTAGAAAAAAGTTTAAAGAGATGTATAGATGAATTTCAACCATACAAAATGTGATTTTCTGGATGCTTCAACCCTGACAGCTATTTCAAGACTTGTCACAAGATAAAGAACTGTCAAGTTTGCTGACACCTTACAAGATTGATCTGGTGTTGAAAGAGAATGAGCTTCTTTGATTCCACTGACGTATACATTTTGTTTCACGTGTCCAGAATTGTTATTCCCTTATTTAGGCCAAATAAATAAACAATCTGTGTTCTCAGGCACCTCCCTCATCATCTAAATTTCTTTTTAAAAAGCCTCGTCAAACATTTTTTTGAGTATGTTTTCCATATTTTGGAATTAAAAACATAAAAAAAAATATCCCACCTCCCTCATCTCAAAATTGAGATCTAATTGCCTGAGAATACAGAAATTATATTTCAATGGCCTTAATTCAAGTTTATTCGTGGCACCAAGTCCTTTATCAAGAAACCAGGTCTGTCACATTTGGTAATCCAGTGAATACTTATTATTCTTGTAAACGTCAGTTGATACAACTTGATGGAGAAATTAATTAAATTTGCATTTTGAGAAGTCCATTTCTGGATGCTGCGTCATGAATCTGGAATAATAAAAGAGAATGCATAAACAAAATACAGCAACATGAATTGAAGAATTTTTAAACATATGGTAAAAGGGCGGGAGAATTTCATCTAATCTGGAATACAGAGAATGTATAACAGTCACAAACAAGAGATTAGGGAGTGGCATAATATGCCTGTGATAATTCCAACAAAGGGACATAACTCTGGTGAAAATTGGCGGATGGAACCCAAATTTGATCTTGACCTGTATTTTGGGTCCGTAAACTCACATACCAAATATCATTCCATTACTAAAGTTGTGATCCAGAAACTAAAAGTGAGTGCAAATGCCAAAACAAATTAAGGGCCATATTCTGGTAAAAATTGGCGGGCGGAACCCAAATTCGAAACTGACCTGTATATTGCACTAGTAAATGCACATACCAAATATCATTCCATTCAGTTGAGACTATCTAAAGTTACCATCCGAAAAACAAAAGTGAGCGGACGGACTGACCGACCAATAACATTATACAGGGTTTCCGCTATACCGGCACAGGGTCCCCTTGACGGCCCGTTCCCCTCGCCAAGTTTTCCCCTCCTGCCATACCCCAGGACATACTGCATGTCTATAAAGGTATAAAGATGTTTAAAACTTCTGAATTTTGTTGGAATAGTACTAAGGAATTTTAAAAGGTGAATTTATTTTATATCTTGTGAGTGTACACTCTAAACGCGTTGTTAAATTGAAACAGGAAGTGATCAGAAGTGACATCGCTAGGAGCTATGCCTTTGAGGTCGGTTAGTTACGTTGCGGTTGTATGTAATCAGCCTTAATATATTCCGATTACGTTATGCATCCGAAACATCTGCTGTGTCTTCCACAGTGAGTCTTTTAACATTAACGAGCACGTTTAACTCGGGATTAAAATTACTGGTTTTCTGTACATGTACTTCGTAAATTAATATATATCTAATAAATTTACTAGTTTTAAAGTTACAGGTACATGTATAAGGTTTGATAGCTTGGCACTTGGGCAGAAATGGAACAAAACAATCTGCCGTTTCTACTCTCACACGATTCTATTGGCCGATATAACGAAAGTAGTTCAACCAGTACTAAAAGTAAAACAGGCTACTTTTACCTGGATTTTTCCCCTTGACGGCTACCGGCCCCATTCCCCTACCCCTAGCGGAAACCCTGCATTATACGTCCCGTTTTTTTAAAAACGGGCATATAAAAATGACTGAAACAAACAGCAAAATGAATGGAAAAGTTTGTAAATATGGCTACCGGTATATATGAATGGAAGATTTTATAAACATGACCAAATTGACTTGTAATATCATGAAGAGGTCATGCATATATAAGAGAAGCTCCAGTCATGGAAGGATTAAACTTGATTAGCTGGCTTGGAGCAGAATTACTCAATCAGAAGTTATGCCGCTATAGCTGGCATTTTGAGGTAATAATTACTTTATGCGTTGAAAACAATTTTTTGTCTATTGAACGCATGTAATAAACTGATAATTATTACTGTCACCTTAACCCTTTACCCAACTGAACGGCCCTGTGCCAATGCATTCTCTTATATATGCGAGTCGACCATAGGTCGCCTCGCATATATAAGAGAATGCATTGGCCTAACAATTTTTTACAATTTTAATAATTTTTTCTTGTATTCTTTAACAATTTTGATAATTTCACCCATACAGAGCCCCAGACAAACATGAGCAGACGACACTCTTCTATATGCTTCTATATATGTGTGGGGCTCCCTGCAGGGTAATGGATGCTTTTTATTTTATGTCCTAAAAATTGTAAGAAACATTTATTTAAAAAAAAAATGATAAAAAATTGTTAGGCCAATGCATTCTCTTATATATGCGAGGCGACCTATAGTCGACTCGCATATATAAGAGAATGCATTGGCACAGGGTATTTTAGGCTGTTGAAGCTTTATTTGGCCGTTTTGTTGGGTAAAGGGTTAACCCATTCTATACTAAATACTCATTAACCCTTCCATGACTGGAGCTTCCTGAAATTTTGCAAAAACCCTGTGCCAATGCATTCTCTTATATATGCGAGTCTCCCATAGGGAGCCTCACATACATAAGAGAATACATTGGCCTAACAATATTTACCTTGACCTTGTAAGCCAGTGCACTCTCTTATGGGAGTCGCATATATAAGAGAATGCATTGGCACAGGATCTTTAATGCTGCACCAGCGCTGCTCCCATCATGAAATGGTTAACCCTTAGGAAATATTCAGATAATAAGTTCACTATGGTCGTTTGTTGAACTTATTATCAGAACATTTCCCAAATTACCACCAAAGAATATGAACCTTCTGCACTTGTATCAGTTTTCCGTTGGTCTGTCGTCAGCTGTTATTGACTGAACATCCCTCCAAATGAGTAATAGACAATTCTGATGTATATTTTTATTATGCGAATAAATAGAGAACTTACTTTTTCATAATGTTAGCTTTCTTATCATCATCTGATGTTGGTAACCCCATCTCTTTCTGTCTTTGATCATACATCATTTTCTCCACCATTCCCCTAGTTTCTCCATCTAAATCTGAAAGCTGGCAATATACAAGAGATATAAAACGTCATTGCAACAACTCATGTTGTGACATTGAAATATCTTACCTGACAATTGTAAGTCTATGTAATATGCTACTACACCACTTCGGCCAGCTGGTAGATACTTTTAAGCCATAGAAGTGCTGTACCTTTTGCATTTTGCGAGGCAGCAAATCAATACTAGTAAGTTAAGCTATATACCAATATGAAGCCTCATTCAAAAACTGTGTTCAGTAAGTCGAACTGGAATTTTCCACATAACTTAAAAAACATTGTTACAATCCATCTATTTATAGTTACATGTGGTTATCATATTTTTAAAATAGAAAACATAGGCCATTCAAAACAAATTCACGTTTCTCAGGCCTGCTTGCATGGCACAGAATCCCCATATATGCTACCTTTTAAATCAAACTGTTGAGAAAATGTTTAATCTCTATAAATTAATTGCAATTAATGTTTTTTATAGTGACACATACATGTGTGGAAGTGTGATTAAACAGACCCATTTCCAGATTAAAATTTCCGATTCATTACTGTAATTGGTACCTATGCTTAGAGGCCCACTTAATTGTCGAACCCCCAGATTACATTATATAAGATATATGCCATAGTACATACCATGAACCCCCAGATTACATTATATAAGATATATGCCATAGTACATACCATGAACCCCCAGATTACATTATATAAGATATATGCCATAGTACATACCATGAACCCCCAGATTACATTATATAAGATATATGCCATAGTACATACCATGAACCCCCAGATTACATTATATAAGATATATGCCATAGTACATACCATGAACCCCCAGATTACATTATATAAGATATATGCCATAGTACATACCATGAACCCCCAGATTACATTATATAAGATATATGCCATAGTACATACCATGAACCCCCAGATTACATTATATAAGATATATGCCATAGTACATACCATGAACCCCCAGATTACATTATATAAGATATATGCCATAGTACATACCATGAACCCCCAGATTACATTATATAAGATATATGCCATAGTACATACCATTTGAAAGAGGAAGCTCCAAAACATTGTATTATCAACTTATCTGGTGTAATAAACTGTGGACTGTTTTTGTTGAGTTGCCAACGCGTTTTGTCATCAAGATTGCAGTAAAAATCAGTATTATTTTCAATGCAGGGGGAATAACTCTATATATTAAAGATAGAGTTCCTCCCCTTCCATTGAAAAAGTATGAATTCTGGATGCCAGAGGGGGGAAGTCTTCTATTTCTTTGTGGGCATCTTCTGAGACACAGATGTTTCAAATAGTGATGAATTATAGCATTTTAATCATATTTATTTTATGTTATTAAAACCGTATATCAAGTCACTATAAAAAAAATAATTGGCGACTCGAAAATTAAGTGGGCCTTTAAACATGTATTAACCCTTTACCCAACAGAAGGGCCCTGTGCCAATGCATTCTCTTATATATGCGAGTCGACCATAGGTCGCCTCGCATATATAAGAGAATGCATTGGCTTAACACATTAAAAATTATAAAATTGTTAAAGAATGTAAGAAAAAATGGTAAAAAGTGTTAAAAAAAGATTTTTTTTAGGCCAATGCATTCTCTTATATATGCGAGGCGACCTATGGTCGACTCGCATATATAAGAGAATGCATTGGCACAGGGTATAACTGTAACTATCACAATGTGGTCAAGGAGCCGGTTCCAATGATATCCATATTTGTATGGTTCTATTGAGACAGACCGAAGATATTTTATGCTGTTGAAGCTTTATTTGGCCGGTTTTGGCCGGTTTGTTGGGTAAAGGGTTAAACATATGATGTAATGCATCTGTAAACTCAGTAAAAATGTGTCAATGATACTTTATTGGGTGATTGCTAATGAAATAAATCACATGAAATCTATAAACTAACTTGTGTGGACATCTGTTCGGGTGATAATGGCCACAGATCAAATTAAAATTATAAACTGCACACGCATACTTTTAAAGTGATGTGAAACACTCTGGTAGGGTGATAAAATATAACTGGAGAATAATCTTGCTAAAAGTAGTTATTTTTACAAATATTATATCCAAATTAACAACACACATCATCATTCTTATGTATTAGTTAGATGCAGTGACTCTACATGGCAAAAAGTGTATCGCCGATAGTTGCATCCCGAATCGAGATGTAAATATTTACAATTCAGCGAAGTTCAGATGATGTTTTCTATGGAGTGGTACCGTCGATTTTTTTCGTCCATGTTAGTAGAATGCTATATTCCTCCTGTTGGCATAGCGTCTGATTACTAACTCATCAGTTTCACGCACCCGAACAACTCCATAATATGTCTTTATAGAAACTGGAAATTGATTTTGCATGGCCTTACCTTGGAATTTTCTGGAACAACTTTCTTGGTATTAATTTCTGTATCTGTTGTGACGAGCTGACTCCACCATTCCATTTTGTTTACCTGAACAAAATCAAAAGTAGATGAAAATAACTGCCAATGTCATCAAATATATATGCAATCAACGTTGTTTTCGATGCATCTGTCGGCGTATAGAAGTGTCTGATGCCGAATTACATACTGTATAATTTCGCGAAGCGAAATTGTACTAAGTATGTAGTTCGGCATCAGACACTTCTATACGCCGACTGATGTATCAAAAACAACGTTGATTGCTTATAATTAAAACAACCCGCATATTAGTTGGTGATTAGGCCAAGAAAAAAAATTATTAGGCTATCGGGCAAATTTTTTTTTAAATCAGAGAGGGAGGCAGGATTTTATTTTTATTTTTTATAATTATTTATGATGTGTTTCTGATGCAAAAGAAGATGATTTATCTTACTTTTACCTTACTATATACCATGTAATATATCCTTTTCGGACTGAAGATTTTTATCAACAACTTTTATCAACAACTTTAATGCAAAAAGATGAGGGAATGCTCACAAAACAAGCAGTCGCAGACGGCGGTATCCCCCCCGAAATGTGCAGTTGGGGAAGTGCATTCTCAATAATGTTTGCATTCTCAGTATGTGCTAAACAAGAGGTGGGATTTTGTCAAAAAGCCTGGCTTGCGAACTCATTTTAGGTACTGGTCATGGGAATGAATATACCAATAAACAAAGTCCAATAACTCCGCTGAAAATATCCGGCCGGACCTGGTTTGCGAACTCGTTCTAGATACTGGTCATGTGAACTCATATACATCTTTGAAATACGTTAACATTTGTGGAAATGAGCCCTGTGACGTCGTCCATTTGCACACAAAAAAATAAACGAAGTCCAATAACTCCGATGAAAATATCCGACCGGACCTGGTTTGCGAACTCGTTCTAGATACTGGTCATGTGAACTCATAATCCAAAAATCTTTGAAATCCATTGACATTTGTGGAAATGAGCCCTGTGACGTCGTCCCATTTGCACACACAAAAATAAACAAAGTACAATAACTCTGCTGAATATATCCGGCCGGACCTGGTTTGCGAATTAGTTCTAGATACTGGTCAAGTCAATTCATATCCCAAATATCTTTGAAATCCGTTGAGATTTGTGGAAATGAGCCCTGTGACGTCGTCTATTTGCTATTTGGTAAATTTGACAAATAATAAACAAAGTCCAATAACTCCGGTAAAAATATCCAGCCAGACCTGGCTTGCGAACTCATTCTAGGTAATGGTCAGGTGAACTCATATACCAAATATCTTTGAAATCCGTAGAGATTTGTGGAAATGAGCCCTGTGACGTCGTCTATTTGCTATTTGGTAAATTCGACAAAAATAATAAACAAAATCCAAATTTTTAATTTGGCGGGGGATAATAAAAAGAACAGTGGTTCATTGCATGTGTTGACACATAAATGTCACTTATATTAGTGTGGATTGTCTTGTATAAGAATTGAGCTGTCTATCTTGTGAAAAATGAAATATATGCAACATTTGTACAAGCCATATATACCGGTATGAACCTATGGCCCTATATGAAAAGATTGGAATTTCTACAGCTTTAATATTTTTCCTTATTTTTATATAAGACCTCCCATTCACTCAAATGAGTTACATCAGTCTGTCAACACATGCATGCAGATAAAAGAAATAGAGTGTCCCACTCATTTAACATGTTGAGGTATTCGGAAATACACATTCAGTCAACTCAGTGTTCATTTACTGTTTCCTGGCACGCTTGCATGCTAATTTTGATTGCTTGGCTTCATTTACATTGCGTACCTTACTCGTATTTAAATTCACGCAGTACTATTTTTCGCTCAGTTTTGATTTCGCGCACTTTGAATTCGCTCACCCGGTTGCGCGAATTCAAAACTGACAAAAATATATTTTGGTAAAAATCTTGTTTCAGTTTTTAATTATCCCTGAAGATAAATGTGTATATCAAAGATTGTCTCGTAGAAAATTTTCATCGTATAGAACACAACAGTTATGCTGTGTAATAATTGTGTTGTGAAGACGGTGCTTATGTATGGTCCAAATAAGCATTCTGGTATTTAATGAATATTTATGGACATCATGGAATTGAACTCGAAAGAAGTAAAAACACAACCACGTATCTATATAGGTTGCGTACTTTAGAAAACAAACGAACTCTTGCATGGGTTCGTGTATTTTAAATATAAAATTAAATGTATAACATAACTAACAGACTGTTTGACAACAGTGCCAAACCAGGGTTGTGACTACGGAGACGTGCTTTCTTGCAACTTCAGTCTGGAATATGTGCATTTCTGAGAAGCATTTCAACATCAAATATCTAACCACATAATATTTAAATATGATTAATGGCGTTGATATTGATTGGTTGCCCATATCTAAATATAAGTGTTTGTTATTTATATAAAATGCCCCTCTTATTTTCCCTATTGTTTGATATAAACTTATGAGTCATACTATTTTTCGCTCAGTTTTAAATTCGCACACCAATGGGTAGTGCTGGGCGGTATGACGATATATCGGGTATACCCGGTTTTAATTTTGATATCGTCAATAATATCGTCTGAAATAAAAATATCGTAATACCGTCCCAAGTTGTAATATTCCCCATGTAGGTTGAAACCCATCATATGGTCCCAACAAACAGCGAAGTTAGAGTAAGTATAATAGTCCCAAACTTCCCGGAAATACGCAGTCGAAAACGTTTTAAAACATCGGAGCACGTGCCTGTCAAGTTGGATATGCTTCGTCAGAAACATCAAAGAGATACTATATAGTAGCATCAGTTGGCTACACTGTGAGATTGGTATGTCGCGCGCATGCGACTGGCACAATGACTTCCTTTCAAGTTGGTGCAGCTTGCTCTATCAACCGTAACCGGTTGCTTGGAGACGGATTACGATGTCAGATTTGATCGTCTCAATGTGTGCAAATTGCGAGTAAAATGATTTTGTGGACATATGCCGTACGGATCATGGCATTGCTATCGCTTCAACAAATGTCAAATTCACAAACTAATTGAACATGATTGTCTATATTTATTTTCCTCAGCTAAAAAAATGCCGACGCAAATTCATTTCACGTCGGCTTTTGCCTCGGCACTGCCCATTGTGGCATTGTCAACGCTAATTTCCAGGGCTGCCGTATATGGACATTGAAGTCCCACGGTGCTAGTCCGTGCTACCAACTACCAATTACCACTGATAAATAGTCTCACAAACAACCAATTCCTCACGAATTAATAAAATGGAAATTTGAAACCGAATGCGGTGCTTAATGTGTGCATGGTGTTGAGCGCTATGGTCAAAGGGATATAACTCTAAAAAATGTATGCGAAAACGCACGTGGGCCGTGTTATAACTTATATGATTATATCCCTTTGTTTCAAAGTTATTATTTCTCCGTCGACAAACTGTCAATTGTTGCAGACGAGTGGTCATTATATACATGTATACTGTGATGTTACTGATAATTGTTCAATACACATTTACTCGACCTCTCATGACCCACAAATTGTAAATAAAACGTAGGGATGTATTGTGCAAACTTTATTCATGAAATATTGCATATATTGTACATTGTACTTACCAATTGTAATATACCGCGATAATATCGTGTATCGCGATGTTGTCACCATAATATCGCGATATTTTTTGGGGCCAATATCGCCCAGCCCTACCAATGGGTGCACGAAAAATAGTACTGCGCGAATTTAAATACGAGTAAGGTATACGAGAGAAAACAGATTCAAATTTAGCTCGACAATCATGACACTGTGGATAGCAGCCGTCAACCTCAACGATATTGTCACTTCCACATCTGATGCAAATATTTGCAAATGTTCTGCTGCTATAATTAAGGCAGCTCAATTTTATCACAACACCGCAGATTTTGTCTAACAAATATACGATCTAGTACATTGTTTATTGTTGGAGCCTGTGGGTGTTTTAAGTCCTGCAGTACAGATCCGCACGTATAGTCAAACAACTCGAGAAGTTTGTCAAGAATGATTGAATTGTCATCATTGAGTTTGCGCTCAGAGTATATGAATATGATATTTAATTTCATTTATTTTCCGATGATTTTTAACGTTTCCGGTTTTGCGGAATATTAATCTCACGGAATTGCAGAGTTCACAATACGGAACAAAATTCTTTTGGATTTGAATTATACCGCGATGAACAGACATCTGATGGTTTAGGATATACTTACGTAATAATACTTACTTCTCTATTGGTTCACTTCAGACCACCCATGTTTTAATGCTTTTTATTTCCTATGACCCGCGACAATACGGTAATGATGTGAAGTTTTGTTCCGGTTTTAATTCCTAGTTTTGTATTAGTCTAGAAATTTCACCATACGCAGATTTCGTTTCCAGAGTATTTTTCGGAATAAAAAGCATCTACGCTGGGACTTTTTGGCAATGCGCCGGGGCCCGAGAGCCAGAGAAGGATCCAGGGATGTTTTGATACATGTTACAGGTATCTGTTTTCTCTCGTATACGCAATGTAAATGCAGCCAAGCGATCAAAATTAGCATGCAAGCGTGCCAGGAAACAGTAAATGAACACTGAGTTGACTGAATGAGTATTTACGAATACCTCAACATGTTAAATGAGTGGGACACTCTATTTCTTTTATCTGCATGCATGTGTTGACAGACTGATGTAACTCATTTGAGTGAATGGGTGGTCTTACATAAGAAAAAGGAAAAATATTAAAGCTGTAGAAATTCCAATCTTTTCATATAGGGCCACAGGTTCATATATATGGCTTGTACAAATGTTGCATATATTTCATTTTTCACAAGATAGACAGCTCAATTCTTATACAAGACAGTCCACACTAATATAAGTGACATTTATGTGTCAACACATGCAATGAACCACTGTTCTTTTTATTTTGTGAGCATTCCCTCATGTTTTTGCATTAAAGTTGTTGATAAAAGTTGTTGATAAAAATCTTCAGTCCAAAAAGGATATATTACATGGTATATAGTAAGGTAAAAGTAAGATAAATCATCTCCTTTTGCATCAGAAACACATCATAAATAATTATAAAAATAAAAATAAAATCCTGCCTCCCTCTCTGATTTGAAAAATAAATTGCCCGAGAGCCTAATAATTTTTTTTTTCTTGGCCTAAGATATTGTCTTTTGGTTGAAACACAAGTCCTCATTGTTTAATTTGGTATTCATTGCTTTATATTATACTATTCACCACTTTCTGTTAGCAAGAAAGGCAACTATGTTGGATATGGTCAAATGAGATATTTTTTTTCTGACAATAATAACATATTGTACTCTATTTTATAGTGATAGTTCCATTACATGCATATTAGAAGCACACACTCTAAAATATTTCATTATTATAGCTATTTCACATCTCTATTTGTTCATTTTGATGAGAATAAACAACATGTACTATTATATTTCATTTATATTATAATCCACTGATAACATGCCCTGCCCTCCAAAATTTCCCAATTAAACTCTGACTAAACTTGGAAGATTCTTTCATAAATGTTTATCTCAAAATAAAAAAAAAGTTTTGAAATCGTGACTCTACAAATGAACAATTCACTGCACTTTTTGTGAGAAACTAAATTCCTTTGTGCGTGCTTTGTGAATAATATCACATTCCTATCATCATTCATATATAATCTATTAATATATCATGAGGAAATTATCAAAATTTGATAAATGTTTATTTCTAAATTATAACCTACAACGAAGGCCACCCGTCCCTTTAAAGCATCAAACTTGACATCAAAATGACTATGCATCAAGATATGCAATCTCATTGTTTAACCCTTTCTATACTAAATACTCATTGATGAGTAGTTCCCTTACAAAATGTTCAACTAAGTTCAACAAACAATCATAGGTCATTTGTTGAATGTATTATCTTAACATTTCATAGGTCATTTGTTGAATGTATTATCTTAACATTTCATAGGTCATTTGTTGAATGTATTATCTTAACATTTCATAGGTCATATGTTGAATGTATTATCTTAACATTTCATAGGTCATTTGTTGAATGTATTATCTTAACATTTCATAGGTCATTTGTTGAATGTATTATCTTAACATTTCATAGGTCATTTGTTGAATGTATTATCTTAACATTTCATAGGTCATTTGTTGAATGTATTATCTTAACATTTCATAGGTCATTTGTTGAATGTATTATCTTAACATTTCATAGGTCATTTGTTGAATGTATTATCTTAACATTTCATAGGTCATTTGTTGAATGTATTACCTTAACATTTCATAGGTCATTTGTTGAATGTATTATCTTAACATTTCATAGGTCATTTGTTGAATGTATTATCTTAACATTTCATAGGTCATTTGTTGAATGTATTATCTTAACATTTCCCATCAATGAATATGAATCATTCCACTCTTATAATTCTTTTTTGTCTGCATCTGATGTTATTACCTGAACACCCCTCCAAAAGAATAATTCCAGTGTATTTTTTATACTGATGGGAGAATCCATTCAGAATAGAAAGGGTTAAACAAATAGAGAGGATGACAAAAACCCATAATATTTTATGTAACAACTTGAACCTGCTCATATTACTAATAATTAAATGGACATGGCTCAGGCGAATACCAAATTTATGTTGACATAATTTGCTGACAGGTACATGTATCTCAAAAACACAGAAGATTTCCGAACAAACTTATTAATATAGCGCTGAAAATACATGTTTTGCTTCTTATATTTTTCTGTAAATTTGATATCCTTTCATTTTTTACCGGATCAATGTTTTTAATCAGCAGTCGAGTAACAATTGCATCTATAGACCATGGGAAGAAAATCTAGAGCTGTTGCTGCTCTGAAACTTTTATGGTACTACATAATTTTGATGATTAAAATGAAGAGAAAGCAGTGTGTAAAGTTAAAATTTGTTCAAGTTATAGATTACGCATTATATAAGTTTTCCCGACAGTCGCACAGTAATCCGTTTCTGATTCCAGAATTTCATTGAATACAAATGCTGCAGCAAAGGTTCGGGGATCAATTATCGTGTTCGAAGTTGTATTTTTTATGACTTCAAAGCATCTTTCTCGGACATATAATGTTCGTAGAAGGATGCTGGGTATTTCAGGTATTTACCAACCTGTTTTAATGCCGGGAAAAATTCAAAAGTGAACATTATTAGGTGTAATTTGGAGCGCAAATAGCCATCTGTCTTTAATACGTGAAAATTTATATCTATTGACAGACAAATTTTTCGCCATAAGTCCTTGACTTATATATTTTAGATCTTAATTACTGGAGACAGTATAGAAAGAGTCCATAAACCTACAAGCTGACCAAGTCTGAGCATTCTCATAAACTAACCATTATATACTAGAATGATTCCACATCATATTACCTTTTCGATATTTATGAATACGTCTTTTTTGCTCTCTATCGTCCATGTACATTCTTCTACTTTCACATCCTTAGGGAAACTACCATCAATTATTAGTGTGTGGCCCTTCAAACCAACTTTTAAATGCTGAAAAAAGTAAAGATAGTGTTGAACAAAGACATACATTTGTGCCAATCCTTTATTTTGCCCTGAGCATGTGACATTTAGATCAAAGGAATATTTAATATATGCATGCTGACAGACAGACAGAGGATCTGACACATGTAATCGAGAATAACCAGTTTCCTTCGGTCATGGGGGTATAAAAAGGAGCATAACTCTGTCATAAATTAACTTTTGCAAAATCTCTATACACCCAGAAAATCATTAACATGTCAATAACAATCCCCCAAAGTAGTATAAAAACTGCAGGATGAGTTGATTACAATGTGAAGCTAAAATCCAAAAGGAAGCACAAAAGACATTCATATAACCCACTGAATGCTGAAAGGTCATGGAGAAAAATTGTACATAACGATAGGTGAATATCCAGCGAGGGAGATATCCTTTTACCCTCGTGTCAATTTTACCCTCGTGTCAATTTTTAGGAGAGGGGTGGGGGTTGTGCCTCGGACAAATCCTTGAAATAGTGTGTCTGTCATTTGCAGAATGAGGTCCCCAAAAGGTGAATTTAGTGACACTACACCACACAGTGGGCCTGCATCACTAAATTCCCCCTATGGGGACCTCATCCTGTTTGCTTAGACCTCATCTTCTGGGAAGTATCTATAGTCTCAAAGTTTTTAGTTACTAAACTTAATTTTCCCATTCTGTTCAATTTCTATTTCCCCTAATTTGCAGAAGATAAAATGCATAATTGAGGTGAATAATGGGTGAACATCACCAACTTGAACTGGGGAACTTCAATCTGATCCTAGATCTCCCATAGCAGTTGAGACCTCAGCAAAATGAAGTTTCCAGAGGGTGAATTTGTTGATGATACCCCGCCATGCGGGATAGCATCACTCAATTCACCCTCCAGGGACCTCATTCTGCAGATGACACATACACTATTTCCAGGCTTGCCTTGGGACACAACATTTAAAATCTGCTTGCCAGTTGTTTACCTTTTTCTGTATGTCGACCACAACATCTCTGCCTTTAACAGCAATTGGCAAAGGAATTCGCACCTGAAAAATATGATTAGGGCATAATATTAATAAAATTGTAAAGGCACTAAAAGCTGGAAAATATATTTGACAACAGGTGAAGGATCCAACATGTGGCTAGCCTTGATCTGTATATCACACACAATGTGCCTGAGAACACAGTATTATTATGGATTATAGAAAAAGTTGCAGAATTCAATATAGTAAATGTCACTCAAATAAACAAATGTAGTCAATGAAGGTATGTCTAATGAAGAAGTCAAGTCGTACAAGAATTCAAGATTTTACACAATACCCAGCCAGCAAAACCGCAACATAATTTCCATCTGAAAGTCCTAGAAACATAATTCGCTGCAGATACCTTGAACCTCAGTCTGATAAATATCCAGACTCCGTCTCATTACTTTCATCTGCGTCTGAGGACACCGTGATTCTATCTGATTTCAGAGATGACGGGGGAATTCCCTTTTTTTGTGAGAACTCATTAATATTCATAAGGCATTGTTTATCATTGTGATACACCCATAGATCTACACACGTGCACCTGAGGTCATGTAAACATTTAAGAGTAGTCACTCTTCCTCTAACCAATTTCCGTGCAATAAAATGCTCTCAGGGTTAATTGCTTCACTGTACATGCAGAATACAAGTTTAGCAATTCATATGCTATATAATGAAGAACAAAGTAACAAAAATATAATGATAATCATGCAAAAATAAATCATATTGAGCTGTACCGCGGTCATGTTGCGTCATCTCCTATTTACAATACACACTTGGAATTTACTACGAAGTTGTAATGATCCATATTTGGCATGTGACGTAATATACATAGGTTAGGAGAAAATACTATTTTTTTAAATATCTTTGCAAATACAATTCTATTGTGTATACAAGTTGTTCTGTCTACATAATTATGAATAAACGTACGTTAGTTTTGAATAAAAATACGTTAGTTTTGATTTTGAACATACGATGTTTGGTCAGTTAAGAAACGCGATGCTAACGTGTAGTTTATACGATAACTTCATGAGATTGCAGTCAAATGCCGCGTGTGTGGCTTGTATGAATAAGTGAATATTAATTGAATTTGTAGGAAGCTATTCATTGGTCAAGCAAGGCATCGCTCGCTGAGTAGGCTAGTTTCTTTTGTTTGAAATAATATTAACCATGAGAGTCCTTAGACCGTAAGTTGATTGAAATGAAACACGGTCTAATTTTATTTAGACTGGTTGAACCTCATTGGCAGGCGATTTGTGTGTCATGGTGTTGGCATGACCTTTAAAGGTTCTATTGAATATTGACTTATAAGCTTTGAAATAGTGTGTCTGTCATCTGCAGATTGAGGTCCCCAGAGGGTAAATTTAGTGGGCTAGCATCACTAAATTCAAACTCTAGGGACCTCATTCTGCTTAGGCTTCATCTTCTGGGAAGTATCTATAGTATCAGATTAAAGGTACTCAATCCGATCAGAGGGTCCCATCTCAACAGATTCCAACAACAACAATCCGATCAGAGGGTCCTATATTACTACTTCTTTGGCTTTGGGGGTAAAAAATATTTTATTCGAGTCGAGGAACCCATCAAACAAAGCTCAGAGTTATTAGATATTGATTTTTGAAATTTGTTATTTTCTCGAGATGAGTACTAATAATTGCATTCAATTTCGAAATCTGCTTGAGATGTGTACACCAAAACACTATTCAAACAGACAAGGATGGATAATTCTAAAATCAAGTGGTAATAATAACGCAATTTTGACTGTGTTCTGGGCCAGAAAGTATTCCCGATAATGAAAAATAATAGATTTCTAAAATCGATATCTAACAAATCTGAGCTTTGATGGGTGACTTCCTCGATTCGAATCAAATATTTTTGACCCCCGAAGCCATTGAAATAGTAATTGAGAGGAGTTTTATCGGATTGAGTACCTTTAACATTGTTTTTAGTTACTCTTTCTCTTCTGTTCAGTTTCTATATCCCCTAATTGAAAGATCAATGGGTGAACATCACCAACTTCAACTGATGAACTTCAATCTGATCTAGCAGTTGAGGCCTCAGCAGAATGAGATTCCCAGAGGGTGAATTTGGTGATGCTAGCCCACCATGTGGGCTAGCATCACTAAATTCATCCTCTGGGGACCTCATTCTGCAAATGACAGTGTTGTGGATATCTACGATATAGACTATATGCGGCTTGTGTGCCAATCGACATGGTATAGATTACACTGTAATTAACAGTGCTCATTGACTGGACTCATTATGCGTGTGTGTGACAGCGAGTGACTTATTGTGCTATTATGTTCTGTACTGCATATTTAGTGTCCGATAAATCGTGTATGTTACAAGTCGTGTTTCGCAATGCTTCCCGATTATTACTTCTGAACCAGAATCCGATACATTTGGTCCCTCGAACCCACTAAAGAATGGATAAGCAGATCAGGACTAGGAGAGCTGTGCGTGGTCATACGACTCGCTATATAAATGAAGCGGATGCAATTCTGAAATCAACAGAGAAGCCAAAACCAGTTGTTCAACATGCAAACAGTTCGACAACTCTCCGCCAGAAGGTGTCTCTTCCAAAACTTTCACTTCCGCTGTTTGATGGTGAAATCATCGAATGGCCATCGTTCTGGGATTCCTTTAACGCCGCTATTCACTCAATTCCTGACTTGGAACTCCCTCTTGTTCAGAAATTCCAGCATCTGCGTTCTTTACTCCGAGGACAAGCAGCGACTTGCATAAATGGATTGGCACTCACCAATGACAACTACGCAGATGCCATTGACATTCTTAAGCAACGGTATGGGCAATCTCATAAAATTGAACAAATTGCATGTGGGCTAGCATCACTAAATTCATCCTCTGGGGACCTCATTCTGCAAATGACAGTGTTGTGGATATCTACGATATAGACTATATGCGGCTTGTGTGCCAATCGACATGGTATAGATTACACTGTAATTAACAGTGCTCATTGACTGGACTCATTATGCGTGTGTGTGACAGCGAGTGACTTATTGTGCTATTATGTTCTGTACTGCATATTTAGTGTCCGATAAATCGTGTATGTTACAAGTCGTGTTTCGCAATGCTTCCCGATTATTACTTCTGAACCAGAATCCGATACATTTGGTCCCTCGAACCCACTAAAGAATGGATAAGCAGATCAGGACTAGGAGAGCTGTGCGTGGTCATACGACTCGCTATATAAATGAAGCGGATGCAATTCTGAAATCAACAGAGAAGCCAAAACCAGTTGTTCAACATGCAAACAGTTCGACAACTCTCCGCCAGAAGGTGTCTCTTCCAAAACTTTCACTTCCGCTGTTTGATGGTGAAATCATCGAATGGCCATCGTTCTGGGATTCCTTTAACGCCGCTATTCACTCAATTCCTGACTTGGAACTCCCTCTTGTTCAGAAATTCCAGCATCTGCGTTCTTTACTCCGAGGACAAGCAGCGACTTGCATAAATGGATTGGCACTCACCAATGACAACTACGCAGATGCCATTGACATTCTTAAGCAACGGTATGGGCAATCTCATAAAATTGAAAGCGCTCATCTACAAGCATTGGCAGATCTCCCGGCTCCTCAGTACAGTACAGCCGGCATCGGAAAGTTCCGCGATGACCTGGAGTCTCACATAAGATCTCTAGATGCACTGGGACAACACACTGTTTATAGTGACATGCTAGTCACAATGGTCGTGCAAAAGTTACCACCTCAACTCCGTAGTGGCATGGTTCGTGAATTCGGAAACAAGAAGTTTAAACTGAAGGAGCTTCGTGAATTTTTGCGGAAGGAGATTGAGATACTTGAAGCAGGTGAGTCTGTATATCAACACCAATCGATGTCGACAATGATAGCAAAGACGTCCGAATTTATTCCTCGCGAAAATCGACAGCATGTGAACCGTGATGTTACCAAACGCGTGTGTTGTGTGTTCTGTGACCAATCCCATTCAGAATTGGAGTGTACCATCGTCGTAAATGTAAAAGAGCGCTGGGATATCGTATGGCAACGCAAGCTTTGCTTCAACTGTCTTTCCAACTCACACAAATCTTCCCAATGTTCTTCGCGGTTCCGTTGCAGACACTGTAAAAGTAAACATCACACTAGTCTCTGTGAGTCCATAAACACCGCTTCTTTTCGTTCCAATCCCGAACATGGACACTTAAATACAAACCAACCAAACCAATCCGCATTCCATTGTAACACTGACCAGAAGCATGATGAAAATGACCCGGATAATGCGACAACTATGCAAAGTGCCGCTTCTTCACGGTCAACGCTCTTGAAAACCGCAATTGCCGATGTGACCTCTACGACGTGTACTGCACAAGCAAACATTCTTTTTGACGATGGTTCGCAGTGTTCATTTATATCGCAATATTTCGCTGACAAACTCGAACTCAAACCTGTGTGTCGCAAGGAGATAAATCTGTCAGCATTTGGATCTAAAACTTCGCAAATGAGATCACTCGACGTCGTCAGCGTAGGACTCGTGTGCGAAGACGAGGTTGTCGACTTGCAACTTCTTGTGGTGCCTCGTATTACTACACCGCTGAACATCTCGATGTACAACCAAGCTAGGACGTATCCACATCTCATCGGTCTAAAACTCGCCCATCCAATAAGCGACGATGACACGTTTCTGATTGACATTCTCATTGGTGCGGATTTTTATTATAGTGTGATCGATGGAAAACATGTGAAAGGTGACAGTGGGCCAGTGGCTGTGAAGTCAAAGTTGGGATTCTTGTTGTCTGGACCAGCTGGTAAATCAACGGAAAAACGTCATGCTGCAACTATGATGAGCATCTTCATGGATCATTCCGACAGCGATTTTAACCTGGAAAACTTCTGGAATCTCGAGTCAATTGGAGTCGACGCACCGAAAGCCACAAAAGGTAATCATGAACTATTGTCTACTTATTGTGAATCCATACAGTTTGAGAACGGATCATATGTGGCCAAATTACCCTGGGCAGAAAACCACGCCCCATTACCGTGTTTGACACTTGTGAAATGTGCTGTATATATTAACTTAGCCCCCCCCCCCCCCCCCCCCCCCCCCCCCCGGAGGATGTTGTGGATATCTACGATATAGACTATATGCGGCTTGTGTGCCAATCGACATGGTATAGATTACACTGTAATTAACAGTGCTCATTGACTGGACTCATTATGCGCGTGTGTGACAGCGAGTGACTTATTGTGCTATTATGTTCTGTACTGCATATTTAGTGTCCGATAAATCGTGTATGTTACAAGTCGTGTTTCGCAATGCTTCCCGATTATTACTTCTGAACCAGAATCCGATACAGACAGACACACTATTAGTTCAATGCTTGTTGACGTACATCGATATCCGACAGTGTTTGAGTCCAGCTGTATGTTGGCATATCAGCACCATTTCCATGGTTTGGTTTCAACTTTCCCTTGTCTGCTTCATCTTCCTCTTCTGAATCTGACTGTAAAACAAATTTAAACAATGAATTACTATGACGTATGGGAATGAATTACGTTACTTCAGTGATCTTTATGGTGAACCTATCAATTAGTATCCACAAATATAGATTTACTTGATTTGGAAAGTGCAGATTGTGGTGAATATGAAGTAAAATGACCGAATTGTTGGATTTCGTTGTAAAAGAGACCCAGTTATAGTTGGAATTAGTGGTATACGTATACAGTCAGAATCAGGCATAGGGGTTAAAAACACTCGGAAAACAGCATACGAAAAAAAAAAGTGGGGGTGGTAGCCTCATTGTGAGGCAGTGTGGTCCCTTTCTCCTTGATTAAATTCCCCCACAACCATACATCGCTCATGCTGAGGGTCAATTGATACAGTAGGCCAACATATGACCCAATCAAACCCTTGTCAAAAAAAAGTCGGTATTGTTTTGCTAAAGAAACTGTATTTTCGATTATGCACAAAAACCCTATGATATTGATTGGCTTGTTGAGGAATTTAGTTAAAATGAAACACATTTTCTTGCTTTAACATAGTGAATGTATATGAAATGTCCAGTGAAGGTCAAGGGTCAAGGAATCCAGAACTCTGCATTGCCAGCCAATCAAAATCGAAAAACAATGTACCAATACTTTGTTTGTTAAATACAAAGATACAAAGTTGGATGGGTACATTGCTGTAGCGGGAAAGACAGAAGCAGAACCACTTTTATGAAGTAGAACTCACTTACTTGATATAAGAAATAGAATTGTTTATTTTTTTAGTGGCAAATGTTTACAATTTAACTTTTCAGATTGAACTTGTGCCCTAAGACCCCAAAAATGGGTCACTGAAGTGCTATATTGATAAGAGCTTACAGCCATGCACCAAAACAGTAGTAAATAAAACACTTGAATCACTAGAACTACAAGATGCTAAAGTGTGAAGTTCCTGAGGGAATCGTCTACTTTAACCCTTCCACGACAAGAGCATCCTGAAATTTTACGAAAACACTGTGCCTCCCAAAGGGAGCCTCACTTATATAAGAGATTATATTGGCCTAATAATATTTAACTTGACCTTTTAAGCCAGTATAGTCTCTTATATATGCGAGGCTCCCTATGGGAGACTCACATATATAAGAGAATGCACTGGCACAGGATCTTTAATGAGGCAACAGCGCAGCTCTGGTCATGAAAGGGTTCTTGTCAGATTTGCCACACTGACCCTGATTGAACTTGCACGCCAATACCCCAAAAATGGGTTGTAACATTTTAAATGGACTTTTAACCCTTTCATGATGGGAGCTGCACTGGCATAACATTAAAGACCCTGTGCCATTGTATTCTTTTAAATATGCGAGTGAACCATAGGTCGCATATATAAGAGAATGCATTGGC
The DNA here is from genome assembly GCA_032622095.1 of Siphonodentalium dalli. NCBI lineage: Eukaryota > Metazoa > Mollusca > Scaphopoda > Gadilida > Siphonodentaliidae > Siphonodentalium > Siphonodentalium dalli. The sequence continues at coordinate 239,293,408 of CP136061.1, read as the reverse complement.
CTAACAATTTTTATTAAGTTTTCTTACATTCTTATTTTTTATCATTTTTAATAATTTTTTCTTTTATAGTGATGTTCCGATAATGAAAAAGCCCATCGGACCGATTTCCGATAACTGGAGGCACAATTCCAATTCCAATGTTTATATATTTTGTGTGTTTATTCTCATAATGGACCTATATACACCCATTGCACTCCATATCCCGGTATAGTTTCAAAGCCAAATACATAAAAAAAATATATATACACAATGTTGCGAAAGTATTTCCGCCGACGTCAGTTGTGTGCTGCTTTTGATTTATACCGGTAGTTGTTTTGACAAAGAGATCAAAGGTGACGACTCAGAGTAACGTTATCACCAAATAGGGAACAAATGGGGAACAACTATCATCAATAGGTACATGCAAAGCTATACCCACTTTGTTCTTGTTGTCATTGTCAATATTTCTCCAAAAACGAGATTTTGCATGTCAAACCCATTGTTATGTAAACATTACTGTTATAACTTTATTATTACTGACTAAAGTCAAATTAGTCTAATAAACTACCAATGAGGTAACATGGGCACATTTCAAACCATTGAAAAATATTCTGAAAAACAGATTGAGTTTGAATTATTTGAATTACCGGAGTGATCAGCTATGTTTGTTGACAAATCACTGTGACAGAAATGTTTACATAACAGTTTTCAACATGCAAAATATAATTATTGGAGAATTATTTATAGTCAATATGAGAAAATATAATTTGTGCTGCCAGGTGGGCATATTAATATATTCCATATATGGATGTTTCAACAACAAAAAATTTAAATTAATTTCCACCTGCCAGCCCCTTCTTTTTTTCCCTCCATTCCCGGAAACATCGCTATTTTTTAAAAAGGTTTAACAGAGTTGCTGGTTTATACCTTATCTTTTTCTTTATCTGCTGTCTTTTCTCCACCTGCCTCTGGGTCCTCCTTATCAGCTGCTGGGTCCTCCTTATCAGCTGCTGGTTCACTCTTTTCCTGCAAAATTCATGTGATGAAGAGGCAAAAAATTTGAAAAAGCCAGGGGTAAATTGCATAATACCAGTGTGTGTAACATCGCAAATTCAAGAAATGAATTGTGAGAAGAAAATGAATTTAAGATGTTCTTGAAATATTCTATCATTTGCAACAAACCAGTTAATACCAAAATTTAACCACCAATTTTGGAAGCATTTGATGAATTCAGATAAAGGTATCTTGGTGTGTTTCTTAACTCTGATAATGGTAGACAACAATACCAAACTTTGCACAATACATCAGTTTGATTGTTCAAAATTGCACATATACAATATACAGGTACATATGGGAATTATCATATACACTGTCTAAGTAATATTAGATGTCAACATGAAGAGATATATAAAGTTTGGGATTCACCATGAGAGATGTGACCTGTAGAGGATGTCGAAGGATTTAGGCATGCAAAGAGTAAATTTTTCAACAAAATTCAAAAAATTTGATGGCTCCAATCTAGTGGTCACCCCGAAGATCCATATGAAGTCTGATGATGATCGGATAAGGGATGTCGTCGGTAGGATAAATCCAAGATGGCTGCCGTTGGCCATGTTTTTCATCGAAAATCGTTCAAATTTGATACCTCCTACATCCTAAACATGCCATGTTTTTAAAGAATTTCGGAAAAAAAGAGAGGCTCCAATCTAGAGGTCACCATGAAGATCAATATGATGTTTCTGATAAAAGATGTGACCTGGAGGATGTGCCAAATAATTTAGTCATGCAAACATGTTTTTTTGCCGAATGACCCTCAAACTGACTTGTCTCATCTTTATGTCAAAGACAAATTTCATAATGATCAGACCAACGGTAATGCCTCTAACCTGTGCTAATGGATTTACATTGTTTAATACTGAAAACCAAGATTGCCGACGAAAGCCATTTTTTCGGCCGATAAACCCCAAAACATATCTCTCCCATCTGCATGTCAATGTCAACGTACATGGAAATTTCATGATGATCAGACGAACGGTACAGCTTGTAGCCCATGCTAATGGATTGAATTTTGAAATCCAAGGTGGCTGCTAACGCCTTGTTTTTTGGGGTTGAATAATCCCAAAATGACTCGTTCCCATCTACATGTCAACATCCATGGGAAATTTCAGACAAACAGTGTGGTCTGTAGCCCGTGCTAATGGATGGAATTTTTAAATCCCAAGATGGCCGTCCTGTTTTTTTGTTGAATGACCCCAAAATGACTCATTCCCGTCTACATGTAAACCTCAAAATCCATGACAAATTTCATAATCATTAGACTAACGGTACGGCCTGTAACATGGGTTAATGGGTTTACATTGTTTAATACTGAAAACCAAGATGGCCGACAATGCCATATTTTTAACCAAATGACACCATAATGACTCGTTCTCATCTATATGTCAACATACATGACAAATTTCATTATCAGGCAAATGGTACGGCCTCTGGTCCATTATAATGGAATGAATTGTGAAATCAAAGATGGTCACTGGCTGCCTGGCAGCCATGTTTTTTTGCCGAATGACCCCCAAAATGACTCGTTTCCCATGTACTTGTCAATGTCAACAGCAATGCCTAATTTCATAATGATCTGAAAAAAGGTACGACGTATATATAGCCCATGGTAATGGAAATTGTCGACGGACGCACAAACACACGACAAGGATACCAACCCATGGCAACTCAAGTTGAGCTAAAAATCAACAGCAAACAGGCTCATCAGGATAGCATCAATAAATTCCCCCTCTGGGGACCTCATTCTGCTTAGGCCTCATCTACTCTGGAAAGTATCTTTATTATCAAATTTACAGGTTTTTTTAGTTTCTTAACATTCTTTTTTTCTAGTTTAGATTCTCTATATCCCCAAATTGGCAGACAACACAATGTATAATCCAGGTGCGCAATGTTTGCACATCATCGTCTTGGAACTTAAATCCATGTCTAATTCTCCCATAGCAGATGAAGCCATGCAGAATGAGGTCCCCAGAGAATGAATTTGGTGATGCTAGCCCACTGTGTGGGATAGCGTCACTATATACACCCTCCGGGGACCTCATTCTGCAAATGTCTCGCGACATATTTTCAGACCTGTCCACTTACTTCTTCTATTTCTTTCTGCAACTTTTCAGCTTCTTCATCTGTCAGTTCCTTTATTTTAGGCTCTTCTCCTCCATCGGCTAAATTTTCTTTCTGTTTCTCCTTTTCTAGCTTTGCTTTCTTCCTTTTCTCAGCAGCGGCAGCTTCCTCTTCCTTCTCTTTCTTCACTTCAGCCGCTCGCTGCTTAGCTAACCCATTATATTTCTTGAATAAGTCTTTAATGAGCTGCATGAATGGACATTAATTAGTTAATTGTTTCGCATTTGATGTGGGCGCTACCATGACACCAAACAATTTCTGTAGGCTAAATAAGAATTAAGAAGCGATTAGCTAGGGAGTTTCGATCAAGTGGGTGTCTACCTACAACAAATTCCAATGATACAGCCCAGGCTTTCCATAATTTCGAGCTTTAGAAAACTCCAATATCCCCATCCCTGTCTATAAACAATATTTTTGGTAGCTGGAAAAACTAAAAGCATAACTAAGATATGTCCCATGGTTTTTGCAGTTGGATTCTAATTGATAAGTTAAAAGCTGCAAAATGGAAACAACTCATCTGAAACAAGTCGGACTGATTTCAAAGTAGAGGTGCTCAGGTTGACTAGTCCCTGACTGATAGGTCACATCACAAGTAAAATATAAATAAATTAAAAATATATTTAAACAAGCTCCCCACATTAACAAATACATCGCTATTGATATAATATGTTACAAGGGAGCTATTTTGAATACCTCCTCACAGTCATAATTCACAAACGCCTGAAATAATTACTAAAATTGCAATGCCAAGTGATCGATTAAACTGTATATTTTATAAATATGGTACACAATTTCAGGATAAACTGTTTAACAACTTATAAAACAAACAATAAACAAAATATTCATGGACAGAACTGTTCGCAATTTACTACAGGAGAAAATTTATCAATAAAAAACTCACCTTTTGTACAATACTTCTACATGTATCGACAGATCTAATGTTAATATGGCTAAATCAATCGCATATTAAACACAATGCATACCTTTTCAGCTGCATCACCACCCATTCCTGTGTAGAAGTCGGTCTTTCTTTCTAAGAAACTGAATATGATGTCCATTAACTGAAACAGTGAAATAAGAAAATAATTTTTCCACAACAATGTGGCTGTATGGTACCGATGGTTATGTTGACTGATAAATATATTATCATCACAATTCACTTGGACATGCAGTTAGCCATTCATTGCCAATGTGTCAATTTAAACATAATTTTTTTTACATGTATGTAAGAATGATTACCAAATAAGCAAATTTTAATTGACAAACACATTGTACAAAAGAGTTGAGTTGGAATCATAACTTTCATGGTGAGACAAATACATCATTAGCCAAGCATTCATCTCATTTCTCCTCTTTGGTGACATGCCCCCTTCCCCAATAAGTGAGGGAGGGTATTGATCAGACGGGAAGAGATTGAAATAATGGTTTTAGAAGAAATGGATATATACAGCTAAATTTGAGTTAGGGATGGAAAAACAGGGAGAAGATAGTGTTAGGGATAGCAGGAGGCAGAGAGACACAGATAGAGAGAGAGAGGGGTGAGAAAGTAGAAGACAGGAGGGGGACAGATGGGTCGTGAAATGATGACATTGGTGGGGAGTTTTCAAAAATTGGGTTGTTGCGTGATAAAAATTATGCTCGTCTATAGCAATATGCATGAGTCAGGCGCCATGGGATGGGGTCAATCACAGTGGCTGTAAACTGGTTACATCCGTCAAAAAATAATTAAACAAACACACGTGGCTACGAGTGTTCATAATAAAAATATGTCGTGGATTATGTATCTTCCGTAAGTACAAGAACATATTCAGCAGCACTAACCCGAAACAGGACAATTCCTATTTCAAGGGTGTTCACTATGAATATCGCAGCATCGTTCAAGTGGAATCAGTTCATGTATACACAGGATAATAACAAGTAAGTAACATACAAAATAATCGTTATCGGAAGGCAATTAGTACTACATATATATTGGGGATATCATGCTGCCGCAATTCGTAACCCTTACAAATGGTAGAATCATGGGAATCTTTTTGTTCTCATAATATATGTCTGTACTGCATTAAATATTTGTTCGTTTTCGCGAAGGCTAAGCTCCCTTGATCTCTGCAATAAAGTATTCTCAGATAGGGCAACATTAGGTAGGAAGTCATATACATGTAGTTCTCTTCTGAGCTCTTGATAAAATGTACATTCAAAGAGATAGTGGTAAGTTGTCTCAAGTTCCCCACATAAACAGAAGGGGGGAATTTTTACATGATTATCTCTCAGATCACAACTCAGGTGGCTGCAGTTCAGGTATAAAGGATATGAGATATACGGCATTTACTATCATAAAAATAGGCAGGTGGATGTGTAATGTCACTGTTGAGTTCCTTTTTGAAGTCTTCGATTGTACTGCTGCCCTTTTTAGTTTCCGGCAGTTTGTTCCATTCAGTAATTGCAGCTGGTAAAAAAAGAATCTACGACGTGAGGAGAGGAGTTCCCAGCCAGTTTCTGATAAAAGACCCGCGTTACTCGTACTGATGGTTGCACCTGTTACTATTCGGGCCATTTCGTACTGAACCTTTTCAATGTCATCACTAAGATAATCAGGACAGTTATTGAGATATTTAGTGAAATTGCCATCACTATTATTATTTTCATCATAAATCACCATCCATCACTATTATTAGGCAAAACATTTACTGTGTAGTTATTGCTTTTGTTGTCTATTTTTAGAGAAAATATCGGAGTACGTGCATCAATATTAAACTGTAAACTAAATTTCCTATGTCACATTAAAAAGTACAACTCAGGAATGGACTCCTAAGGTACATGTAGCTAGAACATGTGCTTCTTTTGATTCTTATCAGACAATAAACTTGAATGGTAGTTTCATATAACCTCAGAGCTTATCTCTAGGGGGTTGCTAATTGAGAACAGGTCACCTTTGTTCAGTCTGGTGTTCCTGTTCAATGGAACTTAGAAGTTGTGTTGTTTTATTGTCCGGGGTTCCTGCTGTGTGCACAATGTTGATTTTATAACCCCAGATAAATCATGGGTGTTAATTGCTACAATGATGTCACAGTGGGATATCAGGTATGTGTTGATAGCCTGTCTACTGGTGAAATAGATCAAATAAAGAGATTAATTTTTTTTATTTTCTAAAGCAGCTGAACCTGGGAGATTTACATGCCTGTCTGGGAGTTCGGGAGATCGTGCTCAAATCTGGGAATCTTCTGCATAATCCTGGCAGGAGAGTTAACAGGTCTGCCCAGGTAGGGAAGGAATAAATCAGGAAAGAAGTGACATAAGTGAAGAATGAACAGTTTCTTTCAACTGAAAGATAACAATGGTGTAAAGAAACCAAGTAGTTCCTTTGTATTCCAATAAAGGTACACCACAATGTACCCGGTAATGAGCCGGTATGACCCGTAACCACGATAATACCGCCTTCAAGGTTTACCGATTTTAATGGAAAAAAATTATGGTAACGTATTTGTAAATCTTACTGATTATAATCGGTATACCAAAATACCGCCCAGCACTACATCTGTTAGCAGACGACTGCCGTATCTACTGAACAATAGAAAAGCAGCCTGACCATCAGTCTATACAGAATGACCTGAACATCTTGCAAGAGTGGGCCAAAATTTGGGGCATGAGGATTAAAGCCAAACAATGCTACCTACTGAGCATTAAATAAAAATCATCCCACTTCTACTCACTGGACAGCCATATTCTCCAAAGTGTCCACCAGAGCCCATACTTGGAAGTCTAGTTATCAGATGACCTGAAGTGGGACTCCCACATAAACAACATTGCAAAGAAAGCAAACAACACCATGGCATATCTTAAACTTGAAGCACGTACCAGAGGAATGCAGGAAGCAAGCTTACACCTTGCCAGTCCGCTAGAGAAATACCAACAAAACAACAGCTATTGCTTCGAAATAATCGAGGCAAACTGTACAGTATATCAAAATTCATATATCGTAAGGACAATCCCCACACCTGGAACAAGCTTAGGGATACAACATTGCCAGCTAGCGCATGTTCTGGAGGGATTTGCCGACAGCTTCAAGACATTGGCTGCATCGGAACTATATTAAGACTGACCTCCTGTAAAAGGCCATGCATTGCACATTGTTTCAGGAAAACAGTGGACTGAGTGAGTGGAGCCAGATTTACCCAGGGCCAGAGGACACTCTCTGCTAGTAGACTAAGTTAGAACTTAGAGTTAGAACTAATAGAAGAGAATACAGATACACCAACCAACCATCAACACCAAAACAAAAAAACATTGTTTCAGCTTCAGATAAACTACTAGGAGTGAAGGGCAACAACAACAAATGAAACTTTCAGAGCAAAAACTACTCTAGACTCTAGAAATTCAAGAATTTATGTTTCCTTGATTCGAGGCAAGAAGAGTTGTCAAGGGAAAACGACTCTTTTCTATCGACAATTCAATCACCTCTTTAATGCCGCCATCGCATTGTTGCGCAAGGTTTAGGAGTAGCCCGTCAAATTTCTCTATATCAGCACTCGACATTTTATTTGGCTTTTTTAGATGTTCAACAGCATGCGAAACCAAAAAATGCTTAGCTAACTTCCTCTTTCTACTTCGTGTACTCGATTAACTGGTCTCGGCTACTCTGGCCATTTTTTATGCTCGTGAAGTATGTCGTCTTTTTGGCTAGAGCTAAACTATTTTGCTATAAAATTGTTATTACTCGTAATTAGTCGGTTGTACTGAAATAAATAATATAATGCTAAATTTGTAACAAAATCTTCTCAAGTCATTGCACAACTTTGCTCTGAAGCAGTCGATAAGAAGTAAATCGAACACATTGTCTTTCCTTTTGCCTTTGCGCATGCGCTGTATCCAATGAAGCTTTCTGAAAACTGCTAAAAATTGGAATCAACAAAATGACCGCAAATATTGGATATACTAGGAACCCAGACGAAGATTTCATTTTGCATGGGCTACCCACAAAGCACGGGTGAATTAACAGTTATTGGCACTCATGATTGTTGCCTCCTAGTCGTAGCCTAACTTGCCCTAACGGCCTAAGACGCAGTAGGCGGCGTAGGCCCCTATTTTATTTAGTATTAATTATAATTTATATATTTAATAATTACACTATTACAGTATAGTATTAGTAAAAAAATAGTATTAATATAATAAGTAATATTAATATTATTAACTAATTTAGTAATTATTAAAGTATTTCAATTTTCAGTATTGGCACAATTGCCTACTAATGTACTATATTATATAATACTATTACTAGCAGATTAGCCCGCCATTAATTTTTGTTTTTCAAGGTAACCCCTAGGTCAACATGACCGCTTTCGCAGATTGCTGCTTCCAGCGTAGAAGGATACGCACTACGTTCATGACTGAACTAGGTAACCCCAGGGCCATACGTCGCTGCCACCGCTGATGCCCGAAATATCGCCCAAGGTCATTTGCGGGTACCAAGGTCATGTTGGGTGGACAAAATATAACCAGACAAAAATATTTCCCGTCCCGAGTTGACCATACATTTTTTTAGAACAAATTTCACATCGATGTCACCGCTGACTACCGAGATATCGCCAAGGTCATTTGTGGGTACCCGTTTCAAGGTCAAGGTCACCTCAGGCGGACAAACTGACCCGACGAAAATCACCCCCGTCCCTTGGAACCCCTAAGTACGAAATTTCGTCTCGATATCCCCAGTTTTGACCTACCGTATATTTTCACTAATTAATCTTCTAAACTAGATAAACGCTCTCTAAAGTCTAATAGCGACGCCTCATATACAAACGCTCATTTATCACGCGATTAACCTATCAATCCCCATTACGGTGGCAGTTGAAGGGTGAAGGAGTGGTCGCACGGGCTCGCGAATGGTCCGAGTGCACTGCCTGTGGCTTTTTACCCTTACACAGCAAGTTTGGGTTCAATCGGCCCAGCAGTTTTCGTCTTGATATCCCCAGTTTCCGAGACGGTCAAATGCCGTATATTTTCACTAAAGTAGATAAACCCTCTTTAATAGCAACGCATCATATACAAACGCTCATTAATTATCACGCTAACCCATCAATCCCCATTGCGGTGGCAGTTGAAGGGTGAAGGAGTGGTCGCACGGGCTCGCGAATGGCCTGATGACACTTCCTATGGCTTTTTACCCTTAGATAGGAAGTTTGGGCTTAATCGGTCGAGCCGTTTTCGAGTCTATAAAGGATATACATGGAAGTCTCAAAATATATATATAAACTAGCCGATGAGCCCGACGTTGTCCGGGCTATTCAAAAACAAAATTTGAAGTCGATAGCTCTACCCAGCCCGACGTTGTCCGGGCTATTCAAAAACCAAATTTCAAGTCGATAGCTCTACCCGTTTCCGAGATCTGGTCTGCGCATGCGCGAAGCTGGCGTCGCACAGGCTCGGCGACCCGATAAAACTCGTATCCGGGGCAAGATACATTCACATACCAAATTTCAAGTCGATAGCTCCATCCGTTTCCGAGATCTCGTCTGCGCATGCCCGAAGCTGGCGTCGCACGGGCTCGGCAACCCGATAAAACTCGTATCCGGGGCAAGATACATTCACATAGCAAATTTCAAGTCGATAGCTCCACCCGTTTCCGAGATCTCGTCTGCGAACCGGCTCGACAATACGACAACGTCGACTGCCTGGTCAAACTACACACACGTACCAAGTTTCGTCCCGATCGGTCGAGAATCGTAGATTTGTATCAATGACAGACAAACAAACATACAGACAATCAAACAGACAGAGGTCTTCAAAATATATATGAGATTGTAGATAATAATTAATATTGCATGGTTACTGACTGAGTGATTTACATTTGACTATCAATTACAGCCTAATATAGGCCTAATTAAATTATATACTAAAATCGGAGTCGAAATTGACTCGAAATCAGGAATTTAAAATTTAGTCATTTTGGGTTGAGTCTGACTCACTCTCTTCGTATTTGAGTGTGCAGACTGTCACTGTAGCCAGCTGGGCATGCATACAGCATAGTAGAAAACTGTATGCCGGCCATGGCTACAGTCGGCTAGGCATGCACAGTAGAAAGCCACATGCAGATACTGCTGTCTGCAAGCCACTACTGATGGTCACTAAAAATTGTACCAGTAGTAGTACCCCGCAACCCCGTGCTTGTAATGTGGTTGATGGATATATCAACATTATAATGTTGCCATATCTATCCACCCCAATGGTCATGCTGGGTCCAACTAAAAGCCGACCTAATTTCCCCCAGGGGTCCGAGCGAGCTGGGGCATGCACTATTGTGCAGAATAGACCTGTATTGTATCATGTATTTTCAAAAGTGCCAATTCCCAAGTCGATAGCTTGATAAGTTGAGTGGAAACTGCACTATTAACCCCTAACTTGCGGCCAGTTCGCTCAGATATGCGAAATCCAAAAAGGCACCGACCGCACTTCCCCAACTTGGCCCAAGTTGATCATGCCATGAATCTCTACTCCAGCTGACGCCCGTACGGGAGTAGAGATTCATGGCATTCTCTACTCCCCAGGCTGTCTGACCATGGAAAGGGACAAAATACCATGCAGCAAATACCCCTCTGCATCCATGGTCGATCAGACAAGTCACTAGCTATTATGGAAGTGAATGAATTAACCCATACGCTGCTGTCGAATTCGCTATGAATATACGCATACATGTAAATGCCGAAAATAACACCCGCCGACGGCACCACCACCAGGGGATCGACCGAGATGGGGCATGCATTATCGTGTGGAATAGACCTGTATGTACCAAAGTTCCAATTCCCAAGTCGATAGCTCAAGCAGAAATGCCACTGTTAACCCATAACTTGCAGCCTGTTCCGCCAGGTACGTAAAATCCAAAAAGGCACCGACCGCACCCCCCTAGCTGCCTGACCACGGAAAGGGACATCATATCCATGGCTGTAGCGGAAGTGAATAAATTAACCCACTCGCTGCTGTCGAATTTGCTAAGAATGTAAGCAAAAACACTGAAAATAACACCTGCCGACCGCACCACCACCAGGGGACTGATCAAGATGTGGAATGCATTATCATCATGCAGAATAGACCTGTATGTACCAAAGTTCCAATCCCCAAGTCGATAGCTTGAGCGGAAACGGCACTGTTAACCCCTAACTTGTGACCGTTTCCGTCAGATTGTCAAAATCCAAAAAGGCACCGACCGCACCTCCTCTAGCAGCCTGACCATGGAATGGGACATCATATCATGCAGCAAATATCCGTCTGCATCCATGGTCGATAGGGCAAGTCGCTAGCTGTAGCGGAAGTGAATATATTAACCCATATTCTGCTGCTGCTGTCACTACCCATGAGACTATAATAGTGACTTGAAGCATGTTGTTTTATAATACATGTATATGATTGCATGCATGATAAGGAAAAGTCGCTGTGGAACATCTTCGACACAATACACAATTATGTGTTTTTTTAATTATTGTCCTTGGAACTTACATGCCTCTTCCCTCTGTTTTCATTGATATTCTATCACTCACCTCATGTAATTTGTCGATTGTCGGCGTTGATCTATCAGAATGAGCATATACTTTACGCCAGAATGTTAGTCTGACTTACATAAGCTAAGTCATCATTGTCAACCTAAGATGGGTTAAAATTCGGACTACATGATGCATGAGTGAATACCCAAGAGGACGACAAAACACAACCGCAGGGTGTAGACCAATTTTCATCTGTGAGACAAATTTGCCTCTGGACACTTGCCCCCCCCCCCCCCCCCCCCCCCCACCCCCATATGGACACCCCATCCTCGCAAATTTTACAATAAGGATATATCAGATGTGAATAGACTACAGAATGAGATAGATGAACTTCTAGATATTGAACACCTATGATCTGGAAGTAAATGATGTACTAAAAAGAAGCACCAAACTCAGAACCAGAGGGCACACCCATACAGAAATTTCTCATGAGAAGTTGTTAGAATCTTATAAGAATCTCATGAGAAGCATATTAGAAAAATATGCAAAGTAGAGAAATCTAACATGAACCTTGTGAGAAGATGTTAGAAATAAATTTTCTGACCACGGAAAGGGACATCATATCCATGGCTGTAGCGGAAGTGAATAAATTAACCCACTCGCTGCTGTCGAATTTAGAATTTAACCCACTCGCTGCTGTCGAATTTGCTAAGAATGTAAGCAAAAACACTGAAAATAACACCTGCCGACCGCACCACCACCAGGGGACTGATCAAGATGTGGAATGCATTATCATCATGCAGAATAGACCTGTATGTACCAAAGTTCCAATCCCCAAGTCGATAGCTTGAGCGGAAACGGCACTGTTAACCCCTAACTTGTGACCGTTTCTCACGTGAGAAATATGAGACCTCATAAGAAATGCAGACTTAGAAATATTTCCACCAAGAACTGATAGTATATATATTTTTCTAAGTTGCAAATTCTAATTTGAGTTCTCATGAGAAAAATAGACTTTGAAATTATCATCCTTATGTTTTTAACATTTTTTCTGAGTTGTGAATTTTCACGTGATTTCTTTTTCCACAAAAATTTATTGGATATTTTCAAAGTCAGAAATTCTCACGTTAGATCTCGTAAGAAATACAGATTTTAAAATTGCGTGATCTCGAATTCCAGAAAAGTAAGCTAAGTGTGATTTTCTAACATGAGAATATGTTAGAAATAGGGTAGAAATTTTTAAGTCAGATTTCAATGGTGGGAAAATGATTATCTAGCACATGTGGCCGAGAAATCTGATCTGGTGTATGCTGGAGAATTCAAAATATAAAATGCGCCAAAACTGTTACTGGAGTTAACCTGTGCATGTCAGTTGCTGTGCACAATTTAGACTGTAAAATCTTTATATCTGTGTTAGAAGTTGTATTATATTCATGAGAAGGGGGAAACATGGAGTTATATTATGGTCTTATTTGTGGATATTCTTTAATGATAAGTTCCACAACATGGTAAGTGTAATATTTATAGAAATGGCAGAGGATTTAGACATCATGCACCTGGCATCATGGCAAGTTTTAAGGGCATGTGATCTCTTGTGTTCCTTTACTTCAGGTTCTAATATGTAATTTATCAACCAGGTAGACTACATGTACATGTATATTAAAGTTGATTTAAATTTTATTTTCAAATATTATTAATCATATTTCCATAATAAATAACGAAGGACCATCATATCAAATTATACTGTAATTTGTTAGTGGATGCGGTTGCTCATAAAGTTCTGCTATATTGTATACTGATACTAAGACAGAATCAATGTGAGAATCTATTAACAAGATGAATGAAGGAAATACAAAATTTATACCAGTTTTCATTGATTCATGGAAGTGATTTTTACAGTCATTTGAAATATTCCAGAAAGAGCAGTTAACATGTTGCAGTGTACACACATGCACACAACAGCAATTGAAAAATAAAATAGTTGATCAAATATTAAGAAAAGTTAAGTTAAAGTTTAGAGTGATCGAGATTTATGTGACAAATATATAGATCCGTACTTGTACAATATAGATTCATCCCACACCACAAATGCCTCTAAGATCAGGGACCCCAGAAGCAGAAAATGGCATGGGGGTAAAAGCAGTCCGAGAGCCTGGAAATTCTCAATGACAGTTTTTGTTATTTTATAACCTGAAAAAGATGATAAATGACTGTTAAATTGTTAATGATACAAAAATGAATTGGGTAGTACATAGATTTGTTTGAATTAGATAGTCCTTATTTGTTATACTGGTCATAATATTTTTGAAATATTTAGAATGGGAATTTTTTCTTATGTAAACAGATGTAAAAAGGATTTTTCTCACGTGAGAAATATTTATTTCTCACGTGAGAAAACATTGTTTCTTACGTGAGAAAATATTGTTCTTTCTTACGTGAGAAAAAGTTCTTACGTGAGAAATAAATTTTTCTTACGTGAGAAAAATATCATTTTTACGTGAGAAAAATATCATTTTTACGTGAGAAAAATATCATTTTTACGTGAGAAAAATTTCTCACATGTGAAATTATTTCTAATGTCATTGGTTTCTTATGAGATCTCGCTAATTTGCATATTAAAAAACTAACGTAAGATTCTAACGTGAGATTCTTATGAGAATTATGTTAGAACATTTTGGTAGCTGCAATTACAAGCTTTTCCTGGAAGGAGCGAACAGGGATGTGAGGAAATACAATGTACTCATTCAGTCTGAGTGGTGGAGCCTTGGAATCATCTAACAGAAAAAGTGGTCTATGCAGAAGACATGAATTCATTCAAATATAAACTGGATTACCATTGGCAGGACCAAGAAATTCAATTAAATTTCAAGGCTGAGATGAGTCTGACAGACCCTGATATGATCAGTCAAACTAAAAATATTGACATTGAATTTGACTCAGTATTACTACTGAGTACGAGTGTTCATTGCTTCAAATGTGCTTGCTTCAGTGAGTGTGACCATTGGTGGATCGATATGGCAACATACAATTATCAACCTCTTCTAAGCTCGGGTAGCGGTGCGATATTTAGTGACCACCGGCTGTGGCTTGTTGTAGCTTTCTACTGTGCATGTCTCGCCGGCTGTAGCTGTGGCCGTCATACAGCCTTCTACTGCACATGCACAGATGGCTACAGCCTGCATGCTCAAATACGACCTCTGAGACACACTGTGTACATTCGATAACCAGAAGTGTATTCCGAAGCTACAACTATGAACACATGTGAGGTCTGGCAGTGGCTGCGATGAACAGTGCAGACATTTTATCTCAAAACTAAGGTCTGTTTCAAAGAAATGTTTAATTAAAAATAATACAATTAAAATATTAATAGTTATTATCAGTATATTTATTCCCTATCCAATTTTAATACTAATCCATTATACGAATCCAGCATGAGGTCATCTCCATTGTTTTGATTGGTACTGTGAACAAAAAACAAAGAACGTAACACTGGTTGCTGCTAGAGTACACTTGGCACTGAGTGTGACGATGTGTCTTTTGCCAACCGCGGTAGTTCCTTTGATGTCGGCTAAAATTGCTACTGTTATAAAAGTCGTCGTATCCACTGTATATTGCGGTGAACTAAAAGCATGTAACACCTCAATATACAGTTGATACAACGACTTTTATACTTATAGCAATTTAAGCAACATCAAAGGAACTACCTCGGTTGGCAAAGACACGTTGTCACACTCAGTGTCAAGTGTACTCTAGCAGTAACCAGTGATAATTACGTCATGAGTAGAGGTCATGGCATGTGATATACACATACACATGTTTTGTTCACAGTACCAATCAAAACAAATTGGTGTAAAATCAAAAGCCATTCCTCAGACAGAGTTGACTTCATGCTGGATCGTTAAATGGATAATTTTGTATTAATTGGATAGGGAATAAATACACTGTCACTGATAATAACTATTAATATTTTAAGTGTTTTATTTTTAATTAAACATTTCTTTGATACAGACCTTGTTTTGAGGTAAAATGTCTGCACTGTTCGTCGCAGTGACTGCCAGACCTCACCTGTGTTCATGGTTGTAGCTCAGAATTCACTACTGACTTACCGATGTATAATGCGCATTCTGAGTTGAAATAGTGGGTCAGAATATGGGACTTATAGACAGAAATCTACGTACGGTAATTTATTATACGAGAGACTGATTACTACTAAACATTTGCCGACAAAGAGTGACCCATGATGGGGTAGACAACTGTGCATGTGGTCCACACTACTGATCATGTCTTATTCAGACACCAAGTGCAAGATTCCTTGCAATCTGATAATCATCAGTGATCGCTCGTCCTGTGTACGAAGGGAGCTGAGCTACATGTAGGTCTATATGGCCAATATTAAGTCAAGGTTGGGGAGGGGAATGAGGCCGCTGGACGCCAGTGGACGGCCAGCCTGCCATGGTAGTGGAAACCCTGACTGCAATATTAGTAATGTAGGCGATCTTCTAGCTCTAAGTCTGCTCATATGTAAACCAGCTATGATATTGGGATAGCGAGGTGCTATTTTATATCTCGCTATCCAAATATCTTAGCTGGTTTACATACAAGCTTGGACTAGCGATCTTCTAGCATATACCAAGAATAAGTGGTACCAGTATTCATGTATAAAGAATCTAATGTTCATGGTTGAATCACAGTTACATAGTTATTTACCATATGGTTTGCTGGTATGCAATATATTTGTCATACAAGTACAAGTTTGTCTCTGACTCTGCTGTTGAAATAAATGTTTAATATAAATTGTTTGTTTCTTAAATTTATTTTTAAATATAAATCTTTCCATTACAGGAACAAGTCAATAACTTATTCTTCAATAAGTTAATATAATATAAATTATTTGTCAATTATATAAGTCAATAAGTTAAAATACTAGTAAATTATTTGTTTTTTATATATATTTTTTTTAAATATGAATCTTTCCATTACAGGAGCAAGTCAATAATAAGGAGTACAAACTCTCAACAGACAAAAACTACGAAGGGATTGAGTCAAGCAAAATGCAATCCTATGCTAAGTGACAGTAACATGTCCCACCACAGTCTCAGCAGCTATGCTAGACATCTGGATTGTGTTAGCCGTAATATAGATGCTACCCTATCAAAATCCATTTCCTTTGTGGAAGATAACCCAAGTGCTTCTAGGCTTCACTTATGTGATTCAGATCGTGAAGTCCTGTTGAGAAACTCCTATGTTTCTATTGATGATGCTTATGAGGCTCAACAAGCTCATGAAGGAGAATTTTCTGGGCAACCCGCATCGCCTGACAAAAGTTCATGGTATACGCATCCATCTCATCATTCAACTATGGTGTTCCCATCACTTATTAAGAAAGGTCACTCTATGAGATCATTGTACCCAAGTGATAGGGCCCCAGGAACTATTGGTGCAAAAATCGCTGCTGAAAAGTTGGCGAGTTCAAGGGTCATCACAGGGAGGGAACTAGAGGAGATTAGCAGACAGATGACCATTCGGGATGCCTTGGCTTTGAGTTACTTCCCAGTTACATTAAACCAGTCATACACTGCTGAAAAATTAGAGGACGCACCTGAATACATTGATCTTAAGAAGCGCAGACCAGATACCGCTGGCAGACAACGAAAAGCTGAACCATTATACTTACTGACCTCGGATGCACCTGCTACAGGTTGGTTTCTAGAAAGTAAACATTTAAAGTGTTGTTAACCGATTCTCTTCTTTATAGTTTCTTCCTCCATTACCTTTGCAACGAGTTCAATTGCCACATTAACATTGAAGATACAATGTACATGTATATGTAATTTTCAATAAAAGTATGTAATTTAGACATATTTTTAGCCTTTATGACATTTTCAGTTTTGTGTGGTGCTTGGTTTTTTCTCTCTGGACAATCAAAGTCGCATTTTGATTGGTTGTGTATTTATACTTTGTAATATACTGCTGTATACTTATTTAATTCAAGCTTGAATTTGTTTGTGAGGAAATTTGTGTTGAATCATGTAAATACCCAATTGTCATGTTCAGGGATGTCCAGATACTAGTACCCAAGTCTGAGTTTAGTGTGCATGTCATTTGCAGAATGAGGTCCCCAGAGGGTGAATTTAGTAACGCTATCCCGTATAGTGGGCTAGCATCACCATATTTACCCTCTGGTGACCCCATTCTGCATGACCTCATCTGCGATGGGAGACATAAACTCAGATTGAAGTTCCCAAATGGTGAATATTGTGATTTACACCCATTGGGAACCTCGATTATGCAATGTGTCATCTGCCAATTTGAGGAACTAAACTAAAAAAGAAATAGAATCTAAGTTTCTATAGACATTTGTTAATAAAGAACCTTTTACAGAGAAGATGAGGCTTAAGCAGAATGAGGTCCCCAGAAGGTGAATTTATTGATGCTAGCCCGCTATGCGTGATTGCGTCACTAAATTCACCTTCTGGAGACCTCATTTTGCAAATGACAGACATACTATAATCAGACTTGCTAGTACCTGTTAGTACCGTTAGACAACAGGTAGAGAAAGATTCTAAGGTTTATTTTGTAGGTACAGTAATGCCCTAAATAATCGACTCCTTAACCACAGTAGAATTATGGGTAACTTTTCAGGATTTAGCCGGAAATATGGCTTGTTGGCATTCATCAGAAAGCTCTCAGTGAGAGCTTTCCGATGAATGGCAACAAGCCATATTTCCAACTAAATCCTGAAAATTACCCATAATGAATAAAGGGTTACTGCTAATTAAATTATTAACCCTTTCATGATAGGAGCTGCGCTGGTGCAGCACTAAAAACCCTGTGCCAGTGCATTCTCTTATATATGTGAGTCTCCCATAGGGAGCCTCGCATATACTAGTATAATTGAATGAACTGGCTTCCAATGTCAAGGTAAATATTGTTAGGCCAATGCATTCTCTTATATATGCGAAGCTCCCTATGGGAGACTCGCATATATAAGAGAATGCATTGGCAAAGGGTTTTTCGCAATATTTCAGAAAGCTCCACTGACAGCCATGAAAGTGCCAGTGCCTGTATATATGGAGATATGTTTTTTCCTTTTAGCATCTGCGGGAATATCGTTTACATCTCCATATGTTGATGAAATGGCCAAACTTAGAATGGAGAGACTACGTATCGAGGAGGACAGATTGTTGGAAATGAAGAGACATTTAGAACGAGAGAGAACAAGAGGTCCCAAAGCAAAATGGTAAATTTCTTCCTTCCACATTATCCAGTCATCATTAACCCTTTCATGGCGGGAGCTGTGCTGGTGCAGCATTAAAGATCATGTGCGTCTGCATTCTCTTATATATGTGAATCTCCCACAAGGAGCCTCGCATATATAAGAGAATGCACTGGCTTACAAGGTCAAGGTAAATATTGTTAGGCCAATGTATTCTCTTATATGGGATAATCACATATATAAGAGAATACATTGGCACAGGGTTTTCGCAAAATTTCAGGAAGCTCCAGTCATGGAAGAGTTAACCCTTTACCCAACAGAAGGGCCCTGTGCCAATGCATTCTCTTATATATGCGAGTCGACCATAGGTCGCCTCGCATATATAAGAGAATGCATTGGCTTAACACATTAAAAATTATAAAATAGTTAAAGAATGTAAGAAAAAATGGTAAAAAGTGTTAAAAAAAGATTTTTTTTAGGCCAATGCATTCTCTTATATATGCGGGGCGCCCTATGGTCGACTCGCATATATAAGAGAATGCATTGGCACAGGGCATAACTGTAACTATCACAATGTGGTCAAGGAGCCGGTTCCAATGATATCCATATTTGTATGGTTCTATTGAGACAGACCGAAGATATTTTAGGCTGTTGAAGCTTTATTTGGGCGGTTTTGGCCGTTTTGTTGGGTAAAGGGTTAATGCAAAGATTTTTATCCAATCATTGCAATTACGATATATTGGTTCAATAAGCCTATTTTGAAACCCAGTATCAAGTCTGGTCCAATGTTTTTGCTATAATGCTTAGATATGGGTGTGTCTTGTTCAGTTATGGTTGCTATGTTGTTGTGAGTACAAATTCCGTCATGCCATTAATGAGAAAAACAATTATTTTTCTCAAATTTTGTTATCTTGGTCCTTGTCAAATCTGAATGACTCAAGGGAAATTAAAGCCGTAAATAGAAATGTCATGAACAAACCTTGAAATACTGGGTCTGTCATATGTGGAATGAGGTCCCCAGAGGGTGAATCTAGTGACGCTACCAGTACCCTGCACAGCGGCCTAGCATCACTAAATTCACCCTCTGGGGACCTCATTCTTCTTAGGCCTCATCTTCTGGGAAGTATCTATAGTATCAAATTAACATTGTTTTTAGTTAATTTTCCCCTTCTGTTAAGTTTCTATATCCCCTAATTTGCAGAAGATAAAATGCATAATCGAGGTAACTAATAGGTGAACATCACCAACGTCAACTGGGAATCTTAAATGGAAAAATCTTATCCTAGGTCTCACATAGCAGTTGAAGTCTAAGCTGGCTGTGCGGGGTAGCATCACTATATTCACCCTCTGGGGACCTCATTCTGCAAATGACAGACACACTATTTCAAGGCTTGAATAAAATATCTATGGGGCAAACCTCTGTAAGTTTGGAACTTTATAAAATATAAAGTCAATATTTCAGATTAAAAAAAGATTAATTTTTGTCTTATTTTCTCTTAACAGGTATGAGTCAAAGGGGCTTGATTTCCATTATGAGCTTCACAAGAACACGGACTTGATAAAGAGCGGCAAGCATCTAGAGGACATGCTGACATACAGGGAAGAGCTCGATAAATCGTCAATGGATTGCAGCAAACTTTATAACAAGTCTCTGATTTTCTGATCTCTGTCTGAACAGTATCAATTAACCCTTTACCCAACAGAAGGGCCCTGTGCCAATGCATTCTCTTATATATGCGAGTCGACCATAGGTCGCCTCGCATATATAAGAGAATGCATTGGCTTAACACATTAAAAATTATAAAATTGTTAAAGAATGTAAGAAAAAATGGTAAAAAGTGTTAAAAAAAGATTTTTTTAGGCCAATGCATTCTCTTATATATGCGAGGCGACCTATGGTCGACTCGCATATATAAGAGAATGCATTGGCACAGGGCATAACTGTAACTATCACAATGTGGTCAAGGAGCCGGTTCCAATGATATCCATATTTGTATGGTTCTATTGAGACAGACCGAAGATATATTAGGCTGTTGAAGCTTTATTTGGCCGGGTTTGGCCGGTTTGTTGGGTAAAGGGTTAAGCTCTTGATTATCATGTCTGCTACATCCTGGATTCAACTATTATAGTCATAGTCAACTATTATAGTTAAATTAAACTATTATAGTTAAATTTAACTATAAAAAATCAACTATTATATTCTCAGAGTTTGCGGAAGTTATGAGATGGCGCGTCTTGATGCACATCTACATTTACACATGTAAGTGGGAGCGATAGATATAAGTAACAAAGAGACCTTACAAAAAATTTTGCAACATTTTTGCACAAGACTATTCTATATTGCATAACTGCGATACAAAAACTAGCACTGCCTCCTTCTGCCTCATGCCTTTCTAAGTAATATTAACAGGTAACATGTTCGCTCATTCAGAACTCCATTCAGAACAATTGAATGACCATGGAACATCTTATATGGCATAATGAACACATTCGCTTTCATATTATTTCATTACAGGAACAAAGATAGCACAGATTAATTTTTCAATCATTTGTGTGATATATGATAATATGGATTATGCCTCTTTTATCGAATTCACAGTTTTTAACAGAAACATCCATTATTCATCAATAATAGTTGAATCCAGGATGTGTCTGTTCCATAATTTTCAGTGTACAAACAGCACAAATAATATGACATATGGTATTCATTTTTGGAAAGCTTGCCAATATTACCAATTTTGATCAGTTTTTTTCATTTAGCCCTTTCTATACTAAAGCATCATTGATGAGTAGTTCCCAAAGGAAATGTTCAGATAATATTTCAACAAATAGCCAAAGGTAGGTTGAACTTATTATCTAAACAATTTCCTCAATAAATTGGACTCCTTCTGTAATTTTATTTATCTGTCGTCTGCTTATATTACCTGTACATCCCTGCAAATCAATAATAGACCATTCCGATTTATACTTTTTAACTGACTGGGAGAATCAATTTGGTATAGAAAGGGTTAATTGGGCCCACCTCTTATTTTGTCTTGTGAAGGACCATTGGCTTATTGATCCTCAATAAATAACGTTATCGTCATTTATTCCAATCATGATATTTGACCTCATTTCACATTGTGAATACCATTCTGAAATTGGCTGATTATTTTTCTAATATCGTAAGAGATTTATATATTCAGCATTACAACTGAATATAGTTTGTTACATGCCCAATTAAACATCTAAATGAGATGATCATAATATGTGTCAACACAAATATCATAACTCATGCGACATCTTAAAATATCTGATGGGAATACTTGTCAATCAGTATTTAGTAACGAAAGCGTTATAGGCCCTCAAGCACTCGTTAGGTGAATAGAAAGTTATTGAAATTATAAATAATGAAAATAAAAATGAAGTAAATCTATTTTTACATGTACTTGCATGTTAAAGACATATTTTGGACTTGTTAGTGTGCATGAAACTGATAAATTCATACTCAGGTGCTATGCCAATTGGGAGAATGTAGCATTCTACTAACATTGCCCAAAATCTCAAAGAAATCGACCATACGACTCCATAGTAAACACCGTCTGAACTAGACTTAATTGTAAATATTTACATCTTGATTCAGGGCGCAACAATCGCCAATAAACTAACGCAAATGATTTCGCCATCGATACTCATTGCATTTAATAAATATATAAGACTAATGGTGTGTGTTGTAAATTTGGATTAATATTCATAAAAAAAACTTCTATTTGATCACCCTACTGGAATGTTTCACATCACTTTAATGATACCGGTTTTACAGACTTTTATCAAATTTGTTATTTCATGTGAACCTACTTCGAAGGCCTTCAGTCCCTTTAACCCTTTCAGTGCCAGGGGCCGATCTCATCGGCCCTAATTTACAGTCTGTAGAATGCCAGGGCCGATAAAATTGGCCCTAAAATATATATATATGTATTTTTATTTTTTGTTGTTTATTTGGGTTGAATTTGTTTTGGGTATGCTTAAGCATGCAAAAGCGAATTTAAAAACAAACTGGATAAAACCTTAGGGGCATGTTATAACTCAAAACTATCACCAAGTACTCATAGTAATAATTTTGATGCCCATGAAAAACGTAAGATTCCCTGGCACTAAACCTACAAAATAAGTCTCGCACTGAAAGAGTTGAAGAATATAAGAAAAAATAATAACAAATGATGAAAAATTGTTAGGCCAATGCATTCTCTTATATATGTGAGGCGACCTATGGTCGACTCGCATATATAAAAGAATGCATTGGCACAGGGTATATGGGTTGATTCAAAAATTGGACTTAGCACTGAAAGGGTTAAAGTGACATTCTTTGTTTCTTATTACTGACTGTCGAAGCATTTCTGTGATAATTTATCATTGTATTTACCTTTATTTGTTGCAATTAGAGGCCTGGAACCATGAGTACATCATTAACATGTTTCTGTTATAAATTTATGTATTAAATTATTATTTATTTTAGGATTAACAAACTAGCATTTATGTATATGATTGAACACATGCTAAAATTTCACATCTAACTGCTGATGAAATGAATGTACAGTAATGCTCTAAGTAATCGACTCCTTAAACACAGCAGAATTATGGGTAACTTTTCATGATTTAGTCGGAAATATGGCTTGTTGCCATTCATCTGAAAGCTCTCCCCAAGAGCTTTCCAATGAATGGCAACAAGGCATATTTCCAACTAAATCCTGAAAAGTTACCCATAATTCTGCTGTGTTTAAGGAGTCGATTACTTAGGGCATTACTGTAATCATGCAGACGACATGATACTAGCACCATTCAACCAGTTATGCAATTTTTAAACCAGTTGCAAAATCATTTTGGATATTAGATCATGCCATGAGTCTCTACTCTGGCTATATCGTAGAGATCATATTCCACCAGTTAAAGACCTGGGAATTTTTTCGGGATGTACTGATGGGGAACTTTTAAAGGCCCACTTAATTTTCGAGTCGCCGATTATTTTTTTTATAGTGACTTGATATACAGTTTTAATAACAATCTATGCCATAAAATATGATTAAAATACTATAATTCATCACTATTTGAAACATCTGTGTCTCAGAAGATGCCCACAGAGAAATAGAAAACTGCTGAAGACTTCCCTCCTCTGGCACCCCGAATGCAACAGAATTCTAACTTTTTCAATGAAAGGGGAAGAACTCTATCTTTAATATATAGAGTTATTCCCCCTGCTTTGAAAATAATACTGATTTTTACTTCAATCTTGATGACAAAACGCGTTGGCAACTCAACAAAAACAACATGTCCACAGTTTATTACACCGGATATGTTGATAATACAATGTTTTGGAGCTTCCTCTTTCAAATGGTATATAATATGGCATATATTTTATATAATGTAATCTGGGGGCCTTTAATATATCTATTAGTTAATTACCCATTCCTTAGTAATGTATTTCACAGTAGCTGAAAATCCCAGCTTGATAATGCATGATTTAAGCTACTTTTTTTGGCCAATTTTGCTTTGCGTCACTCACAAGCATGGAATTTCCCCCGGGTAATCAATCCAATGTTTATTGCGAAATCAGCTAATAAAAAAATCGCCTAAATCTCGAGCTGGGACTATTCTACTGTCAAACACATTATTAAGGAACAGGTATTAACTAAGATATATATTCCATTTGTTGTTTTTCCACTGTTATAAAGTTCCACATCAGAACAGGTCAGATCATCAAAAAGTTCCCAAGTTTTGAACTGGTGGAGTAGAGTTTCATGGCGTGATCTATTTAATGAATAGAGCATGGGTTGGAGTTGACTATGCCATGGGAACTAAATTGGAGTGGTCAATGATAACACATACAGTAATGCCCTAAATAATCGACTTCTTAACCACAGCAGAATTATGGGTAACTTTTCAGGATTTAGTCGGAAATATGGCTTGTTGCCATTCATCGAAAAGCTCTCGGTGAGAGCTTTCTGATGAATGGCAACAAGCCATATTTCCGACTAAATCCTGAAAAGTTACCCATAATTCTGCTGTGGTTAAGGAGTCGATTACTTAGGGAATTACTGTACTCTAACCATTATATTGTATAGATCGTCTTTTTATGATATCATCTGCCTCCAATTGACCAGTGACACACATA
This sequence comes from Siphonodentalium dalli, assembly GCA_032622095.1. Lineage (NCBI taxonomy): Eukaryota > Metazoa > Mollusca > Scaphopoda > Gadilida > Siphonodentaliidae > Siphonodentalium > Siphonodentalium dalli. The sequence continues at coordinate 239,268,420 of CP136061.1, read as the reverse complement.
TTTTCTTATCCATGTTCACAGGGATGTGATTTTAGGTTCTTTATGTGGGGGGGGGGGCCTGGGGGCAGTATTCAGCTTTGACTCAACAACACCCCCTCCCCTCCATAATACTTCAGTCTCATTTAAGTGAGACCCCCCCTCTTGCCATGTGTCTGCATTTCCACATAGCATTGGCTGGTTTTGAAATTCTTGCATGGTTTCTTATCATTTAGTCTAACATGCTACGGCAGTATTATAAGTATTAGTTAACAATATGCAAATTTATTTATTAATCAGTTAATATTTACACAAATTATGTTTATTCTTGGTAATTTTTGTTCTATTTTTATATCAGTTATACATTCTAATCATGATACCTAATAATAACCTATGACATGATACCTAATAATAACCTATGAACATGAGGTTACTTTATTGTTTAGTTGCAGTTATATTTATCAAATATTTAAAATTTTAATAAATTATACAAAATATAATAATCTTTTATAAAGCTTCCCGCAGATATATATACCAGAACAAGGTCCCACAAGTTCTGCTCACTTCTCTGTTTGATCCAGTCCACAGCAGCTGTCCACAGTATAAATTATTGTTTAGACAAATCTGTTGTGTCCTTATATTCGTTTGTCTGTTGTGATGCCATGATCCGGTGTCTGCATTTTGACGTTCACATGGGTGCATTGCATTAAAACAGCTTCCATTGTAGCTGATAAGTTTAATATTGAAATAAATACAATCTATATCTGTTATAGATGAATTCTACGATAATGCCAAACCTGTTAACCCTTTACCCAACAAAACGGCCAAAACCGGCCAAATAAAGCTTCAACAGCCTACAATATCTTCGGTCTGTCTCAATAGAACCATACAAATATGGATATCATTGGAACCGGCTCCTTGACCACATTGTGATAGTTACAGTTAGCCCTGTGCCAATGCATTCTCTTATATATGCGAGTCGACCATAGGTCGCCTCGCATATATAAGAGAATGCATTGGCCTAAAAAAAATCTTTTTTTAACACTTTTTACCATTTTTTCTTACATTCTTTAACAATTTTATAAATTTTAATGTGTTAAGCCAATGCATTCTCTTATATATGCGAGGCGACCTATGGTCGACTCGCATATATAAGAGAATGCATTGGCACAGGGCCGTTCTGTTGGGTAAAGGGTTAACCCTCTCATAACGGGAGTGCGCTGGTGCAGCATTAAAGATCCTTTGCCAGTGCATTCTCTTATAAATGCAAGTCTCCCATAGGAAGCCTCGCATATATAAGAGAATGCACTGGCTTAAAAGGTCACGGTCATATTGTTGGGCCAATGTATTTTCTTATATATAAAGGAGGCTCCCTATGGGAGACTCGCATATATAAGAGAATGCATTCGCACAGGATTTTTTCACAAAATTTCAGGAAGCTCCAGTCATGGAAGGGTTAAAATCTATCATCTGAATGTTTATTCTCACAAATGCAAGTCAAATTCCTTCCACATCAGACTAAGTAGCAGTATTTGATCGATTGAAAAATGAAAGACAACAAAAACGGCATTACGAACATGCTTCCACGTCATATAAGGTATGTGTTGGAACATCCATTGCATTGGAAATGGTGTACCGGTATTTCCATTGAGTGTGTTAATGGATGCAACATAACAGATGTATCATTCATTGGTGGTGTTGCACATATTTCAATTTCAATGCAACGCATCAACTCACACTGTAACGGTGCAACAAATTCTTCTAAACACTACTAATTCTCCGGAGATTCGAAGTCTGATATCGAATCGGGAAGCCGATGCATAGCATAGCATATGTTCTCACGTTGGTCGCGAGTTATTATACAAGGCATTGAGAAGTTTCCATGTGCATTTTGAAAGAAATTACATCAAATGTGAGCTCTGGTTTTATAATTTGTATATATTCCAATAATATAGATCTATATATGTCCGATAGCAGTTACCGATTGAACATAAAATTTTCGACAGTTTGTCTCCTGTGCCCTTTCTGATGATACCTAAGTTAACGTTCAGATGACCACGATTCAATTGTATGTGGAGGAATCGTGTCCGACAAAATCATGGATAGTTTGTTCACACGATTGAGACGTTGTCGAAGATGAATATATCGTGGGTTGTTCATAAGCCATGGATAACCACGTGATTGACTACCCTACGATCTTTCCATCTACGATTTTTACGTACACACGACCGCGATTCCGTCACAAGTGGAATATACGCCACAATTTCGCATCTAATATCAAACAGTGCTTGATATTATTTCTTTACTCACGATTGTGTCATGAGCATGCGCAGCCCATCTACCGGTTACTACCTATGACGGGAAATCTTTCCACTTACGATAGAATCATGGTCATCTGAACTTTCACTAAGTAAATTGAACCCACCTCTGATAATTTGAAGCAATACGCGTGTTGTGACAAATATTGCAGATGCACATTACATATCACCCTGCTCATATTTCGTAATTTGCTAAGTACCAAGGTTGCGGAAATCTCGTCTTGTTGATGTGGCTTCATTGATATTTAGCTCAACTTACTTTGTAAGTTTGAGCTATTGCCACGGGTTGGCGTCCGTCGTCCGTGTGTCTGTGTGTCCGTCAACAATTTCCTTTGGCACGGGCTACAGGTCGTACCTTTGGTCTGATCTTTATGAAATTTGTCATGAATGTTGACATTGACATGTAGATGGGATCGAGTCATTTTGGGGTAATTCTTTCAAAAAACATGGCCGCTAGCAGCCATCTTGGATTTCAAAATTAAATCCATTGGCGCGGTCTACAGGTAGTACTGTTCGTCTGATCATCATGAAATTTGTCATGGATGTTAATATTGACATGTAGATGTGAACGAGTCATTTTGGGGTCGTTCTGTCAAAAAACATGGCCACCTGATCGATCAGCAGCCATTTTGGATTTTACTCTTCGCATGACTAAATCCTTTGGCGCGGGCTGCAGGTCGTAGCTGAAATTTGTCATGGATGTTAACAATGACATGTAGATGGGAACGAGTCATTTTGGGGTCGCTCGGCCAAAAAACATGGCCGCCAGCACGGCCCAGCAGCCGTCTTGGATTTTACTCTTTGTATGACTAAATCCTTTGGCGTGGGCTACAGGTCGTAGCTTTGGTCTGATCTTCATTAAATTTGTCATGGATGTTAACAATGACATGTAGATTTGTCATTTTGGGGTCATTCGGCCAAAAAACATGGCCGCTGGTGGCCATCTTGGATTTCAAAATTGAATCCATTGGGGCGGTCTACAGGTCGTACTGTTCGTCTGATCATCATGAAATTTGTTATGGATGTTAATATTGACATGTAGATCGGAACGAGTGATTTTGGGGTCGTTCGGCCAAAAAACATGGCCACCGGCAGCCATCTTGGATTTTACTCTTTACATGACTAAATCCTTTGGCGCGGGCTGCAGGTCGTAGCTTTAGTCGGATCTTCATGAAATTTGTCATGGATGTTAACAATGACATGTAGATGGGAACGAGTCATTTTGAGATCATTCAGCCAAAAAACATGGCCGCCAGCAGCCATCTTGGATTTTACTCTTTGCATGACTAAATCCTTTGGCACAGCTACATGTAGGTTACACATTTCAATTAGCACCTTTCCTATTCCTCCATTTACTGTCAACCATTAAATTATTCCCTTACCTAAGTTGAGCTACAGTGTCATTGACACTTTCATATTCAATTAACTTGAGATGACACAAAGGGGTCAACTGCTTCTCTTACATCAAATTTGGTTGTTGGGTGGGGTTCTTATCATATATAAAGACCAGGTGATTCCTAGGAAGGTCCGTACCATTTACTCATGCGGATGATGTTACACGCTGGAGGCGAAGACCAGCTGAGTCAGGATCTCATGACATAACTGATTTTTATGGTTGGGAAGGAGAGAGAGTAACCAGCTATGGTTATTCAACAGCAGTTTAGTCCAAAATGATAAACCAAGAGCGCCGGAATACACCAATGGCAGAATTTTCAGAAAAGTGCATGATTTTTAATCACAGCTAAAGCTTAAATGTCAAAAACAAAACTACCACTCCCACTTGCAATAATCAAACGCATAAGTTATAATAATTGATTTAAACAGATACTTAAAATAATACCATTAATATTGCAACAAAAAATAATTTTGTTTGCCAATTGTCACCTTTGTACGCTTTGTTATGTAAACAAACATCAAAAACATTACAGAACCATTTGTTTGTAGACAAACACTCAGAACTACTGGATCGTCCAATGAAAATGTTCCATTGCATTGTGGAAGGTGAAGATCAAATTATTGGCGCCATCAACAATTGCATTAAAATCACACCAAATTTTATTTTAATCGACCCATTCTACTCACTGTCAGTTCAAAATCCAGCTAATCCACGTTACTTAATGATTGGGAAAAGATCCGACAGAAAATGTGTACATAACTTAATTGTTCTTCCAAAGAGATGAATATTTTTTAATCCAGTTAGCATTTTCTCCTAGGGTAATTACATCACATACCAAATAAGGAATTTACTATGATAGTATTGTGAGTTGCAAGTTGTAGATGCACCAAACATGGGGTTTAACAACCGACGAATATGCGCGCGATTCTAAATAAGGAAATGACGCAATATTGTGACTCTGCTTATAAACAATTGTGCTTTTTGCGAGAAACTAAATAACACTCGACCTGCATTTTCACTGACACAAAGGCTGACAGAGAGTGTTTTGTAAATAATATCGCATCCATATCATCGTTATACTATACTATATTATACTATGTTATTTCTAAATTATAACCTACAACGAAGGCCGCCCGTCCCTTTTAAAAAAATACTCACCAATAAACTATTTTAACTGGAGATCTGGAAGCCTGCACATATCTTCATCAAGATTAAACTTGATCATTGATTCAATTATAGGTTCAACTTCCTATTTGAATCAGAATCGAGTCTAAATCGGAGGATGGGAAGGGACAGATATTGAAAGGATTGGCTGTGATAATGCATAACGCCTTCATTCAATTAGAAATATGAAGGAGACAATGGTTGCACATCAAGTAGCCTGGTCGAGTTTGTTTGCCTAAAGAGTGAATCTGCCAGAATAGAATTTCAAATTGGTTGACCTAGTTCAAGAAGTTATCAATCTGACAAGTAAAACAAATCAAATTTTAAAAAAAGTGACTTTGAACTCGATTGAGATAAATGTTTTTGAAGATCCATATAGCAATTATGAATGGAATCAGTTGCTTCTTTTAAAGTACTAAAAGATTTAAAATTGCAATATAGGCAAACTAAGGGCCATAACTCATGTAAATAAAATCTGACAACCTAAAATTGAATAAGGGCCAACTATGGTAAGAAAGTTGGGCCGGGTTATAAACTAACATACCATAAATTATTAAAATATGTCAATGAACGGCTACGTTATAAGAGGATTAGGGCTGTCTACCCACAAACCATCCCTCGTCGATTCATAAGTCGAGTGCTTTTTAAAACTCGATTAAAAAAAAACATTTTTCTCAGTTCTATATTCGCAGGACTCTAAATTATTAACCCTTTCTATACTAAATGGATTCTCCCATTCAGTTATAGAAGTATACATTGGAACATTCTATTATTAATTTAGAGGGGTGTTCAGATAATAAGAGCAGAAAACCGATAATACAAGAGCAGAATGATTCATATTCATTGGTGAGAATGGTCGTTTGTTGAACTTATTATCTGAACATTTCCTATTATAAAGGGAACTACTCATCAATGAGTATTTAGTGTAGAAAGGATTAATGTACCATCAACTTGTACGGAGAAGAATCTGAAGTATAAATGTATGTATATGTTTTATTCAGGGAAAAAGAAGGTATACATCAATAGTGTGCTATACAAAGAGATACAGAACGGCTCTATAGTAATGCCCTAAATGATCGACTCCTTAACCACAGCAGAATTATGGGTAATTTTTCAGGATTTAGTCGGAAATATGGCTTGTTGCATTTTAATCGGAAAGCTCTCAGTGAGAGCTTTCCGATGAATGGCAACAAGCCATATTTCCAACTAAATCCTGAAACGTTACCCATAATTCTGCTGTGGTTAAGGAGTCGATTATTTAGGGCATTACTGCATATCAGATCTACAGAGAATTCACCATAAAATACTGTCAACATTTAAAACTAAAACACAATATATATAAACTCTTCGGCTGAAATTTTAACAGCCATTTGTGAACACACAATTATATAAAGGAGCTTAGAGAGTGTTTTCAAAAGAGCTTCTGACTACCCCAAGGTTTAATTCTAACTTTGCGAAACCTCTCTATATGAGGTTAGTCTCATATAGAGACAAATTAAATTTACTAACAATAATTTAATGGAATCTCAGAGACAACGTTAACTCTATTTTGGTACCAAAACAAGTCAGAAATCTTTATTTTTAAAAAATGGTATGTTTTTAATTTGTAACATGATGGTACTGAGCCTTAGGGCGGGAATTTAAACCTCAAATTTTTGTATTTTCAAACTCCAAATGCCAAAGAAAGAAAGTTATTGATTAACATTTTGGTAATGTCAATGTCCAATAGTCAAAGAAAGAATACACTCATTTGTTCAGATATACAACAATACTGAGAAATTGTAAAACTTATGTTATATATATTCACTAATAAATTCATTAGAAACATTTCTTAAGTGTAAAATATGAACATTTACAGTAAACCATGATAAACTCTGAACATAGAATTACCAAAAAATTTAACAAAATGTAGAATTAAAACGAAGCCTCGGGTATAAGACAAAAGGATCTTAACAAAAAAAGCATTTTTTAATAACATGATTGAGAGGGAAGCATCATGGCAAACTAGAGGAAAAACAGTCTATATACATGACATGCAAGCTATAAATCAGACGCAAATAAAACCGATGAGCCACACAAGTTATATGACACATTCTCTTCGAATTTAAGCCCAACATAAATATTTGCACTTTTTATATATAGAGCTACAGAGTGTAGGATAATGGCTGAAAACTGTCCATTATTCCCAAGGAATAGATTGATTGAGGCCGCAGGACACGATAGATCCATTCGCTGGAATAATGGATAGTTTGAAGATATTATCCAACTTAAAACATGGCCTCGTCCAAAAACATCCCTCATATCAGAATGGTAATAAATCTTGCTGGAGCTTAATGAAATTTTTCCAAAACCCTGTGCCAATGCATTCTCTTATATATGCGAGTCTCCCAAAGAGAGCCTAGCACATAGATTACATTGGCCTAGCAATATTTACCTTGACCTTTTAAGCCAATGGCGACTCGCATATATAAGAGAATGCATTGGCTTATATAAAAGAATGCATTGGCACAGGGTTTTGGAAAAATTTAATGAAGCTCCAGTCATGGAAGTGTTAAAGCCAATTAAGCTTATCGGCGGTCACAATCTGACCTCACCATTGTTTACACGTTTTGCTACAAGTTGAGCTCATATCTATAAAATCATGTGACTTTTGCCACTTAGTGCATCTCAATAGCAATATCATAGTAACACAAGCTACAGTAATGCCCTAAATAATCTACTCCTTAACCACAGCAAAATTATGGGTAATTTTTCAGGATTTAGTGGAAAATATGGCTTTTTGCCATTCTCAGAGCTTTCCGATGAATGGCAACAAGCCATATTTCCAACTAAATCCTGAAAAATTACCCATAATTCTGCTGTGGTTAAGGAGTAGATTATTTAGGGCATTACTGTACAAGTATGTGTACAGCTATTAGTTCTGTCAAACCAAATAGAGCGAGTTGACAAGTGATATTAGATGGCTGAAGCAAGCAATATATCCTCTGATATAGTTTGAATTTAAATTGAAATTTTTAAATATAGTGAAGCATTGTAGCACATACATAACTCTACAATATTTTACAATACAGCTAAATTCATCTAATTTTAGATTGTAAAGTTCATTATTAACCCTTCCATGACTGGAACTTCCTGAAATTTTGTGAAAACCCTGTGCCAATGCATTATCTTATATATGCAAGTCTCACATAGGGAGCCTTGCATATATATATAAGAGAAGGAATTGGCCTAACAATAATTACCTTGACCTTGTAAGCCAGTGAATTCTCTTATATATGCGAGGCTCCCTGTCGGAGACTCGCACATATAAGAGAATGCACTGGCAAAGGATCTTTAATGCTGCACCAGCACGGATCCCGTCATGAAAGGGTTAATTTATGCAGCCTCAACATAATCTCATGCTGAAACGGTGAATGACAAAATCTTGGAAATTACATGAGATGTGAATAAAAATGGAAAACAATGTTCAATGTTTCATTGAATAATGAAGTAGAAAATGACATATTATGTTTGTAGGAAATGTACATTCACTAGTGTTATCTGAGGTCATGATTTTATCAATATTTGACTTGACATTGACATATCAGATGAACAATAAAATATGACTCGGATTTTGTGGAGATGACTATTTTATTTAATACGTCACATTAGAACACAGATTGATTGCAAAAAAGTATACTGCCAATATTTAGCCTGTAAAAAATATAGTTTATACTTATCCTGTACTAAGTATATTGTTTATACTAATACTGCAAAAAGTATAGTTTATACTTATACTGCAAAAAGTATACTTTTTATATATATCCTGTAAAAAGTATACTGGTTATACTTATACTGCTAAAAGTATACTGTTATACTTATTCTGTAAAAAGTATAGTTTATACTTATACTGCAAAAAGTATACTTTTTATATGTATCCTGTAAAAAGTATACTGGTTATACTTATACTGCAAAAAGTATAGTTTATACTTATCCTGTAAAAAGTTTAGTTTATACTTATACTGCAAAAAGTATACTTTTATATGTATCCTGTAAAAAGTATACTGGTTATACTTATACTGCAAAAAGTATACTGTTTATACTTATCCTGTATTAAGTATACTCAGGGTTCATACACATTTTAATACCATGACTTTTCGATGACCTGATAGATTGTTACCCAAAGGCTGAGTTATGTTAAATACATGTATGTTAACCATGGACAAATTCATTAAAAAAAAATGATTCAGTAATCTTCCGATGAATGGCAAAAAGCCATATTTTGGACTAAATCCTGAAAAGTTACCCAAAATTCTGCTGTGGTTAAGGAGTCGATTATTTAGGGCATTACCATATGTTTCTAGATTGTATGGACTTATCATTCTCATGGGCAGGAAGAACAGGTCATTTTCCATGACTTACCCAAAAAACACAAATTTTCCCATGATTTCCCAGCCTCAAAATTGGAATGTCATTTTCCATTACTTTTTCTGGACCCTGTATACTTATCCTTTAACGCATACTCGGCAACTCTCACTGTCCAAAGGTTTTTACAAACAGTCCATCGACCATGTAAAGTTTTCTGTTATGCAATTTGGGTTTGATATTTCATTTGTCATATTGCTTAAATGTGCCGATCAGGTAAAGTGACCACATTATTTACTGCCATTGTAACTTAGTCAGTCTATGTAGTTATGGTAAAAAACCATGTGGAAGGGCTGCATGCAACATCAGTTTAATTTCACTGTGCCAAACTCCTGTCACACCCTTTGAGTGTGGCAAATGCAACATTCATGCGAAAGCTCCGATTATCTTACCCTTCTAATTTGGTGTCAGACACACAAATCACAAATGATGGAACACAAACAACACTCGCGATTCTATCTGTAAAGTCCTTAGAGCTTGTGATGAGGACACAATCCTATATAAGCACTCGGTAACATCTGAAACCTTTGATAGGTCGTTGAAGCGCCATCTTGGTGGCATCTGGTGCAAAATTGTACATGAAGTATTTCCTACTGTACACAATATATATAGTGAAGTTTTACATATGTACAATTATTATGCTAGCTATTCAAAGATGACTTTAACCAAACAGACTATATACTAAAATGTATCCAGGTTAACCCTTTACCCAACAAACCGGCCAAATAAAGCTTCAACAGCCTAAAATATCTTCGGTCTGTCTCAATAAAACCATACAAATATGGATATCATTGGAACCGGCTCCTTGACCACATTGTGATAGTTACAGTTATGCCCTGTGCCAATGCATTCTCTTATATATGCGAGTCAACCATAGGTCGCCTCGCATATATAAGAGAATGCATTGGCCTAAAAAAAATCTTCTTTTTACCATTTTTTCTTACATTCTTTAACAATTTTAGAATTTTTAATGTGTTAAGCCAATGCATTCTCTTATATATACGAGGCGACCTATGGTCGACTCGCATATATAAGAGAATGCATTGGCACAGGGCCCTTCTGTTGGGTAAAGGGTTAACCAAACAGACTATATACTAAAATGTGTAATCTCATGAAGACTATAATATACTCATATATACAACCATTTGAATTATTCTTTTCAAGATAATCTCACAACCATAAAGTAGGCAAACCTGCACAGTTGGACTTATGACAGGTGAGTTAGTTATGTGAAATATATACAGGTGCACCAAGAATTCATCTCTTATTTGGCCTAAAACTTATAGTTTCTGTTAATGGGCTGAAAAATAAAAATAAACGAGAGGCCGATCACGATCGGCAGATGTTTAAACCATACCTTGGCGATAACGATTAGCTATTTTCATAAATCCTTACACCAACCTTTTCAACAATTCACACCTTACTATTAAAGCTGCTCGATCCGATTAAGCACCCCTCAGTTACTATTTATTTGGCTTCAGGGGTAACAAATATTTTATTCAAATCGAGGAACCCATTCATCAAATTCAGAGTAAGCAGATATCAATTTTTTAAATCCATTATCTTTAACCACCTGGAATATTTAGTGGCCGTATGAAAGTCGATGAAGATGGATAACTCTATAATCAAGTGGCTTTTTTGTGTCAGATATATGACAAAGCAGCAAAATTTCATTGTACAAATGTTGATAAATAACAGGTTTTGGGCAATTTTATACTATAGTGGACTGTAGTTAGCATTATTTTTGGGCAATTAATCAATTCTGATAACTGAAGCGGAATTGTTGTTGGAATCTGATGATATGGGGACCATCAAATTGGTTGAGTACCTTTAAGTTCACAAGTGGCATAAGCCTTATTGGGCACCTTCCATATGAACATGGATATGGCATTTGATTCCAATCCATTAAGTCAGTTTAAAATAGATATATAGTCTTATAGAGCTCAGACAATGGTCAGACAGAAGAACCGTACATAATAGTTAAAGATATTATTTTTTTTTAGTAAAATATGATTGATAATGATTGGATATAACATACTTTAATGCATAATTATGAGATAACTAGAGGTGGGATATGAGATTGAAGATATTAAATTCATTACATTGGATAGCATACTGTATGTCTATGGAATGGGTGTGTTAATTTTGTTAATATTTTAAAGCAATTAAACCAAATGACCCTCTCTATACAGGTTAGGGGTCTGTTATCATAAACTATGACTTGAAATATAATATAATCAATGACAAATATTTGAGTTATTAAATGAGATAGCAAGGAGTTGATCTTAATCACACTAATGAACTGATCAAAATAGTCTATAAATGCATGTATATGGATTTAGAAGCCCACACAATAAGTCAGTCTCAAGAATACAAGCAACATTATTATTATCCTGCACCCCAAATGCAATAGAGGGAATTTCAAAATAAGACAATTCCTCTAATGTTTTAAGAAATCCTTACTGAACCTGGCTCAAAGTGAAAGATATAATTTAATATCTGCCTATCAGATATCATTTGTCTATGGAATGGGTTAATTTTAATCCCAAAATCCATGCAAGACCAGGGAGCTACTAGTATGTTGGAGTTGATAAATCCTGAGAAGTCACTCTCAACACACTATGGAAATGCAATAAACAACATATAGCTATTAAAGTGCAGCAGTGAATATCAGATTTCTTTATCAATAATAGAGATTATCTCTAGTCTCCATTACTGATACCAGAGCTGTAAGCTGCTACAGTTATATATTTTAAGCAAATCTCAAATCTGTTCAATTCTTAGTTAACAAGAGAGAGAGAACTTCATGGCATTGTAACTGGATATGCTATCTCTGTGTCTGCATAGCATTGTGAAACTGATTTATTAGATATTATCTAGACAGTGCCACCTGTGTATCTTTGATATATTTTAGCCATGAATAAAATAATCAAAGGGCCATAACCCCATTAAAAAGTACTGGATCAAACCCATATTCGAACTTGATCTGTATTTTGAGTTGAGAAACTCACATATAAAATTAGGTTCCTATCAGTGAAAAAATTGTAGATTTATCGAAGCATTCATGAATTATAAGTCAAAGGGCCATAACTCCATTAAAAAATATCATATCAAACCCATATTCGAACTTGATATGTATTTTTGGCTCAGCAACTCACATACCAAATTTGGTTATGGTCAGATAATTTTTTTTTGAGTTATGGCAGCATGCATGAATTCTAAGTCGAAAAAGGGCCATAACTCAGTTAAAAAAACTCGGATCAAACCCATATTCGAACTCGATCTGTATTTGGTGCTGAGAAATTCATATAAAAAATTTGGTTCTGATCAGATAAAAAATATTTCAGTTATCGCACAGACAGACAGACAGACAGACAGACAGACAGACAGACAGACGGACGGACGGACGGACGGACTAACGACGAGTGGTCAATCCGGGCAACGACACTATGTTTACCATACTATGGTATGGGTAAACATAAAAAGGGACGGTTGTCCAGTTCAATTTTTCAACAATAGACATTTTTCGCATGATGAACTACTACTGATCAGAATTATGAATATATTTTATAAATAGCAGTCGTAAATTTTTCAAATGGTCCAAAAACTTTTTTGCAGAATTAACAACTACGAGTCCGTGTGTGAAAATCGTGCCTTTCAAACTTCTTGTCACTTTCAGAAAGGTGATATGGTTGTGGTTGCCATGATTATTTTGTACTTAATTAAGTTATTATCAGATCATAGTCAGTGGTAGGCTCGAAGATTGCATTCAAACATTATTGTGTTTTACGGCATGATTTGATTGCCATAAGCCTTATCACTGGTTCGCGATTTTCAAGATGGCCGATGGTTCCATATGGTCCGATTCCTAGCATTTTACCCAACCCACCGGTAAAAGGTCAAAGTTAAGAAGCAGCATCCATTTGTAAACATTCGACAGCTGAGAGCGAGCATTTTTATCAGCATTTTATGGCTTAATTTCATTTATTCTGAGTGCAACTACCTGTTTAAGAATTGTTTTTGTGGCCATGTCATCTACAGAGTTAGGATCTGGTGACGATGCAGACATTCAGACGCCCTCTTTTGTCAACGAACTTCACATAAGTTACTGTTAAATAGCGAGTACTTGTGATAAAACAAATAACTCAAAAACATATACGTGATACACTCAATCCATATACTGCGTGAAACCTACGTATTGTATGTATCCAGGGTGATTGTTTAATTAGTTTTATGAAGTTCTTGCACCTGCGATTCAGTAACGAACTGTTGCCATTTTATTTTGGGAATTCCCAGACTGGAGCCATATGCTAAAAATAGATGCTACTTCTTAACTTTGACCTCCTGAGACCAAAATGGCGGATTCACCGCGAGTTAGTGATATCACTTTATTAAGCGATAGAACTGAAGGCCTTGGGAATTTCAATTTAAAAACACAATCTCCGAGTCAACTCCCACATTGAAGACCAGAGAAACGATCTCGAACTTATTACTAAACAATGTATTTGTGAGTTTTGTTGAAAACTCTAAACCGTAATCATAACTACGGATATGGCAAAACGACAACTGATAGAAAGAACACAAATTCTAGTGACGTAATACTCTATCATAATTCATATCAGCAGTAGTTCATTATGCGATAGTGTCTAATATGGTTCCCCCAAGTTATGAACTTCCTAGCCTCAGGAAAAACAACAATGAGTATGATGAAACAATTAACTCAGTTTTTGAACTCGTATTCCATGTAAAATTCATTTTTCAACATTCGTCCATGGCGACAGAGACAATGGTCATGATGTATGTTGCCATTTTTATTATTTTCATATTCACGATCTGCACACTTTGAAAAGTCAAATTATACATGGACCCTGACATAGGCATATTTTCAAAATGCTGAGAGACAAATATGTACTGGCAACATATCTTGAGAGAAATCTCATTTTGTTTGTTACATCTGGAGTTTTGATGGTTATAATGTACTATGGAATCCAATTATGATACAAAAACTTAAAATCTCATATTAACAAATTCATCATGAATGATATCTCAGAATATGAAAGATAATTGTTTGATGTTTCACAACCTTGATATAGGAGGCAATAAATGCAAATCTGATGAATGAGTTTATATAACATTATGGGACATCATGATCATGAAACAGTAATTGTTCTGATATATATCAAATAATTGACATGTTTAGACCGAGAGCTTCTAACTTCAAATGCCAGACACGGATAGCTAACTAGATTTACTCAACTGATGGATAAATATGATCTCTCTTTACATGTATTATCTGACTGTTAGTACAGTAATGGCCCAAATAATCGACTTCTTAACCACAGCAGAATTATGGGTAACTTTTCAGGATTTAGTCGGAAATATGGCTTGTTGCCATTCAATGGAAAGATCTCCACGAGAGCTGTTCGATGAATGGCAACAAGCCATATTTCCGACTAAATCCTGAAAAGTTATCCATAATTCTGCTGTGGTTAAGAAGTTGATTATTTAGGGCATTACTGCAGCTGACAACTCCTGAAGTTTGAAGTTCTTTATCTGAACCTGTCGACTCTTAGGAATGCACAGCACCCGAACCTACAGGGTTCACGTCGGTGTTGGCGAGGGTAGAGCCAGATTTTTTTTAAAGTAAATTACATATTGGCAGTGGGCTTCTAAAAGGTCATACCCCAGGAAAATCAAAAGACCCAAAAAAGTATTTATCTCTGGAACTAGAATTGGTATCTGCCAATAACTTTGAACAATAACACTATATATCACTTATTATTTCTTTTTCAATTTGGCCCAAGTTTCTGAAAATGGCCATACAAATTCGGAAATGGCCAAAAACAATTGAGGCCAACGTGAACCCTTCTAGACTTTTGAACTAAATGAATGCATATAAAACAGCGAGATCGTGTAAACTGAACCTAATAAAATTCTGAACACTATCCATATTTTATGCATGTAAGGTGGTTAGCTGGTCATGTTGAAAACGATTTTATTACATGATCCTTCCCTTATTCCATTCAATAAACCTGTTCTATAAATTGTGATTAATTAAATGTTCGTTGCATAACAGGAAATAGTGCCAGTTGACCTTTGTCCATGTAGTTGACCGGTTTGTCGTCTGTTTACATTCTGTATGCTACATCTCAAAATACTATGGTTTGCAATATTTTTCCAACAATCTCTAATTAACAAAGAGTTTGAAAAATTATTTCATTAAATTTACGCCATTAAATAAATCTTTATTTATCTGAGACTATTTCTTTATGCGGGCAAACAACGCAGTTACGTGAAACGTCAACGCAGGTCTTTTTGAAGCCGATGTTAGTTTCACGTCCCATTTGTTTATATTAGTATGTTTTATCTAGGTTTTGGATCACGGAATAAATAGAATCTACAACGTCCCCAGTTTATAGCGGAATTTACAAAACTTGTCCAGTAAATTTGGTCTGAAATGTGACAAAGGCTCGGACACATTTTGTAAATTCCGCTATAAACTGGGGACGAGTTGTAGAGGACAACATCATCTTTTATGTGAAATACAATTAACTGTGAAATAAACTGAACTTTGTCAATATTGTAATGCTAAATCCAACAAATACAGGGAGCAAAATAATTAGCATAGGACAGCATGTTAATATTTACTATACTCCCTTACAGGGATGGGTCCATTACTTCACAAATTAAAGCGTTATGCATTACCATTTATGGTAAATTTTTGAATTTCAATAATTTTCAAAAGTAAAGTAAAGCATTACCATTATTTTTGATTTTGTAGCGTTAGATTTACTGGATAAATAAAATGAGCTTCTACAGTAATGCTCTAATTAATCGACCTCTTAACCAAAGCAGAATTATGGGTAACTTTTCAGGATTTAGTCGAAAATATGGCTTGTTGCCATTCATCGGAAAGCTCTCGGGGAAAAGTTACCCATAATTCTGCTTTGGTTAAGAGGTCGATTAATTAGAGCATTACTGTATGTGTTAGGTTTATCACAGTATGTAATTTGTAAACAATGAAGGTATGACTGGCAATGTATTTCTAGAAAAGATAATGCTGATGACTTCTGTCAACCACCTCACAGAAACAATTTAAGAACTTCATCAAATGTTTATGTTGCTACCTGCACTAAAATCAAGGAAAACACTAACAAACTACGATAAACATCCTCGATCTTCAATCCTAGATACCAAGCCACCACAAGTCCATTAATATAGTTAATAAACTAGATTTTAACATACATTACAGATTACTGTCCTCTCAACTGATTTGATTGTAAATAAACCATTCATATTAGCAACTGTTCACGTATCTTCGTTGACTCTTCTTCAATCCCTGTTGAAAGTACATTTAGCACAACCTCAATTTTATAATTAGCTGTCAAAAATATTTTTAGCACAACCTTGATTCTATAAATAGCTGTCAAAAATCTATTTAGCACAACCTTGATTCTATAAATAGCATTCTTGTTGCTATTACTGTCGCTTCATGCAGAATTCTTTCTATAGCACCATTATGACACATCATGCCTCTTCATTATTGCTTGGTCGACCATTGTCGATAGAAGATTTACTTCCCTTATGACTTCCCTTGGATACGGGCTGATCAGCCTCAATGTCAATATCGGCGGCCATGTCCAGATGGTCCATCTCAACGGCTCCCATCTCTGGATCAACACAATTCTTTCTCGCCTCTATAGCATCCAATGCTTGCAGCTCTTTCTTTGATAAATGCTCCACTATACAGGCTCCATAGCCATCGCCAAGGACATTTATAGATGTCCTTATACGGTCCCTGAAATGATAATTGAAGTTGAGGAAGTTAGATCTATGGATGATACCACAGCAATCTTTAGGGGGTGGTGCATACCTGTTGCAAGGAGACATTCATCTGCTCAAATACATTTACATTTACTATCCTGATGGATTCTCCCAGTCAGTTAAAAATGTACATCGGAATGGTGTATTATTCATATGGAGGGACGTTAATGTGATAAATGCAGACGACAGATAAATAAAAGTGCAGAAGGAGCCCTATTTATTGAGTGAAATGTTTAGATAATAAGTTCAACAAACTTATGATCTGAACACTTCCTGTGGGATAACTACTCATAAATGATGCTTTAGTGTAGAAAGGGTTAATTTGTTTTACAACCCGTGCTTATGCTGGTTAACACACACACAATAACTTACACTTTACTCATCTTTCAATTGTGTGAGTTCATCGCTCGTGTCATGTGTATAAATCCCAGAAATATCATTTACATCTAAATATATACTCCGATAATAGTTACCATCCTCATAAACATTCAAGATTTGCTATCAAAAAGTTTGTGGTGAGATTGTTGGCGAGTGCGGGGTGTTGTATATTTGATTGCGTGCATGCGAATCGCAATTTACAGCATATATCAAACATAAAATGAAGCCCATGGAACAACTTTGAATGAACAGGATGTGATATGATATATTACATATAGAATATATTTACTTTGTCAAGAGTATGCACCATAAAGGCTAGAGAATGCATTTGTTTTCAATTATTTGTTTACATTGAGAAGGGAGTGCACATTTTGTGCAGCTATATTTGTGTTCTTCGCCTCATTTATCAACAATATGAATTTCACATGCTATGCGTGATTAACCCTTTGAGTGCCAGGTCCGATTTTTGTATCAATCCATATACCCTGTGCCAATGCATTCTCTTATATATGCGAGTCGACCATAGGTCGCCTCGCATATATAAGAGAATGCATTGGCCTAACAATTTTTCATCATTTGTTATTATTTTTTACAATTTTTTACAATTTTAATAAATTTTTTTAAATCTAAAAAAAAAAAAAAAGGATCGGCCCCTGGCACTGAAAGGGTTAACAAAACTAACTGATAAGCTACATACTATGATATAGATACAAACACTTAACTAGTAATCAACAGAAAACCGACTTGCCACTTCAAACTTTCTTGTTAAAAACTCAAACCAGATATTGAAAGCATATAAACCTGATTTTATCGATTGCAGCATGTGCATTAGAAAGATACATGCATTTCAAACTACTGTTCCATTAAGCTATGGCGAATCCATACATCACAAGCAGGGTTAAACTAATCACTATAACGTAAATCAAGAAAACTAATAACTCATCAGATGAGTTGTGGCTTTTAAATGAGATAATTTAATACAAACTAATGGAATCAGACACAGTAACTGTCATTGGGGATTTAGCAAACTTATAGCATATCGCACTCTCCTGGTACTGATGTCACCTGCTCATATCGACTCCATGTTCCCCTGAGAATGTCTATGCCATCAACACCCATATGGTAACCAAGCCTGCAAATTGTGTGTCTGTCATTTGCAGATTGAGGTCCCCAGAGGGTGAATTTAGTGATGCTATCCCACCCAGTGGGCTAGCATCACCAAATTCACCCTCTGGGGACCTCATTCTGCTTTGGCCTCATCTTCTGGGAAGTATCTATGGTCTCAAATTAATATTGTTTTTAGTTACGTTTTCCTATTTGGTAAATTTCTACATCCCCCTAATTTTCAGAAGATAAAATGCATAATTGAGGTGACTAATGGGTGAACCGTGATCAACAACTTCAACTGGGGAACTTCAATCTGACCCAGGTCTCCCATAGCAGTTGAGGCCTAAGTAGAATGAGGTCCCCAGAGGGTGAATTTGGTGATGCTAGCCCAGTTTGGGAAAGCGTCACTAAATTCACCCACTGAGAACCGCATTCTGAAAACGATAGACACACATTTGCAGGCTTGATGGTAACCTCATCAGGAAATATTGCTTGTTGCCATTCATCGGAAAGTTCTCGCCGAGAGCTTTCCGATGAATGGCAACAAGCCATATTTCCGACTAAATCCTGAAAAGTTACCCATAATTCTGCTGTGGTTAAGGAGTCGATTAATTAGAGCATTACTGTATGACTAGAATGGATCACTGGGAGCATTGTGTACAAGCCTGAGTTTAGTGTGCCTGTCATTTGTAGAATGAGGTCTCCAGAGGGTGAATTTAGTGACGCTATCCCACATAGCGAGCTAGCATCACTAAATTCACCCTCTGGGGACATCATTCTGCAAATGACAGGTACCTTATTCTCAGGCCTGACTGGGAGCATTGTGTAGCCCGAGTGCTCAGAATATCATCTAATTGTTAAATACACTTGAGATGATGCTTGTGTGGTGATACCAAACAGGGGAAACAGAACAAATATGTCAACAAATGTCGCCATCTGCTTATTTTCATTCGCTAACATTGGAATGCAAGATATTAGTTCACTGCTGTCTTTCCCCCCTCGATCACTGCCAAGCACCTATATTTATATACTTGAAATAAAATGGGTGCAATTGTCATTGAATAGTACAAACGTTATAACTTTACAAACATTATTCTGAAAAATAAATCACAAAGTGGAATATGATTATATTACTTCTCAAATTGCCTATTTGCACCATTATATATATTACAATGTTATACTAAGCCATTATATTTTAATCAACACATCATAATTTACTAACTATTCTTGTCATTAATGTCTAAATTTTATCTTAAACAGGATAGTAAAATAGATTTTACCAGCCCTCACATGTCATAGGACCGGATTTATTCAAAGAATCAATTGAATAATGAGCTTATAGATGGCGACAGAAAGACGTATGGGAAGTATGTATGGGAAGCCAAATTGACATTTAATAAATAATTGAGCTTAAGCGCAATAAGGAATCTCTAATTGCGATTAAGCGCATTAAGGAATCTCTTATTGCGCTTAAGCGCAATAAGGAATATCTAATTGCGCTTCAGTTCAATAAGGAATATTCGTATTGCGCTTAAGTGCAATAAGAGCTAAGAGCAATTAAAAATCTTCCTTATTGCACTTAAGCGCAATTAGCCACATTACACAAACTCCCTGTAATTCAAATGGTGTAGTCCATAGTGCGATGGGTGGAGTTTTTGGTGACCTGGTGACTGTCTGCATGTAGGCCAACTCGGATTCTACAATTTGCAGAGGGGTGATCTCATGAGGGAGATATTAATTGCGCTTAAGCGCAATAAGGATGTAATTCCGCTTAAGCGCAATAAGGAATAGCGCAATAAGGAATCCCTAATTCCACGCAATAAGGGAATATCTAATTGAGCATAAGTGCAATAAGAGAAGATATTATTGCCTTAACCCTTTACCCAACAGAATGGCCCTGTGCCAATGCATTCTCTTATATATGCGAGTCGACCATAGGTCGCCTCGCATATATAAGAGAATGCATTGGCTTAACACATTAAAAATTATAAAATTGTTAAAGAATGTAAGAAAAAATGGTAAAAAGTGTTAAAAAAAGAATTTTTTTAGGCCAATGCATTCTCTTATATATGCAAGGCGACCTATGGTCGACTCGCATATATAAGAGAATGCATTGGCACAGGGCATAACTGTAACTATCACAATGTGGTCAAGGAGCCGGTTCCAATGATATCCATATTTGTATGGTTCTATTGAGACAGACCGAAGATATTTTAGGCTGTTGAAGCTTTATTTGGCCGGTTTTGGCCGGTTTGTTGGGTAAAGGGTTAAGCGCAATAAGGAATCTCTAATCACGCTTAAGTGCAATAAGTAATATTCTTATTGCGCAATTAGAGATTCCTTATTGCGCCTAAGCACAATTATTTATTAAAGGTCAATTTGGCTTCCCATAGACCTGATAGGTCATGTCACCTCCATGTGACATCTCATTTCTTTTCTTGAACACTTTGTATTAAAGAATTTATGTATTGATTTTCCTGATAGGATAATTCTGACTGGAATTGTTTTAACCCTTCATGGCGGGAGCTGAGCTGGTGCAACATTGAAGATCCTGTGCCAGTGCATTCTCTTATATATACGAGTCTCCCATAGGGAGCCTCGCAAATATTTGAGAATGCACTGGCTTACAAGGTCAAGGTAAATATTGTTAGGCCAATGTATTCTCTTATATATGCAAGGCGCCCTAATGGAGACTAGCATGTATAAGAGAATGCATTGGCACAGAGTTTTTACAATATTTCAGGAAGCTCCTGTCATGGAAGGGTTAAAAGGTTGCATGTGGTTATTAGGTATAAAGAAGTTTAACTTACAGGAACCAATCAACTGCCAGAATTAGACTTATGTCCTTGACTGGTAGACCGACAGATGTAAGTACCATCATCATGGTAACTAGACCAGCACTAGGAATGCTAGCTGCACCAATACTGGCACATGTAGCCGTCAAGCTAGAAAAAAAGGCAAAAGTAAGTCAAGTTAAAAAGGACAAAAATATGTGTTCAGCAGCGATATTGTTTGGAAATCAGTGAGAAAGAGAAGGTTTTTTTTTATCTATTTCTGATGATGGGTTTTTTTTTCATATAAATTTCAAATCTCTTTATATTAAAGACCCACTTAATTTTCGAACCCCCAGATTACATTATATAAAATATATGCCATATTATATACCATGAACCCCCAGATTACATTATATAAAATATATGCCATATTATATACCATGAACCCCCAGATTACATTATATAAAATATATGCCATATTATATACCATGAACCCCCAGATTACATTATATAAAATATATGCCATATTATATACCATGAACCCCCAGATTACATTATATAAAATATATGCCATATTATATACCATGAACCCCCAGATTACATTATATAAAATATATGCCATATTATATACCATGAACCCCCAGATTACATTATATAAAATATATGCCATATTATATACCATGAGCCCCCAGATTACATTATATAAAATATATGTCATATTATATACCATGAACCCCCAGATTACATTATATAATATATATGCCATATTATATACCATGAACCCCCAGATTACATTATATAATATATATGCCATATTATATACCATGAACCCCCAGATTACATTATATAATATATATGCCATATTATATACCATGAACCCCCAGATTACATTATATAAAATATATGCCATATTATATACCATGAACCCCCAGATTACATTATATAAAATATATGCCATATTATATACCATGAACCCCCAGATTACATTATATAAAATATATGCCATATTATATACCATGAACCCCCAGATAACATTATATAAAATATATGCCATATTATATACCATGAACCCCCAGATTACATTATATAAAATATATGCCATATTATATACCATGAACCCCCAGATTACATTATATAAAATATATGCCATATTATATACCATGAACCCCCAGATAACATTATATAAAATATATGCCATATTATATACCATGAACCCCCAGATTACATTATATAAAATATATGCCATATTATATACCATGAACCCCCAGATTACATTATATAAAATATATGCCATATTATATACCATGAACCCCAAGATTACATTATATAAAATATATGCCATATTATATACCATGAACCCCCAGATTACATTATATAAAATATATGCCATATTATATACCATGAACCCCCAGATTACATTATATAAAATATATGCCATATTATATACCATGAACCCCCAGATTACATTATATAAAATATATGCCATATTATATACCATGAACCCCCAGATTACATTATATAAAATATATGCCATATTATATACCATGAACCCCCAGATTACATTATATAAAATATATGCCATATTATATACCATGAACCCCCAGATTACATTATATAAAATATATGCCATATTATATACCATGAACCCCCAGATTACATTATATAAAATATATGCCATATTATATACCATGAGCCCCCAGATTACATTATATAAAATATATGCCATATTATATACCATGAGCCCCCAGATTACATTATATAAAATATATGCCATATTATATACCATGAACCCCCAGATTACATTATATAAAATATATGCCATATTATATACCATGAACCCCCAGATTACATTATATAAAATATATGCCATATTATATACCACGAACCCCCAGATCACATTATATAAAATATATGCCATATTATATACCACGAACCCCCAGATTACATTATATAAAATATATGCCATATTATATACCACGAACCCCCAGATTACATTATATAAAATATATGCCATATTATATACCACGAACCCCCAGATTACATTATATAAAATATATGCCATATTATATACCATGAACCCCCAGATTACATTATATAAAATATATGCCATATTATATACCATGAACCCCCAGATTACATTATATAAAATACATGCCATATTATATACCATGAACCCCCAGATTACATTATATAAAATATATGCCATATTATATACCATGAACCCCCAGATTACATTATATAAAATACATGCCATATTATATACCATGAACCCCCAGATTACATTATATAAAATATATGCCATATTATATACCATTTAAAAGAGGAAGCTCCAACACATTGTATTATCAACTTATCTGGTGTAATAATCTGTGGACAGATTGTTTTTGTTGAGTTGCCAACGCGTTTTGTTATCAATATTGCAGTAAAAATCAGTATTATTTTCAATGCAGGGGGAATAACTCTATATATTAAAGATAGAGTTCTTCCCCTTCCATTGAAACAGTATGAATTATGTTGCATTCTGAATGCCAGAGGGGGGAAGTCTTCAATTTCTCTGTGGGCATCTTCTGAGACACAGATGTTTCAAATAGTGATGAATTATAGCATTTTAATCATATCTTATGGCATAGATTGTTATTAAAACCGTATATCAAGTCACTATAAAAAAAAAAATTGGCGACTCGAAAATTAAGTGGGCCTTTAATCAATAATTCACAATTTGATGTTCCTAACATTATGTTGGGCTTTTATAAAAAATATACTGACACTGCATGGTACTCAATATGAAGAATCGTGCAAACATTTCCATAAATACTCATGGTTCATGTCAAATAAAGACAAAGTACAGTAAATGCTCTAATTAATCGACTCCATAACCACAGCAGAATTATGGGTAACTTTTCAGGATTTAGTCAGAAATATGGCTTGTTGCCATTCATCGGAAAGCTCTCGGCGAGAGCTTTCCAATGAATGGCAACAAGCCATATTTCCGACTAAATCCTGAAAAGTTACCCATAATTATGCTGTGGTTATGGAGTCGATTAATTAGAGCACTACTGTACAGAAAATCAGAAAAATACCAACTTGTTTAGAAATTCAAACCAAATTCAAATCAACACTCAATAATGTAGGAACTATTTTTGTAACAAGATAGAGTAATAATCTCATTATTGAGCATAAGATAACACATACCTGATAGTTATGATTTGACCAAACGACAAGTGAATGTCATTCATTTGAGCAATGAATATAGGGGCTACTGCTTCATATAACGCTGTACCATCCATGTTTATTGTGGCGCCAACAGGAAGAACGAATCGCGTTACCCGCTTGTCAACTTTTAGGTTCTCCTCAAGGCATCGGAATGTAACAGGCAGTGTTGCAGCACTGAAGAGAAACAAATTACATAAGTAATCCATTCTATACATTGAATGATAAGGTCAAACAAAGTCAATTTCCTGTTTCTCAAATCTGCGCGCATGGACCAAACACCCGCGCATGCAACATTTTTATTCGTATTTAATATGTCGGAAAAAATATTATAATCGGTACTAAACAACAACGGTACATTTCTATACAAACTGCGCGGAACTGAGACCGGTTTCCTGATTCAAATTTCCATTTCATTTACTGTAATTTGTAACCATGTGTTAAACCATGATGTTTCGCATCTGCAAACTCAATAAAAAATGTGTCAATGACACTATGACATATGTTCGAGAAATATTGGCAATGGGAAACTGAAATTAAACCCAGAGCTAACCGACATGACTTTATTTGACCGGTGGTTTTTTTTAGAAATGAAAAATTTGATCATGGAAACAACCATTAAACTTTGCTTCCAACAATCTATGTTGTTAACACACCTAGTTTAACTTGATTAGACACCAGAATAATAATAAATAATAAGTCTATGAAGTTATCATTCAGAAACCAAAATAATCGGGAAATTCTAAGTCAACAAGGTCCATGACTCTGGTGAAACTGGGTGGACCAAACACAAATTCGCACTTGACCTGTCTTTTCATGTGAGTAATCCATGGATACCCAACATAGTACGATTATATGGTAATGAGTTTATACATATTTTTAACACCTACATTCAGAGAAGAATTATTTGTATATGACCAGTCAGTCTCAACAAGTGCGTATGTGTAAAATAGTAAAATAGGTTCGATATAAGTTTGAAAGTGTATGATATAGCAATGTCTTGTGAATGATCTCTAAATACATGTACCATATATAGAATTTTTTTGGAAAAAACAAGACTAGAGAAATAGTCATATGAACATTTATATTCTATTTGCTGCACACGGTGGTGGTTTTGTAATCTGCTTTTTGAACAAATGAGACCGAAACTTCCATCGGATACAAGACTTATTCCAAAATATTTCTGTCAGTTTTGAATTCGCTCAATACGGTTCGCGAATTCAAAGTACACGTATTTAAAACTGAGCGAAAAATAGTACTGCTCGAATTTAAACACCAGTAAGGTATACAAAACTTGAAAACAAACGGATAACTACAACTAAATTTATCATCCGGAAACAAAAATAATATGCAAATTATAAGTCGAAAATAACCATAACTCTGGTAATGAAAGTTTGGATGAATCCATGGTGGGCTAGCATCACCAAATTCGCCCTCTGGGAACCTCATTCTGCTTAGGTCACAACTGCTATGGGAGACCTAGGATCAGATTGAAGTTCCCCAGTTGAAGTTGGTGATGTTCATCCATTAGTCATTTCGATTACACAATTTATCTTCTGCAAATTAGGGGATATAGAAACAAGGGGAAAAGTAACTAAAACAATGTTAATTTCAGACTATAGATACTTCCCAGAAGATGAGGTCAAACCAGAATGAGGTCCCCAGAGGGTGTATTTAGTGATGCTAACCTGCTATATGGGATAGCATCACTAAATTCACCCTCTGAGGACCTCATTCTGCAAATGACAGACACCATATTTCCAGGCTTGTTTCCTTGCACTTTCACGAGGAAACCCAAAGCAAAGAAATCACGCCAGTTGAGTGGTGGCAAAAAGGCAAATCATGGCAATTTAATTTCAAAGGGTTATGATGTAATATACAGTGCTCAGTTGATATATGCTTTCCAAAGTCCGGCATTCTGTTTTAACCCTTTACCCAACAAACCGGCCAAAAACGGCCAAATAAAGCTGCAACAGCCTAAATTATCTTGGGTCTGTCTCAATAAAACCATACAAATATGGATATCATTGGAACCGGCTCATTGACCACATTGTGATGGTTACAGTAATGCCCTGTGCCAATGCATTCTCTTATATATGCGAGTCGACCATAGGTCGCCTCGCATATATAAGAGAATGCATTGGCCTAACAAAAATCTTTTTTTAACACTTTTTACCATTTTTTCTTACATTCTTTAACAATTTTATAATTTTTAATGTGTTAAGCCAATGCATTCTCTTATATATGCGAGGCGACCTATGGTCGACTCGCATATATAAGAGAAAGCATTGGCACAGGGCCCTTCTGTTGGGTAAAGGGTTAACCCATGAACTTCCTTGCCAGTAGCATTTTTTGGGGAAAAAAGTATGATTGACTACATGCATGTCTCATAAAAGATCACCTAATGACCTCTGTAAGTGATAAATACAAAACGGTTGATTATGTTTCTTCCCATGAAAATTTTATTGCCATAAGTAAGGACCAAATTGAACAATATTGGTTTTCAATTTGGCCCAAGTTTCTGAAATATGGCCCAAAAAATTCAGAAATGGCCAAAAAAAATTGCCAAAAGGTTTTTTTCAGCCAGCGTGGAACACTGTGTATGACTTCTTATAACTACTCACCTAGAGGCAGTTCCCAGAGCCGTGACCCACGCCTGGAGCATTCCTTTGAAATAGGTCAGTGGATTCCGACGAGTAATGGCGAAATACATGAGTGGCAGCGTCACAATAGCATGTATGAGTAAACCGGAGAGAATTGTTATAACGTATAACCCAAGTCTCTCCCCCACGGCCGCTGGATCCTCTAAATCAAGAATCTTCCCAATGATTAGGAACATGATACCAAATGGTGAATACCTGAAAATACACATGTTACATGTATAGAATAAGCAGCTGGTCCATTATTTGTTTTAGAATTTAAACTAATATTAACTCTTTCGCCACCAAATTTACAGAGGTCAAAGTGTCCAGGACACCGGGTTTGCAGCAGTTTATATGGAAATGCACTGAGTCACATGTGGGATTCATACTAGTATTTATAGATGAGGTAGGTATGGACACCCATATATTGTCATGACCAGTGACAACTGTCCATCAATTTGAACTAACTGCCGATGGATGACGTCATATAATTGTGATCATATCACCATGGTAACGCATGCCATATGTACCAGGTGTGTAAATACATTTGAACTCAATATTTACTGTTACAGTTAACGTTATTTGCAATATTTCACCACATAAGTATATTGACCAAACTCACATTAAAATAGTTAGCACTATATCCATCACTTGTCGTAGATTTAGCATATGTGGTGATTAAGAATGAAATTAGAAAGCGTACAATGAGCATAATGATGAGAACAGACCAAATGTATGCCCAGGAAGGCGTTATTTAACCGAGATAGACCTATTTCCCCGGATTTAGGCCCACGTGTATTCAACTGTAATAAAGCTAAGCAATTATGAATAACTTTCCAAACACAACTGCCAATGATCTCATTGCATTCCCAAAATGTTTATGCAAAATGTTTATGCATGGCTTGTTGCCATTTATCAGAAAGCTCTGTGAGAGCTTTCCGATGAATGGCAACAAGTCGGAAATATGGCTTGTTGACATTCATCGGAAAGCTCTCGCCATAATTCTGCTGTGGTTAAGGAGTCGATTATTTAGGGCATTACTGTATATCGGTAATACCGTTAGGAGATCATGAAATCAATAGTTCTTAAACACACATCAATATTAAGAAGCACATGGCGAGTGATATGCTATAATCTCACACTCTAATGGTTTATCCTTTCCATAAGCAGCTACACAAACAGCTCATGTGATAAACCAAAGCTGAGACAAAACAGTGTCATCATTAGTATCAATTAGAACAGCGACTTGAACTGAGTCTGTGGGGGTAGCAGCGGAAGCTATCGGGACATAAACTATTATGTCCCATCTGAACGGGACAGTCTCATGTACGCAGTGGTAATTTACAATGAATAATTTAAGTAGCATTAGTGGCATACACAGGCAAACAAATTGGTGCATTTAGCAACCCATAGTGTGCTGTTTGTTGTAGACATATTGCAGACAGAGTTTGTATGGGGCTGGAATACACAGCTGTGGATAAGCATATTGTAGTAAACAAAGTTTGTTTGATCTGGTAATGCCAGAGAGCTGTTCTAGACATATTGCAGTAGTTTGTTTAGGACATGTTGTAGTAAACAGAGCTAGTTTAGGGTTGGTAATGACAGAGAGCTGATCTAGACATTTTGCAGTAGTTTGTTTAGGACATGTTGTAGTAAACAGAACTAGTTTAGGGTTGGTAATGACAGAGAGCTGTTCTAGACATATTGCAGTAGTATTTTTTAGGACATATGGTAGTAAATAGAGCTAATTTAGGGTTGGTAATGACAGAGAGCTGATCTAGACATATTGCAGTAGTATTTTTTAGGACATATTGTAGTAAATAGAGCTAGTTTAGGGTTGGTGATGCCAGAGAGCTGCTCTAGACATATTGCAGTAGTTTGTTTAGTATATATTATAGTAAACAGGGGTAGTTTAGGGCTGGTAATGACAGAGAGCTGTTCTAGACATATTGTAGTAAACAGAGCTTGTTTAGGGCTGGTAATGACAGAGAGCTGTTCTAGACATATTGTAGTAAACAGAGCTTGTTTAGGGCTGGTAATGACAGAGAGCTGATCTAGACATATTGTAGTAAACAGAGCTTGTTTAGGGCTGGTAATGACAGAGAGCTGTTCTAGACATATTGTAGTAAACAGAGCTTGTTTAGGGCTGGTAATGACAGAGAGCTGTTCTAGACATGTTGTAGTAAACAGAGCTTGTTTAGGGCTGGTAATGACAGAGAGCTGTTACAGACATATTACAGTAGTCTGTTTTAGGCTGTTAAATCCAGAAAGCTACTATAGACGTATTGTAGTAAACAGAGCTAGTTTAGGGCTGGAAATGCCTGAGAGCCAGGGTACATTGGTTGTTATAGACATATTGTAAACAGAGTTAGTTTAGAGCTAGAAACGCCTGAGAGCAACATGGCTGTTATAAACAAGTTGCAGTATAATATAATATGCAAAGCATACAGAACGACTTTGATATAGAACATTGCGAAGGATCATGTAGTCATGAACCTATATCTAACACATTAAAATAATTAACGCGAATGTTCGTCTGTGTGAATAGGTCGAGTCTTGTTAGACAAAAGCAGTTGTCTGGAGTCAAAATACATACGTGTATAGTCTTGTCTAGATTGTAGCCAGCAAAGCCAAATAATTATTTGACATCACGATTAAAATTAAATAATTTAATTGTTCATTATCACACAGGAAATCATCGGAATTTGTGAAGCAGATTTTGTTTCATTGTGTTGGTTCATTGCTGATCATGCGCTTTTTGGCAACAACAAAGCCACAAAATTTATTTCTCGAAAAAGTGCTCTTGGTCGAAAATTTGAATGACACAGTATATTTTAAATTATGTGTGACGTCACACATATGTACGCACATTACCAATACATATCACCACCGAGCTCTGCCCAGCGACTTGGACAATTATGCGGTTGACATATGTAGGAGAGCTAATATAACTGGGAGAATTAACCCTTTACCCAACAAACCGGCCAAAACCGGCCAAATAAAGCTGCAACAGCCTAAAATATCTTCGGTCTGTCTCAATAGAACCATACAAATATGGGTATCATTGGAACCGGCTCCTTGACCACATTGTGATAGTTACAGTTATGCCCTGTGCCAATGCATTCTATTATATATGCGAGTCGACCATAGGTCGCCTCGCATATATAAGAGAATGCATTGGCCTAAAAAAAATCTTTTTTTAACACTTTTTACCATTTTTTCTTACATTCTTTAACAATTTTATAATTTTTAATGTGTTAAGCCAATGCATTCTCTTATATATGCGAGGCGACCTACGGTCGACTCGCATATATAAGAGAATGCATTGGCACAGGGCCATTCTGTTGGGTAAAGAATTAAACCAGCATTCACCCAAATCTCAAATTTTTCTATCAACATTTAGTATTTATGATGTTGGGAAGCTAAACATTATAAATGTTGAAATTGAAAGATGAGGGAATCTGCTAATTTTGTCTAAAGTTAAATACTGATGGAATTAATGCCACATAAATTTTGAATTAATTATTTATTAAAGGGACACACGGCACTCAAAGCAGGTAAATGTGAAAATTTTTAAATGTTTTAACAACCATCGCCACTGCCACTAAGAAGAAAATAGAAAGGCTTCGATCTTATTTTCATTATTAATAACTCTCCAAAATTTTAGATTTTTCATGACAAAACAATTGTTTGTAAACATTACTGTTACAGGGGAATTACTGATAATTATCCAATTAAGATACCAAAGTTATAATGAAACCTTGACAGTAAAAATTGGAAAAAGTCAACGCATTGAATAATTTTCTAAAATCATTATTCAGTCTAAAATATTTGAACTTACTGCAATGTGACAGTTTTTTTATTACATGGTTTTAACATGTGAAATCGTTATTGGAGAACTATCAATTATGAATTTAAGAACAAAGTTATCTATTTCTCTATGTTCTTCTAAGTGGTGGTGATTTTACAGAAGTTAATATTTTTGCACATTTTCACACTGCGAGAAGCTTGGGTCCCTTTAAATACATACGCATAAATAGTAAACTGAGGAATCAATAGGATCATCAGCCTGGAAATAGTGTGTCTGTTATTTGCAGAATGAGGTCCCCATAGGGTGAATTTAGTGATTCTAACCCACACAGTGCGCTAGCATCACTAAATGCACCCACTGTGAACGTCATTCTGCTTATGAATGATGTCCCCAGAGGGTAAATTTAGTGATGCAACCCCACATTGGTCTATCTTTACTAAATTCACCCTATGTGGACCTCATTCTGCTTAGGCCTCATCTTCTGAGAAGTATCTAGAGTCTAAAATTAACATTGTTTTTAGTTACTTCTTCCCTTCTGTTAAGTTTCTATATCCCCTAATTTGCAGAAGATAAAATGCATAAGCGAGGTGAGTAATGGATGAACATCACTAACTTCAATGGGGAACTTCAATCTGACCCTAGGCCTCAGCAGAATGAGGGGTGGGATAGCGTCACTAAATTCACCATCTGGGCATCTCGTTCTCCAAATGACAGACACATTATTTCAAGGCTTGGGAATCATCGGTCTTGAAGTCGATAAAAATTCAGCAAACACGGGATAAAGTTCTCCATGGCACCATTGAAATTGCAATTTATTTCTTAATTAAAACTTACCACATGACTATTTCAACCATTTTCATTATAATTTCATTAAGTACCAGGAAAAAGTCAAGCATCAACTTTGCCCGTTCTCCCATCTGTCCGATAAGTATCCCGAAAAACACACAGAATCCAATAAGACCTGCAATAGAGTATCAAAAATATGACGTGAGCAGTGAACAATTACTCCACCCATGGTTGGCGATATTCTATCATTATGCATTACTTGCATAGATGCATAAACAAGCCTTGAACTAGGGTGTCTGTCATTTGCAGAATGAGGTCCCCAGAGGGTGAATTTAGTGATGCTACCCCGCATAGCGGGCTAGCATCACCAAATTCACCCTCTGGGGACCTCATTCTGCTTACACCTCAGCAGAATGAGGTTCCCAGAGGGTGAATTTGGTGATGCTAGCCCGCTATGCGGTGTAGCATCACTAAATTCACCCTCTGGGAACCTCATTCTGCAAATGACAGATGCACTATTTCAAGGCTTGTGCATAAATACTTTAGTATCTAGATGCACTGTTTCTCTTTTTCTGCACCTACAGGAATTTGCTGGGAAATAACTTAATATAGAGGCATATAGAATAAAATGAATTTTGGTATCATCGAGGAAGCACTGAAAATAATAAACAAAGTCCTTTGTACAACTGATATTTACAAAGAAAAACTACAGTAATGCCCTAATTAATCGACTCCTTTAACCACAGCTTTCCGATGAATGGCAACAAGCCATATTTCCGACTAAATCCTGAAAAGTTACCCATAATTCTGCTGTGGTTAAAGGAGTCGATTAATTAGGGCATTACTGTATTTATGCACTCTCTCATTGAGACAATGTATCTACAAGGTTTTATTCATTCAGAACATCTAAATTATAACTGTACTACTTATTATGTAATAGAAAATTCCATGCTTATCAAGACTGGACTATTATCAACCAGAGACAAAATAAATTCGTCCGACCATCTATCGGGTGTTCGTGTCATTCATTCCCCACATGCTAGGGCAGGTTCCCCGAAATAGGAGTTAGAGCATAAAAAACATGGAATTTTGGTTAAATATTATAAATAGAAGAGATAGTGTTAAAAATCAGAAACCAAGTCTTTCCTTATATTTTTTTATTTGCAGTATTGACCTCGAATGTGCACATAATTGAGAGAGTTGAGCTCAGGAAAATCTGACCTTAATGTAGTATCAAATTAATTAACCCTTTCAGTAAATTGCTAATTAATATACATACAACATGAAAAAAACAAACCTTTTTTTAATTTTCATACCATAAGAGGAAATGAGTTTACAATTTCCAACAGGTTGATGGTTCTTAAATATTGTGTCACAATAATAAAATCCATTTTGAAATGCCAAGAAAACTTTTATCAAAATGTGTCTGGCCCTTAACCCTTTGTATACTGAATGGATTCTCCCACTCAGTTATAAAAGTATACATTGGAATGGTATATTATTCATTTGGAGGGATGTTCAGGTAATAAAAGCAGATGACAGACAGAAAACTGATAATACAAGAGCAGAATTTTTCATATTCATTGACCAGTTGGAAATGTTCACATAATAAGTTCAACAATCTGAACATTTCCTAAGGGAACCACTCGTCAATGAGTATATAGTATAGAAAGGGTTAAGATAAAT
Source organism: Siphonodentalium dalli (assembly GCA_032622095.1). Classification (NCBI taxonomy): domain Eukaryota; kingdom Metazoa; phylum Mollusca; class Scaphopoda; order Gadilida; family Siphonodentaliidae; genus Siphonodentalium; species Siphonodentalium dalli. The sequence goes on along the minus strand of CP136061.1, from coordinate 239,234,944 downwards.
TTTTCCCTAAACAACTCATGAAATTAACCCTTTGAGTGCCAGGTCGATTTTTGAATCAACCCATATACCCTGTGCCAATGCATTCTCTTACATATGCGAGTCGACCATAGGTCGCCTCGCATATATAAGAGAATGCATTGGCCTAACAATTTTATTTATTGTTTTTTTTACAATTTTTTACAATTTTAATAATTTATTCTTATATTCTTTAACAGACTTATTTTGTAGGTTTAGGGCCGATGAAATCGGCCCCTGGCACTCAAAGGGTTAAAAAACTATTACCAAATTTCGTGGTGCTATTAATTAACTTACCTAACACATTGATACCATCTCCATACGGAAGAGATCGCTTTATGTATGTTCTCTTTATTCGCACCAGAGCGTTCTGAGCTCCCAGCAGCTTTGATAACGTGAGATTTTTCTCCTCAAGTGCCGTCGTCATTTCTTCCATATTTGCAACAGGAATTGTTATATTCGTAACATTGCTCACGGGCAACGAAACTGTATTATTCACAACAGAATCGAATATATGGTTTGACACATTAACTAGTGTCAGATTATTCTCTGTCAACGTATTGTTGAATGTATCTAAATTAGTCAAACTAAACAAAAGAGACACCTTTTTCTCTGCTGGATTGTATGTTGTGCGCACGTGCTGGAAACATGACTGCATGATATTCTCTGGAAACACATTTCTGAAAAGTAGAGGAATATGATGGTTGATACACTATTCATCATCAATTATTGATTTTTAAAATAATAAAATAACCTGTGTCTTAATTCTCACATGTGAAGAAAATTCCAAGCTTTTTATATAGATTACTCCTTCAAGAGATTAACTGAATAATCCAAAAAGCTGAATTTTAAGTAGCCAAGGCGGGAAACAAATGTCAAACTAAACCACCGGAACATGACATTCATATTCCAAAACATTGAATAAGTTTAAACCATAACTGGCAAATATGGGAGACCAAACCCATGTTTGAACTTGACCTGTATTTTGAGCTCATAAACTCACATACCAAATTTTGTTTCAATCCGATATCTCAAAATAAAGTTATCATCAGGAAACTTTCCGAACGGAGAGAAGGACAGACAGACTCTAAGTCGAAAAGGAGTGGTAACTCCAGCAAAAAAGGGTGGACTGAACCCATATTTGAACTTGACCTGCATTTGGAGCTGATAAACTCACACACCAAATTTGGTTTCGATCCGATAGCCCAAAATAAAGTTCTCATCCCGAAACTTTCCAGACAGACGGACACCAGCTATTTTAAAGAAAACTTTTGTGTGACAAAAAAGGGACAATATTAATGGTAAAAATTCAATGGACCACATCAAATATCATTAGATACATGAAATTCTGTAGGACATTGCTGAAGTTATCATCTGTATAACCTCAAGTCTAGGTTGAAAACAGCTTATAACTCATCAAAAATCACCAGATCACAATCAAATTCAAAATGGATCTGCGTGTTCTCAATAAATTAATTACAATTCTTGAGTAATGCTGTTTAGTTATAAACGGGATAAAACTGATGGATGCAAACATGGATCATAGTGGTCTTCTGAAAATGTTTTGGGGGACAATTATCTAATATAAGGTTAAGCTATTTGTGCTTAACCAGTTTAAGCACAATAAGTTGCACTTGAGTGGAAATTGATATTGTTTTTTTGCGAAACTTTCATTCTGGAACATACCTGATCAAATCAAAAAGTGCATCAAGGGATGTAACTCTATTTTGGTCAGAGTTGTCCTCATCTTTTGGTCGTGTTGATGCATCTCCGGGATGTATGGCCACAACAAGAATGATTCCCAATATGATAGCAAGAAATGTTGTACAAAAATAATATGCAATGGCTCGGACACCGATTTTACCACATTCTCTAGGATCGAGTGCAGCTATACCTGAAATAATAAGAAATGGAAGTTTATTAACCTCTCCTTAACCCTTTCAAGGCGGGAGCTGTGCAAGTGCAGCATTAAAGATCATGTGTCACTGCATTCTCTTATATATCAGTCTCCCATAGGCAGCCTCGCATATATAACAGAATACACTGGCTTACAAGGTCAAGGTAAATATTGTTAGGCCATTGCATTCTCTTATATATGTGAGGCTCCCTATGGGAGACTCGCATATATAAGAGAATGCATTGGCACAGTGTTTTCCCAAAATTTCAGGAAGCTCCAGTAATAGAAGGCTTAACTAAAAGAATTCCCCCATTCAGTTGTAAAAGTATACTTTGGAACTCGCTTGCAGAGTGAACCCTGCATGGTTTACCCATTCTATATACTCACTAATGAGTACTCATCCCTTAAAGTACAGATAACAATTTCAACAAATGACCTGTTGAACTTATTATCTGAACATCTCCCACCCATGAATGGGATTCCTTCTGACTTGCTATTTGTTGCCTGCTTTTATTTGCCTAAGATTAATGGTATTTCCTTCCAATGTATAGTTTTAGAACAGAAGAATCTATTTAGTATAGAAAGGGTTAAAGATGTATACAGGGCTCCAACCAGTCGGATCACAATTAGCAACCACCGATGTCACACCCAAACTGCAATCATTTCTTAGATTTATATACCAATAGCTTTTTCCTTATTTATTTTCACAAAATCAGCTTAAATTACACTTATTTTTCTATCCGAGATATGTCTACAGTATGGAGATTATACACACAGTCAATTAACCCAATAATATACCTCTAAAATATCAATCATATAAGGCTGCATGTTTAAAAAAGGATGCCAATTATTCTATCAACCGCATTTTAGGTCAACAATATGTGATGTTGGTTTGTTTATTTGGGGTATAACACGTATGAACTAATTGGCAATCGACCAATCAATGAAAAGGATTTAGTGTAAAAAAACATAGGGAATGTAAATATTATTTTATTAAATTAAATTTTGTGCAACAAATGGCTGATTTATCTTTTACATAAAATAACCAACCAACCCAGGTAATCTCAGATGGCAACATTTTTCACAAACCCTCAGATCTACAGTCATCTACTGATTGTGAAATTATGCGATCATACACAAGCTTTGTGTACCAAGATTGCCAAGGCATTTTTTATATATTAATGGCTAGCATTATTTTCATTAATGAAAAAACTATATATCTGAAGGATATTCTGGCGGCAAACAAATCTGACTTAATTTAGTTTGAGTTGACTTGAAATCCAAGTCATAGAACATAAATCTTTTCATTTAAACCTCATTTTGAGAGAATTTGCTGGGTGGATTTCATATTTATATGAACACAAAAAAAGCCTCTTCCAGACAACTGACAAGCTAACCCAATATCATGGCAAATGGCTTCTCGGACTCAATAGAGTTATTGATCTTGGATCAAATTTAATCACTGTGACGGCAAGTGTTATTTTCCAAAAGAATAGTGTTATTTCCCAAATTGTCAAGATTTTTGATGGAACAAATTATTATATTGATTGTTTTCTCTAAATAATGTTCAACTATATACAACCGATAAGTGATAAAGCCCCACCATGATCATGCAGTGCCATAATATCTCTAGCAAAAATCCTGGTTGAGAGATAAATTTCATAAAATTGTCACACGTTTCACGCAATAGGGGAAGAGGGTGAATTATCACCCAAAATGAGAGAAAATTTGAACCTCCATTTGAGCCTTCAATCTATGATCAGCAGTGATTAATTCCAGAGGAGGGATATTCTAAATTATGTTGCAGGATGTTTCGCTGCTGGATAAAGTGTCATGTGAGGTGAAGTGAGATTAATATCATGTGAAAAGCAAGCCGAGCCTGATATTAATCCTGCTGAGCCTCACATAACACCATAGCTGGCAACCGAGAGTCGTATAATGTTTTTATCATGCTTTCCTGGTGAGAATTTAAATTATCAGAATGAAGATCGCAAGCCACATTTAAATGTGCCGTCTATGGCTATGAAATTAAGTAACATCACAGTGATGGATGTCATATGTCAACGAATTCGGTCAATGAATTGTCACCAGAATGTCACTTGCATGTTTTGGAACACAATACTTTAAAAATAAATTAAAAACTTTATGGAACATCATTTTTGACAGATATTGCCGCAAATATGCTTGAGTTGACAGAGTTCGGAGAAAAAACAATATGGCATCTATTGATCCCATATTTAATCAATATTTTCCCTGGGGCTTTCAAAATGGGGTCTCTGTCAATCTAAGTGAAGTCAATGTGAAGTCCCTTCATCTCCTGTTAGTACAGCTCTATTCTCATTGGTCAATATTGTGGGCGCAGAATATTTCTGACCAAACTCTTGGAAAAGAACTGAAAAAGATTATTTATCTTTTTTAAAGTTTGCAGTATGACCAAGAAAAAATGATGAGGAAAAAATACCCTGTTTGACTCCAACATGTAATTTCTTCAGCACATGAAATTGACTTCAGTTTGTTTTTCTGGTTCATATAAAGACCATATTTTAAGTATTTTATATATTTATCAATCAATCTATTTTCATCCCTGAAAACAGTCATGCATGTGACTAATACATAAATTACTAACTATAATTTAAGACTCCAAAGTGCCATGGACCTTTAGTATATTTCAAAGAAAATCAAAGGGATTACCAGTCCTTTAACCCTTTCTATACTAAATGGATTCTCCCACTCTAGTTGTAACAGTATACATTGGAATGGTCTATTATTCATTTGAAGGAATGTTCACATAAAGTGAGCAGATGACAGTATGGCCAAAAAGATAATACAAGTGCAGAAGGGTTCATATTCATTGCTGGGAAATGTTCAGATAATAAGTTCAACAAACGACATGGTCGTTTGTTGAACTTATTTTCTGAACATTTCCAATGGGATAACTACTTATCAATGTGTATTTAGTATACAACGGGTTAACTATCTCAGGCACAAAAACTGTTTGAAAGGTAGAGAAGCACTTCATAAAACCACACGATGGTCACATCTTACATTCAATCAGCGATATGATATAGAGGATAAACAAGCTGTCTGGTACGATTATAGGATGTTTATAGGTGGGTTATCCCTTTACCCAACAGAAGGGCCCTGTGCCAATGCATTCTCTTATATATGCGAGTCGACCATAGGTCGCCTCGCATATATAAGAGAATGCATTGGCTTAACACATTAAAAATTATAAAATTGTTAAAGAATGTAAGAAAAAATGGTAAAAAGTGTTAAAAACAGATTTTTTTTTAGGCCAATGCATTCTCTTATATATGCGAGGCGACCTATGGTCGACTCGCATATATAAGAGAATGCATTGGCACAGGGCATAACTGTAACTATCACAATGTGGTCAAGGAGCCGGTTCCAATGATATCCATATTTGTATGGTTCTATTGAGACAGACCGAAGATATTTTAGGCTGTTGAAGCTTTATTTGGCCGGTTTTGGCCGGTTTGTTGGGTAAAGGGTTAAATGATGGAAAATGCATGATATAGACACAAGAATCTGCCAACGAGTTGCTGAACTGTAAATGGTTGTCAGTTTATAAACAATCCAAATCACTTACTCCTAGAAATTGTGCTCTGCTCCGTTTGTAGTACCATATGTCAAATAGAAATAAACTGAGCGATCCAAAGAAATCTGGGAAATCCATTGACTCAAATTCCATATCACGTCAATTTAACATCGAATATGTATAAATTATATTAATAAATGTAAGTTTTGTGGCCAAGTTGTGCCAAGATATTACACTTCTGACATTGCAATGGCAGCAATGCATCATTCACTGTGGTCATGGCTTAAAATTTCATAGCACAACGAAAGGTTCGCTCTTTGCAACATCATGTTCATTGTCAATTACGTCATAATTTTGATGTTCTTTGAAAGATTGTCTTTTGGTTTGTCTGAATAACTTGAATATCCCCGAAATTAATTGAATCTGAAAACTGAATGTGTGTCATAGATACTTTTAGTGCTTATTAGACTGATAACGCTCGTGGTGTGATGGTTATTTTGATCCCGAGTTATTGCATGATTCTTGCTAAATATTTGAAGGATAGTTTCGGGCAATGTTAGTTATATAATAACCCAAGGAATTAAACCTTTCTATACTAAATTCTCATTGACAAATAGTTCCCTTAGGAAATGTTCAGATAATAAGTTCAACAAACAACCATACTTATTATCGGAACATTTCCAACCAATGAAAATGAGTCATCCAGCTCAAGTATTACCTATATTGCAGTCTTAATTGTCATCTGCTTTTATAACCTGAGCACCCCTCCAAATGAATAATATACCGTTCCAATGTATATCTATATAAATGAATGGGAGAATCCACTTAGTACAGAAAGGGTAAATTATATCTCATTATGAATGTAGTAAATGATGAGGCATGTGTATTTTATTAGTAGTTTGTCATTCATAACTTAGAACACTATACAACCCTGTAGGACAAATTGCCTGCAATTTGCCAGCAGGTCATATTTCCACCACAAATTCTGCTTGAAAGTCAATAGAAGTTAAAGATACATTTCATAGAACCATATTACTATGACACTTTCCATTCAAACAGCAACACGAATCATCACACAAAACGAGGGACAATTTGAGTTCATTTAAGTCTGAATCGTAATATATTCCTACAAAGATCAAAGAGCATTAATTATCAGTCCTTAAAGGTCATCTAGCACAGGACATGCTTATAAGTCAATGAAAGTTAGAGACACATTGTATAGAACCATATCACTATCACACTTTCCATTTAATCAGCAACACGATTTATCACACAAAACGAGGGACAATTTTCACTTAATTTAAGTCTAACTTCCCACAAAGATCATAGTTCAGATTGCAGATGAAATGCTGGATCATGGAGATAATCATGTAATCATCTGTCAATGCTACAACTATCATGTCTGCTCAAATGGCAAGAGTCATAAAGCTACAATTACCATCATTATAGGTCTCTGTAAATTCATTATAACCACCACACCAATGAATCAAAAATGTTTTAATGGGAACCAAGGCCTTCACAGCAAGCAAGAATGAGGTCCCCAGAGGGTGAATTTAGTGATGCTATCCCGCTATCCAAATTCACCCTCTGCGGACCTCATTCTGCATGGCCTCATCTGCTATGGGAGACACAGACACAGATTTGAAGTTCCCAAATGGTGAATATTTGTGATGTTCATCCATTGGGAACCTCGATTATGCAATGTGTCATCTGCCAATTTGGGGATATAGAGAAACTAAACTAAAAAGAATTAGAATCTATGTGAAGAAGTTTCTATAGATATTTGATAATAAAGAAACTTTCTAGTGAAGATGAGGCCTAAAGCAGAATGAGGTCGCCCAGAGGTAAATTTTAGTGATAGCCTGCTATGCAATATAGCATCACTAAATTCATCCTCTGGGGACCTCATTCTGCAAATGACACTAAAATCAGGCTAGCTTCACAGTAGATAAATGTATAAAGTTATAAAAGTCAGTATAAAAACCACCATGAAGAACATGGAGAAATAGATAAACTTTTGTTCTTATATTCATTATTGACAGCTCTCCAATAATGAAATTTCATGTGTTGAAACCATTGTTTTGTAAACAAAACTGTTATAAAGTGATATAAAATGATTTATTATCTCATTCCATAGCTTTCGGCCATAGGCCTTCGTCAGTGGAAAACGATTAACACAGTAAAGTCTACATGTTGCTTTGACATCAACTCATTCGTAAATGCCAGACGAATAACGGACGTTCATTGAGTTTGTTTACCTGACGTCATGTACGTTATAAAGTGATTTGTAGTATACCATGTAATATGTTTAAACATTTTAGTCTGAACATGATTTTCAGTATAATTTTCATAACATTGTCCTTTTCAAATGTTTACGGTCAAGTTTTGATTAAATTTTGGTATTTTATTGGACTAATTGACCTAATTCCACTGTAACAGTAATGTTTACATAAAAATGGTTTTGATATGCGAAGTCTCATTATTGGAGAGTTATTATATTGAAAATAAGAACGAAGTCAATCTATTTTTCATGTACTTGTTAGTGATAGTTGAGTTACAGACTTTTATAAATTTTATTTATTTCACATGAACACACTATGAAGGCCTTGACTCCCCTTTCAGGCTAACATAATGCTCAAACCAAAGATATTATTTCCCAATGATCAATATGCAGAAATGCATCATTAAATAGAGACAAAAATATTAATTTTCAAAGGAACAAAACCTGTAGAATTTTCCATAAAGAAATTTAGCTTTGAATATATCCCACTTTATAACCCAGAATCCTTTGTTTGCATGTGGAACAAAAAAAGAGTGAGGTAGGATGCTCCAATGTTGTTACGGATGGACAAACGCAAGGACCCATAACTCTATCCCTTTATTACCCTTTGTTTGCTGGGGCTAATTATAATCAATGACAGGAGGTGGTAAAACCCACAACCCCAGGATAGTCACATCAGTACTATAGAGTTGACATTTAATTAATTTTGACCTTTAATCAATTTTATGCCTATGTTAGAGCCATAGCATTTCTCATAACAACAACCCCATTTGGAAGCTAAATTAATGTAAACACCAAGTAAGAGTCCCCAAAAAACAAACGGGTTCCGAGCCAATAACCTCTATCAGCCACTGATAGCTTAGTCGCGTGGGACACCCTTCGTACAATAGATCTTCCAAGTGTTAACTAAGCAGTGATCCCCTGGGCTATACCACACCATCTCTCACATCAGCCAGGGTGGCAAATTAAAATTTATTTAGTCGCATCCAAATTGAACTGAAATCTATGTCTTATGGGATATTGATTTCTTTAGACGTCCGACACCGAGCAGCGTTGACGACCGTTTCTCAATGCAGAGGTGATGTGAGCATCCGATATCCCATGGTGCCAGGAAAATTGTCAGCTTTAACACCAATAGAGTAATCAGCACTTACTACCAAAGGACAGATTGCCAGCTAGTGAATTCTCCACGCCCAAAAAAACATTAGGTTCAGGTGGAGACTCCGCCAATAGAATTAGCAAATTAGATTTACAACTACGCAGGTCTACTGTAGTGTGACAGAGTACTTCCAATATTTTACTAACCCCCAGCCTTCTGCAGGCATGCTACAATTCAGTACTACATGGTACTTCCAATACTGTACAACCCCCCAGCCTACAACATGCATGCTACAATGCTGTACTACATGGTACCTCCAATACATTTCCAGAGTTTTTATTTGGCAAAAGATATTTTTATTTGGCAAAAGAGATTTTCAATTGGCAAAAAAATAATTCATTTGGCACAATTTTTGGCTAGTGGGTTTTTAATTATGGAATGTGAATTATCTAGTAATAATACATCATGGTAGGTGGATTATTCGTTACGAGTGCAGACTTAAAGACAAAACAAATGTAAACCTGATCAACATATATATCAACTACATGTATGTTTTATGGAGATTTTGGATCAAGTAATAAATAGAATCTCCAATTCGTCCCCAGTTTATAGAGAAATTTCAAAACTCATCCAATAAATTAGATATGGAGCTCGCAAAAGGCTCATTCCATACGTAATTGGACTCGTTTTGTAAATTTTGCTATAAAATGGGGACCCATTGTAAATCCTCTACATCTTTCACTCCAGTTAACAAAAAAAAGTTTTAATGCTTGGTCTATTGTCTGCTTATATTTCCTGAGCATCCCTCTTGATGAATAATAGACCATTCCGATGTATACATTTATAAATGATTGGAGAATACATTTAGTTAAGAAAGGGTTAAACCAGCCAATATTACTACTACAGCAACGCCTGATGCCCCAATTTTTCACAAATGTCTTCGCGATTACAGACTCCCAGTAGAATACGACCTACGTCAAAGCTAGTAAAAAGAGTTCCCATCAGATGAGATCGCGATTAGATTAGCGAATATTAGCTTTAAGCAACAGAAATTAGACTAAAGATAGTTTCCAAGAATAGGTTCCTAACCTTATTACGGGTCTTTAATATTTTACTACTAAAGGGAGCCAATGTGTGACCGATTATAGCCCTGCAACATTACAGTGACAATAGTACAGTCCCGGAAGAGTAGAGAAATCTCAGAGGGATATGCAGGGATAAGGTAATTAATACAGTAATCATACTTCAAGCATGCTAATTGCTACAATTGCTTTATAGATAGCGTATCTACTCCTGGCAGCACTTCAATCAATGACAAAAAAAATTCTATCAAACTCATTTTATAGCTAGGTGTCTACTATTATTATCAAAAACACAAGAGATTCAAATTTGGAAGGAAAACGTATTTAAAGACATATTATGAACTTGTTCAGGTGCATGAAATTGATAAGTTAGTACTCAGGCACTTTGCCAACTGGGGGAATGTAGCATTCTACAAACATTGCCAAAATTTCAGAGAATCGACCATACCACTCCATAGAAAACATCGTCTGAACTACGCTCAATTGTAAAAATATTTACTTCCCGATCGGGTTGCAACTATTGGCGATAAACTAACAGAGTGATAGCATTTAATTTAATTAATATACAAAATGACGGTGTGTCAGTGATTGCATTTAATTAATATACAAAATGATGGTCTGTGTTGTCAATTTGGATTAATATTCATAAAAAATTACTATTTTGAGCAAGATTATTCTCAACTTCTCTTCGATCACCCTATTGGAGTGTTTCACATCACTTCAACATATGGCCCAAGAACAAATTTTGGTCATGTTATTAATTTATGTGATTTCAGTGAAATTTCACTAATAGTAATAAATTTCATCGGAATTTCCACTAAAAATATTTCAGTCAGACTGATATCTCAGTGAAATTATACTGCAGAAATTCAACTAAATTTCACTTGAAGTGGACAGAAAATGATTTCATTGATGATTTTTTATTAAATATTTATATCTTGATTCGGGATGCAAATATTGGCGATAAACTAACTCAAATGATTTCGCCACCAAGAGTCATTGCATTTAATTAATATATAAGAATGCCGGTGCGTGTTGTCAATTTGGATTAATATTCGTAAAAAATAATCACTTTGAGCAAGAATTATTCTCAATATTTTTTGATCATCTACTTGAGTGTTTGACATCACTTAAAAGAGTTTTTTATGTCATAAGATGACTGATAGAAGTCAATGTAAGCACATATATTTATAATTGAGGAAAAGATGATGCGCTAATTAAAATAGTGTGGCATCAACCTATAGTGTACTCTCACGATTATTAATTTTGGAGAAAATTTCCAATGGTTACTATTATTTGGCATTGAGACATAGAGTGAAATTGCCACACTATTATTAATTTCAGCCTAACTCCCCACCCATCATGATTATTAGGCACTTTAGAGTAAATATACATGTAGATTGATGACTACAGTTCTGCTAATAAAATTTCAATGAATTTTATAAAGCAAAAATAAAAAGTCAGAAGAACACCCAGGCAGCTAGCTCTAAAAGTCTTAAGTCTTTAGAATCTACTGAGTACCAGGTCGGCAACCAGTGTTCACGCTGGACCGAAAAAAACTTTAGCCAAAAGTTTAGCCAAATGAAAATTTTAATAGCCAAATCAAAAAAATTTAGCCAAATGTTTTTTGGCAAAATTAAAAAAAAAAATTGGCCAAATTAAATCATCGTTTTCTGGTCGGTTCACAATTAATGACTAAAGCGTAAAATCTAACAGACACAGGTAAAATACACAATAATTTAAATAATTTTGATGAACTAGAAGTATTTTTATATATATCATTTATTAAAAATTTATTAATCTTTATGTGAAAGAGTGATTGTGGGGGGGGGGGGGGGGGGGGGGGGCGGTAACCCGGGATTGTCCTTCTTAATGTCATTATTTTTTAATTGTCAAATTACAATCTGTCATAAAAGCATGCATATCTGTCGTGATTCACATTTGGCTGATTAAGCTATTGTCTTACGCTTGGTGCTCATAAACCTCGACCGTCATAAATACAATGTCATCATAAACATGCATTGTGGATGCGCGCCGTGAGTGACCAGACAGACAATGGGCTGAATGGGGGATTAGGGGATTAAATGTAAAAATAAAATAATGACCTTTTGCTGCTTCATGCAGAGTGACGTAATCTTTCTCCAGATTAAAACAGCCTGTTACGAACAAATTGCTTATATACCGGCGTCAATGCACTTTACAAAACATTGCTTTCTTCACATTGTCATAATTCAACCATGGTCGGTTTAATGTCCATGCGTCTTTGAATGTCCGTCTTGTGAAAACTAAAGATGATTGCATATCACTTTGTGATCGCTTGGTTGATAGAGTTGTCGATCGGATTTCCCTTTGTACGATATTTCATAAGTACGAAAATAATGAAATACTTTCGTCACCTAACTTCGTCTTGAATGTCGATCTATTGAGCGCTTTTATTAATTAGCTTTCTGGCTCCATGCTTTCAGTCTCCATTTGGGTTCCAAAAAAGTTTAGCCAAAAGTTTAGCCAAATGAAATTTTTATTAGCCAAATTCGAAAAATATTAGCCATTGGCTAATTTGGCTACCGACAGCGTGAACACTGTCGGCAACATCACAAATTATTGAGCTTATTGCAAACCTGCAGACACACACTTTTAACACATAATTATGTCTTGCATAAAAGTATGCATGTGCAGTATCAGGAAATCTTCATTTAAACAAAGAACTACTCCAATGTGCATTCAAAGATATTTTAAAAGCAAGAATTGAAACCCATCTGTTAATGTTTACATATGTCTGCAACTCGGTAACATAAAAAGTTGGAATCGGAGACAGGTCAAGAATGTATACAAAAACATTATGTTTGTAAAATCCAAAATCAATAGATGATGGTAATTGTAGAATTGAAATGCATGTGTATGACCAAAAACAATGACGTGTGCTTCGTCCACATTCTGCTATGACAATGCATATCACTATTTGCCGTGGCAAAATGGCTTGACGATTGCTGACGAAACTATTAAGTAGTGCCATTTGCAAAACACAGAATTTTGAAATTATTATGTGCAGAGTGTAGAATATTGGATACCATATGAGTCTGAAAATGCCTGTTGATAGTTTAAAGGATGATAAAAGTGTGTGCGGAAATAATCTTGATAGAGCAAATCATACCAAACTTGTGAATGATACGTTTGTCGATCAGTGTTTTTATGCCGCGCTTGTATTAAAGTCATTTGAAAAAATGGCGACGAGGAAGGATGTGCAAAGTTTTATAATTTTAATTGTTTCTCTTAAATCGTATGACAAAAGGAATATGTCGGACAATAAATCCTGACATCTTGTTTCATGCAAGCATGGACCTTACACCAGTGTTTATCCTGAAATTTGCCTGCTTCAAATCATATACATGTTGACATTGTTGTGGCAATATTCGCATTGCACGTAATTACTATCAGGAGAGGAGCCATGACCATTTCTGACAGTTTTATTTGGGACTTATTTTAATATTGATCTACGGTAATCATTCATGTTATTAGCAGCCAATTTGGCAATCGGTGAATAATATCAATGATGACGATGCAGTTGCAGCTTCAATTTGAAGGTCAAAGAACTAAACTCCTTCTGTGGTATACTGGTTAAACTATAGTCACGAGGTCAATGTGAGTGCTTTGCAGATTGCAGTTTCCAGAAGAAGGGTACGCACTACGTTCATGACTGAACTAAATGGACACCAACTCATTGACTGACTTAATTAACTGACTGGATCAGTGAAGTGCTGATGAAATGAACTTTGTGTTAAAACCTGAATGAGGTCCCCAGAGTGTGAATATAGTGATGCTATCCTGCACAGCTTTGGCTTCGTCTTCTGGGAAGTATCTATGGTCTCAAATTAACTCAAATTTGGTTACTTTTTCCTTTCTGAGAAGTTTCTGTATCCCCTAATTTTTTTACCCTGTGCCAATGCATTCTCTTATACATGCGAGTCGACCATAGGTCACCTCGCATGTATAAGAGAATGCATTGGCCTAACAATTTTTTATCAATTTTTTTAAATAAATGTTTCTTACAATTTTTAGGACATAAAATAAAAAACATCCATTACCCTGCAGGGAGCCCCACACATATATAGAAGCATATAGAAAAGTGTTGTCTGCTCATGTTTGTCTGGGGCTCTGTATGGGTGAAATTATAAAATTGTTAAAGAATACAAGAAAAAATTATTAAAATTGTAAAAAATTGTTAGGCCAATGCATTCTCTTATATATGCGAGGCGACCTATGGTCGACTCGCATATATAAGAGAATGCATTGGCACAGGGTAAAACAATCCCGACTTACGACTGGATTTGATATGGCGGGTCACATATATACTTTCAGGGATATCAACCTAGAGGTTTTAAATTGGGAGAAGTCACTTCTAAGCTCCCTGTTTGGTTATTACGAGAAGTGGACTGTTATCAAGGAAAATTAATAATGGCTGAAGTTCAATTTACACCTCAATTTCAGCCTTCTATGATCAAATAAGTATTATGCAACAAAAGAGCCCATTTATAAAACCATTTCATTTTTTTACCCTGTGCCAATGCATTCTCTTATACATGCGAGTCGACCATAGGTCGCCTCGCATATATAAGAGAATGCATCGGCCTAACAATTTTTTATCATTTTTTTTAAATAAATGTTTCTTACAATTTTTAGGACATAAAATAAAAAACATCCATTACCCTGCAGGGAGCCCCACACATATATAGAAAAGTGTTGTCTGCTCATGTTTGTCTGGGGCTCTGTATGGGTGAAATTATAAAATTGTTAAAGAATACAAGAAAAAATTATTAAAATTGTAAAAAATTGTTAGGCCAATGCATTCTCTTATATATGCGAGGCGACCTATGGTCGACTCGCATTTATAAGAGAATGCATTGGCACAGGGTAAAACAATCCCGACTTACGACTGGATTTCATATGGCGGGTCACATATATACTTTCAGGGATATCAACCTAGAGGTTTTAAATTGGGAGAAGTCACTTCTAAGCTCCCTGTTTGGTTACTAGGGAGAAGTGGACTGTTATCAAGGAAAAGTAATAATGGCTGAAGTTCAATTTACACCTCAATTTCAGCCTTCTATGATCGAATAAGTATTATTCAACAAAAGAGCCAAAACCATTTCAGTGAGTGTACAGTGTATATATCAACCCATATACCCTGTGCCAATGCATTCTCTTATATATGCGAGTCGACCAAAGGTCGCCTCGCATATATAAGAGAATGCATTGGCCTAACAAATATTTACAATTTTAATAATTTTTTCTTGTATTCTTTAACAATTTTATAATTTCACCCATACAGAGCCCCAGACAAACATGAGCAGACAACACTCTTCTATATGCTTCTATATATGTGTGGGGCTCCCTGCAGGGTAATGGATGTTTTTTTATTTTATGTCCTAAAAATTGTAAGAAACATTTATTTAAAAAAAATGATAAAAAATTGTTAGGCCAATGCATTCTCTTATATATGCGAGGCGACCTATGGTCGACTCGCATATATAAGAGAATGCATTGGCACAGGGTAAACTGGTTTGCAAGAGAGAAGTCACTTCTCCCAAAGACAAACATAAGGCGAACTGGCACATTTTAGGGAGAAGATGTCTCCGAAGTCACCCACAAGGCTGATCCCAGCATAATTTGGTAAGAGGTATCTCACAACATACCTACGCGGAATATTTTTGAACAAACTCGTCAATATAGAACTGAAAACACGTGTTTTATTTCTTATATATTTTTCGATAAATTTGAGATCATTTCGGTTGCGCCAGTTCAATTATTTTAGTCAGCGGTCGCATACGAATTGCAACAGACTGTAGATCATAGGAAGAAAATCTAGAGCTGTCGTTGCTCTGAAATGTTTATGGTACTAATTTTGAAGATTAAACAAAAGAGAAAGCAGATCATGAAGTTTTTTAATATACCTTTTCCATTAGCAAGCCTTGAAATAGTGTGCCTGTCATTTGCAGAATGAGGTCCCCAGAGGGTGAATGTAGTGATGCTACCCCGCATAGTGGGCTAGCATCACCAAATTCACCCTCTGGGGACCTCATTCTGCTTACAACTCAGCAGAATGAGTTTCCCAGAGGGTGAATTTGGTGATGCTAGCCCGCTATGCAGGGTAGCATCACTAAATTCACCCTCTGGGGACCTCATTCTGCAAATGACAGGCACACTATTTCAAGGCTTGTCCATATGTCAGATGAATACAAGTGGCACAGTTTTTGTACGAGGCCCTTACGTTGTGTTCTAAGTTGTATTTATTAAAGTCAATGCATCTTTCTGGGACATATAATGCTTGTAGAAAGGTAGTTCAGGTATTTATCAACCTATTTCGATACTGGGAAAAATTCAAAAGCGAATATTATTAGGTCTATTTTGGAGTGCAAACCGCAATGTCGATTTAATTAGCAGCTTACCTGTGATGAGACTGGATACAATGAGGGGTAGGATAAGCATCTTCAGCATCCGCATGAGAACATCTCCTGGGAACGAGATCACCATGATGGTATCAGGGGAGGGGTCAGTGTAACGAAGCAAAAATCCCAACAGAACGCCAATTAATACACCAGCTATCGTCAATATCAGCAGTAAGTTATCCTTCCCCCACCTCTTCGCCTGTAATGAAAAAGAAACCTGACAGATTACAATACAAAAGGTTTCATGTGGAAGGCAGGAAGACAGTCCTGCCAGATTATGTCATCTCCCACATTCCGATGAATGGCAACAAGCCATATTTCCGACTAAATCCTGAAAAGTTACCCATAATTCTGCTGTGGTTAAGAGGTCGATTGCTTAGGGCATTACTGTATGTCAACCAGAGGGCCGAAATATATGATATCATCTGGCCAGTGTCCATTCATATCGGAGGGTTAGGTTAGTAATTTAGTCAGTAAATTAATTAGGGCTTAATGTCACTTTCAACAACTATAGCCATAATGTGCCATAAGAGGAGACCTCATTCAGGCTATGGTGTTCAAAAACCCTGTGCCAATGCATTCTCTTATATATGCGAGTCGACCATATATCACCTCGCATATATAAGAGAATGCATTGGCCCAACAACTTTTATTAGCTCAACTTTACTTTGTAAAGTTTGAGCTATTGCCATGGCTTGGTATCCGTCGTCCGTGTGTGCGTGTGTGTGTGCGTGATGCGTCAACAATTTCCTTTAGCACGGGCTACAGTTCGTACCTTTGGTCCGATTATTATGAAATTTGTCATGGATGTTGACATTGACATGTAGATGGGAACGAGTCATTTTGGGGTCATTCGGAAAAAAAACATGGCCGCCAGTGGCCATCTTGGATTTCAAAATTCAATCCATTAGCACGGGCTACAGGCTGTACCGTTCGTCTTATTGTCATGAAATTTGTCATGGATGTTAATATTGACATGTAGATGGGAACGAGTAATTTTGGGGTAATTTGGCCAAAAAACATGGCCGCCGGCAGCCATCTTAGATTTTATTCTTTGCATGACTAAATCCTTTGACACGGGCTACAGGTCGTACCTTTGGTCAGATCATCATAAAATTTGTCATGGATGTTAACAATGACATGTAGATCGGAACGAGTCTTTTTTGGGTCATTCGGGCAAAAAACATGGCCACCAGCAGCCATCTTGGATTTTACTCTTTGTATGACTAAATCCTTTAGCATGGGCTACAGGTCGTACCTTTATTCTGATCAACATGAAATTTGTAATGGCTGTTGAAATTAGAATGTAGATGGGAACGAGTCGTTTTGGGGTCATTCGGACAAAAAACATGGCCACCAGCAGCCATCTTTGATTTCAAAATTTAATCCATTAGCACAGGCCACAGGTCGTACTGTTCGTCTGATCATCATTAAATTTGTCATGGATGTTAACAATGACATGTAGATGGGAACGAGTAATTTTGGGGTCATTCGGCCAAAAAACATGGCCACCAGCAGCCATCTTGGATTTTACTCTTTGTATGACTAAATTCTTTAGCACAGGCTACAGGTCGTACCTTTAGTCTGATCATCATAAAATTTGTCATGGATGTTAACAATGACATGTAGATGGGAACGAGTAATTTTGGGGTCATTCGGCCGAAAAACATGGCCGCCTTCAGCCATCTTGGATTTTACTCTTTGTATGACTAAATCATTTAGCACGGGCTACAGGTCGTACTTTTAGTCTGATCATCATAAAATTTGTCATGAATGTTAATAATGACATGTAGATGAGAACGAGTCATTTTGGGGTCATTCGGCCAAAAAACATGGCCACCAGAAGCCATCTTGGATTTTACTCTTTGTATGACTAAATCATTTAGCACGGGCTACAGGTCGTACTTTTAGTCTGATCATCATAAATTTTGTTATGGTTGTTGAAATTGTAATGTAGATGGGAACGAGTCATTTTGGGGTGATTCGGATGAAAAACATGGCCGCCAGTGGCCATCTTTGATTTCAAAATTCAATCCATTAGCACAGGCTACAGGTTGTACCTTTAGTCTGATCATCATGAAATTTGTCATGGATGATAACAATGACATGTAGATGGGAACAAGTCATTTTGAGGTCATTCGGCCAAAAAACATGGCCGCCAGCAGCCATCTTGGATTTTACTCTTTGTATGACTAAATTCTTTAGCACGGGCTACATGTCGTACCTTTAGTCTGATCATCATAAAATTTGTCATGGATGTTAACGATGACATGTGGATGGGTACGAGTCATTTTGAGGTCATTCGGCCGAAGACATGGCCGTCAGCAGCCATCTTGGATTTTACTTTTCTCTTCATGTCTATAAACTAGTATTAGACATTCAACTTTCCACATTCCTAATCGCTCCATTGACTGTAATACATTAAATTATTCCCTTTCCAAGTTGAGCTACAGTGTCATTGACACTTTCATTTTATTTTTTATAATTGTTAAAAAATGTAAGAAAAATATCTTAACGATGTCCTATTCTTTACTCCATCAAGTCCCAAGTCTTATACTACATGTGCCATCATGCTCACCCGGGGCCCATACAGGGGACATTTCCCAAGACTACAACATGTGGCATCATGCTCACCCGTGGCCCACACAGGGACATGTCCCAAGACTACAACATGTGCCATCATGCTCACCCAGGGCCCTCACAGGGAACATGTCAAAAGACTACATCATGTGTCATCACGCTCACCCAGGGGACCACACAGAGGACATGTCCCAAGACTACAACATGTGCCATCATGCTCACCCGGGGACCACACAGAGGACATGTCCCAAGACTACAACATGTGCCATCACGCTCACCCGGAGACCACACAGGGGACATGTCCCAAGACTACAACATGTGCCATCACGCTCACCCGGGG
Organism: Siphonodentalium dalli; assembly: GCA_032622095.1. Classification (NCBI taxonomy): domain Eukaryota; kingdom Metazoa; phylum Mollusca; class Scaphopoda; order Gadilida; family Siphonodentaliidae; genus Siphonodentalium; species Siphonodentalium dalli. The sequence goes on along the minus strand of CP136061.1, from coordinate 239,215,648 downwards.
ACCACACAGGGGACATGTCCCAAGACTACAACATGTGCCATCATGCTCACCCGGGGACCACACAGGGGACATGTCCCAAGACTACAACATGTGCCATCACGCTCACCCGGGGACCACACAGGGGACATGTCCCAAGACTACAACATGTGCCATAATGCTCACCCGGGGACCACACAGGGAACATGTCCCAAGACTACAACATGTGCCATCATGCTCACCCGGCGACCACACAGAGGACATGTCCCAAGACTACAACATGTGTCATCATGCTCACCCGGGGACCACACCGGGGACATGTCCCAAGACTACATCATGTGCCATCATGCTCACCCAGGGGACCACACAGGGGACATGTCCCAAGACTACAACATGTGCCATCATGCTCGCCCAGGGACCACACAGGGAACATGTCCCAACACTACAACAGGGGACATGTCCTAACATTGAGCCATCATACTCATCCGGGGAGCACACAGGGGCATGTCCCAATACTACAACATGTGCCATCATGCTCACCCGGGGACCACACAGGGGAAGAGGGTTAAGTAATGTGGTGACAAGTAACAGAAAAATCAATTTATTGTTCACGAAATTGTGACCGAGATCCACTTATACTTGACAATCTCCTTATCTAACACATTTAGTGGAATCTGTATACTGCTTCCAAAACAACTGCATTAGGATGCCGCAACTGACGATACCTCAGGCAGCCACACATTCGACAACACCAAACTGAATTAGCGCCAGCAGAGGTAGACGGATATTTTCATAGATCTGTCTGATGATAACATTTACAGGACGTAAATACGATTTGCAGCTAGCAGTATTTCCAGACAATTCATTTGATGACAAGTCATATGCATCAATTTGAATGACAGATACGATTTCCACACATCGCTACTAATTCAATTCTCAAAGTACCCTCAGGTCAGACTGTCTGTATGACATATTATCAAGCCTCCAATATAAATTGACCTATCAGAGTTCAAAACTAGTGTTATGGTATGAGGCTATACCATGTTCATAAACTGGATGTCTGCATATACAATGCTAGTTTAACTGCCATGTTGACACTGAACTAAAAAAAAATCACTTTGAGTTGAGAAGTGTGCAATTTGGCAAATAATTGTGCCAGATATTTGAAGACAACATAGGAAGTATCCACATACCTAGAACCAATTGCTGTCAAAAAATTCTAGGTGAAATGGCAATTTATTAAAAAAAAGACAGCTACATGCAGGAAAATGTGTTCTTGGTTATTAAGTGTAATTTGTTGTTTTTATTGAAACACAGTGTTAGTGCTAGTTTCCATTCTTCCCATGCTACAATTAACCCACAACTTGCAGAGTGGGTGGTGTTTGAGAAACATACAGCTATGTTTATTAGCAGAAATTTGCATAGCCTAAACAATTGTGTGGGTGGACCACAGATCTGCACTTATCAGGATTCAAACCAGCTAAATATAAATAGTGGGTGTGATTACTTGTCGTTTAGTTTCTATTTCCAAAACTGCGGGAATCCACATTTAGTAGCGCCAATCATAACTCACTATTAGCAGAGATACTTTAGGATCTCTGCTATTAGTAGCAACAAGATAAAAGTGTCCTATTGAAACGATTAACCTAGTGTGATGTGATATAATTTGGGGGAAGATCGCAGGCAGTTAGAGAAATGAAAAGTTGGATGGAATACGATAGAGTCAGTATCAGTAAGAATATGAGTGTATGTTAACATAGATTTGGCCTAATGCACCTAGCCAACTGAGCAACCAGGGTGCCCCATTATTTGCTTCATAATTTGAGCTAACAAATTCTCATGTTAAGCTTTGATTATTGTGCTTAGATTTACTCCCAATGAAACACCAAGTTGATATATTGCATTTCAAGACTGGGAGGTCAATCACTGTGAATGTCATAGATTGCATTACAAATGCAGGGAAGGGGGTTAATTGAAACAAGAGTCTATAAACAAGCCTTGAAACAGGGTGTCTGTCATTTGCAGAATGAGGTCCCCAGAGGGTGAATTTAGTGATGCTATCCCGCATAGCGGGCTAGCATCACCAAATTCACCCTCTGGGGACCTCATTCTGCTGAGGTGTAAGCAGAATGAGGTTCCCAGAGGGTGAATTTGGTAATGCTAGCCTGCTATGCGGGGTAGCATCACTAAATTCACCCTCTGGGGACCTCATTCTGCAAATGACAGACACACTATTTCAAGGCTTGTCTATAAAGTTAAAGTGCAACTGCATTGCCAGAGAAAATTTTATTCCTAATATTTCATCTAATTTAACCCTGTCATGACTGGAGCTGCGCTGGTGCAGCATTCAAGATCCTGTGCCATTCTATTCTGTTATATATGTGAGTCTCCTATATATGGTTTACAAGGTCAAGGTAAATATCGTTAGGCCAATGTATTCTCTTATATATGCGAAGCTCCCTATCGGAGACTCGCTTATATAAGAGAATGCATTGGCACAGGGTTTTCACAACATTTCAGGAAGCTCCAGTCATTGAGGGGTTAAATAACTGTGTTTTAGTCAATACTGTAATTCCTGTTAAGGTTTTTAATCCCATAATTTCCATTACTTCATTTAAACTTGGTGTGGAAATAGGAAGAAAAACATGGGCAGTATGGAACCCATATAATAAACCAAGGGTAAGTAACTCTAAAAGGGAAAATGCGGGCATCACAAATCTTTATTGAAAGGCCTTGTGATGGCAAATATCCATACCTAATTTGGATAAACCAAGGATACCTCTAGAATGGAAAGCGAGCAATGTCATTGGCCCCTCTTTTGAAAGCAGTCATGATAGCAAACCTCCATATCAAATTTCATTGAGATCTGACGAACCATGGCTGATTTATTTGTGTGGATGAACAAAAATTAAAGATTTCATATAAACAAAGAAGTATAACTCTAGAATGGAAAGCGAGCAAAGTCATTGGCCCCTCTTTTGAAAGCAGTTATGATAGCGATCATGATGGCCATACCAAATTTCATTGAGATCTGATGAACCATGTCTGATATACATGTACATGTATGTATGCCTGGACAGATAAAACCACAATTTTCAGATGATCAAAGAAACATAACTCTAGAACGGAAAACACGAACAATATAATTGGGCACTCTTTTAAGAGTACTTCCGATGGCGAACATCCATACCAAATTCCATTGAGATCTGACAACCCATGATTGAGATATATGCCTGGATGGACAGACAGATGACTAGACCAGGGACCAGCCTAGACCAGATTTTCAGGGCGAAATGACTTCGCCCTACTATAAAAATAAGGCGAAGTGGCCGTTCTATAGGGCGAAGTGAGTCTACAAAATTTAAATTGATCAGTACTACGGCAGGAGTCGCTATAGAACGAAAATAGGAGAGATGAAATATGTCAATTAAACTTATGAAACAATGGTTGAAATATGGAGTCATTATGTTCACTTCATGACCCTAATAACTATTAATAATACCCAAACATAATTGTGAGAGGATAGCAGCATTTTATATCGTAATTGTGGGAGAATGACAGGATTTTATTTCATATTTTTCGGGTTGTTAAAAATATTTATCAAACAGAAACGAAACGAAATCATGAACACTTTTACTGCGCTCTGTTAGTAATCCCGTTTGAAATTTTAATATGCTTCACAAATGAATTTGTTTTAAAATTTCTTTAACCAAACTCCATATAGGGAGTGATGAATTGACACATTGTGAGAGGTGTGAGTTGTAATCTTCATTGTAAGGTGTGGTAATCACAGTAATCTAAAAATAACAACAACCAGATTAACACTTGAGGCCCGACGATGTTTTCACAGCTGCCAGTAATCAGACTCCGTTGTCAACATGCTTCCAGATTGGAGAATTACAGGTGTTAATTGTTTTATAACACCATGATACACCCTGTAAGTGGAGTATTGTGTACAATCACAGTTGACAGTTGTAAATTATCATAAATTATTTGGGGCATTTTGCCGAATTTCGTCAGTCAACTTTGGAATTTTTAGGGCGACTTGAAGTTCGCCCGACTGCAAAAATAAGGCGAAGCGGACGGCGCTAGGGCGAAGAAGTCGCCCACGTCGCCCTCTCGGCTGGTCCCTGGACTAGACAGACAGACAGACAGAGAGACAAAGTCAATCCAGTATACTCCCCATATATCTTTGAAAAGAATGAATATAAAAATTAATAAGAATGTACAGTAACACCCTAAATAATCGACTCCTTAACCCTTTACCCAACAAACCGGCCAAAACCGGCCAAATAAAGCTTCAACAGCCTAAAATATCTTCGGTCTGTCTCAATAGAACCATACAAATATGGATATCATTGGAACCGGCTCCTTGACCACATTGTGATAGTACAGTTATGCCCTGTGCCAATGCATTCTCTTATATATGCGAGTCGACCATAGGTCGCCTCGCATATATAAGAGAATGCATTGGCCTAAAAAAAATCTTTTTTTAACACTTTTTACCATTTTTTCTTACATTCTTTAACAATTTTATAATTTTTAATGCGTTAAGCCAATGCATTCTCTTATATATGCGAGGCGACCTATGGTCGACTCGCATATATAAGAGAATGCATTGGCACAGGGCCCTTCTGTTGGGTAAAGGGTTAACCACAGGAGAATTATGGTTAATTTTTCAGGATTTAGTCGGAAATATGGCTTGTTGCCTTTCATCCGAAAGCGCTGTGAGAGCTTTCCAATTAATGGCAACAAGCCATATTTCCGACTAAATCCTGAAAAATTAACCATAATTCTCCTGTGGTTAAGGAGTCGATTATTTAGGGCATTACTTTAAAAAGATTTGTGGGTAATTTTGGAATCAGTAAGAACCAGTGAATCAGAAAATAATTTTTTTTCTTGCAATCGGTAGTGCCTGACCTTGTCTGTGAATCCCATGTTTCACGTTTTTTATGAGAAAAATGGTGCACCTGCATTTTAAATCAAAGGACTGTGGTGTCAAATAAATGTGCCGCTGGCATGCATCTAAAAATCTGGATCACTGCCCCCATCAACACATGGATACACACTAACCTTCCGTAGTTCTTGCATCCCTCGCCCCGATTGGTTGAATTTCGGGAAGCGAGAATTTTTCTTCTCCACCATCGGAGTTTCGGCATCCATTCTCAAATCGATCTAGTTTCCCCTGGCTCAAATGACGTCCTGCAAAATAAAATTCAATCATAATTACCTCGATAACCCAATGCTTCACATTGACCACATTGTGATGGTTACAGTTATGCCCTGTGCCAATGCATTCTCTTATATATGCGAGTCAACCATAGGTCGCCTCGCATATATAAGAGAATGCATTGGCCTTTTTTTAACACTTTTTACCATTTTTTCTTACATTCTTTAACAATTTTATATTTTTTTCTTACAGTTTTTAACAATTTTTATAATATTTTTCTACATTCTTTGACAATTTTACCATTTATAATATGTGTTAAGCCAATGCATTCTCTTATATATGCGAGGCGACCTATGGTCGACTCGCATATATAAGAGAATGCATTGGCACAGGGCCGTTCTGTTGGGTAAAGGGTTAACCCTTTCATGACAGGAGCTGCGCTGGTGCAGCATTAAAGATCCCGTGCCAATGCAATCTATTATATATGCGAGTCTCCCATAGGCAGCCTCGCATATATAAGAGGATGGCCTAGCTTACAAGGTCAAGGTAAATATTGTTAGGCAAATAAATTCTCTTATATATGCGAGGCTCCTTACGGCACAGGGTTTATATATGATAATGCACTGGCTTACAAGGTCAAGGTAAATATTAGTAGGCCGATGTATTCTCTTATATATGCGAGGCTCCCTAAGAGAATGCATTGGAACAGGGCTTTTGGAAAATTTCAAGAAGCTCCAGTCATGGAAGGGTTAAGCACTGTTAACATTTTGCACCTACAGTAATGCCCTAAGTAATCGACTCTTTAACCACAGCAGAATTATGGGTAACTTTTCAGGATTTAGTCGGAAATATGGCTTGTTGCCATTCATCGGAAAGCTCTCCACGAGAGCTTTCCGATGAATGGCAACAAGCCATATTTCCAACTAAATCCGGAAAAGTTACCCATAATTCTGCTGTGGTTAAGGGGTCAATTACTTAGAGCATTACTGTAGTTTTTACCCTTGAACAAGGTCACTCATATTGTGACTGCTTCACACCACTCATGCATTGACCCTTTCATGACGGGAGCTGTGCTGGTGCAGCATTAAAGATCCCATAGGAACCTCGCATATGTAACAGAATGCACTGGCTTACAAGGTAAATATTGTTAGGCCAATATATTCTCTTATATATGTGAGGCTCCCTATAAAGCGACATTCGCATTCCTATGCAACATTCGCATATATAGAAGAATGCATTGGCCCAGGGTTTTCACAAAATAATTTCAGGAAGCACCAGTCATTGAAGGGTTAAGGTGGTACTCGGCAGGGAATTGATGGATATTATCAGTATGAAATCCAGATATGCCAATGATTGCATTGCATCACAGGTGTGCTACCTCGTGGGATGGGAATGGCAATGGTGTTATGCCCTATGGCATGGATTATGGTACATGTATTAATCGGTGTAAAGGGCATTGAAATAAATTAATTGTGGAATGGGCTATATAAGTGGATTACTGATTACACATTTTCATCAGCTACTTAAAATATGATCTGAAATTAATCAGCAACAAAAAAATAACCATGGTTGGTTGGGTGGTCTGCATAAAAAACAAGATGTTTTTATGTGTATTTGTGTTTTCCAGAATTAGAGCAGCAACCTGCAACAAACCTTGGTTTAAAATGGAAAACAATTAAGATTGTCAATAAATACACAAAATCAATTGGTGGAAAGATAAATTCAACAGGATAGTTAGTTCTAGTAGGCATGTTCTCAACTAAATCATGGTATTTAATGACTATAGAATCTAAATGATAAGAAGAGGTGTGTGAAAAAAATAGCCTCCAACCAGGAATACATCTATAAAAATAAAATTCTCTGAAATTAGTTAGTCTAGTTTAGAACAAGAGATAAATTGTTCACACATGACAAACCTTGCTCAAATGCCAGAACACTTCATTTAATCCCTCCCTGTCCATGAATGATAGCTTTGCAGTAGTTTATAGGAGACAACAGTGCAAACCAACTTAATGACCTTAATCACACAGAGCTTGTGGTCTGGGATTATGCAATGTGAAATGCAGTATTGCTATGACATTTCATCAAAGTAAGTCTGACCCCACAGTCATGAACAGGGTCACCACTAGTAACATTTATGTAATTTAACCCAGCAGATTTGTTAAATGTATGCTGTGTATATGCAACTCACTTCCCCCCAGTTATTAATTAACCCTTTCATGATAGGAGCCATGCTAGTGCAGCATTAAAGATCCTGTCCCGGTGCATTTTCTTATGTCTCACATAGGGGAACCTCGCATATATAAGAGATTGGACTGGCTTATAAGGTTACGGTAAATATTTTTAGGCCAATGCATTCTCTTTTATATGTGAAATTAAGCTCCCAATGGGAGACTCGCAAATACATGTATAAGAGAATGCATCGACACAGGGTTGTTTGCTTGTATTATGTCCTGAGAATAAAAAGAGGTAAATAAATAGACAATAGTTAACCCTTTCATGACTGGATCGAGCTTCCTGAATTTTTGCGAAAACCCTGTGCCCATGCACTCTCTTATATATGCGAGTCGACCATAGGTCACCTTGCATATATAAGAGAATACATTGGCCTATAACAAATTGTATTGTATTTTTTATAATTGTTAAAAAATGTAAATTATAAAAAATTGTTAAAGAATGTAAGAAATAATGATAAAAATTGATAAGGAATGTAAGAAAAAAATGGTAAAAAATTATAAAATTGTTAACCCTTTGAACCTTGGCTCCCCACAACGATTGACGCCAATCTCTTATATATGCGAGGTTCCCCTATGTGAGACATAAGAAAATGCACCGGGACAGGATCTTTAATGCTGCACTAGCATGGCTCCTATCATGCATATACACAGCATACATTTAACAAATCTGCTGGGTTAAATTACATAAATGTTACAAGTGGTGACCCTGTTCATGACTGTGGGCTCCCAGGGGTATTTGACTTATTGTAGACTGTGTTCAGGCACATGGTGCTGTATTGTATGCAATCTCTTCTACCATATTGTTTAGACCAATGAAAAGATTATTAAATTCTGAATTCAGCACATCACAATCTATTTCAATATCTTAAATCCAGAAAAAGTTATAAAAATTGAAAACTTATTCGATTTATTATAGAAACTGCCAAAAAAAGTTATAAATACCACAAGAATACATCACTAAAGTTTCTACCTATAAATATATATTTTTAGATCTCTTATGAGCCATATAAGGCGATCTGACATAACGCGAAACGAGAGGTCACGAGAAGCAATATGGCGGCGCCGTAATTGCAGAAATGTGAAAAAATGGAGACTGTATCCGGTTTTTAATCAGCTTATACTTCGTTAGGCCAAACACAACCTTGATAATTTTTGGGCAGCTAAAACAGTTATAATATGAATTTTATGCGACACTATTTTATTTTTCTTAACATTGAGTATTTATCGAAATATAAAATATAAAGTGCAACTGCGACGCCGAAGGTAGAACGAGATTACGTCATGGCCGGAAAACCGGCCATTTTTCCGGCCATTCGCATATATATACAATTACCTTCTGGCCGGAATATCGACCAGCCGGGTTCAAAGGGTTAAAGAATATAAGAAAAAATGATAAAATTGTTATGGAATGTAAGTAAAATTTATAAAAAATTATAGAAAAATGATAATAAATGATACAAATTGTTAAAGAATTAAGAAAAATTGATAAAAAAATTGTTAGGCCAATGCATTCTCTTATATATGCAGGGCGACCTATGGTCGACTTCCATTTATAAGAGAATGCATTGGCACAGGGTATTTAATGTTGTGCCAGCGCAGCTGCTGTCATCAAAGGGTTAACTATTCTGAGTAGCATACAGTTTTTCTCCTCAAGTAAGATGCGGGGGGGGGGGGGGGGGGGGGGGGATTATATTTTACGAGGCACTAGCAGAGTGAAAATAATCCACTCATCTCATGAGAGGAGAAAACTCTTAGGATACACAGAACAGTTAATTGTTTATTATATTAAGTGTTTATTATATTTTCTACACCAGTTTGTTACATCCCAGACCACAATGAAACACAGTTAGACCTAATGCATTCTTAAAGTTGCAACATCACCAGCCATTTCTGTTAAAATAATGTGCAAGGATACCGATTGATGCAAAAATTTACGTCATGATGTAGTAGTGCTGTACGTGAGTAGGATAACATCATGAAGATCGAGTAGGATAACATGTTCGGTCTTCTATAGGAGTGGGGGATATGATTTATATTTTGACATAAAAAGTTGATAAAATTATAATAAATACATGAATGAAATAAGACTATATATGTCTCCGAAACTCAAATGAAAGTGTCAATGACACTGAAGCTCAACTTGAAGAGGGACTAATGTCAAATATTACAGTTAATGTAGTGATAAGGAATGCAGAAAGTTGGTAGGTCTATGTATAAGACAAAACACCCAACGGATTTAGTCATACAAAGAGTATAATCCAAGATGGCCTTTAACAGAATTTCGAAGAAAAAAATGGTAAGCTCCCATCTAGAGGTCACCCTGAGGATTCATGCAGATTGAACCAATATGACTCGTTCCCATCTACATGTCAATGTCAACAGCTATGACAAATTTCATGATGATCTGACCAAAGGTATGACCTGTAGCCCATGCTAATGGAAATTGTTGACAGACAGACGCACAGGCGGATACCTATGGCAATAGCTCAAACTTGAGCTAAAAATGAACCGAAATCTGATGTAGATAAATATCGTTTCTTCATCTGGTTCATCAGCATACCAAAGATAATTCAAATCCGACCATAAATGACTGAGAATCAAGCACCATAAAACGTGAGCAACACCATTTTACATATGTTCGAAACCCCTTGTGATGAACACCATTACCAAATTTAATTGAGATCTGATAGAACATATCTGAGATAGTTGTGCCATAGTCTGTGGACCAGACTATTCTAACAGAGCTAATCGCTCTGGTATAGAGTTTTCCTCTGATTATAAACCTCAGGTTCTCGGACTACTTGTCAGGTTCACCGACTACTGGTCAGGTTCACCGACTACTGGTCAGGTTCACCGACTACTTGTCAGGTTCACCGACTACTTGTCAGGTTCTCGGACTACTGGTCAGGTTCACTGACTACTTGTCAGGTTCACAGACTACTTGTCAGGTTCGACTACTTGTCAGGTTCGACTACTTGTCAGGTTCGACTAGTTGTGCCAATGAAAAACAAGGAGTTCACAATCCAGAGCTATCATTCTTTGTTTAATTTAAATTTTGTCATGCCCATGTTTCAATTTGACATGTAAACACCCTTTCTTCATCTGGTTCTTCAGCATTACAAAAGATCATTCATATCTGTTCACAAATAACTGAGACATCGAGCTCCAAAGTTTGGATGGATGGATGAATGGACACCATTTCTATATCCTCCTCCAAGCTTTGTTTACAGCATATAATAATGAATTGAATGATCTTTGGTATGCTAAAGAACCAGATGAAGAAAGGATGTTTACATATAACAGTGCCAAATTGAAACATGGCAGGACGAAACCCAAATTTAAAATAAACAAAGAATTATAGCTCTTAGCTTGGGAAATGAAACAACATCATTGGGCACTCTTTTGAAAGTAGTCATGATAGTGAAACTCCATACCAAATTTCATTCAGATCCAATGACCCATGGTGAGATATTTGCGTGGGTGGACAAATAAACAAAAATAAAGTGGCGGTATAAAAAACTAAATTAACATTTCCAGATAACAAACAAGAAAATTAACTCTAAAACGGGAATTGTGAACAACACCATTTGACACCTTTGGAAGCCACACAAAATTTCATTAACCCTTTCTATACTAAATAATCATTGACAAGTAAGAAATGTTCAGAAAATAAGTTCAACAAACAGCCATTGAACATATTATCTAAACATTTCCCACCAATAAATATGAATTTTTCTCCACTTGTATTACCTTTTTGTCTGTCTTTTATTACCTGAACATCCCTCCAAATGAATAATAGACCATTCCAATGTATACTTTTATAACACAGTGGGAGAATACATTTAGTAAAGAAAGGGTTAAGATCCGACAGCCTGTGGTTGAGATATCTGCTCAGAACATGGACCGATGGACGCATGTAATACAGTAACACCCCGCCCCCCAGACCTTCAAGTGAGGGTATAAACATAGGATCTGTCAAATAATTGTCTGGAAATATACTAAACTAAGTTTGTTGAAAATATAACACATAAACCTGACATCATCAGATGTAGAGCAAGCATCATTGAGGTTAACCCTTTATATGCTATATACTCATTGATGAGTAGTTCCCTTAGGAAATATCCAGATAATATGTTCAACAATATGTCATTAACCCTTTTTATCACATAATTTGGCCATAAAAGCAGTTTCATAATTATCGGTAATAGACACGTTTAATATCAGCGCGTGCGATGACGTCACGGCGTTCTTCAGATAACTTGCGATCGCTGTAGTTTATGATTGTTGTTTTCGATGAATATTGCGCGTTGCTTCGGGTTTATTTGATCATGTGATAAAAGGTATCTCACACTCGTCCTATTTTATACGTAATTTATCAACCTCGTCCTCTAAATTCTATTTGAGCCTCGGTAAACCTCGGCTCAAATCGAATTTAGTGAACTCGGTTGATAAATTCCGTATAAAATAGGAACTCATGTGAGATCCTCTATATATGCTATATACTCATTGATGAGTAGTTCCCTTAGGACATATCCAGATAATATGTTCAACAATATGTCATTTGTTGAGCTTATTATCTGAACATTTCCCACGACTGAATATGAATCCTATCTGCTCTTGTTTTTCTGTCTGCCGTCTGCTTATATATCCTGAACACCCCTCCAAATTAATAATAGACCATTCTAAGAAACACTGCTATAACTGGGTGGGAGAATCCATTCAGTATAGAAAGGGTTAATTGTTCATGGACTGGTTCACAGGCTACTTGGCTAACAAATTTATGTGGCTTCGATTCGCGATCACACTCGCAAAGCCAATAATTCAATTTTCCAAGACATCTGACTCCCAGTCAGCACGCACATTTCAGAAAAGATTGAGCATCCTCTAAAAAGAAATGTAATAAAGGTTCATCGGGGAGCGCTGTCCACCAGAAGATGAGAGATCGTACAATCCACTGTCACACCACTGATGACCCCAGAGGACCCGTGAGAAGCGAGAATTAGGCAAGAGAATCAAATTAGCAGCAGAAATCTGATTTATGTATGTATGGGGATGAACCTATTGACAGTGCTAACCAACGTTATTTTGTATGAATGCCTTGTTACGGTGGAGAGCCATTAAAGATGTGGTCAGGATTCAAGGTAATTTTTTTTGTAAAGGAGACAATTTTGAATATCTGATCAGAGAAGCCCCACCTGGAAGAAATTATTTTGTTTTTTTCAATGATATAGAGGCTAACATTTAATTTTGCAAAAAAAAAAAAAATGACCATTTGCTTTTATAAGACAAATTTGCATAACTTGTGATTATTAATTATTTTTTCAGTTGTATATATCTATATATATACAAAGCCAATAGTGATTTATAATTAGATATTGTTTATAATATGTTGTTGAGACTGGAGGTTTGAAACACTTAATACATCTTTAAATGATATAAAAGGGCACACCCAGTATGATCCAGTATCAATGCACTTAAAGGGGTACTGTACCCAAGATGTTGTTGTTGGTTTCTATAATCCCCGAGTCGGAGAATAAGGTAACAACTTTTCCATTTTTTGAAAGTCTGTTGAGTACGAAGTATTGTTACGGATGGCAAATTTACCGGAATGCAAAAATACAAATTGTCGTTGTCGAGTAATTTTTGTAAAGTTTTCAACCAAATGAATCAAATAAACATTATATTATATGCTTAGTAGTCCCATATACTCATTTAAGTTAGTGTACCGTCACTAGTCAATGAGTGGCTTGGGTTTTCTCCCTGTATAAGCATAATGTTTCAAACGATCGTGTGTGCAATTGTTTTCCTAATCCAGTATCCCTCAATTATAATTTGATTACGTTTTGTACACGGAAATTCGAATTTTAAGAGACGCCATTTTATGGCTGGAGCCATAAAATCAATTTATATTAAATTATTAACTTTTAAATTATTAAATTTTAAGATAGCCTATTAACCTGAGCGTTTACAGAATACATCTTCGACTCAAATTACTTATATTTCTATATAGTATCGATAATAGATCGTTGTTATCACCGGGAATTTATTGAAAATGGCGTACAGTACCCCTTTAAGCCATATGACTCAGAATAGATTGAGCCTCCCCAAAAACGAAATGTAATAAAGGTTCATCAGGGAGCGCTGTCCACCAGAAGATGAGAGATCGTACAATCCACTGTCACACCACTGATGACCCCAAAGGACCCATGAGAAGTAAGAATCAGGAGAAAGAAGCAAATTAGCGGCCGAAATCTAATTTATGGGTTTATGAGAAGGAATCTGTTGACAGTGGTAACTAGTGTTATTTTGCATGAAGTCATGTTATCGCTGGACAGCCATTATCTATACATATATATAAAAGAGTAGGATCTGTCTGTCTGGATTTTTCTCCAAGACCCCTGGACCGATTTCAACCAAATTTGGTGTGTTGACTCGGGTTACCCTGGCAGGGTTTATAACAGCATTAGTTTTTCCAAATTTTGATTTAAAAAATTTTAATTAAAAAAATTTAACATTTTTTTTAAAATATGTTTTTGTTAATTTGAGCAAGGAGATCAAAATGTGCACAAAGCACACACGGGCCAAAAGCCCCTTATGCATAAAGGGGCTGTAGGCCCTTCCGAAACTGAATAATGGCTTCCACGAAGGGAGCCTGTTTCAGCTAGTAGATATATATAGTCAGGGTTCCCACTGTCGAGTTCCAGGTATTTTTTTCTTCCTACAAATTTAACTCAGGGTTATAACCTGTACGGTAATGCCATGGATGCTGCTTAAGGTTGCTAAATTCTTATTCAAATGGTTGAATTCTGCTTCTGTTGATAAAATACTACTTCAAATGGTTCTACTTCTGCTTCAAAAATGTCAAATTTTGCTTCAAATGGTCAAATTTTGTTAAATTCTGATTCAAACAGACAAAATGTTATTCAAGGAATCTTTCAAAAGGTTAATTTTGCTCAGACTTTAAATGGATGTTCTGCTTTGAACGGTTAATTCTGTTTCAATTTGTTGTAGTTTGCTTCAAATTGTTAACCCATTTTTTACCAAATCCTCATTGACGAGTAGTTACCTTAAGAAATGTTCTCAGATAATGAGTTCATCAAACAACTTATTATTCGAACATTTCCCTTGAGTAAACAGGACTCCTTCTGTACTTGTATTATCTGTTGTCTGCTTATTTTTCCTGAAAACCCTTTCTGAGAAGTATCTATAGTCTTAAATTAACCCTTTACCCAACAGAATGGCCCTGTGCCAATGCATTCTCTTATATATGCGAGTCGACCATAGGTCGCCTCGCATATATAAGAGAATGCATTGGCTTAACACATTAAAAATTATAAAATTGTTAAAGAATGTAAGAAAAAATGGTAAAAAGTATTAAAAACAGATTTTTTTTAGGCCAATGCATTCTCTTATATATGCGAGGCGACCTATGGTCGACTCGCATATATAAGAGAATGCATTGGCACAGGGCATAACTATAACCATCACAATGTTGTCAATGAACCGATTCCAATGATATCCATATTTGTATGGTTTTATTGAGACTGACCCAAGATAATTTAGGCTGTTGCAGCTTTATTTGGCCGTTTTTGGCCGGTTTGTTGGGTAAAGGGTTAACATTGTTTTTCGTTACTTTTTCCCCTTCTGTTCACTTTCAATATCCCCTAATTTGTAAAAGACAAATGGATATCTTAGTGACAAAAGGGTGAACATCACCAACTTCAGCCGGGGAACTTCAATCTGATCCTAGGTCTCCCATAGCAGTTGAGGCCTCAGCAGAATGAGGTTCCCAGAGGGTGAATTAGGTGATGCTAGCCCACCACGCAGGGTAGCATCACTAAATTCACCCTCTGGGGACCTCATTCTGCAAATGACAGACACACTATTTGAAGGATTGTACCTCGAGTCTCTTTAAATTCTGCTTTAATGTAAAGTTAGTCTGCACCAGAATGACGAGTATTGATATTCCGGTTTCAAATTCCAATCAGTCTTGGAAAATGACATTCCTCTTTAGATAGCGGCTCTGTCAGGAGAACGATCGTGTCCTATCAGTCCTTATGCTTCATCATAATTCAATTGATGGGATATATTGGCTATTTTTTGTTTGTGAGTTTACCAATTGTGTTAATTACTAACCCTTTCTTTATTAAATACTCATTGACGAGTAGTTATCCCTTAGGAAATGTTCAAATAACAAGTTCAACAAATGACTTATTATCTGAATATTTTCCAATAAGAATATACGAACCATATTCTGCACTTATATTATTTTTTCGCCTTTCTGAACATTTCCGACCAATGAATAGTATCTGCAATTTCTATTGTCTGTCGTGTGATCA
Organism: Siphonodentalium dalli; assembly: GCA_032622095.1. Taxonomy (NCBI): domain Eukaryota; kingdom Metazoa; phylum Mollusca; class Scaphopoda; order Gadilida; family Siphonodentaliidae; genus Siphonodentalium; species Siphonodentalium dalli. The sequence goes on along the minus strand of CP136061.1, from coordinate 239,199,926 downwards.
TATTTCCTGAACACGCCTCCAAATGAAATGATAGACCATTCCAATATATACTTTTATAACTGGGTGGAAGAATCCAATTAGTTAACCCTTTGGAAAGTATCTATAATGTCATATACATTAAGTCATGCGTTAGTTAAATGTCAACGTCATAGCAATAATTATTAACAAATTTGGGTCAAAAGGTCCAATAAATCGTTATAATTTATGTGTATTTTCTGTTTACGTGTGCTATCTTATAATCTATTGCACTTATACATTGGGACATATTATATTAATCAAAATATCTCCTATACAAATCATTTATAAATCAGATGATCAATTGAACTTAAAAATAATGCTTTTCTGAAACGACATATATGTCGTTCCACTCGTGAACCGTATGGCGACATATGTGTCCTTCAACTCGCTAAAGGGTTAAGAAAGGGTTAAACCATAAATGTGAAGTTAGTCTGCACTAGAATGTGAGACAAGTATTGATATTCCGGTTTCAGTCTTGGAAAATGACATTGCTATTTAGATAGCTGCTCTGTCAGGGAAGCTAACCGTGTCATCAGTCCTGTGCTCAATCATAATTCAATTGATGGGATTGGCTATTTTTTGCATCAGTTAGCTAAGTTTATTTCGCTCCTCTCTTCATTCCACTAAATGTCAGCTTTAAATCTCAGCTTATCCATCATGGAAATTGCAGCAAACCCAAATTTAGATCCAATTCATCTGTAACAATGATCGAGTGTTCGGTGTTTTCCCCAGAAGAGCATGTTCCATAATTGTATGGCCTGGGGACAGCAACTAAATACCAACAGTGGCTATCATCTCCATTTCAGTTATTATTTAAATTCGCCTTCATTATTATCCCCTCCCCAAATTATTTTGAAAATGTCATGACAAAGGCTCAATGCGGCAGTTTTAAAAAACGTGAAAATATAAGGGAGACAATGTTAACCCTTCCATGACTGGAGCTTCCTGAATTTTTGCGAAAACCCTGTGCCAATACATTCTCTTATATATGCAAGTTGACCATATGTCGCCTCGCATATAGAAGAGAATGCATTGACCTAACAAATTTTATATTATTTTTTATAACTGTTAAAAAATGTAAAAAAAAAATTCAAATTGATGGACATTAAAGGTCATTTCAAGACAATTTTAAAGGATGTTTTAGGGGATTTATTCTGAAATTTAAGACCATTTAAGGCTATTTCTTAGCAATTTTCAAGATTTTTTAACAGTTTCTGTACACATTGGATTGTTCTATTATTAATTTGGAGGGGTTTTCATGATAAATAAGCTGACGATAATTAATAAAAGTACAGAAAGTGTTTAGCAGTTAATTGCATGTCAGGTTCTTGAAAACTGAACATACATTCTAGGTGTTAAATTTGAGAGACTGCATGCAGTGTCACATTATGAAATTAATTGCTCATTTAGATTGCCTCATCAACAAAACCTATAGCCTCCAGTCTGATTATAACCTATACCATCAATCCTGATTATAACCTATAGCCTCCAGTCTGATTATAACCTATAGCCTCCAGTCTGATTATAACCTATAGCCTCCAGTCTGATTATAACCTATACCCTCCAGTCTGATTATAACCTATACCCTCCAGTCTGATTATAACCTATACCCTCCAGTCTGATTATAACCTATAGCCTCCAGTCTGATTATAACCTATAGCCTCCAGTCTGATTATAACCTATAGCCTCCAGTCTGATTATAACCTATAGCCTCCAGTCTGATTATAACCTATAGCCTCCGTCTGATTATAACCTATAGCCTCCGTCTGATTATAACCTATAGCCTCCGTCTGATTATAACCTATAGCCTCCAGTCTGATTATAACCTATAGCCTCCAGTCTGATTATAACCTATAGCCTCCGTCTGATTATAACCTATAGCCTCCAGTCTGATTATAACCTATAGCCTCCAGTCTGATTATAACCTATAGCCTCCAGTCTGATTATAACCTATAGCCTCCGTCTGATTATAACCTATAGCCTCCGTCTGATTATAACCTATAGCCTCCGTCTGATTATAACCTATAGCCTCCAGTCTGATTATAACCTATAGCCTCCAGTCTGATTATAACCTATAGCCTCCGTCTGATTATAACCTATAGCCTCCAGTCTGATTATAACCTATAGCCTCCAGTCTGATTATAACCTATAGCCTCCAGTCTGATTATAACCTATAGCCTCCGTCTGATTATAACCTATAGCCTCCAGTCTGATTATAACCTATAGCCTCCAGTCTGATTATAACCTATAGCCTCCGTCTGATTATAACCTATAGCCTCCAGTCTGATTATAACCTATAGCCTCCAGTCTGATTATAACCTATAGCCTCCAGTCTGATTATAACCTATAGCCTCCAGTCTGATTATAACCTATAGCCTCCGTCTGATTATAACCTATAGCCTCCGTCTGATTATAACCTATACCCTCAATCCTGATTATAAGTGTTTGGTCAAGGACATTATCATAAACAAAATTTACAAGAGGTTACACCATGGGTGCTGGGATACCCCCATGGTGAAAATTTAAATATGGTCATGTTGGAAACCAATATGTGGAAAAAAAGGTGATGAATGAACAAATTACTTGACAATTCTAACAAACGACGGATGGAAATCCAACATTTTCAGATAAAGAAAGAGGGATAACTCTTGAACGGAAAATGTGAACAATGTCAATGAACACTAGACAGACAGATGCATGTAATCTTTTGGGATGGGGGTATAATAATTATCTATCCAATTCAAGTTTGAAATTAAAATAAACAGGTCTGCATGGTCATTGTCAGTGTAGGTGCTAGCAAGTCATAATAATAGTGAATATAAAACACATATAAAGCAGTACAAAGTGACAAATTTATCCTTAAATTAATGTTTATTTGGTGATTTAACCCTTTCAGTGCCAAGTCCGATTTTTGTATCAACCCATATTTCCTTGATCATTTTTCAAATTTATTGATTATAATAATGTGATACATTGATGGAATGTGATACATTGATGGAAAGAGCTCTAAGAGCTCTTTCCACCAATGTATCACATTATTATAATCAGTAAATTTGAAAAATGATCAAGGAAATATGGGTTGATACAAAAATCGGACTTGGCACTGAAAGGGTTAAGTTTCTGAGAATTTCCCACTATTTTGACCTACTCAAATTCAGAATGACTTCCCCAATCATAATTGTGTCGGTCATTTTGTCCTAAACCAATCAGAAAATTATAATCAGGCTTTTATACCCTACATATAATACACAAGCTGCATCACTGCCACGATAAAAGGAATGGATAATCAAATCAGATCAGACACATTGTGTGCCTTCCTTTCATGAAACATCCACCATTATTCATCTGTCTCATAAATAAATTAAAATGTTTTTTATGTTTCGGCATCCATGTGAGGCATAAAATGATTGATGACTCATTTCTCTAATAAAGATGTCAGATAAACAGTTGTCACGCAACAGTTGCAAAATGAAAATTCATCATGATGTTTACTTCTGGTCAACTGGTCTTCTATCCCAAAGGGAGGCCCACAGATAAAAGGATATGCTAATCAGATAACATGTTCTCAATACCATTACCTGTGCAAAGCGCTGATTACACGCATTGTAAAATAATTAATGTAACAACATGCCAACCCATATTCATTCCCTTCATATCCGAAACGTCAGTTGAAATTGCAGCAGTTGTTGTACATATATGTCGCTTTAATTAAGGCTTAAAAGCCTGATCCGCTAATTGCCTTCCACCTGAGGTATTTAGACTCATTTTCCAGTTGTTTTGATGGAAAATATGTTATTTAGCAAATGACTACCATTATATCAAAAATCATTAATAACGGTACCATGGCTACAGACTTCTTTAAATGCACATAATGCCTGTAATGGATTTGATGACGTTTTGGTTCGAGTGGTCAGATTCATTGCTAGAGAGCCCAAAACTTGCAAGTGAGGGTTGTATCCATTATAAAATAGACATTTTGCAATTTCACATCCTGTCCCGGAACTAGCCAGATGGATTTTAATTTAACAAACTCTCCCGGAGCTAGCCAGATGAATTTTAATTTGAATAAACTCTCCCCGGACTAGCCAGGCGAATTTTAATTTTAATAAACTGAATATATAATTGTTCTTCTCATCGAGATACCATTCAGATGTTAACCCTTTCTATACTTAGTGGATTCTCCCATTTATTTATAAAAGAATACACTTACATGGTCTATTTACTTATCTGGAGGGGTGTTCAGGAAAAATAAGCAGATGAAAATAAGCAGATGACAGATAATAAAAGTGCAGTACGAGTCCTATTTATCGGAGGAAAATGATCAGATAATAAATTATTGAACTTATTATATGAACATTTCCTATGGGATAACTACCCATCAATGATTATTTAGTATAGAAAGGGTTAAAGATTCCTGGATATAGCATGCAGCTGCAGTACTGCCCTAAATAGTCAACTCCTTAACCACAGCAGAATTATGGGTAATTTTTCAGGATTTATTCGGAAATATGGCTTGTTGCCATTCATCGGAAAGCTCTCACTGAGAGCTTTCCGATGAATGGCAACAAGCCACATTTCTGACTAAATCCTGAAAAATTACCTATAATTCTGCTGAGATTAAGGAGTCGATTATTTAGGGCATTACTGTACTTCATGTTTGCACATGCAGCACCATCATGCAAATCTGCATAATCTTTGCATTAGTTAGAAAATAATCATTATGTAAGTTCCTTTAATACCTTTATTAATTCCTATATATGGCGAAATAAGGTATCCAACGGAATCCACTTTATACATGCATACATTTCGTCAGACATTGCCGCCATATTAAACAAATGCGAAGATTAGTTTAGCAGTTTTATGGCATAAAACGTCCACACAAGACCGATGTTTAACAATAATAACAAATATATCAACAAAATTAACATATCTGTCCAAATTAACATATCTGTCCAAATTAACATATCTGTCCAAATTTACACAAAACCTGTCTAATGTGAGCATGTAGGTATGTAGGTCAACTTGACCTTGTCCAGATGACCAGACCTTGTTGCAGATTATGTTACTGTATAGGTTTCTGGTTATTATTTTGCAACACGAATCAGAACTTTTGATTATGATTCAATTCTATAAACGCACCATTAATTCTTTGCGCCTATCAAATTAAAGAAGTTGAGACGCAGTGTATTATAGGCTTTGCAGTGAATGAGGAATTGTTTTCATTTTCAACTTAAAATAATTTTATCTGTCATCATTGAGTGGTCCTCTTGGTTGTTTATTCTGACCCTTTTCGATTTCTGAGCAATGATTACTGATTATTGGCTTTAATATACAGAACAATGTTCCTGTTTCGATATTCTTGACAATATTTAGGTACAATTCTTGTTTGTATTTCTGTATGACTACATTATGTTCTTAACCCTACCAGTACAAAGTTTCCGCCCATAAACACACTTTGAGTTTTTTTGGCAATTTGCTCATGATTAGCTTGGCACAGCAATTCGTTCCAGTGCAATCTCTTATATACATGTATGAGAGTCTCCCATATAAGAGAATGCACTGGCTTACAAGGTCATGGTAAATATTGTTAGGCCAATCCATTCTCTTATATATGCGAGGCTCCCTATGGGAGACTCGCATATATAAGAGAATGCATTGGAACATGGTTTTTGCAAAATTTCAGGAAGCTCCCGTCATGGAAAGATTATGCTGGATAGTGATCAGCCAAACACTTTTGCATTTTCAAAATCAGAAATTAGACCTACAAAAGGTTACATGTAGGTAAAATTCACTTCATTTTTCAGCACACACCTAACATAATATTGAAATTCTTGAAGCAGTATTGAGCTCAATTAAATTGCCATTCCACCCTTTTATTAGTTCAGATCATGTATGTTTTATAGAAGTTAATCATTTCCACTCAATTTGTATATTTGCTGAGAATGTTTTTTCCAAAATTTCCCCGTCTAAAACTATGATTAAAGTCATCTTTTTGACATTTTTATTGTTATATAATATGCTTGATGTGATCTTCAGATAGTATAGATTCCTTCATGTGGTGTTCAAGATTAACAATTAAGTAGTTTTCTGTGTAGGACAATCTAAACTTTCCACCTCCTGACATAGCTCAGGCATGGAAACTCCTTAAGAAGCCCAATACACAAATCCCCTGCTACACTATATGCACCATTAATAATTCAAACTTGGGGTGTTAAGTACTCTTTTCTCCAATATCTAGAATTTTATTAGCCCTATGCTAGAAGTATAATGATGGAAGAATCATTAATATTCATTGTTCTGCTGATTTGTTTAGCAATAAAGCTTATAAAACTATAGCCGTATGGGCGAGGGGGGCGAGGGGGGATGGGAGGGCTGCAACCCCCACCCAAAATGTTTTACAAGCTAGAAAATTCAAACAATTTTTGGGCAAATTGGAGATATTTTTGGTCAAATTTGGGCAATTGAATGGTCTTTCAGGGGGAAATTATGACAAATTACAGTATTTTTCCCATTTCTGCCCACATTATACATATTAAGGTTAATCTGAATCAATTTTGTTTTATTTATGTGTATATACATGTACAAGGTATATTCTACAAAAACTGTGTTACACAACCATGAGTATATCAATATCATGTAAATAAAATCGGGAAATTAGTCTCAGCACCGCCCTAAATATTTTGGCACCAGTACAGTTATGTATAAAACAAAATGATGCTGTTAACCCTTTACCCAACAGAAGGGCCCTGTGCCAATGCATTCTCTTATATATGCGAGTCGACCATAGGTCGCCTCGCATATATAAGAGAATGCATTGGCTTAACACATTAAAAATTGTTAAAGAATGTAAGAAAAAATTGTAAAAAGTGTTAAAAAAAAGGCCAATGCATTCTCTTATATATGCGAGGCGACCTATGGTCGACTCGCATATATAAGAGAATGCATTGGCACAGGGCATAACTGTAACTATCACAATGTGGTCAAGGAGCCGGTTCCAATGATATCCATATTTGTATGGTTCTATTGAGACAGACCGAAGATATTTTAGGCTGTTGAAGCTTTATTTGGCCGGTTTTGGCCGGTTTGTTGGGTAAAGGGTTAATAATAATGAAGGAGGTTCAGTACACAGGATGACATCAGATATCAATTCCATGCATGTTCTCTATTTTAGTTTTCTAATTTAACTGTTTTCTTGATAATTTAAATATTTAATTAGACTCTTTTGAAACAAATTATAGCATAGTGGTGACTTCTGAGTCCAGCAATGTACTTTCCATGCATACAGTCAAAACTGATTAACCCTTTACCCAACAAACCGGCCAAAACCGGCCAAATAAAGCTTCAACAGCCTAAAATATCTTCGGTCTGTCTCAATAGAACCATACAAATATGGATATCATTGGAACCGGCTCCTTGACCACATTGTGATAGTTACAGTTATGCCCTGTGCCAAATGCATTCTCTTATATATGCGAGTCGACCATAGGTCGCCTCGCATATATAAGAGAATGCATTGGCCTAAAAAAAATCTTTTTTTAACACTTTTTACCATTTTTTCTTACAATTTTATAATTTTTAATGTGTTAAGCCAATGCATTATCTTATATATGCGAGGCGACCTATGGTCGACTCGCATATATAAGAGAATGCATTGACACAGGGCCCTTCTGTTGGGTAAACCACTACAAAAAAAACAAGTAAGAATTTGTACACCATTAACAAGTAAAACAGGGGGGGTGTAATTAAAGTTATGTTGACCCCATCTCCAGAGTGCTACAATATGATAGTAGTTTAATGAGGGCAGAATTATGCATATCTGTTGGTATATCTGAAGTCTGATGGATGTTATCATCTGTGAACACTTCCATGGTACAGCTTGTTCACTGGGGGGGGGGAATAAACAAAAATACTAGTTTTCAGATAAATAAATAAATCGCTCCTCTGGCTAAAGTGATTAAATGGGAGCCATTTGGATTCCCTGGAGTTAATCGAGGTGGACTGGAAATCTGCCACTAATACATATGTGATTGAACAAACAATCAATATTTATTTATTAGTATCCATGAAACATTGAAATGACTTTTTTATTAACCAACTCACTGCTGAACACATTCTCCCATTTAGTTCTTAAAGAGATATTATGTACTTAAAGAGATATTATGTACTTATTGACCTTCTTAATATGACATACACTGTTAACATAGCATAGAAAAGATCAAATAAATACTATAAATATTAGGCACTAAGATCAAAGCTATTTCATCTGTTCACCCCATAGAAGGGAAAAAAACATCAACAAATTGATAACAGTGATGTCCCCATTCACCCCATGAATCAATTTATGACAGCATAAAAATACACAGCTGTATAGGCAAAGGTGTGACCACAAGCTATTAAAGGCCTATATATCATCAATTAATCAGATGACATATACTATATTACCTTTGATACAACATGTTTATTGCACAACTGCTACAGAAAGTAGAATATATCAATTACAGGAAATAAAAACACAAAACCATAAAAAGGGGAAAAAAATACACAAAATATTGAAAATTTAGGAATTGAAAAAAAATAATAAACAAAACCATCTTTGACCTCCTACAGTACTGCCCTAAATAATCGACTCCTTAACCACAGCAGAATTATGGGTAACTTCTCAGGATTTAGTTGGAAATATGGCTTGTTGCCATTCATCGGAAAGCTCTCGGGGCCACAGCAGAATTATGGGTAACTTCTCAGGATTTAGTCGGAAATATGGCTTGTTGCCATTCATCGGAAAGCTCTCAGTAAGAGCTTTCCAATGAATGGCAACAATTATGCTGTGGTTAAGGAGTCGATTATTTAGGGCATTACTGAATAGTCGTCTTCACAGAACAAGGTAAATTTTCAAGTATTATCTCACTTCTAACTATTATAATACTTGTATAATCAAAATAAAATTTTATCTTTGATTCAGTTTGGTGACTAAAATCTAAAAATTCTTCAATCTCAATCTTAGATCAATTTTCAATGTAATTGGGTTTGATGACGAAAGTGGCATCCATCCACCTTCTATTTCCATCATAATAAATTGTGTATATATACACAGATGGGGCAGCCCATGTGGTGTCAGTCATGGTTTTGCCTGGAGGGTATGTGTGCTTCTAAATTCCATACACTCAAATGTGAATGATGGACTAAGCATCTGTGGCCCCTCACAAGTTTACTTAGTTTCTAGATATCCAACATGTAAAAATATACTCACAGAATTCCATAACAATAAACCAACTGTTACTTCTTTTCCTTGACTCAATTAACCCTTTCATGATTGGAGCTGTCTGAAATTTTGCGAAAACCATGTGCCAATGCATGCTCTGAGCTTCACATATATAAGAGAATGCATTGGCTTAACAATATACTTACCTTGACATTGTAATGCACCAGTGCATTCCCTTATATCGAGGCTCCCTATGGGAGACTGGCATATATACATATGACGCTCCCTATCAGGGAGACTGGCAGGGGCGCCGGAAGCATCCAAGGACAGGGGGGGCAGAGCCTACAAAAAGGGCACTTTTCCGCAAAAAAGGGCATTTTCTCCGCAAACTCGGGAAAATAACCATAAATACATTGTGGCAAAAATCCCTATTTTAATGGTATTTGTCGGTTTTTATGGCCGTTTTGTGATCAAATTGACAAAAAATTAATATTCCTTGTGAAATTGGTGGTATTTGGACCAAAAAAGTTACATTTTGCTATAAAAACACGAGATTAAACACACAAAAAGCATTTTCTGTCTCCAGAAAAAGGGCAAGTCCTACCCCCGCTCGCCCCCCTTGGTCAAGGGCAGGGGGGTCAGCTGCCCCCTCTGCCCCCCCTCTTCCGGCGCCCCTGGAGACTGGCATATATAATAGAATGCAGTGGCACATGCTGCACCAACACAGCTCCCGTCATGATAGTCCAAGTCTTCTTGTACTAAAACCAGCTAAGATATTGGGATGGCGATGCTGGCGTTTAGTCCAAGCCCGCTTGCATACCAATCCTACCACACGACTTACGCCCACGATCTGTGGCGGGAATCTGTGGTGTATTTTACTCGATTTACCTCGCAAATCAATACATGATGCTATATACATCGGAAAGGCTTACATCTTATGGTCACAATGGTGTATAATAATCTAACTTTAATGTTAAATTACACATAGAATATTCCGGTTGATTGCCATAAACATCGTTGTTTTTTTCTGTTTGTTTACTTAACTGAAAGCCGAACTCAGGTTCCGAAGAACTTCGGCATTGTCCGGTGTTTGTTTTGGCCGAGGCGAATTTCGATACAAACAAAATGGCGGCCCCCATGATATTCTAATGGTCATTGTGTTTACACTGTTTTAAACTGTGACTAGTGTGAGATGGTTATAATTCCCGTAATTTATTTAATGTATTACATTTATATCTTCAATATGTATTTAATCTATGTATTTATTTATTTATTGTCACGTATAATTACGATTACAATGGAGAATTCATCGTGCGTGGTTGATTGAAAATCTACGGAATATTTTCACCGGAAAATGCCGAACGCAGTTCGCAAGGTCAACTGAGTTCGCATACTTAAAAAAAATTGTAAACATTGAGGTAAATGTCTCTTTTCGCATTAAATTACCGTTTTAAATTCACAACTGATGTGGGTTTCAGATAAAATAGCATGTCTTCTGCGGAAAATATCCGTTTATTGTCGCAATTGTGATATTTTATTTCATATAATTGTGGTTTTATTTGAGCGGGTCACTAACGCTTAAGCCGTGTCATAAGCGAGCATATAGGGCGGTCTTGGACTAAACGCCAGCATCGCCATCCCAATATCTTAGCTGGTTTTAGTACAAGAAGACTTGGACTACCGTCATGAAAGTGTTAAACTAGGAAGAGAGTGAGTACAAACTATATATTCAGTCTCTTTCTCTATGATGTTGGATGAGGAAGGGAATATAAATCCACTATGTCACCTATGTGAGTACTCACCAAACTATATGTTCATTCTCTCTCTATGATGTCGGATGAGGAAGGGAATATAAATCCACTATGTCACCTATGTGAGTACTCACCAAACTATATGTTCAGTCTCTCTCTATGATGTTGGATGAGGAAGGGAATATAAATCCACTATGTCACCTATGTGAGTACTCACCAAACTATACGTTCAGTCTCTCTCTATGATGTCGGATGAGGAAGGGAATATAAATCCACTATGTCACCTATGTGAGTACTCACCAAACTATATGTTCAGTCTTTCTCTATGATGTCGGATGATCTAGGGAATAATCCACTCTCTCAGCTCTGTCATCTATGTGGATTGTGTGGCACAGACACATCAAACTGCAAAATATTTATAATAAGAAGAGTTACAGTAATGCCCTAAATAATCGAATCCTTAACCCTTTGAGTGCCAGGGGCCGATATTATCGGCCCTAAACCTACACAATAAGTCTGTTAAAGAATATAATAAAATATATTAAAATTGTAAAAAATTGTAAAAAAATAAATAAATAATTGTTAGGCCAATGCATTCTCTTATATATGCGAGGCGACCTATGGTCGACTCGCATATATAAGAGAATGCATTGGCACAGGGTATATGGGTTGATACAAAAATCGGACCTGGCACTCAAAGGGTTAACCACAGCAGAATTATTGGTAATTTTTCAGGATTTAGTCGGAAATATGGCTTGTTGCCATTCATCGGAAAGCTCTCCCCGGGAGCTTTCAGATGAATGGCATGTAGCCATATTTCCGACTAAATCCTGAAAAGTTACCCATAATTCTGCTGTGGTTAAGGAGTCGATTACTTAGGGCATTACTGTACTTTTGTGTTAATTTAACTGTTATACTGTGGGGTATTGAAATGGTTTTGAAATATTCAAGATGAGTCAATATCACATAATGAGTTGGATGTCAAAAAACGTCCAACTAACTTGCATCCATACTCCATGGAATGCAACAAACTCAACATCCAATCCTTAAATTTATGCTCAACTCGCATATTAACACTTTCATGATGGGAGCTGTGCTGGTGCAGCATTAAAGACCCTGTGCCAGTGCATTCTCTTATATATGCGAGTCTCCTATAGGGAGCCTCGAATATATAAGAGAATGCACTGGCTGACAAGGTCAAGATAAATATTGTTAGGCCAATGTATTATCTTACATATGCGAGGCTCCCAATGGGAGACTCGCATATATAAGAGAATGCATTGGCACAGGGTTTTTCGCAAAATTTCACGACGCTCCAGTCATGAATGGGTTAACAGAGAATTTTTTGCCATTTTTAATGATATTCTGGTTGCGAGTTGCAAGTTTCTTCCATACAGGATGACAACTAGTTTGGGCGGGCTGCATGCGATTTCACATGACTAATCAAAAAGGGAGAAGTGACTTCTCTTGAATTGAAAATTCAAGACTGCATGGTACCTGAGCCTATTTTATTTTTGGAACTTCTACAGCAGGTGCAACAGTGACTATATTTCATGGTCCAACTCTAAATCAATTTAAATCTAGATAAACGCGTCAATTCTAAAATTTCAATGCAAGTTCAAAGGTAAATTATTGGCACAAAGCAGCCATGACAAGTGATGTTGAGTCGCTTGTAGTAACCTTCAATTTCATTTTACGAGACAATATATAAAGAAGTCCCATAGGAATTCTTAAATGAGAAAATGTCAACCACAGTGTGAAGATTAATCTCCCTAATGCAGAATTATGAGGAAACATTCTTCACGGCTCCGTAATCAAATATATCGTCAGAAGAAGGATAGCCTGACATTGATATTAATTTCTCAGTGAGCCTATAAATTTGTCGACGATGACCGCAGGATATGAGGGGAATAAGAATTAACCTTATCTGTTACACAAATGATCTATATAACTCATCAATGAGGACCAGTAATTCTCCGATTACCAGTGGGATGGGTGGTCTTACAGTAATGGTCTAAGTAAGCGACTTCTTAACCACAGCAGAATTATGGGTAACTTTTCAGGATTTAGTCGGAAATATGGCTTGTTGCCATTCATCGGAAAGCTCTCCCATATTTCCGACTAAATCCTGAAAAGTTACCCATAATTCTGCTGTGGTTAAGAAGTCGCTTACTTAGAGTATTACTGTATGTTCTATTAGTCTGCATTGCTTACACTATCTGCCTATCAAGTGCTAGTCACCATGCAGCCAATGAAATAGCTGAGCTGATGTGCAGTCCTGATTGGTCGTTCATGGATCTGGATGCTCAAAAAACTTCAGCAGGACAAAAAATATCTAAAAACAATTTTACCCACATAATTTTGTCCTGCATTAAACCAGTTATTGAGATCATACATTTCTGTTATCATATTTAACCATTTGTTGAACTTATTATCTGAACATTTCCCACCTATGAATATGAATTATTCTGCTCTTGTATTATCAGTTTTTCTGCCTTTCTGAGAAGGTATACTCGGCAGAGAGTACAGAACACAGAACGTCATGCAGCCAGATAAAAAATCAGAGAATTTGGTCGCCCTTTCATTTTTAAATATTGACTGAGAGCCACACATAATGTTTTCTCAATTCATTCATGGTCATGTTGGCTCAGAAGCAAGATAAAAAATGTCAAAGACTAAATTTCTGTCCAAAGAATTTGGACATCATGCATCAATCAGGTCAGTCATTTTATTGACAATGTAAGGGTTGGAGCATAAGTTCTTTATAGCTGGAAAGTTCTTTATTGTTCTCTAACATTAACTGAAGCCACACTTGTATCTACTAGTAGTAGTGAATGGATCAGCCCATTCAATTTATTGATGATACTAAAAGCCACACAATATTTTGACAATTCCTGTTTGATCATGCATAAATCTGGTGGCTCAATTCACTCATTTTATTGACCACACTTAATTCTGAAAAGAATGTATCGTCAAGCATAGAGAACTTCCTGTCTGGGGAGAGCACCACCACCTGTCAGGGATCAATATGGGAGAAGATCGCGTAGAATATCAATTTGGCAAATCTGTTTTAGGGCAAATCGCAGTGCTTAACACTTCCATTACTGGAGCTTCCTGAAATTTTGTGAAAACCCTATGCCAATGCATTCTCTCCCATAGGGAGTCTCGCATATACTAGTATAAGTGAATACATGTGCATTGGCCTCAGGGGCACCGAAGAGGGGGGGCAGAGGGGACAGCTGACCCCCCTGCCCTTGACCAAGGTGGCGAGCGGGGGCAGGACTTGCCCTTTTTCTGGAGACAGAAAATTCTTTTTGTGTGTTTAATCTCGTGTTTTATAGCAAAATGTGACTTTTTTGGTCCAAATACCACCTATTTCACAAGGAATATTAATTTTTTGTCAATTTTATCACAAAACGGCCATAAAAACCGACAAATACCTTTAAAATAGGGATTTTTACATCAATGAATTTATGGTTATTTTCCCGAGATTGCGGAGAAAATGCCCTTTTTTGCGGAAAAGTGCCCTTTTTGTAGGCTCTGCCCCCCTGCCCTTGGATGCTTCCGGCGCCCCTGATGGGCCTAACAATATTTACATTGTACATTGACCTTGTAAGCCAGTTCATTCTCTTGTATATGCGAGTCTCCCTATGTAAGACTTGCACAGGATATGTAATGCTGCACCAGCGCAGCTCCCATCATGAAAGGAAAGGGTTAACCTTTCTATACTAAACACTCATTGAAAAGTACGTTACTTGTATTAAGATTTGGGCAGTACCATTTAAAACTGGGAGAAAAATAATATAACTCATGAGTTTAGCGAATCCCCCAGAAAAGTGAAGGTTTATGGTAAGGCCAATATAAATAATTTGCTAGATTTACATCCAACTTTTTCAGAAAAATATGGACGGGAGGGCAACGTTTATATTTTACTCTTCCTAATGAAAGATATTGAAGAAGTATCCTATCTTATATGATACAAGGTAATTTATATTGTCCAATTTGATCAAAATAGACTGATTGATGGGTCACTAAAATGTAATTTGATGGTTAACCGTTAAGGCATGAGAACAAATTTTACATACTGTATACACCCGTCAGTAAGCCCATCCTCGAAGATATGCACAGTCTGGGTTTTTTACCCTAAATAAAACATGGGGTGGTCCTCATAGATAAGACCACCCCCATTTTTGAGGATGTGGAAGGTGAATACAATCACGTCTTTCTATCCTGTAGAATAGGAGAAGATTCTCAAGCACATCCGTGCTTTTATTATTTTTTCCAGTTGTCTTTCTTAAAAAATAAAGATGTATAAGAGTATAATACACTTGAGTTAATATTGTTGTTATTTATTTATTATCTGAACATTTTCCACAAAAGAATTGGAATCCTTCTGCACTTGTATTATCTTTTCGTCTGTCTGTCGTCTGCTTTTATTACCTGATCCCTCCAGATCAATAGTAGACCATTCCAATGTATACTTTTATAGTGGGAGAAGTCAATTAAGCATTTTCCATATATTTGTTTCTTCACTGGAATCAAAATATAAATTTAAAGGGGTACTGTACACTAAATCCGACCATTTATGGGACCATCTCCTTTTATACTCAAAAGAATATATTCAACAAATGAATGAATTTTATCCATGGATTAGTGCAAAATACACTTGTGCGCTCCATGAACAATGCAAAAACATGGTAATTATAATGAAAATTAATTTAAGACCTCAATGGGCCTCTATTTTTGTTTTTATATGCATAAAGTATTTAGTGTGAAATCTATTATATAATGAATATATTGCACAAGGTTCTCAAAGTGATTTCCAAAGTAACAATGGTGAGAAACACACTAATACCACTACATAAAAGTGGCCAGGGTATATTTTGTTCTTTGTTATGCCGATCAGTCTGCCATTTATTGTTGTCTACAACTATGGCTGCTCATTGGAATATAGTGTGAAGTTAGTCTTCTAAGTCTTTGTAGTAATAAGATAAACGCTAATCACGTTTTACCACATACTGTTCAGCTTTAACATACTTGTATATAAATTATTTTCAAAGGACAATAAATTGGCTTCGCTGCATAAAAGTTTGTCTTTTCCTGATGTGCTTAGCGTATAATTGCAACTGTTGACGTACACACTAATTCTAGAACTAGATGATGTTTTGCAGACTTTAACCCTTTACCCAACAAACCGGCCAAAACCGGCCAAAACAAGCTTCAACAGCCTAAAATATCTTCGGTCTGTCTCAATAGAACCATACAAATATGGATATCATTGGAACCGGCTCCTTGACCACATTGTGATAGTTACAGTTAGCCCTGTGCCAATGCATTCTCTTATATATGCGAGTCGACCATAGGTCGCCTCGCATATATAAGAGAATGCATTGACCTAAAACAATTCTTTTTTGAACACTTTTTACCATTTTTTCTTACATTCTTTAACAATTTTATAATTTTTAATGTGTTAAGCCAATGCATTCTCTTATATATGCGAGGCGACCTATGGTCGACTCGCATATATAAGAGAATGCATTGGCACAGGGCCGTTCTGTTGGGTAAAGGGTTAATGGTTTTTGCAAATATCCCATGTATATGAAAGGCTCCCTAAGGTTTTCTAAAAATTTCAGGAAGCTTCAGTCATGGAAGGGTTGAATGCCAGGGATCAATATGGGCGAGGATCGCGAAGAATATCAATGTGGCAAATCTGTTTTAGGGGAAATCATGGCGCTTAATTGATAGTCTGAAGAAGCTGGCTGTAGCTGCGATAGCCTCAACAAAATATGTTAGATATTCAGTTAATGAGGGATCATGTCACCGTGGTCTGCCCGTCCCCATCAAATGGACGCTGTCATTCCCCGATCAATGGACTAGACAACATGATGCTAAGTGGCACTTATAGGGGCATTGATTCAACACAGTGCGTTTTCTGGTGTGCTGTATTGTTTGCTACCAGCAGTTAAACAGCTTAAAAGCTCACATCGACTTTACCATAAAAGGTCTAATTAAATCTTTATTAAAATATATTAAGGGTACCAGGCTAATTTTGACAAAGTCTATTTTTAATTTAATTAACCCTTTCATATCTGGAGCTTCCTGAAATTTTGCGAATGTAACAATGGCCTAAAAATATTTACCAGTTGAGGCCTAATGAGAATGAGGTTCCCAGAGGGTGAATTTGGTGATACTAGCCCGCTGTGGGGGATAGCGTCACTAAATTTACCCTTTACAAAAGTCTAACAATATCACGACTGTGAAGAACATGGAGAAATAAATAAACTTTGTTGTTGAAACCACTGTTATGTAAATAAAATTGTTACAGTGATTTGTCTACAAACATTGCTAATCAAGTAGTAAATTCAAACATTTGAGTCCTTTTTACAATGTTTTAATACCGTCAAGTTTTGATTAAATTTTGGTATCTTATTGGACTAATTGGAATTTTATCGGTAATTCCACTGTAACAGTAATGTTTACATAACTCTGGTTTTGACATGCGAAATCTCATTTTTACAGAGTAATTTATAATGAAAATAAGAACAAAATCAATCTATTTTTTCATGTATTTGTTGATGATAACTGTTTTACAGATAAGCCTTGAAATAGTGAGCCTGTCATTTGCAGAATGAGGTCCCCAGAGGGTGAATTTAGTGATGCTAGCCCGCTGTGCGGGATAGCATCACTAAATTCACCCTCTGGGGACCTCATTCTGCAAATGACAGGCTCACTATTTCAAGGCTTGTTTACAGACATTATATTATTTCACATGAACCCACTTCGAAGGCAATGATTCCCTTTAACCCTTTACCCAACAAAACGGCCAAAAACGCCCAAATAAAGCTTCAACAGCCTAAAATATCTTCGGTCTGTCTCCATAACACCATACAAATATGGATGTCATTGGAACCGGTTCATTTACCACATTGTGATGGTTACAGTTATGCCCTATGCCAATGCATTCTCTTATATGCGAGTCGACCATAGGTCGCCTCGCATATATAAGAGAATGCATTGGCCTAAACAAAATCTTTTTTTAACACTTTTTACCATTTTTTCTTACATTCTTTAACAATTTAATAATTTTTTTTTACATTTTTTAACAATTTTTATAATATTTTTCTACATTCTTTGACAATTTTATCATTTTTAATGTGTTAAGCCAATGTATTCTCTTATATATGCGAGGCGACCTATGGTCGACTCGCATATATAAGAGAATGCATTGGCACAGGGCCGTTCTGTTGGGTAAAGGGTTAACTGTGTTGTTTGGGGTCAGTGTTTTTCATAATTCTTTCTTTTCAGCAATGATTCTTAACCCTTTCATGATGCTGGAATAGCAGTAAAGATCCTGTGCCATGCTCTTATATATGCAAATCACACATAGGGATCTCTCGAGCCTCACATATATTAGAGAATGCATTGGTTTACAAGGTCCAGGTAAATATTGTTAGGCCAATGTATTCTCATATATATGCGAGGCTTTCTGTGACTTAATTACCAAGGAGAAATTCCATAATTGTAAGCGACGTAAGTCAAAATCGCTCACAGTAACTTAAATTGATAAATTTTGAGTTAGGACCTTCACCTGCAGTGAAGTACATTATTAAGGAACAGATATATAATAACTAAGAAATATATAACCCGCGTTAATTTTTCGACATTATAAGGTTCCCTGTCAAAACTTCAAAGGTTTTGTGCTGGTAGAATATGATCTCTATGGGCGTGAGCCAGAGTAGAGTTTCATTGCATGATCTAATAAAGTGACAATTTTATATTTATATTGCTTATACATGTAGCTTCCTACTAAAAAAAACGCATGTATATATGAGGCTTCAAATTTCCAAGTGCCTTCAAGCTCCAACAGGGACATAGCGTAACTTAGAAAACTGAACGTCTAATAAGAAGAGAAGCTTAACCCTTACAAAACAAACCGGCCAAAACCGGCCAAATAAAGCTTCAACAGCCTAAAATATATTCGGTCTGTCTCAATAGAATCATACAAATATGGATATCATTGGAACCGACTCCTTGACCACATTGTGATAGTTACAGTTATGCCCTGTGCCAATGCATTCTCTTATATATGCGAGTCGACCATAGGTCGCCTCGCATATATAAGAGAATGCATTGGCCTAAAAAAAAACTTTTTTTAACACTTTTTACCATTTTTTCTTGCATTCTTTAACAATTTTATAATTTTTAATGTGTTAAGCCAATGGATTCTCTTATATATGCGAGGCGACCTATGGTCGACTCGCATATATAAGAGAATGCATTGGCACAGGGCCGTTCTGTTGGGTAAAGGGTTAAAGCAGATTGCATTGATTGTTAGGTGTAATTTTACTCATTTGTAACCTTAATTCTATAGCTGGCTATAATAAAATGTGACGCTGCTTGCTCAATTGGAGGATAGCCTCGAGGTCTGCATTCATCACTCAATCACAATAACGACGAAGCTGCTTTGAAATTCAATCATTTCTCCAGCATCTTTGTGAAGACCGACAGATAATGGTAGAGTATTCAATCTATCGGTTTCCGTGCTGCGGAGTAAACGGGCAGCAGCTTGGACCAGCAACAGCCTTTTCATTTGAATCCTTGAGGGACCAATTCGTTACGATTTGTCTGGAATAATGTCATCCTCAGAGCGAATAATCTGTATTCTCATTAATATGTTGTACATATTTCATGAGAAGGTGAGAAAATCAGAGGACTGAAATAATGGTTTCTGCATCTGTGATGAATCATTTTTCTACATGATACGTTGGGATTGTGAGCTAATATAATGCACCAATTTATCAGAAACAAATTCTCCATACCGTCCATTTATGGGTTATTGAGCTGGCATAGTAGGACTGCATGGTTTAGGGGCATGTTAGATTTGCTCCGTAGAGCTGGTTTAGGGAGATTATTGAGCTGGTATAGTAGGACCGGTTTAGGGGCATCTTAGGTTTGCATCATACATCCAGTTTATGTGTTATTGAGTTTGTATAGTAGGACCATGCAGTTTAATGCCAGTTTAGGTTTGCACTGTAGTATAGGTTTAGGGGCATCTTAGGTGTGCATCATACATCCAGTGTATGTGTTATTGAGTTTGTATAGTAGGACCATGCAGTTTAATGCCAGTTTAGGTTTGCACTGTAGTATAGGTTTAGGGGCATCTTAGGTGTGCATCATACATCCAGTGTATGTGTTATTGAGTTTGTATAGTAGGACCATGCAGTTTAATGCCAGTTTAGGTTTGCACTGTAGTATAGGTTTAGGGGCATCTTAGGTGTGCATCATACATCCAGTTTATGTGTTATTGAGTTTGTATAGTAGGACCATGCAGTTTAATGCCAGTTTAGGTTTGCACTGTAGTATAGGTTTAGGGGCATCTTAGGTGTGCATCATACATCCAGTGTATGTGTTATTGAGTTTGTATAGTAGGACCATGCAGTTTAATGCCAGTTTAGGTTTGCACTGTAGTATAGGGTTAGGGGCATCTTAGGTGTGCATCATACATCCAGTTTATGTGTTATTGAGTTTGTATAGTAGGACCATGCAGTTTAATGCCAGTTTAGGTTTGCACTGTAGTATAGGTTTAGGGGCATCTTAGGTGTGCATCATACATCCAGTTTATGTGTTATTGAGTTTTTATAGTAGGGTATCTTAGGTTAACATCGTTGAGTCGGTTTATGGGTTGTTGAGTTTATAGTAAGACCGGTTTTGGGACATCTTAGGTTTGCATCATAAAGTGGATTTTGGAGTTATTGAGTTTGTACAGCAGGACTGGTTTAGGGTTTAGGGGCACCTTAGGTTTGCATCATAGAGCCGGTTTAGGAGTTATTGAGTTTATGGAAGGCTTGGTTGAAGGGCATCTTAGTTATACATCATAGAGCCAGTTTACACGTTGAGTTTGTATAGTGGGATTGATTTAGGGGCATATTGAGTTTGAATAGTAAGACCGGTTTAGGGGCATATTAGGTTTGCATCGTAAAACCGGTTTAGAGTCATCTTAGGTTTGCACCATAGAACCGGTTTAGGGACATCTTAGATTTGCTCCGTGGAGCTGGTTTAGTGGTTAATGATCTGGTATAGTAGGACCGGTTTAGGGGCAACTTAGGTTTGCATCGTATAGCCAGTTTACACGTTATTGAGTTGGTATAGTAGGACTGGTCTAGGGCCATCTTAGGTTTGCATTGTAGAGCGGGTTTATTTTGGGTTATTGAGTTTATAGTAGGACTGATTTAGGAGTGTCTTAGGTTTGCAATGTAGAGCCGGTTTTATAAAGGTATGTTTAAAACTGTGTTTAGATGAGTGCATTGCGTCGGATGCGTTGTGCATTGGCAGTGTGTAATGAAATCTGGATATAGGCAACAGCAACAAGGTATTTAGTCCGTAAACGTGACATTTATTATCAGAGCAAAGCTCTATTGAGAGCGTTTAGCTCTGTTTGAATAGTTGGGTCTACCAACTACAATGTATTTAGATGGATGTGATGCATCCGTTGTGTGGGTATCCATTAACAGAAAGTGTAAACCAGCAAGTTTATTTGATAAGAGGTTTAACAATCAGGGTATATGATGTCAGCACTAGCCATGCATGATATAGTGACATGCAGGCATCATATCTCGTATGACCAAATCACCCTGGTATGACCAAATCACCCTAACTGGATAATCTCAGTTATTTGTGTGGTTAACCCTTTACCCAACAGAAGGGCCCTGTGCCAATGCATTCTCTTATATATGCGAGTCGACCATAGGTCGCCTCGCATATATAAGAGAATGCATTGGCTTAACACATTAAAAATTATAAAATTGTTAAAGAATGTAAGAAAAAATGGTAAAAAGTGTTAAAAAAAGATTTTTTTTAAGCCAATGCATTCTCTTATATATGCGAGGCGACCTATGGTCGACTCGCATATATAAGAGAATGCATTGGCACAGGGCATAACTGTAACTATCACAATGTGGTCAAGGAGCCGGTTCCAATGATATCCATATTTGTATGGTTCTATTGAGACAGACCGGATATTTTAGGCTGTTGAAGCTTTATTTGGCCGGTTTTGGCCGGTTTGTTGGGTAAAGGGTTAAATACAGATATCCTGACAGCTGTGTCTTGCCCTGTATAAGCGGCATATATTATGGTCCTATCTGATACATAGGACTGTAGATGTATGGACGAAATCTACATTATCAGACAAATTCCACTATGCAACACAATATAAATTAATATTTCAGATACAAAACAGCAATGAATATTTCATCTATATTTAAAGGTGCAGAGTGTTACAGACTTCAAGATGTGAAGATATCATAAGCATTATACATCAACAGAATATAAAAAAGAACATGATTTGAGAGTGTTATGGCCCAAAATATGTGATTAACAATTCGAAGCTCATGAAGGCACCAAACACAGTCGAGGGTCGTTAATAAGGTGAAGGGCAGTGTTATATCATTTCTGGAGGGCCGTTAATATAACAATAACATGATTTTGGAGGGTGCGATGTACAAGCCTGAATTAAGTGTGCCTGTCATTTGCAGAATGAGGTCCCAGTGGGCGAATTTAGTGACGCTATCCTGCAGTGGGCTAGCATCACTAAATTAACCCTCTGGAGAGCTCATTCTGCTTTAATAGGCCTAGTCTTTTCTGGAAAGTTTCTTTATTATCAAATTTCTATATAAACTTCTTAACATAGAAGTTAGTTTCTTTATATACCCAAATTGGCAAATGCCATGTTGCATAATCGAGGTTCACAATGGGTGTACATCACAATGTTCACCATTTGGGAACTTCAATCTGAGTCTATGTCTGCCATAGTAGATGATGCCGTGCAGTATGAGGTCCCCTGAGGGTGAACGTAGTGATGCTAGACCACGAAACTCAAGCTTGCATGGTGGTGTATTAACAAACAAGAGACAAAATTTCAATGATTTAATCACTTTTTCAATCCACGCCAATGGATAAAACATATATCGAATGAATCGATGTTAAAGTTTTCACAAGCAAAGTAATTTTGAATAGGATTACCGTGAACATCGTAGAGCTCATTATCAGAATTTTCTAATAATATATTTTATTGAATTTCGATGTTTTCAATAACAAAATGCTAGTTTGGTATATGTAAGTCCATTTTATGGGCCATCATTTGGTTTTCAACATTATTTTAAGTGGAACAGAGCCAATTGTGATGCTCAACTATAATTTGTATTTTGCTGTTGTTGTAAATTGAGCTTTGGAACCTTGAATACATCTTTAATTATTACAGTTCTCTTGAATAGAGAATAAACAGTCATCTATACATGTACTACAGAAAAGAAGACTCCTTTTTCTAACGATTACTAATTTGACCATTTTGATTGTCGCTGTGTAAGTTAAATAAACCAGTGATGGATTAAGTATGTCTCCTATACAAAATGTCTATTAAACAGACAGGCTCACGTGATATCAAATAGAATTTCCAATAATTTTCTCTGTCCCACATTAATTCTTCACTATAATCAGAACAGAATTTATTCCGTGTCCAATTCCGAGAAATTAAGCAGTCTTGTACACAGATGATGAGTAGAAGCGGGCTACATCTGACAATGACTTATCTCTTCCAGCACAAGCATAATTAGGACTGACACAATGACAAATGAGATGTCAGGCCTCGGACAGGTGACAATCCAAAGCTATGTTTCCCCTGGGGACACAACAGGTTATGTGGATCTTATTCACAAAATGGACACAACAGACTGTTTATATTTGTTTGATTGTCCAGTGTGTAAGATGGTTTACGGTATGTGGACCAGCTCATGCAATATCCCAATACAAAGACCAAAATGAGGTAGAGGGTGATATGGAAGAAATCTTATAAAATATGTCACTATATATATGTCTCCCACTTTTTGTCATAGGGAGCAGTGAATATTCCACTTTGCTACTCCAGCATGCATATGTCCAAACAGTATAATTAACCTTTTCTGTACTAAATTGACAAGTAGTTATCCCTTAGGAAATGTTTAGATAACAAGTTCAACAAACAATTAACCAAGGGCGGTTCTTCGCTTAGAAGATTCGTCACCGAGATATGTAACTGAAGATAACGTTGATGAAAATTTTGATTTTAACACAAGACACATCTTTTCACACTACTTAAGCACACATTTCTTTATTCTGCTGTTACAACACACATGTATACTATCAAATCCAAATTGAACCCTTTGGCTATAAATTTCTCTTGGCCCTTTGCTAGCTATCCAAATTACTTTCTAAATTTGTAATAGCCCAACATCAGGTTACGATTATATTTTCTCCCATTTGTTAACTGTGGTGACAGTGTTTCTGCTGTGATTTTAATATAGTTACATTTTGGACCTTTTGCAGTACACCCCACCGCTGTTCTCAATGGGTATACACAGCCTATTTGTGATTGGGACCTTTAAAAACTTTCCGCCGTCAGGCTACCAATTACTTCTATATTTTAGTTGACACTACAGTAGAGATCTTGTATCATACTCCACAATATGTATTCAGGACATGTCATCGCCTGCATGCATACCAGTGGTTTTAAGAACCTACCCTCAGTCGAGTGACATTCCTTGCAACCCTTGAATAATCTCACAGCCTATACTAAATTCACCCTCTGGGGACCTCATTCTGCAAATGACAGACACCCTATTTCAAGGCTTGCAACCATATGCCGTTTGATGAACATATTATCTGAACATTTCCCACTAGTGAATATGAATTCTTGTATTTTATCATTTCATATATCTGTCAGCTGCTCTTATATCCTTAACCTCCCTCCAAATAGATAATAGACCATTCCAATGAATACTTTTATAACTGAGTGGGAAAATCCATTTAGTATAGAAAGGGTTAGAGTGCATGATCATGATACATCATGACAGTTGAACATATCTACAATGTAATTTACACTGGAAACCATGATGTAGTTCAAATATTTCAAGCTTTCATTATTGAATGGAAACTCCTATTCAGTTGTAAAATTATATATTAGAACTAGCTGATGTGCCGACTTCGTCCGGGTGGACGGAAACATGCCAATATGAGCATATATCAGCGAGGTCAAGGACACGGACGCATGTGAAATCTGACCCACCCATATTGTTCCCGGGATCAAAGTTGGCCTACAATCCAAATTTGAGTCGGTTGTCTCGAGGTCCAGAAACATGCCTATATGAGAGTGTATATGAGCAAGGTCAATGTCAAGGACACGGTCGCACATGAAATTGGACCCGCCTATATTATTCCT
The DNA here is from genome assembly GCA_032622095.1 of Siphonodentalium dalli. NCBI lineage: Eukaryota > Metazoa > Mollusca > Scaphopoda > Gadilida > Siphonodentaliidae > Siphonodentalium > Siphonodentalium dalli. The sequence continues at coordinate 239,174,710 of CP136061.1, read as the reverse complement.
GTGATCAAAGTAGGCATACATACCCAATTTGAGTCGTATCCGGGGCAAGATACATTCACATAGCAAATTTCAAGTCGATAGCTCCACCCGTTTCCGAGATCTCGTCTGCGCATGCGCGAAGCTTGCATCGCACGGGCTCGGCGACCCGATAAAATTCGTATCCGGGGCAAGATACATTCACATAGCAAATTTCAAGTCGATAACCCACCCGTTTCTGAGATCTCGTCTGCGCATGCGCGAAGCTTGCGTCGCACGGGCTCGGCGACCCGATAAAATTCGTATCCGGGGCAAGATACATTCACATAGCAAATTTCAAGTCGATAGCTCCACCCGTTTCCGAGATCTCGTCTGCGCATGCGCGTCGCACGGGCTCGCCAATACGACAACCGCCTGGTCAAACTACACACACGTACCAAGTTTCGTCCCGATCGGTCGAGAATCGTAGATTTGTATAAATGACATACATACAGACAAACATACAGACAAACAGAGGTCTTCAAAATATATATGAGATGATCTATCACATTTGGAGATGCCTTTTTGATTTGTTAAACTTCCATGACTGAAGCTTCCTTAAATTTTGCGAAAACCCTGTGCCAATGCATTCTCTTGATCCTTTTCATGAAAGGTGCCAGACATTTGCTGAATGAGGTCCCCAGAAGGTGAATTTAGTGACGCTACCCTGCACAGTGGGCTAGCATCACTAAATTCACATTCTGGGCATCTCATTCTGATCAGACCTCATCTTCCCCCACACATGCATATCATATTATCAAATTAACAAGTTTATAGTTTCTTTAGAAAGTTTCTTATTCTTTTATAGTTTAGATTCTCTATATACCCAAATTAGCAGACAACACAATGCATAATAGAGGTGTGCACCACCATCTTCACCATCTGGAAACTTAAATCTGAGGCCATGCAGAATGAGGTCCCATAGGATGAATTTGGTGATTCTAGCCCACTGCATGTGCACTGTGCAGGGTAGCATCACTAAATTCACTCACTGGGGACCTCATTCTGCAAATGTCAGGCATCTTATTTTCAAGCCTGTCAACACACAGAGTATGGATGAGATATAAGAGGCCATTCCCAAAATCATGAATACGTTTACTGATATGGACAATATATATCCTGCCACTTTACACGCCAATATTCAGTCTTTATGCACGGGGGTTGTTATGTGACACGAAAATACCCAACTCAGTTTAATTTTGTGACACCGGTCCTATTTGGGGTGCTCTATCATTATCCTATATTACACACGGATAAGAACATGGGATCTGAAAGTGACATTACTTTTTCCATCAAATACATGTGTAATTGAATACAGTGGGGCATATGCCGTCTCACCAATTAACCATCACAGGTAAATTGTGATGGTGTCCACATTACCACGACAATATATCCTATCCGTAATCGTAAAAGTGATTTTGCGAAAGGTCTCTATTAATAGCCCGCTTCTGTTGTGATTTCAGGGGAGGGTTGCCATTCTTTTGACTTATATAGAATGAGCTCTTACTGGAATATAGGAGAGCAGCTAGACAAATCTTCAACATCAGAAGCTTTCAATAGAGTTATTTTTGTGGTCCAAACCATTGACCAGTCACCACATTGAAAGGTAAAGCCTAAAATGCGAAAAAAGACCAAATTTGGCCACTCGAACAATATTCTCAAGCAATTTTTTCTGCAAACAAGAGCATCTATAAAAATATAAGAATTAAATTGATATACTTTTCTCTAAGTAAAATATAATAAGTATAGTTCAGTTTCTATATCATTATTATTTTACATTGTGTGAAGCAAAGAACCTCACTTAAATTTCAAAGCTATCAGAATGGATATAGGGAGAATGAGTCTTCCATATCTGTTGGTATTTCTGGGGTTTTTTGCCATTCTATGGGATGCCAATGTGCTTTTACTGTCCATCTACGAACCTACTGCTCTGGTAACCCTGATTTAATTTGATGTGCGAGAGTTCGTAGAGAGCAAATAGTTCTGTCAAACAGAAGTTATGGGAGTGAACAGCCTGACTGCAAACGGCACATTTTATTATGTATTAGCGGCTCATAGTTAGGCATTAGCATGCAGACTGGCAGCCAGCGGTAAAATGGATGGTCAATATGAGCGCAGCTCGCGAGAATGTACGACCTCACAAGCTACCAACCGCATTCTCAGCCAATTGACTAAATGAGAATCATAATAGTGGGATTACAGGCTGGCGGCAATTTATCGCCTCGACAACTTCTGGTTATCCTGCGAAACAATCTTCATGGAACCACTCTAGGTTGGGTGAACAAGTCAACAGTTGTCGAACAACCATTTGTCAGGTTTGAAATTTGAAACTCCATTTTAATAGTTAAAATGTTCTGGGTGTAATCTGGAAGTAAATTGGATTACAACCAGTTTCTTACAAATTGTGACATCCAGGTCTGAACTGATTATAGGGCAGACGAAAAACTTTGAGGAATAACATTGTAATATAACCCTTTCTTTACTATATACTCACACAGGCCCCAGGGAAAATTACTAAAATACCAATATAGACTATCTATAGATACCAGTGTCACTGGTATAGTCTACATGTATATTGGTATTTTAGTAATTTTCCCCAGGGGCCTGTGTATACTCATTGATGAGTAAGGTCCCTCATAGGCCGTTTTGTTGAACTTATTACCTGAACATTTGCCACCAAAGTATATGAATCCTTGTGTACTTGTGTTATCTATCCGGTCCTCAAGATGAATAATAGACCATTCCAGTGTATACTTTTATAACTGAATGGAAAAATTATTTGTTTTTGAAAATCTGATGAGAGTTTATATCTAACCCTTACTTTGCTGAATGGGAAATACAGTAATGACCTAAATAATCGACTCCTTAACCACAGCAGAATTATGGGTAATTTTTCAGGATTTAGTTGGAAATATGGCTTGTTGCCATTCATCGCAAAGCTCTCAGTGAGAGCTTTCCGATGAATGTCAACAAGCCATATTTCCGACTAAATCCTGAAAAGTTACCCATAATTCTGCTGTGGTTAAGTAGTCGATTATTTAGGGCATTACTGTACTGTACATCTACAGACAGACAAACCATCTACACACAGACAAACTATTTACACATATACAAAATCTGGAGATAATGAGAGAACTGAAGTTATATTATATCCCATAAAAATATCGCCTTTCATTTTCTCAAGAATTTCCGGCCCAATCTCAGCTTGATATCAGTCTTATAAATAAACTGTCAATCTGAGTCCACCTAGCTAGGCTCTAAAATGATAGGACCCTGCGGCAATAAAGACAGACTGTTGTTGACTCTTACACAGAGCTGATATACCTCTAATGAGAACTCCAATAAACCAGTGCTCTCCAAATATCTCCGGGAGAATTTGACAAACGCAGATGGTAGTTGCTTGACATCCCCATTTGACATGCCTTATTTTTCAACATATTTCTCATTCAATAAAAGTGGAGTTGTCACTTGGGAACCAGTCTTGCAGGAGTGAATTCATTTGCCCATCAGTCTGGAGTTCAGTCCTCTGCACTTGGAAGACCAAATTAGACAGGTTCAGATGAGACTATGTCAATTTTCGTACTTTGAGAAACTATAGACTACAACATTAAATTCAGTCTGAATTTAATGTCTGTCATTTGCAGAATGAGGTCCCCAGAGGGTGAATTTAGTGACACTATCCCACACAGCAGGCTAGCATCACTATATTCACCCTCTGGGGACCTCATTCTGCTTAGGCCTGATCTTCTGGGAAGTAGCTATAGTCTCAAATTAACATTGTTTTTAGTGACTTTTTCCCTACTGTTCAGTTTCTATATCCCCTAATTTGCAGAAGATAACATGCATAATCGAGGTAACCAATTGTTGAACATCACCAACTTCAACTGGGGAACTTCAATCTAATCCCAGGTCTCCCATAATAATTGTGGCTATGCAGAATGAGGTCCCCAGAGTGTGAATTTGGTGATGCCAGCCCGCTGTGCTGGATAGCGTCACTAAATTAACCCTCTGGGGACCTCATTTTGCAAATGTCAGGCACATTAAATTCAGGCTTGCTTTCAATTTATGTACTGGGGAAAAAATCATCCAGTAGTTTGACGTTTATATATCTGTTCTCTAAACAAGGTCATATGGGGAGCTGAGTGACTCACCCAGTTAGAAGCATAGCGCATTCGGCAGTCATAAGCAGTCCAGCAATGGAGAACCTGGTTCTAATCCACACAGAGGTCAAGTATATCTTGATTCAAGTAGCTGGGCAAGTTTGTTAGATGCATTCCGGCCGGGGTGGGAGGGTTTTTTTTCTACATGTAGCAGAGTGATTTCCCAGGTAACCCTTGTGCTGTGGTGCCTCGACCACTAAAACTGAAGGGCTAAGGGGCTAAAATAACGATAAATCAAACAACCGTCCTCATTAGTGAAACCTGAGGCAGGCTTTCAACAGCTTCATAAATTGGGTTTTGGCATCAGTATTAAAGGGATTATTTACAATCCTATTACACATAATAATTGTTGGTTTTCTTCTGTATTGGGGGGTCAAATTATCACTGTTATACAGTTGGGAAGAACATCAGCACCAAATATGCACTATGTTGGCTAGTGATGTATCGAGTATCGGTATCGGCTATCGGATCGGGCCGATATATGTGGTATCGGCAAGATATCGGTATCGGCAAAATTTAGTTTCCCGACCGATATCGTCAACCGATACATGTTGCGTCCTTCGTGAACGTTGTGACACCAATTCCTACTTTAATATTAAATAAATGACGGGAATTTCCAGAACAAAATGTGACTATTTTACGCACGGGTCAGCCCCCCATCACATACGGTGATATACCTTGATGACAACATTGACATGAGACTGTTGGTACACTCATGACCCAAATAAACATTTCAATAGGTACCGTAGTTCCGTACGCTTAATAATTAAAAGTTAAAACATAAACTGTATACAATTAAAGTGACTTGCGAGTGCCGAGTAGCACATGTTGAAAGCGAATAACTGACACCCCTGGCATTAGCGTGAGAATGGAATCTTCCTATCACTGAATCCGACTGATGTATTATTTAGTGATGTATTCATGGGGTGTGGAATTAATTCCGCGCCACGTGCAACAGTAAGTTGTCACATTGTTATTATCTTCCCAAGGTGGGTGCCGGGCGGCAAGATCAAACATTTATTTGCTTGCATTTGATCTCATCGAGTAGGAATCACTAATAAGCCACGTGTTGACAGATGACACAGTAAACTAAAAATCACAGTGTTTATAAATAGACGAGTCACACTGGTAGACGATGACTGAAGATGGAGGAGGTGACTAACTTGTTTGATGGAACTATCCGAACCAATCAGAGTGCTCTATGGGCGGGATTTGTATCTGCTGTCATGGGCAGAGAAAATGTCAACAATTTATGCGCGGCATTGCACGTGCTATTAAACGCAAGTTCAACTTCTGAAAAAGATTGAGTTTGGCAAATTGAAATTGAGTCATTGACTCAAATGGATTATGGACTGATTCCGTAAGGCACAGTAACGGAATCAAACAAATATTGAGGAAATCTTTTGAATGTAACGAAATATTAAATCGTTTTGCCAGTGTTTTTGGGGAACGTAAACTAAACTTTTTTTGCGACCAGGTTATCAGTTCTTTGCCGAAAATACTTTGCAATTTAAAAAACAAATTGATACGGAAATTTGTTCTGTTTCTTCCAAACTTTGTTCACATACAGAGAGATATGTTTATTCCTCCAAATATGGAGACCGTTATGGTACAATATATATATATATACAAAAGTTACATGAAGACATATATACACATGCAATATAATTTAACTTGAGAAATTCATTGTGGGAATGATATACTGCAAGACAAGATGTTTAAGACATATATATAGTGAAGTATCCGATATGATGTCTTCATCATAAAACTTAGTCAGAACACAGGATGAAAATAAACCTCACACATCGCTTGAAAAGACGATATTCATCACAAATCAGTTCAATTTGCATTGGGATACACCCGCCTAGGCAAAACGCAAGGAATGTATCGCTATTCATGCTGTCAAGAAAGGTAAAAGTTTCAATTCCAAATATGTCAATCAGTGAATACCAAAATGTGTTCCGTACCATCTGTGCAAACTCAAATTGAAATTGAGTCATTGACTCAAATGGATTATGGACTGATTCCGTAAGGCACAGTAACGGAATCAAACAAATATTGAGGAAACCTTTTGAATGCAACGAAATATTAAATCCTTTTTCCAGTGTTTTTGGGGAACGTAAACTAAACTTTTTTTGCGACCAGGTTATCAGTTCTTTGCCGACAATTAACTTTGCAATTTAAAAAACAAATTGATACGGAAATTTGTTCTGTTTCTCCCAAACTTTGTTCACATACAAGACTTATCGGTATCTGTATCGGATCGGCCGATAATTCCACGGAAAATATCGGCTTTTACCGATAACCCCCGTATCGTTACATCACTAATGTTGGCTTAAATCTCACTCCATATAAACAATGGCATGATAATAAAAATAATTAAATAGGATGTTGAACTAATATGTGGGAAAACATATCATTATTCTGAAGGCTACATTTAGATCCCAAGAGTTGCATAAATGTGCATTGGGCATCAATATTAATGATCCTCACTGGTTGTCATGACCTGTGAGAGCAATATAAATCCGGCTCATAAAGCCCAATCTCTAATGGGACAAACCAGACAAAATGGAGATACAAATGCTGCAACAGGCAAAAAACACTGATTGGCTTTAGGGATCTTTATTCATATAATTCGCATTGCTCTAATAAAATTGATATATTTACTAACTACATGATAGCTAGGAACAACTGCACTAATGCTTTGACAGTTTGATCACTATCTTTGCGACTTGTGCGTAGAATGCAGCACAATTTTCGCTTTGAGGTCGAGTGTTTGATTGGTTTATGTTTGAGTTTATCTTCGTTTTTTGGACACGAGGCCAAGCATTGAAATACAGTAATGCACTAAATAATTGACTCCTTAACCCTTTGAGTGCCAGGGGCCGATCTCATCGGCCCTAAACCTACAAAATAAGTCTGTTAAAGAATATAAGAATAAATTATTAAAATTGTAAAAAAAAAAAAAAAAGGCCAATGCATTCTCTTATATATGCGAGGCGACCTATGGTCGACTCGCATATATAAGAGAATGCATTGGCACAGGGTATATCGGTTGATACAAAAATCGACCTGGCACTCAAAGGGTTAACCACAGCAGAATTATGAGTAACTTTTCAGGATTTAGTTGGAAATATGGCTTGTTGCCATTCATCAGAAAGCTCTCACTGAGTAATTCACAATTTCCAAGTCAAACAAGGGCCGTAACTGGTAAAAATTTAATGACAAAACCCATAATCTGTGGTATCCTTTCCCCAACCTGTGCTCTCACCATGCCAAATGACAAGACAATCTGACAGTTAACACTGAAGTTCCAAGGTGATATGTTCGGAAGGACGAAAGACAGATGGATGTATGGCCAGACAGATGGTACGATGATCAAATGGACAGAGCCCTCAGCTATATGCCCCGAACCTCATACAGGGGTTGGGTGGCATAATTACAAAAAATAACTGGAGAGTAAATTCTATATCTCGCAAAATATTCTCACCAAGAGGGTACAGCTCAAGTTCTCAGCAAATATGTTAAATGTTCACCACCATGTAAATCAAAAGCTACATGTATATATGTTTCATAAAAATCTGCTGAAATCCTGGCATAAAATAACTAATGAACATAGACAGACACGATTGCCATAATACATCTCTTAGTACCATTCCTCAGATTATGAACCCACACAAAGAATTGACCAAGAAAAGTCTAATAAGATTATGTAGGATCTATTCAGCAAACCACAATAATGTTTAACATAAAGAGTAGGAGGAATAGTAATGCCCTAAGTAATCGGCTCCTTAACCACAGCAGAATTATGGGTAACTTTTCAGGATTTAGTCGGAAATATGGCTTGTTGCCATTCATCGGAAAGCTCTCCCCGAGAGCTTTCCGATGAATGGCAACAAGCCATATTTCCGACTAAATCCTGAAAAGTTACCCATAATTCTGCTGTGGTTAAGGAGTCGATTACTTAGGGCATTACTGTAGCTTTATACAGCATATCTTGTTTCTGTACTAAATGGATTATCCCATCAGTTATAAAAGTACACATTGGAATGGTCTATTATTCAGCTTGAGGGGGTGTTCAGAAAATGTAAGCACGAGAGACAGACAAATAAATTATACAAGTGCAGAAGGATACCTATATTCATTGGTGGGAAATATTCAGATAATATGGGTGTTTTGTTAAACTTAATCTGAACATTTCAGGAACTACTCATCAATGAGTATTATGTAATAAACAAGTGCACCGCTGGGCGGAGGTAACGCCCCCGACTGTACAATCAGAGAGGATTTTTCTTATTTTTGTGCAAATGCTTATTAAATGGCACTTTGTAAAGTTATGTTATTCATGAGTAAACAATCCAAAATCAAGTTATCATCTGGAAACCAAAAAAAGTAGCAGAAAACCTGAATTTTCTAAGTCCAAAAAGGGGCGTAACTCTGGAAAAAATGGGCGGACGAAACCACGGCTATGGGGAAATCTTGTCCCCCCAGCTGGTATATTGGCATACCAAATATCAACTGAATTGAATTAGCGAAACCAAAGTTATGAGTTGAAACGTTCGTATGCCACAGAAAACTGAATTTTCTAAGTCCAAAAAGGGGCGTAACTCTGGAAAAAATGGGCGGACGAAACCGCAGTTATGGGGAAATCTTGTCCCCCCCCCCCGGCTGGTCTATTAGCATACCAAAGATCAACTGAATTGAGTTAGCAAAACCAAAGTTATGAGTTGAAACGTTCGTACGGACAATTTTCTAAGTCCAAAAAGGGGAGTAATTCTGGAAAAAATGGGCGGACGAAACCGTAGTTATGGGGAAATCTTGTCCCCCCCGGCTGGTCTATTAGCATACCAAAGATCAACTGAATTGAGTTAGCGAAACCAAAGTTATGAGTTGAAACGTTCGTACGGACGGACGGACGGAAGGACGGACGGAAGGACGGACGGACGGACGGAGGGCTCCACTATATACCCCCAAATCTCCATCGGAGATCGGGGGCATAATAAAGGGTTACTCCTGTATATAATCAGTTCTAATAGTACACATTAGTATGCAATTTTGGAGGATGTGTATTGTGCTGTTCTGATAAGGGTAGATAGGGTTTTTGTCAATTAAAGTTCAAACACATGCTCAGATACACAGCATAACGATCGGTGAAAGGGCTTGCATTTCAAGGATGGATTGGTCATGGCTCCATCATTGCAGTCTGAGAGAGATGATGCGATCTTGCATGGGTTTCGAACTTTGACAATAAGGGGTTTCCACGCCTGAGCTATGTCAGGAGGTGGAAAGTTTCGATGCCTACACAGAAAACTACTTAATTGTTAACCTAGTACATAACATGAAGGAATCCATGCTATCTGAAAACCACATCAAGCATATTATATAATAATAAAAATGTCAAAAAGTTGAATTTAATCATAGTTTTAGAAGGGAAATTTTCCGAACAGCGCTCTCAGCAAATATAAAAATTGAGTGGAAATGAATAACTGCTATAAAAAGTACATGATCTGAAGTAGTGAAATGCTTGACTGGCAATTTAATTGAGTTCAATACTGCTTCAAGAATATCAACAAATAAAATGGTTTCAATAGACAAATTTGTTTTATTAGATAACTATCAATTAATTGTTAACCTAGTACATAACATGAAGGAATCCATGCTATCTGAAAACCACATCAAGCATATTATATAATAATAAAAATGTCAAAAAGTTGAATTTAATCATAGTTTTAGAAGGGAAATTTTCCGAACAGCGCTCTCAGCAAATATAAAAATTGAGTGGAAATGAATAACTGCTATAAAAAGTACATGATCTGAAGTAGTGAAATGCTTGACTGGCAATTTAATTGAGTTCAATACTGCTTCAAGAATATCAACAAATAAAATGGTTTCAATAGACAAATTTGTTTTATTAGATAACTATCAATAATGAATATAAGAATAACCCTTTCATGGTGGAAGATGCTCTGGTGCAGCATTAAAGACCCTGTGCCAGTGTATTCTCATATATGCAAGTCTCCCATGGGAGCCTCGCATATATAAGAGAATGCACTGGCTAACAAGATCAAGACATATATTGTTAGGCCAATGCATTCTCTTATATATGGGAGGCGCCCTATGGGAGACTTGCACACAAATTCAGGAAACTCCAGTCATGAAACAGATAAAGTTGTTTTTCTAGACCTATCTATTTTTTGCACATTTACTCACTGCGAGTGCCTTGGGTCCCTTTAAAACTATTGTATTCCCAGGTGGCCAAGCTGACATGCATACAGGTAATTCTGGCTTGAATAACACACATATTACAATAGTACACCTGTAGACAGGCATTAATTCTGAGCATGAGTCAAGCTGTCAAGACGGCTAATAAAGTTCAGTTGTAACACGAGACCCGGCCATCTTGAGTTCACTGCTTCACTCAGTTTAGACCTGAACAATTTGTTAGCTTAACCCTTTCTATACTAAATAGATTCTCCCATTCAGTTATTAAAGTATACATTGGAATGGTCTATTATTCATCTGGAGGGGTTTTCAAGAAAAAACAAGCAGATGACAGATACAAGTACAGAAAGAGTCCTATTTATTGCAGGAAAATGTTCAGATGGTCGTTTGTTGAACTTATTATCTGAACATTTCCTAAGGGAACTACTCGTCAATGAGTATTTAGTATACATGTACAAACGGTTAAGGCACACCTTCCAAGCAAGATATTTAGTGTGTGTGACATTTGCAGAATGAGGTCCCCAGAGGGTGAATTTAGTGATGCCATCCTGCACGTGGGCTAGTATCACCAAATTCACCCTCTGGGGATCTCATTCTGCTTTAGGCCTCAATTGCTATGGAAGATCTGGGATCAGATTGAAGTTCCTCAGTTGAAATTGGTCATTAGTCACCTTTGTGACCGCCTCTTAGTCACCTTTGTGTCTGGCAGAAGATCGATCCAGAAACATGCCTATATGAATGTACATGAGCGAGGTCAATTTCAAGGACCATATAGTTCTGGGATCAATGTAGGCCAACATAACAAATTTGAGTCGGATCAGTTGAGCAGTTTTCGAGTCTTATAAACACATACATACATACATACATATATACATACATACAGACAGACAGAAGTTCCAAAAATATATAATAGATATAAACTGAACAGAAGGAAAAAGTAATTAAAATAGTGTTAATTTTAGACCATAGATCAAAAGATACATCTCAGAAGATGAGGCCTAAGCAGAATGAGGTCCCCAGAGGGTGAATTTGTTGACACTAGCCCGGTGTGTGGGATAGCTTCACTAAATGCACCCTCTGGGGACCTCATTCTGCAAATGTCAGACACATTCAGGCTTGCTTCCAAGTAAGATTCATTTACTATCTCAGCTATGCCTTCCCTGGTTAGAACTCTGGCCAGAATGGAAGATGGTTGCATTCCAAACAATATACTTTTAATATCATGAAATCCAATCAGGTGCCAGGCCACTGGGGTACCATGTTTGTGTTGGAATAATGTCTGCTTGAAGGAGGCTTAACCCTTTACCCAACAGAACGGCCCTGTGCCAATGCATTCTCTTATATATGCGAGTCGACCATAGGTCGCTTCGCATATATAAGAGAATGTATTGGCTTAACACATTAAAAATTATAAAATTGTTAAAGAATGTAAGAAAAAATGGTAAAAAGTGTTAAAAAAAGATTTTTTTTAGGCCAATGCATTCTCTTATATATGCGAGGCGACCTATGGTCGACTCGCATATATAAGAGAATGCATTGGCACAGGGCATAACTGTAACCATCACAATGTGGTCAAGGAGCCGGTTCCAATGATATCCATATTTGTATGGTTCTATTGAGACAGACCGAAGATATTTTAGGCTGTTGAAGCTTTATTTGGCCGGTTTTGGCCGGTTTGTTGGGTAAAGGGTTAATTCTGGCTCCTGTTGATGATTGAATGTAGAATGTGTAAATCCTTGACCCAATTATGGTCAGGGTCGGTGGAGCGGGGGGGGGGGGGCGCATGAAGAGGCTCCAGCCTGGAAATAGTATGTCTAACATGTGCAGAATGAGGACCTCAGAGGGTAAATTTAGTGATGATAACCCACAGTGGGCTGGCTAACATCACCAAATTCACCCTCTCGGAACCTCATTCTGCTCAGGCCTCAACTGCTATGGGAGACCTAGGATCAGATTGAAGTTCCCAAATGGTGAATATTGTGATGTAAACCCATTGGGTGTACATCACAATATTCCCCATTTGGGAACTTCAATCTAAGTCTATGTCTCCCATAGCAGAAGAGGCCATGCAGAAAGAGGTTCCCAGAAGGTGAATGCTAGCCTGCTATGTGTCACTAAATTCCCCCTCTGGGGACCTCATTCTGCAAATGACAGGCACACTAAACTCAGGCTTGCTAAGGGTCATAACTTTGCAACAAATGAATGGACAATACCCATTCCATGCAGATATCAATTCCCCCATGGGGGTTCAAACTTCAAAGATAAACCCCTAATTCAGGTTCCATGGGAATATCAATTCCCACACGGGGGTTCAAAGACAGCCCCCAATTCAGGTTCCATGCAGATATCAATTCCCCCATGGGGGTTCAAAGATAGCCCCTATTAAATTCAGGAGCTAATCTGTGATGTCTTAATTCAGAAAGGTTTAATGGAACATCTTTGAAATGTTACATGATATTGCAAATTAAAATTTTAATTGCATTTAGTACAAATTTTAAGTAAAGCTTCAGGGACTGGTTAATGTAATGAACATGTTTTAAAATTATGTGTGGAATATACAGTACTAAAGTAAGAGATATCTGTCTTGCATCTATAACATGACATATAGTTGTTTGCAACATTTTTGTTCAGTAATCAACTGCTTAGGGCGGGATATGTTCCTTTTCTCACCTCATCTACAAAAAGCATTCAAATCTGACTTGTGACAGAGATAGAGAGCTCCAAAGTTGTCACCTACAGACGGAGTCACGGATGGCAATTTTCTGCAGAACACCCCCCACCTCCTAACCAAGCCTTGAAATAGGGTGTCTGTTATTTGCAGAATGAGGTCCCCAGAGGGTGAATTTAGTGATGCTACCCCGCATAGCGGGCTAGCATCACCAAATTAACCCTCTGGGAACCTCATTCTGCTGAGGTGTAAGCAGAATGAGGTCCCCAGAGGGTGAATTTGGTGATGCTAGCCCGCTATGCGGGGGTAGCATCACTAAATTCACCTTCTGGGGACCTCATTCTGCAAATGACTCTGACACCCTATTTCAAGGCTTGCTCCTAACCCCAACACCTGATGTTTACCAAGGTAAAGGGGAAAAGAAGAATCAGCATCAGGCATATACCCTACCCCGCTGTTGAGATGCCCCTGAATATTTGTTTAACCCTTCCTTGACTGGAGCTTTCATGAAATTTTTAAGAAAATCCTGTGCCAATGCACTCTCTTATATATATGCAAGTCTCCCATAGGGAGCCTCGCATATATGAGAAAATACATTGGCCTAATAATATTTACCATGAAGTTGTAAGCCAGTGCATTCTCTTATATATGTCAAGACTCGCATATATAAGAGAATGCACTAGCACAGGATTTTTAATGCTGCACCAGCACAACTCCTGCCATCAAAGGGTTAAGAACCTGAGAACAACTGTAGAACAATAACTGTCACTGTGGATGAGAAACGCACATGTCATAGACGCAATTACCCCTGGGATGGTGCTAAGCTACAATCAATTCATATGCAGACAGCTAAACTCCTATAACAATGCTTAATCAAAAGAAGGTCTATGTACCTGTCCTAATAATGTATGAGGTATGTGTGCTGGCCAGATGGCTACATGAATTAATGTGTATATTTTTTATCACCTGAACTATATTACACACCTGGGTGATAAACAGGCATATCTCTTTTACACATCAAAGAATGATCAACAAACAATATTTCCATCTGGTGAAGCCATATGCAATGTGTTCATGGATGATTTTCCCACCAGTTTGATATTTAACCACATATAAAAGAAGAAGATGTCACCTTGTTCATATTAAATGCACTTTGATGAATAATTAATGTGATGTAAAAGCAAGCTTGAATTGATCAGAACTCAACCCAATCAAGCCTTGAAATTGTGTGTCTGTCATTTGTAGAATGAGGTCCCCAGAGGGTGAATTTAGTGATGCTAGCATCACCAAATTCACCCTCTGGGGACCTCATTCTGCTGAGGTGTAAGCAGAATGAGGTCCCCCAGAGGGTGAATTTGGTGATGCTAGCCCACTATGTGGGACAGCATCACTAAATTCACCCTCTGGGGACCTCATTCTGCAAATGACAGGCTCACTATTTCAAGGCTTGAACCCAATAAAGCATGAGTGTGCATGGTTTATGGTCCAGACTCCAGAGTGGGACCTGAATGGGTCTGATTAGCCAGACTGATAAACATGTCCTGCTGATTTACCTATGATGTTTCAGGTGAAGAAAGCGATGATGTAAAAAAAAGTGCCGTTATCTTAACCCTTTACCCAACAAACCGGCCAAAACCGGCCAAATAAAGCTTCAACAGCCTAAAATATCTTCGGTCTGTCTCAATAACACCATACAAATATGGATATCATTGGAACCGGCTCCTTGACCACATTGTGATGGTTACAGTTATGCCCTGTGCCAATGCATTCTCTTATATATGCGAGTCGACCATAGGTCGCCTCGCATATATAAGAGAATGCATTGACCTAAAAAAAATCTTTTTTTAACACTTTTTACCATTTTTTCTTACATTCTTTAACAATTTTATAATTTTTAATGTGTTAAGCCAATGCATTCTCTTATATATGCGAGGCGACCTATGGTCGACTCGCATATATAAGAGAATGCATTGGCACAGGGCCCTTCTGTTGGGTAAAGGGTTAATCATTATAGACTTACTTCAGTGAATAAAACTGATAAGTTAGTAAATAAATGCTATCTCCATTGAATGGAGCATTCAACCAAGATTCTAAAAAATTCCAACCACATCGACTGCTCAATTTCAGAGAATACAATGTTTGAACTGTGCACACATGTAAATATTTATTACTTTCCAGTAATGCCCTAAATAATTGACTCCTTAACCACAGCAGAAGTTTTCAGGATAAGTGTTCAATAATAATTTTGTCGCCTACAACAGACTAATCACATAATACCAGAATTGGGTTCAATCGGTCCATAAATAATGAGTTTCCCAAATATTTGCCAAGTTTGCATAGGACAATTTTGTCTACTTATACCATAGTATTATATCTCCTATTGCATTGGCATATGAATGATCCGTTTCAGATGCACTGCATTAACAGTGCATTCAATTGTATTATAACATACAAGTTTCATGTTTCGGGGATTAACTCCGTGACATTATGAGATTAATTTAACAGCAAACGACAATTTAATTAGTACTGTGACAGAGGTGTTTGTGGTAAGATAGTCACTACTGGTAGAGATTGCGTTCATACGCCTACATAAGTTGTGATCCTCATAACTACAGTAACTACAGTACTCCTTAACCACAGCAGAATTATGGGTAACTTTTCAGGATTTAGTCGGAAATATGGCTTGTTGCCATTCATCGGAAAGCTCTCGGCATTTCCAACTAAATCCTGAAAAATTACCGATAATTCTGATGTGGTTAAGGAGTCGATTAATTAGAGCATTACTGTATTATTGTGCAGTATATGGTAATTATTTAAAAATTGGCTGAACAATGTTCATGTATGTTCACTACTATTTTGCAATAACTGTTCAGCCTGGGTAAAAAGAGATTTTGTCGGCTATATTTTGGCCGAGGCAAATCACGGAACCTCCCAATGTTAAATATTTTGTGCATAATTGAAACAAATTGCTGCAGACAATGTCTTAGTGTTGCTCTGTTGAAGTTGTAAACAGCAAAAAATGCATTGTTGAATGCCAAGGACTACTGAGATAACATTGATGCACATGTATCTTGATAAGCGGAAATTTTATTAAAGTCAGACCCAACCAGGGTCTGCCATGGATGATAATAGGCCAAGTTATAATTGTGAACTAAATTTATACTTGTATGTGTAGAGCATGCAGCTACATACACATGTATGTGGATCCTAGGATTTTTTTAGCAGAGGAGATATTTCTGGCCTAGGCAATCTTTTAGCATAGGCAAATTTTTGTTAACCCTTTCAGTTCTAAGTCCGATTTTTGTATCAACCCATATTTCCTTGATCATTTTTCAAATTTATTGATTATAATAATGTGATACATTGATGGAAAGAGCTCTAATAGCTCTTTCCATCAATGTATCACATTATTATAATCAATAAATTTGAAAAATGATCAAGGAAATATGGGTTGATACAAAAATCGGACTTGGCACTGAAAAAAAAGGGGTTAATTAACAGGGCTGACTGTTATTTACAGCAAGTACACAAAATTATGAAACTGAGTCACTGTTTTTTTTTTTTGCTTTTGTTTTTTTGCAGCTGTCTTTGTCATATCAATTTTAGGAATAAGATTTCAACAAATGCCTGGGAATTAAAAACTCAATATATTTGCAGAACATATGGGACAATACAGAACATTAATTATTAAAATGTAAACTGGGGCTTCAAAAACAAGAAATCAGAAACTAGGAAATATCCTCACCTCCGTGTAGTAAATTATTAATCCTCGCTCAAAACACAGTTAATTAGCTTGGAGAGAATTATTTCCCTTACTAGTACGGAGACCAACAATCACCGAAGAAAAGCAATTACAATGTTCTCCGATCAACACGGCCTGCAGCTAAATTTCTGTCACAACTAGCCGACACAGCGAGTCCTTGCGGAGTGTGTTCCCGCCACAAAACGATCACGCTATATTATCCAACAGAAAATGTCACCGGGCAATGAAGAAATACGATAAGACTTATCAGGGGAGCCTGGGAAATTTGTAACTGAGTCAGTCTATATTGTAATGTCAGCTGGGGCTTTAGAGAAAATGAACTGACAAAGTCCGTGAAGATGTACGTGAAGCCATTTGTCAACGGGGAATCCAATCGGAATACATAAATGGGTTCGTGTGGGAACAGTGGGATTAAAATGGATGTAGGCCGATTTTTTAATGTGATTTCTTGATTATACGCAGATAGGAAACTCTTTTAGGATGTAGATGCATCAATTGGATGTGTATTAACTGCCATAGAAGTGCTAATTAATATAGCTCTTTCAATAGATCGGTTTCGCAAATTGATGATTAGACACCAGATGAGATATATACCAGATTAAAGAGCCCCTTGTCTAACAAGAACACATAGCAATTTTCAAATAAAATATGCATTAGCTCTTTCTTTACTAAATGGATTCTCGCATTCGGTTATTGGAATTGTCTATTATTATTTTTGAGAAGAAATCCTATTCATTGGTGGGAAATGTTCAGATAATAAGTTCAACAAACAACCATTACCTGAACATTTCTTAAGTATAATTAACTACTTGTCATTTTTACAAAGCTGTTTTTGATTTTCAGTCCAGATTATATGGTATAAATAACAAAAGTGGGCAGAGAAGTGACAAAATTAAAGTGACCCAAGGCACTAATAGTGGGTAAATGTGCAAAACAATATGTAAGTCTGTAAAAACATCACCACTAAGATGAACACGGAGATGCTCCAAATAATCGACTCCTTAACCACAGCAGAATTATGGGTAACTTTTCAGGATTTAGTTGGATATATGGCTCGTTGCCATTCATCGGAAAGCTCTCACTGAATCCATTCAGTATATAAAGGGTTAAAGTCCAAATTTCCAATAAACTTGCAATAGTTTACATGACATTTCCATGACAACCAGTCCCTATATTTCACTATTAACTCTTTAATGACTGGAGCTTCCTGAAATTTTGCAAAAACCCTGTGCCAATGCATTCTCTTATATATGCGCATCTCCAATAGGAAGCCTGGCTTTCATAAGAGAAAGCATTGGCCTAACAATATTTACCTTGACATTGTAAGCCAGTGCATTCTTTTCTATATGCAAGACTCCCTATGGTAAAGAATACACTGGACCAGATGTTTGATGCTGCACCAGAGTAGCTCCCATCATGAAAGGGTTATAAGTTTTATCTAATGCTAACACAACCACTCTTTAATTTAATCACACACAGGACTTGATAGCCAACCACAGTATCTTTCTCTCACAATACATTAACCCTTTCAGTGCCAAGTCCGATTTTGTTTATCAACCCATATTTCCTTGATCATTTTTCAAATTTATTGATTATAATAATGTGATACATTGATGGAAAGAGCTCTAAGAGCTCTTTCCATCAATGTATCACATTATTATAATCAATTAATTTGAAAAATGATCAAGGAATATCGGTTGATACAAAAATCAGACTTGGCACTGAAAGGGTTAAATCCTATCCGAACAACACAAGAGTATAATAGCAGGGTAATTTCCATTTAATAGTTCCATGACACCTAAATACAAATTTGTGGGGAAATGTGATATATGCATTCAAATTTATTCCCAGCTGGGAATCAGTGAATGTAACATGATTCTACACTCTTTTCACAAAATTAATTCTAGATTTGGCAGGTGTTTGGCAATAGAGTCAATTTTACAGGGACCTTTCTATGGTCCAGAAGTAATCTTGTATCATAATACGGGACTCCCAGCAAGCCAAATGAACTATTATATCTAAAGCCTATTTTAGCTTGACACCCGGATATGTGAATTAATTCTGTCAAGTTGCAAAAGGCAATAACCCAGTTATAAAGTATCATATATCCACCACAGCTATAATAATTAACACGGTGGGGAATCACATGGTTTTGAGGTTGGTGATGAGTACCATGCATTCAAAATGGCCTAGGCAAGTGCAAATGCACAAAAACATAATACATGAGGACACAAAACATAGCATTTTGACTTTTATGAGAATATGCTAGTTTATTTTTAAAACAAGTTGATACATTATTTGTTTGGAAATACCCAGTTTTCTATAACATTCTGACCATTCGTGGAATTCACCAGTCCATACATCTACGAGAATCCTTCGACTGACAACTTTGGTCAGAAAATTAGAGCAAATAACTGAGTTTGGATAATGAGGTATCAGCTTGTTTGAAAAATAGTATAGCATAAAGCTCGTAGCTGCCAAAATACTATGTAATATATCATATCCTAGTTTGTTACCTTTTTCCTCGCTTCTTGCCATGTTTGCGATCACCATGGCCATTTTGAATGTGTGATGCTCATCAACTCAAAACCACATGATTCCCCACCATGAATTTTTTAACCCTTTGAGTGCCAGGGGCCGATATTATCGGCCCTAAACCTACACAATAAGTCTGTTAAAGAATATAATAAAATATATTAAAATTGTAAAAAATTGTAAAAAAAAAAAAAAAAAAAAAAAAAAATTGTTAAGCCAATGCATTCTCTTATATATGCGAGGCGACCTATGGTCGACTCGCATATATAAGAGAATGCATTGGCACAGGGTATATGGGTTGATACAAAAATCAGACCTGGCACTCAAAGGGTTAAGGGTCCATATCATGTTCAAAGCCTATATTCTATTTATATGTCAATGAAAACAGGACATTCTAAAAATATAAATATATCCAAATTATCTGGTATAAACAAAAGTTTTAGTGGCTTTTCACAGTAAAAATTTCCAAGATAAAAGTAAAAATTCAAGTTTGTAACAGTTCGCATTTGCTTATTCATGTCCCGCAGTATCAGGTACAGTCTGGTTGATACTTAGGGCATATTGCCTCCAAGCAGAGCCAGAGTGGCACAGGGGGCAATTGCCCCCACCCCCCCCCCCACTTTTTTTACGGACAATGGGTAGCTTATAAATTGTATATAATAGTATTACAATACTGTAAATTTTTAATCTAGTTCGCCTCCAATATTGACTGGTAATACCACCCAAAGTGGACCAAATCAAACCCAATTTTTGCCAGACCCCCAAGCAGGTCACACTAATCTTCAGATTGTATCAACCCATCTGGATGGGATTAGTATATATATGTTGACACCAGACTTTTCTGTTTAGTGTAACCCCTATGAACATGCAGTACATGTCCCATGATATCGCCGTCCCCACCATCAATTACCTTAACATGGTCACGCGTGGAAAGATATACTAGGTTACCTTCTCCATCCTCCCCGAAAATTGTGACCTCCAACATATATCAGAACATTTGTCACCCCTGCCTCCATGTCTTGATATATACAGTAATGAACTAAATAATCGACTCCTTAACCACAGCATAATTATGGGTAACTTTTCAGGATTTAGTTGGAAATATGGCAACATTTCTGACTAAATCCTGAAAAGTTACCCATAATTATGCTGTGGTTAAGTAGTCGATTATTTGGGGCATTACTGTACCAAGGTTGTTAAACAAGCAACGCTGTTAACCCTTTCAGTGCCAAGTCCGATTTTACCCACACTTCAGACTTGGCACTGAAAGGGTTAAAGAGTCTAAAGAAAACAACAGGGATTTTCATTATCACCAACAAGCATTATGTCAGTGTTAGCCAGTCACCATTACCACCAACAAGCATTATGTCAGTGTCAGCCAGTCACCATTACCACAAACAAGCATTATGTCAGTGTCAGCCAGTCACCATTACCACAAACAAGCATTATGTCAGTGTCAGCCAGTCACCATTACCACCAACAAGCATTATGTCAGTGTCAGCCAGTCACCATTACCACCAACAAGCATTATGTCAGTGTCAGCCAGTCACCATTACCACCAACAAGCATTATGTCAGTGTCAGCCAGTCACCATTACCACCAATAAGCATTATGTCAGTGTCAGCCAGTCACCATTACCACCAATAAGCATTATGTCAGTGTCAGCCAGTCACCATTACCACCAACAAGCATTATGTCAGTGTCAGCCAGTCACCATTACCACCAACAAGCATTATGTCAGTGTCAGCCAGTCACCATTACCACCAACAAGCATTATGTCAGTGTCAGCCAGTCACCATTACCACCAACAAGCATTATGTCAGTGTCAGCCAGTCACAACATTTATCATTAAAGCGATGCAGCCATCAGGCGATGATCGGAATTCCTAAAACAGCCAGCGATAGTGCAATCAATTGTCTGTCACCTTGATAATTTCACAGTGTTCACGTGCATATACCTACCAAATTTCAATACTTTATCTTTTAAACTTACTGAGATATAAGGGTTACAAAATATATTCACAAAATTAGAGATTATGACAACTAATTAAACACTAAAATCATCAATAAAGAAGCCAGAATTGACCAATATTGGCAATAATACCTAGCAAGGAGAATAGAATTAGGTTCTTCCAAGAATTTCAACAGTTAAGACCAGTTTGAATGGGGGGGGGGTAAAAATGAAACCGAAAGGAGATATCTGTCAATCATAGAACTATTGGTGCACTGTGACTGCAAAAGTCATTTAACATTTATAGTGCAGGTAATGTGACACACAGATATTTTCTCTAGACTCTATTGTAACAGTCTAGCTTGTTCGAGAGTCTACTAAATTTATGATAGCGAATGATCGGAATGCTGCGTAATGTTCATGAATAATTCATGAATGTTCATGAATAGTTCATGAGCAATGTCCAAGAAATGTTCATGAACATTCATGAACTGGAAATTGGACATTTTTCATTTATGAATTTTCATGAACCGTTTGAAGAGTTCATGAACTGGGTGGTTCATGAACAGTTCATGAACACATTTCATAGATCATGATTTTTTTAATGAATAATTCATAAAATTTTATGAATCGTTCATGAACCGTTTGAAGAGTTCATGAACTGGACGATTCATGAACCAGTTCATGAATAAATTTCATAGATCACAATTTCATGAATATTTTATGAACCATTCATGAATAATTCATAAAATTTTATGAATTTTTATGAACAAATACTAGTTCATGAACTCAAGACCTGGATACTGATAACTTGATTAAACCCTTATTTTGGGACTTTCGTCCAGTAACTGTGCACATACCAACTTTAGTTCCTATCAAATAAGCCAAACTGGAGTTATTGGTCAGAAACCAAAATATCAACAAACTTAATCAGGTAAATTCTGAGTCTAAAAAGTGTCAGATGTATTGAAAACGTAATAGGCCCAGCTGTTTTTATAGACATTTTACACTCATCTGTAAAATTATCAATCACCCAGAAACCGAAATGATAACAATAACATTACTAATATATAAAACTGTCATCGGATGGAATCAGTTGGAGAGCTTAGAATTATTGCAACAGAACAGCACTTAGGTTAGAATATAAATAGCCATGCATCCAAGGAACAACTCTACAACTTACTATGACTAAGTTAATGTATTACATGGCTCCTCAGAGTCACACAGCTATAATAAAATAAAAAAAACCTCAACAATCTTATATAATTTGTCTGTGAAGTTGTTTATCCAAACCAAACAGAAACAAACTCACCATTAATGGCACATATGACAGCCAGTGTATAAATTTCCTTTGAAAAACGGCTATCTCCAGGTTTGTTAAGCATGAGGTCTTAAATTCCTTGGGAAGATGATGGATGTTAACTGGATAATGGTAACAATAAGATCCTCCCATTCAAAACCAAACATTTTGGGTATTAATTTCTTTGAAACATCAGACATTAAAATGGTTGAAGGTGAAGATTAGAAATTGGCGCCAGATGCCAGATTCCACAGCTAGCCAATCAATTTTAAGTTCCTCCAGAGTGCCTCCAATCAATGCAGTCCTTAGAAAGGTTCCTAGTAATATTTGGAGCTAATTAAAAATCGCCTCCTGTATCCACATAGAGGAAGCTAAACTTACAATGATGGGGGATGCAACAAAACAATTTCTCTAACATTTCAGTACATGACAGTTTTTTAAAAACTCAAATGAGTCTTAAAATGGTGTTACTTTATTTTATTCCCAATTATTTCAGTACATGGGAAGACAAAATTTTAATGTAAATTTATATGTCAGACACTTGATTAAAAAGGACATTATATTCTCAACCATCTACACTCAAGAAAGTTCATGACAAATGATTTATAATGAATCTTATCAATTTATTGAATATGCACTTATTTTTAGGACTCACAAAGAATTTGACTCAATCATGAACATTTCATGAACATTTATGAATCATATTGATTCATAAAGTTCATAAAAAAGTTCATGAACATTTATGAACTATGTTCATGAATTATTGTTCATGAACTTGTTTAATGAACCAATCATGTGTGTTCATGAACTATTCATGAACATTCATGAAATCATGAATTACATCTCGTCTGGGTACAGTGAGAATCCAGACAGAATCCAGACTGACTAACACTTTCATGATGGGAGTTGCGCTGGTGCGGCATCAATGACCTTGTGCCAGTGCATTCTCTTATATATGAAAGTCTCCCATAGGGAGCCTTGCATATATAAGAGAATGCACTGGCTTACAAGGCCGACATACATATTGTTAGGCCAATGTATTCTCTTATATATGGGAGTTTCCCTACAGGGAAACTCACATATATAAGAGAATGTATTGGCACAGGGTTTCCACAAAATTTCAGGAATCTCCAATCATCGAAGGGTTAAGTCAGATGTCAGAGTAGTTCATATACAAAATTGGCAATTTTTAGATAATAAGTTTTAAAAAAGCAGCATTATTATCTGAACATCCCACCAAATGAATGAATATGAATGTATTTTCCGAAAATAGACCTTTCTAATATGGAATACCTTTACAACTAAATGGGAGAATCACATGCTTTTAAGTGAGCCAGGTTTAATGTCTCAAAACATTTGGCGGATTAACAGTTTGGACTTGGGTGATGGACATTTATATATATTTAAATGCAACTTTCACTCTGCAAATTTATACCTTAACATTGAATAAGCAGCTCCTGAATTCCATGAAAATCCCATTGGAAAGAGATAAATGCAGAAAAAAAACAAACATTGTTAATTTGAATTATAGATGAATTCTACAAAAGATGCTATTGTCTTATTTTCTGATCACAATATTGTATGTTAAGGCAAAGCTAAAACAATCTAAGATCAAATATTAATTCCATTGATTTTTTTTCCACCTAATATCTGCAGGGCTTGTGTTAAATCACAAATCGGAAATCGCTGCTTGATTTAAGAGCTAAGTGACGTTAATGCTACTGGTGTCTTTGAAGATAAATATGAACAAGCCCTGAAATAGTGTATCTGTCATTTGCAGAATGAGGTCCCAAAGGGTGAATTTAGTGATGCTATCCCACACAGCGGGATAGCATCACTAAATTCACCCTCTGGGAACCTCATTCTGCTCAGGCCTCAACTGCTATGGGAAATCTAGAATCAGATTGAAGTTCCCCAGTTGAAGCTGGTGATGTAACGTTCACCCATTAGTCACCTCGATTATGCATTTTATCATCCACAAATTAGAGGATATATAGAAACTGAACGGAAGGGAAATGTAAAAACAAAATGTTAATTTGAGACTATAGATACTTCCCAGAAAATGAAGCCAAAGCAGAATGAGTCCCCAAAGGGTGTATTTAGCGATGTAGCACACCCCGCTGTGAGGGGTAGCGTTACTAAATTCACCATCTGATGACCTCATTTTGCAAATGACAGACATACTATTTTAAGGCTTGAATAAGAAGTTCTTTGGGAAGCATGGAAAACCAATGCTTTGAAGGGACAATTGCTATGTACATACCATCACGAGCTGGGCTGTTAACATGCAGGTGCAAAATCACACCCCTGGTTAAGTGGTCCTGCTAATTTGCTACAATGCTGTGGGTCCTGCTGAATTGCTATAATGTTGGTAGGACAAAATGATGCTGTTAAGAAAATGTACAATTATTTTTTATGAAGTTGTCATTTTCAAGGTGTTTGGCTAATCGGTTACGTAGCGTTTTTCCGAAGACCCATAACTCCGAAGGTCCGATTCTCCGAAGGTCAGATTCTCCGACGCCCCGATTCTCCGAAAGCCCATAACTCCGAAGTCCCGATTCTCCGAAATCCCATAACTCCGAAGACACATAACTGCGAAAGCCCATAACTCCGAATGCCTATAACTCCGAACGCCCATAACTCCGAAGGTCTATAACTCCAAAGGGCCGATTCTCCGAAGGTCCGATTCTCCGAAGGTCCGATTCTCCGAAGATCATGTTTTATCGCTTATTAAATAGTGTACAGTCCAGTGGCGGGGTCAATGGGGCCCTAGGGAAGACCGCCACCAAAAAACATGTCAAATGTCATGTAAACGTCAGGAAATCCCTCCTAGGCATTCAAATATTCAGTGTTCCTGCCCAGGGGAGCCCCCGGACCAACGATTGGGGGCGACCCCTCACATGTATGCGCTCCCCAAATCAGGCCTTCGTGATATGCTTTCGGCATATCATATGCATGATATATCCCCCACATATCCCCCACATATGCTAATTAATGTGCACCCCTAAATGGGAACCCTGGCTCCGCCACTGGTGTGCACCGGGTATATTATAACGAAACGCTGCAAGAATGTCAAAGTAGCCTAACATGCACAGGGGCGACAAGTTCTTCCCCGTTCACCCCTGTACATTTTACTCTGGCATCTCATGGGCCAACGTAACGTTATAGTATCTGGTGTATAGTCAGTGGCGGGCCCATATTGTCTGAAATAGCAAGTAGAGGTTTAATGGGGGCAGTGGGAATTTTGGGACCCCTTGGCTTCGCCACTGGACTGTACACTATTTAGTAAACGATAATACCCCGATAAAACAAAATCTTCGGAGAATCGGACCTTCGGAGAATCGGGCCTTCGGAGTTATAGGTCTTCGGAGAATCGGCCCTTCGGAGTTATAGGTCTTTGGAGTTATAGGTCTTCGGAGAATCGGCCCTTCGGAGTTATGGGCTTTCGGAGAATCGGATCTTCGGAGTTATGGGCCGTCGGAGAATCGGGTCTTCGGAGTTATGGGCCGTCGGAGAATCGGGTCTTCGGAGTTGTGGGCCGTCGGAGAATCGGGTCTTCGGAGTTGTGGGCCTTCGTAGTAATAGGTCTTCGGAAAACCGGTCTGACACCGGCTAATCGGACCAATTTGAGACAAGGCTAGTGACTGTATGAAACATTTAAGAACATATATATTTTTAAATATTTTAATAATGGCTGTGCTTGTACAGTAATGCCCTAAGTAATCGACTCCTTAAACACAGCAGAATTATGGGTAACTTTTCAGGATTTAGTTGGAAATATGACTTGTTGGCATTCATCGGAAAGCTCTCGGGGAGAGCTTTCCGATGAATGGCAACAAGCCATATTTCTGACTAAATCCAGAAAAGTTACCCATAATTCTGCTGTGATTAAGGAGTTGATTATTTAGAGCATTACTGTAGTTCAATGTATAAATATACAACGAGGATGCAGGACAACACAATAAGGTACATTTCTGTATGTCATACAGGCTCCCAGAGTGTAACAGATGAACTTTTAATACAAATGAAAGTCATTTTGCATTCTCTCTCAGAGAACAAGAGACATGGGATATTTTTCCCTCTGATATATGTTTTCAAGCTTCCAGACATGGTACAATATACATTTACATAAAATACATGTTCCACATCTGGTATGATATATATTTACATCAAATAAATTATCAAAACCTGCATGGTATGATATGCATTTACATCAAATAGCTTATTCAAGACCTGGTATGATATACATTTACATAAAATAAACATTCCACACCTGGTATGATATACATTTACATCAAATAAATGTTCCACACCTGGTATGATTTATATTTACATCAAATAAATGTTCACACCTGACATGATCGATGCACATTGGCAAATGGATTTGTTGACACTATATATACATGTACAACTAGAACTTTCAAACTAACAATAGATAGCTAGCACAGATCTACCCACATTGAGAATATCCTTGCAGATGCTTTTCATGTGTTTTTAAAACATATTCATGAAATTCGGAAGTATATAGGTAAATACAATATACAATGAATGACTTATAACCTAGAATTACTTGCAGGTTTGTGTTGACTAAACACCATAAAAAGTTAGTTAACGTATAAATATACAATGAGGACGCACGACAATACAATGAGGACAATGGACAGAAGATGTTCTGAACACAGTCCAGTCATGGCAACATCCTACTTCACCAGTATTCCAGTATGGGAGCTTTTAGTGGCCATTAATTTTTAACTAGAGAACAAAGAGTTTAATGGACTGTGCAAGCAAGGATATATGTGAGTACCCTAATGGTGCCACTCTCTGGTAATCCAAATACCAAGGGAGCTCACAGATTCACAAGGCTTTCTCACAATGTTCTGTTAAACTACTCACTGAATCATGGATGCTCAGTTCGAAGCTAACTGTGTCAATGCTGTATTAAGGCAACAGCATTTTAATAAGTTGGTTTACAAATAAGGGGTAAATATTTCCATATTTCCATATATAATAGAAAGAGCAGAAGTTCAGTGAGTTCTTGACATACTCTTTCTACATGACTGCTGATAAATGTTTTTTAATTAAAAAAAAATTTTAACTCAAAATTTGGAAATCGAATGCCGTTACATCCGCCAGAGTACACCAAGTCACCACACAAAATTTGGTCAAGATTGGTCCAGGGATCTGGGAGGAAATATACAGACGGAAGGACAGACAAAACAGACAGACAAATCCTACTCGTTTATATATATAGATTGCAAATTAAAATATTAAACATAACAAGACATTATAATATGTCAATTTTTGCGATTTAAAAAACAAGCTGATTTTCTGTAAATTGGTTATTTTGGGGTCAGAAAATGGGGGAAATATTGATTATTTCCTCTTGTTGGCCCATCCAGCACTAATTGTTGCAAAATTTATCTTATTTTTATTATTGACTAGCGGATGTACTGTGCATTGCATGGGCAAAGTGTGGTAAAATTGAAACAGTTACAATAAATTAGAAAATAGAATATTAACCCTTTGAGTGCCAGGTCCGATTTTTGTATCAACCCAAATACCCTGTGCCAATGCATTCTCTTATATATGCGAGTCGACCATAGGTCGCCTCGCATATATAAGAGAATGCATTGGCTTAACAAATTTTTTTTTTTTTTTTTTTTTTTTTTTAAATTTTTTACAATTTTAATATATTTTATTATATTCTTTAACAGACTTATTGTGTAGGTTTAGGGCCGATAATATCGGCCCCTGGCACTCAAAGGGTTAAAGAGCATTTATTGTTACGGTATAGTTCTGATAATGTAAAAAATAAAGGCAATGTCGGGCAGAGTTGAGAACCAGCCCATGTTACCCGTTTACATTTTTTTTACCCTGTGCCAATGAATTCTCTTATATATGCGAGTCGACCATAGGTCGCCTCGCATTTATAAGAGAATGCATTGGCCTAACAATTTTTTATCATTTTTTTAAAATAAATGTTTCTTACAATTTTTAGGACATGCAAATTTTTAGGACATGCAGGACTCCCCTGCAGGGAGCCCCACACATATATAGAAGCATATAGAAGAGTGTTGTCTGCTCATGTTTGTCTGGGGCTCTGTATGGGTGAAATTATAAAATTGTTAAAGAATACAAGACAAAATTATTAAAATTGTAAATAATTGTTAGGCCAATGCATTCTCTTATATATGCGAGGCGACCTATGGTCGACTCGCATATATAAGAGAATGCATTGGCACAGGGTAAAAAAAATCCTGACTTACGACTGGATTTGATATGGCGGGTCACATATAATCTGCATGTTTCATGTCATAAAAGTATAAACGGTTTACACCAAATTTCAGTGAGATCCATCCAATAGTTTCTGAGAACGATGATGCCCATGCAGATATGACATCAAAATGTCAAAACGCAATGTTGTGGTAGTCATGACTCAGCCCATGTTACTCAGAGGGCCATAATACATGACCATACCAAATTCCCGAGAATCCATTCTGTACATGCAGATATGACATCATAACTTCAAAATGTGAAGTCAGGTGGAGTCCAGACCAAGCCCATATGTTACCCGGAGAGCCGAAATACATATCCATGCCAAACTTCATCACAATCGTGCAGAATTGTGGACCGCTATATTAAGGAACATACAGAGAGAGAGAGACACATTCGCATTTATAGATTAGATCAGATAACTCTCCAGTAAAGAATTTTGCATGTGAAAACATGGTTGTTATGTAAACATTACAGTCACAGTGAAAGTCATTATATCAACAATGCAGTTGCAGAGGTGTTATTATTATATTTCCAAAAAAAAATTATTTGCCTCAAATTTGCAGCCCTGTGATCATATAGCTAAATTTACTAGATCAGATGGAAACACACTTTTGTCAAGTTGTCACACACAAACTCAATTGAATAGGTCACTTGACAATTTGTTTAGAATGACGTTCTTGACCTAACACTTATAATCAGGCTTGTTACTGGACCACCTTAACCCTTTACCCAACAGAATGGCCCTGTGCCAATGCATTCTCTTATATATGTGAGTCGACCATAGGTCGCCTCGCATATATAAGAGAATGCATTGGCTTAACACATTAAAAATTATAAAATTGTTAAAGAATGTAAGAAAAAATGGTAAAAAGTGTTAAATTTTTTATTTTTTTAGGCCAATGCATTCTCTTATATATGCGAGGCGACCTATGGTCGACTCGCATATATAAGAGAATGCATTGGCACAGGGCATAACTGTAACTATCACAATGTGGTCAAGAAGCCGGTTCCAATGATATCCATATTTGTATGGTTCTATTGAGACAGACCGAAGATATTTTAGGCTGTTGAAGCTTTATTTGTCCGGTTATGGCCGGTTTGTTGTGTAAAGGGTTAATTATCTCATATGCCCAGAGGCAAAGAAGTAAAGTACCTGGCTCTTATAGAAGAAAGATATGCATGAATCAGATCACCCATGCATTATTTTACAAAGAATTAACCCTTTACCCAACAAACCGGCCAAATAAAGCTTCAACAGCCTAAAATATCTTCGGTCTGTCTCAATAGAACACCTTTTATTTGGAGCCGGTCTCGGACTACAATTTTTGGAATGTCCCAATTGACACCTGTCAATATATTTGGGCTGGTTTGATGTGATTCGATATTATTACTATTGAATAAGCAACAAAACCAATGGTAACCTGACAGACATTTGGGCTAACGCTTACTCATAATGGTAAACCGAAACACATACAATTTTGGCTGGCATGCTATAACTACATTTCCCTACCTATTGATCAACTTTGGGTGAAACACGCATAGATATATCATAGCGGGCTAGCATCTCAAAATTCACCCTCTGGGAACCTCATTCTGCTTATGCCTCAACTGCTGTGGGAGACCTAGTATCAGATTGAAGTTCCTCAGTTGAAGTTTGTGATGTTCACCCATTAGTCACCTAGATTATGCATTTTATCTTCTGCAAATTAGGGGATATAGAAACTTAACAGAAGGGGAAAAGTAACTAAAAACAATGTTGAATTTGAGACTATAGATACTTCCCAGAAGATGAGGCCTAAGCAGAATGAGGTCCCCAGAGGGTGAATTTGGGGATTTGCAAATGTCAGACACAATATATCCTGGCTTGCAAGGATGATTGAAACAACTGTGTGCTGTTTCATATGTTCATTCATACTGACTGTTACCGTGGCAACCCAGACAAGTGACATATGATCTTGATCATTCATCCCTAAGTAAAACATGACACTGAAACATGTGTTGAAATATTAGCGAGACATGGCGTACATACAACATGGACCTATGACAGAGATGAAGCAAATGTCTCATGTTTGGGTCTGGACAACCGTGATTATCATTTAATATAATGTATCTCACATTAATGTTTTAATTTAACCCTTATTTCAGTATACTAAATATCCCTAAGGAAATGTTCATATAATAAGTTCAACAAACAACCATAGCACATTTTTTAATTTAATAGAGAACTTTCGCAAAATCACGAATACGATTATGGATATGGAAATATCCTGCCAGTATACGGCCAAAATTCTATCATTATGCACGGGGGTTCTTATGTGAGACGAAATATACACCACACAGTATAATTATGTGTAGATGTGTCAAGAATGTGCACCGGTCCTGCTTGGGGATGCTCTAACATTATCTGTGTGGTGCATTACACACGGATAAGAACATGGGATCTGAAAGAGACACACATTACTTAACTATTACGTAACTGAATATAGTAGGGCATATGCCATTTCACCAATCAGCCATCGTAGGTAAATTGATGGTGTCAACCTTACTATGACAATATATCCTATCCGTAATCGTAATAGTGATTTTTGCGAAAGGTCTCTATTATCTGCAAGCCTTGAAATAGTGTGCCTGCCATTTGCAGAATGAGGTCCCCAGAGGGTGAATATAGTGATGTTACCCCGCATAGCGGGTTAGCATCACCAAATTCACCCTCTGGGAACCTCATTCTGCTGAGTTGTAAGCAGAATGAGGTCCCCAGAGGGTGAATTTGGTGATGCTAGCCCACTATGCAGGGTAGCATCACTAAATTCACCCTCTGGGGACCTCATTCTGCAAATGACAGACACACTATTTCAAGGCTTGATCGTAATAGTGATTTTTGCGAAAGGTCTCGATTATCTGAACAATTCCCACCAATGAACAGAATTCCTTCCACAAATTGTCTGCTTAATATTAACTGTACATCCCTCCAAATCAACAATAGACCATTCCTGTGTGCTCTTTTTTTTAACTTGCAGGGAGAATTCATTTGGTATAGTTAGGGTTCACCCTTTCTGTACTAAATACTCATTGATGAGTAGTTCACTTAGGAAATGTTCAGATAATAAGTTCAACAAACAACAAATGTATTATTTAAAGATGGATTATCTCTTTAAATAACAAATTTTAAATAGTTGCGTGGGTATAAAATAATAGATATGAACTGAAGACCTATGTCCGGAAAAGCTTCTATCAATTAATATTGATTTTATTTCGAATATTAAATCGGGCCCATTTATGTTACTATTTTTAGAACCGACCATTCGGATGAGACCGTATTGCGATATAGAGCACTGGGCTGTTCCTACGGCTACGCAACGAATGTCAAATGTCACAGATTGATTGTTTGTATTGTCTTGTTCCACAGATATAAGCGATAATGAGTATAATTAACGTTTATTTGTGACAAAATCGCACAATATAATTTCTGGTCTATGTTAACAGTAACCACTATTGTTCGTTAGCTGAACAAACACAACATTTTAGACAAGAAAATATTCGAAATAAAATTAATATTAATCGATATAAGCATTTCCGGACAGGAGTCTTCGATTCAAATATAATATTTTATACCCCGGTAACTATATAATACATGTTTACAAAGAGATAATCCACCTTTAAACATTTCCCACCAATGAATATGAATACTTCCGCTCTGGTATTATCTATTTTTCTGTCTACCATCAGCTTACATATCACACACACCCCTCCAAATTAATAATATACCAATCCTATATAAAGTTTTATAACTTGTTGAGAGAATCCATTTAGTATAGAAAGGGTTAAAGTGAAGTGATACACTCAGCCGGGTAGATCATTCCATGAATCTCTACTCTGTCATCACCCGTAGAGATCATACTCCAGCCATTTAAAACTTGGTAACGTTTTGATGTTCTGACCTGTTCTGATGGGGAACTTCATAAAATTTAACAAAGAAGGCAGGGAATAAATTGTTTTGTTAATACTAATTCTTAATAATCTATTTCACAGTTGGGGTATAGTCCTAACTTGAGATTGCATGATTTTGTGACTTTTGGGAGTCAATATTGCAATAAAAATTGAGTTGGATTACCTGGGAGAAACTCCATGATTATATCTGATGCAAATCAAAATCTGCTCAACAAAGTCACCTAAATCATGCAATGTCGAGCTGGGACCTTCACCTACTGTGAAACACATTATTAAATAAAAGGTACTAACTGAGAAATATATTGCCTGCACTGTTTTTTCAACATTATAAACTCCCTGTCAGAACATCAAAAAGTTCCCAGGTTTTGAACTATGAGTATGATCTCTATGGGCGCAGACTGAGTAGAGATTCATGGAATGATCTAACTGCTGGGTCTTCAATCGCGCATAGAAATAAACTTGCTGGGCGCAGGCAGGGATGCCAGAGAAGGGGGGAATGTGGGGGCACTTGCCCCCCCCCCCCCCTTGCCTTGGCCTAAGGTAGACTAGTGGGTACCCGAAAAGTGCCCACCTGATTGGTTTGCCCTTTGGTGCTTCCGGCGTCCCTGTGCTCAGGTTTTTTTTTTATAAATTATGCATCAAGATTAAATTGTCAGCTCATAACATACAGTAATGCCCTAAGTAATCGACCCCTTAACCACAGCAGAATTATGGGTAACTTTTCAGGATTTAGTCGGAAATATGGCTTGTTGCCATTTATCGGAAAGCTCTCGGGGAGAACTTTCCGATCAATGGCAACAAGCCATATTTCCGACTAAATCCTGAAAAGTTACCCATAATTCTGCTCTGGTTAAGGGGTCGATTACTTAGGGCATTACTGTACTTCTGTTATATGATTTATATTCCATGACTCTCTTTGGCGAATCATATCATTATATTACCAGTGACTGCTTCAGGATGAAGGAAAGACTAAATATTTGCTTTTACTGAAAGGGTACAACCGATTCAGTTGAATATTTCACAAATAGTTGAATGTCACATTTTTCAAACAGGTGCAGTGGATGAATAGTAAAATATAAATTTAAAGTAATGAAATAAGCCATGATATGTCTTTAAATTGTTCACATTGAAACTTCAAGACATTGAAACTTAAAACTGATGCCAACATCATCAAAGGCTGTATTCAAAGGACTTTTCCACAGCTGTCAATCAAATAGTTATTAGCAGATATTTTCTACATATCAGCTACTCAGCTGGTTGCCTGCTGCATTTAAACTCCTTTGTTCACCCTAAATTCGATATCTGTGCACACTTTCAGTGTTAAATTGGCTACATTCAAACATAATGTTCTGATGTTTTTATTTGGGCATTGATGTTGGAAATTCATCCATGATAATAACACTGTTTTCAATTAAAGACCAAAAGAATGTACAGTAATGCCCTAAATAATCGACTCCTTAAACACAGCAGAATTATGGGTAATTTTTCAGGATTTAGTCGAAAATATGGCTTGTTAGCTCTCACTGAGAGCATTCCGATGAATGGCAACAAGCCATATTTCCGACTAAATCCTGAAAAATTACCCATAATTCTGCTGTGGTTAAGGAGTTGATTATTAAGGGCATTACTTATATGAGAGAAAAGTCACTTCTCCCTGGGACAAAAATAGGGATCGAGAAGTGGCACATTTTAGATGGAAGATGTCCCCAAGTCCCCTCTGCATGGGCTGGTCCCTGGTGACAGGATGCATTGGGGGAAGAGTGTGAGACACACGCCTTACCCAATCCTCAACTATATTTCAGAGGAGAAGACTTCATATTATAAGCCCTCGGGCTTGTTGTCTGATCCTCATTTCCAAATTAACTCTTATATGTTGTATATTTATGTCATCTGTGTATTATGTCAATTATTTGGTTTGGAAATAAAAATATGTTTACACTAACTATATTTCAAGTTAGGAGATTCATACCCAAAAAAACAGGTGGACTTTCTGACTGAAAACAAAACAACTGAGAATGGCCTTTAAAAGATAGAATTTTGTTGTTTCAGACACTACTTTAGCATAAACTGTTAGAGCTTCCTGAAATTTAGTGAAAACCCTGTGCCAATGAATTCTCTTAAACATGTATATGCGAGTCTCCCATAGGGAGGCTCGAATATATAAGAGAATGGATTGGCATAACAATATTTACCTTGACCTTGTAAGCCAGTGCATTCTCTTATATATGAGGCTCCCTATGAGAGACTAGCATATATATATAAGAGAATGCACTGGCACAGGATTTTTAATGCTGCAACAGCACAGCTACCTTCAAGAAAGTGTTAAGCCTTTGATACTTGGATACTTGCTGTTGGGCAGTGGCCTGATTCATAATCATTCATTTGTAGATAATTTCAGCTATCAAATTCACCGAACAGACTTGAAATTATCTTAACAACTTCACAAATGTATATTTTATTTATTTATGTTTTCTAAACAATATTTAGTGCGAAACCAGTGAGTTCATTTAAATTTGTTTTCCTTTTATTCCTTCTCAACATTTTTTTTTTATCGAAAAACCAAATAATTAAAAAAAATTGTCACCTGCTCCTATCATGGGTGGCATCTGATGTGGTATTTTTTTCAATTCAATTGACATTTCAAGCCTGACATACTGAAGACAGCCTAACGATGCCTTACAATTCATAGGCCACCGCTCTTCCAGACAGGCTTCGATATCAATAAATGCGACTCCGAGACGCACCCACTGGACCATTCAAATGACGGAACATTTTCATGATGGAGTTCTAAAGACAGGCTATACATGTCACTGTGGGAGTCCATTCAGTGACATGAATACAGGCGAAAATTGTCGCACCGCGCGGATCTAATTAACACACAGACGGGGAACATTGATAGAAAGAAATATCAAGAGATTCTTAAGAATAGGATGCGTGCTGAGATTGAATTGTGTAGGACACCTCTCGCATACAGAGCAGCAACATCTTCCGACTTAATCATAATCTCATTTACTGACAGCCTGATGTGTTGTGGTTCCACTGCCCAGCTACGGGAAATGAAATAATAGTTTCACCGATATAGTAAGTGATGATAGCTGGAACCAGCGACCAGTCAAGAGGGTGAATTGGGAGACATCTCCTCCCTAAAATGTGCCACTTCTCCATATTTTGTCCCAGGGAGAAGTGACTTCTCTCTCATATATAGTAATGCCCTAAATAATAGACGGAAATATGGCTTGTTGCCATTCATCGGAAAGCTCTCACTAAGAGCTTTCCAATGAATGGCAACAAGCCATATCTCCAACTAAATCCTGAAAAGTTACCCATAATTCTGCTGTGGTTAAGGAGTTGATTATTTAGGCATTGTACCTG
This sequence comes from Siphonodentalium dalli, assembly GCA_032622095.1. Lineage (NCBI taxonomy): Eukaryota > Metazoa > Mollusca > Scaphopoda > Gadilida > Siphonodentaliidae > Siphonodentalium > Siphonodentalium dalli. Next base: position 239,138,501 of record CP136061.1, on the reverse strand, counting down.
ATTGTACCAGTAGGAATTTGTTTCAACGTACAGCATATTTAAAGCACATTTGCCGATTGTGTTCTTCCTCACTAAAATAATTGGGCTCTTATGTTGCATGATACTTATTGGATCATAGGAGGGGAATGTAGGGGGGGGTGTAAATTGAACTTCAGCCATTGTTACATTTCCCTGATTACAGTCCACTTCTCCCTAATATCCAAACTGACTTCTCCCAATTTTAAACCTCTAGGCTTATCCCTGGTTGCAAAACATAGCATAGGAAACTCGCTTCCAACGCCCGACTACAAGAAATGAAATAATAGTTATTTGATGTGTTGTCGTGACACACTGGGGACCTCGTTTCCACTGCCCAGCTGCGAGAAATGAATTAACAGTTATCCGATATAGTAAGTGACAATAGCTGGAAATTCGCTTTCAACACCCGGCTAAAAGAAATGAAATAGTAGTCTTCAGCCCAGACCATATTATTTCTTAGGCAAATTTATTCTGCCTCAGCTGCTTTTCCCTAAGGATAACCTAATCTTGATGATAATTTCCAGGGCTTGTTTACAGAATACAATGATTTGGACAGGGACCAAGCTGATCAGAATTCATCCATTAGATTTTAGATTTCAATTAGTTTGTGCTCATTCGCAGTAAATCACAATTCTTTTTAAATCTTATGTGGAATATTGTCCAGAGGGGCACCCAGGGATGCCAGAACTAAGAAAGGGCAGCGGTGGCAAACTAAATTTGGAAGGCACATCAAAATACGCAATATATTAAAGTTACATAACATGACTAAAATTTATAGTGGGCTAGCATCACCAAATTCACCCTCTGGGAACCTCATTCTGCTGAGGTGTAAGCAGAATGAGGTCCCCAGAGGGTGAATTTGGTGATGCTAGCCTGCTATGCGGGGTAGCATCACTAAATTCACCCTCTGGGGACCTCATTCTGCAAATGACAGGCACACTATTTCAAGGCTTGTGTATTAACCCTTTCATGACTTGTAGCTTCCTGAAGTATTTCCAATGCATTCTCTTATACATGCGAATCTCCCAGAGGGAGCCTAGCATATATAAGAGAATGCATTGGCCTAACAATATTTACCTTGATGAGGCTCCCTATATATAAGAGAATGCTTTGGCACAGGATATTTAATGCCGCACCATGCAGGCAGGCTCCCGTGATGAAAGAGTTAATAATCCAACACTAAAATTACTCTTATATTTGGAATAAATTTCATTGTCTTAAAGATGGTCTCTCTTTTCCTAAACACATTTTATATACATGTATATATAGGAGATATAGCACAGTAGCAATGTTATATTTATTGCCTCCGAAACATGCCGAGCCGAGCTGGCCCTTAGAACATGCTTGGGACTATACAACACACCAGGTGCCTATTTTTAGAAGCAAATTTGATTTTTGAGACAGTGGGGTATAAATATGACTCAGACACCCCTCCAGAAACACTTCTATCAATTAATGTTGATTTTACATCAATATTTTCTTATCTAATGTGAAGATAATAATGAAGATTAGTTCAGCCCTATGGGATTTCCAAAGCAAAACTAGCAAGAATACTTTAAAGGAGATGATTTAATTAGTTGATTGATTAAGATCAAGCCTTGAAATAGGGTGTCTGTCATTTGCAGAATGAGGTCCCCAGAGGGTGAATTTAGTGATGCTACCCTGCATAGCGGGCTAGCATCACCAAATTCACCCTCTGGGGACCTCATTCTGCTTACACCTCAGCAGAATGAGGTTCCCAGAGGGTGAATTTGGTGATGCTAGCCCACTATGCGGGGTAGCATCACTAAATTCACCCTCTGGGGACCTCATTCTGCAAATGACAGACACCCTATTTCAAGGCTTGATTAAGATACCACAGTTGATAGGCAATACTTCAATTATATCCCACTGTGGAATTAAGACATGATCATTAGTAATTATTGCCCTCTCTTTTTAATATTAAAGATGCATAATCTGATTTAACGCCCCTAAATTAGTATTTCCTTGGCTTCGGGGGTAAAAAATATTTGATTTGAGTCGAGGAATCCACCCATCAAAGCTAAGAGTGATCAGATATTGATGTTTGAAATCTTTGATTTTTCACCACCGAAAAATTTAAGTGGCCCAGTAAACAGTCGACGAGAAGACTGTCTCTGACCAAATTGCGGATGAAGATGGATTGCTCTAAAATCAAGTGGCTTTTTTGTGTCATATATTTGATGAACCGGCAAAATTTTGTTGAACAAAAAGTTGATAAATAACAGGTTTTGGGCAATTTTATACTATAGTTGACTGTGGTTAGCATTATTTTTGGGCAATTTCTCGATTCTGGTAACTGAAGCGGCATTTAAAAAAATGTTGTTGTTGTTGGAATCTGATATGGGGACCATCGAATCGGATTGAGCACCTTTAAGGATATGTTTGAATGTTGCTGTAGCGTCCTCCTATAACAGTCCAAGAACCAATACGATTATACAGATTGCACTGGATATGTCATGTATTGTAAAAGTGAGCGTTGTACAGTTTAGAGAACAGAATGTTTGACGAAGCTGACTTATATCTCTGAATCTGTCGAAGGACACTTTCACCCTCCTGTATGAGGGCCAGGGGGCACTGCCTAACCGTGTCCCCCTGCTCTGGCATCCCTGGTGACATCATGTTAGTGGATCGATTGAAAACACTCTTGTTTTGGAAATTTTCAGCCTTTTATCCTTCTTCAGCAAGACGATAACATAAACAGGTTATTGAATTGTTGTGTGACAGCACATTACAATGCAGTATTTGTAAACAGCAAACTCAGATTCATTCGGATTCTGAGTCTATCTAAATTCCCGTCAAGTTTTCATTTCTCAGAAGGCTTGCGGTATTCCCGGGAATTGCGTCACTTTGCGCTATATATGTTAATCGTTTCGATTGGACTCCTTTATCCTGATGCTACTAATAGTGAGTTCTGTTTGGCGCTACTGACGTGGAATCCCGGGGTTGGCAAATGAAAACTCTATGAAAGGTCATCAGATGCTGTGGTTAAGGAGTCGATTATTTACAGCATTACTGTAGATTGCAGTTAAAATCACTCAGAATCTTGACAGGAGGAAATATTTTTCTGAGAACACCTGACTCTTCAATCTGAGGACGTAATTCATAATGAATCACAAGAAGTATTGTGTTTCCTCAGGCAAGAATCCTAGAATACGATTAGAAAATGTCAAGGAGGATATATGTGCGCAAGAACAGAAGCAGACTGCCAGGATAGGGACCCAAGAAACACCTGTCCCTGACAGAATGTTACCAGGGACTCTGAAACGGTGGGGGGAATGATGGGGGTACATCCACTGTCCTGCTCCAAAGGGGCACAAAGTGCCCTTTCAAACAAGCCTTGAAATAGTGTGCCTGTCATTTGCAGAATGAGGTTCCCAGAGGGTGAATTTAGTGATGCTACCCCGCATAGCGGGCTAGCATCACCAAATTCACCCTCTGGGAACCTCATTCTGCTGAGGTGTAAGCAGAATGAGGTCCCCAGAGGGTGAATTTGGTGATGCTAGCCCGCTATGCGGGGTAGCATCACTAAATTCTCCCTCTGGGGACATCATTCTGCAAATGACAGGCACACTATTTCTGCAAATGACAGGCACACTATTTCAAGGCTTGCTTTCAAACTTCACAGAAAGGCAAGAGGGGCAATAAACACCCCATTATTAACAGAGGAGTATTATATTGTCCTAAGAGACAATTATTCCCCATTATAGCAGCTTAACCCTTTCATGATGAGAGCTGCGATGGTGCAGCATTAAAGATCGTGTGTCAGTGCATTCTCTTATATATGTGAGTCTCTCATAGGGAGCTCTCGTATATATGAGTATGCACTGGCTTAGAAGGTCAAGCTACATATTGTTAGGCCAAATGTATTCTCTTATACACATATATGCGAGACTTGCATGTCTAAAAAAAAATGCATTGGCACAGGGTTTTCGCAAACTTTCAGGAAGCTCCAGTTTGGAAAGGGTTCATATGAGCTTGGACCTGGAGAGTGCTTTAAAAGTGCCCTTTTTTGGAAGTTGTGACCCCTTGCCCTTAGATGCTTCCACCAATGAATGTTATTATGTCACTCTGAGTTCACAAGCACCCTGCAAGAACTGAAACATCAGCAGAAAGACAAAATGTTATATTATTCTAGTTATTAACTAGGTGATGTGCCTGACCTTGTCTGGGCTATTTACGGATTTCTTTGTGATCGCCTCCATCTGGGAAGAATATACAGCGTCTGGACAAACTTTTGTTCGATCAGTCCAGAGAACTGCCTATATGAGCATAGTCAAGGTGAAGGTCAAGGACATGGTCGGACGTGAAATTGGACCCACCCATATTGTTCCCGGGACCAAAGTAGACTCATACCAAATTTGAGTCTGATCGGTCGAGGTCCAGGAATTTGCCTATATGACAATATATGAGCGAGTTCAAGTGCACAGTCGCACATGAAATTGGACCTGCCCATATTGTTCCCAGGATCAAAGTAAGACTACATACCAAATTTGAATCAGATCGGTCGAGCAGTTTTCGAGTATGTTTCGCTATGAAAATGACAAGCACACACCTACTATACATATACATTATTTTAACAACATATGACACTATCACCTCTATAAATTTAAGACTAATCCATTCAAACATTGTTGGCCTGAAGATATGGCCCCAAGCAACTTTTTTGTCTCACTGTACCCCACCTTCCCATATATATAACACACATACATACATTCATACACACACACATAGACAGAAGTTCCAAAATATATAACAGATATCCATTTTGATAGCATGTGAGAGCTTTTATCCTTCGCAAACTAAATTCTCGTTGATGATTTGATTCCAAATGAATCGTTTGTAGTTAATATTTCGATAGGATAATAACAACTTATATATGGAACATTTCTCCAAATGAATCTTGATAGCAGGGGATTAGTTTCAAATGAACATGTCACTTTTCAATCTGAGGCTATAATTCAAACTGAATCTGATAAACATTGTGCTATTTCATGAGATTCTGTAGTGAGTCTTGTCCCCACATCTTCTTGTAACAATCAATCTGATTGGCTACAACGCCAAGTTCAAATTACCATGTCTCCATCACCCTTGACAGTGGGGTTGAAGAGATGAAATATTGTGGGTATATATATGGGGGTGGGGGGCTGGATATATGAATGACCTTTGAACTGGCAGTTTCCACCAATCATGATGTTGCTCCAGCGCGCCATGTTTGATGTACTCACCATTGATCAGCTACTGAATTCTTCTTATGGGTGTGAATTAATGTGACAACTGATGAAAACCATACTTTGCCAGACATATGGGTTGTTAACAAGTTTCCCACATTTACAACCAAATGGATCATCTAGCACAAAAACATTATTTGAAAGAACACATATGTTTTTTAGAAACCTTTAATTTTTCATGTAATTTTCCCTAGTATATTTGCATATTTGAGTTTTTCAGTAAAATCAGCATTTTTTTTCAAAATGCATATTCCCAGTTTACTTGTATCTCATTTGCCGATTGACCATCTAGGATAAGAAAAATAAAGCATATTGAGTTTAAAACAATTAGATTCGCACACAAGAATGTTAAGTTGGACCTTGAAGAGACACAGCTCATTTGAACCTCCAAATTATGAATACAGTAATGCCCTAATTAATCGACTCCTTAACCACAGCAGAATTATGGGTAACTTTTCAGGATTTAGTCGGAAATATGGCTTGTTGCCATATTTCCGACTAAATCCTGAAAAGTTACCCATAATTCTGCTGTGGTTAAGCAGTCGATTAATTAGGGCATTACTGTAGGTGATTCCAGAAGAGGGATAACAAAAGGGTGTTCTCAATATCTCATTTTAACCCTTTCATGACGGGAGCTGCACGGGTGCAACATTAAAGATCCTGTGCCAGTGCATTCTCTTATATATGGGAGTCTCCATATATAAGAGAATGCACTGGCTTACATTAGGTCAATTCTCTTATATATACATAGGCTCACTATGGGAGACTTGAATATATAAGAGAATGCACTGTCACAGGGTTTTCGGAAAATTTCAGGAAGCTCCAGTCAGGGAAGGGTTAAAAATATGATATCATAATTAGGAATCAAGGAATCAATGAATCGAGAATTGTTATCAACCATTATTTGTCAAAAAAATAAAAACGAACTAAAATTGCCATCGCACAATATATAATGAGAAAGAATAAGCTATTTCAGTTCATGAAAATATCATTTGTCATTAATATTTGGTCTCAATAGACCCTTTTAGACTTCAAACAATAAATGATTATTTTAACCTCCCTGGATCACATCCCTGGATCACCTCCCAGTCCCCGGATCACCCTGCTATTGATTTCAGTGAAAATCCTTACCTTTATATATGTTGAAAACCAAGTCACATTTTTCATGATTTATTCTGGAAAATTTGCCTTGCACTTGCGAAACATGGTGGTTTATGTTTTAACCCTTTACCCAACAAACCGGCCAAAACTGGCCAAATAAGGCTTCAACAGCCTAAAATATCTATATACAAATATAGATATCATTGGAACCGGCTCATTGACCACATTGTGATGGTTATAGTTATGCCCTGCGCCAATGCATTCTCTTATATATGCGAGTCGACCATAGGTCGCCTCGCATATATAAGAGAATGCATTGGCCTAAAAAAAATCTTTTTTTAACACTTTTTACCATTTTTTCTTACATTCTTTAACAATTTTATAATTTTTAATGTGTTAAACAATGCATTCTCTTATATATGCGAGGCGACCTATGGTCGACTCGCATATATAAGAGAATGCATTGGCACAGGGCCGTTCTGTTGGGTAAAGGGTTAAGGTAAATATGTAATAACTAGCATGTCCTGACAATATGGAAAACATTTCCAAAGATCAACAACAAATAGAAAATGAAGCAAGATAAAGATTAGTCGGGTCCACAGACTAGATACAGATTAGCACAATTTTTTTTAAAAGGCTGCCTATAGTATAGGTGAGAAAAACTAATGTTTATAAGATAAAAAAAAGATATGACAAAAGAAAGCACTTACCAATAAGGAATCAATCGTAAAACAGATTGGTGGTCTCAGCTTGATGATAAAACGTTGGCTTCCACAAGCAGCCGATAGATCGTAATGTGAAGGGAGGATTTCTCTGCTATTATATCATGGCAAGCTCACACACTATATGGCCATATCACACACACAAGCACTGTATTCAATATGGGGGAGCAACACATGAACTGTAGTAAAATAGCTTGTCTGTTGGTAAAGATGCATAGGAAACAATAGAATGCATGTTAGTAGCTTTACTGGGAACTAACCCTTTGTCTGTGGAATGTGACCGCATAGTTAGCACATTTTTATGTCACACAAGCAGTATATTGAATGGGGCAACACATATTAAATTGTAGTAAATAGCTTGTGTGCTGGTTAAGATCCACACGAAGCACAGGAAACAATAGAATGCTATTTTAGATGCATTACTGGGGTTTAACCCATTGTCTGCAGAATGGGACGACATAGGTGGTACAATTTTATATCGCACAAGCAGTATATTGAATGGGGCAACACATAATTGTAGTAAATAGCTTGTCTGCCAGTAAAGATGCACACGAAACAATAGAATGCATTTTCATTTGCATTACTTGGCTTTAACCCTAAGTCTGCGGAATGTGATGGCATAGGTAGAACATTTTTATGTCACACAAGCAGTATATTGAATGGGGGCAACACACAATTGTACTAAATGGCTTGTTTTCTGGTAAAGATCCACACGAAGCACAGGAAACAATAGCATGCTATTTTAGATGCATTACTTTGGTTTAACCCTTTGTCTGTGGAATGTGACGGTATAGATGGCACAATTTTATATCACACAATCAGATTATTGAATGAGGCAACATATAATTGCAGTAAATATCTTGTCTTTGCAGTAAATATCTTGTCTGCCGGTACAGATGCACACAAAACAATAGAATGCAGTTTCACTTGATTTACTGGGAACTAACCCTTTGTCTTTGGAATGTGGTGGCATAGGTGGCACATTTTTAGGTCATACAAACAGTATATTGAATGGAACAATAGTTGATGGTACACTATTCAAATTTCATGCAATTCTAAAGTAATGCCATAGAAGACATACAGTAATGCCCTAAATAATCGACTCCTTAACCACAGTAGAATTATGGGTAATTTATAAGGATTTAGTCGGAAATATGACAAGCCATTCATCGGAAAGCTCTCATTGAGAGCTTTCCGATGAATGGCAACAAGCCATATTTCCGACTAAATCCTGAAAAATTACCCATAATTCTACTGTGGTTAAGGAGTCGATTATTTAGGGCATTACTTTTTTGTATGTCAATTGCAAGGGCTGACGTCCACTACAGATAAAAGGTCGCTGACCACAGTGTCCCCCGAAACGGTGGCTATTTCCAAGATGGCTAACTCCAAGGTGGCTATAACTCCAAGATTTGCAGTGTTGGGAATAAAATTAATATTATCCACATAAAACATTATTGAAATTGGTTAATATTTGTTCGAGATATATTGGCGAAAATTTGTCAAATTAAGGGGTAAGAAAATCAGAATCGGACAAAACTGGTTTTCGAATTTGTCCAAGATATTGTGGCAACCAACTCATAAACAAAAAAATTATTGAAATCGGTTAATATTTGTTTCAGTTATTGTCCTTACGATAAAAAAATGGCGAGAAATTGTCAAACTAAGGGGCATAACTCAGGTAAGAAAAATCGAATGAAACTGGTTTACGAACTCGTCTGAGATATTGTGGCAGCCGGTTAATATTTGTTTGAGTTATTGCGCTTACGACCAGATCGGATGGATGCACGAACGCACGCACACACAGATGGTGCAGATTTCTTTAGTCCCCCGAAATTAATTTTTGGGGGACAAAAATAGCCCCTTCTATACTAAACACTCATTGATAGTAGTCATCCCATAGGAAATGTTCAGATAATAATTTAGTTCAACAAACCCTATAGAAAGGGATAATTGAGGACCATAAAAGATGTCAAATGGGTTCTAACAGTGGTAACAGATTACGAGGAAGTTGAAAGATAGATAGATAGTTTATTTGACAGAATGCATAAAATTTTTACAACATAGAAATAAATAGAAATTTAAATGTTACAACATCCTGCCATGGTCGACATATAGCCTTGGATTCGGGCTCACACAATATCACATTAATAAGTTGGGATGATGGGCGAATTGATTTTTGACAGCCCTGAGACTATATTGGGAGGAAGATACCATGCTAATGTAGCTGTTTTGGACTGTCATGTATTGTAAGGTGTGTTTTAAGTCAGATAATTACCTCATGAACAGGCATTCGGCACAGAAAGCTCGTACCCTGCACAGCAGGCTAGCATAACTAGATTCACCACCTGGGGACCTCATTCTGCATGGCCTCATCTGCTTTGGGAGAGCTGGACACAGATTGAAGTTCCCAGATGACAAGTCTTGAAATAGTGTGCCTGTCATTTGCAGAATGAGGTTCCCAGAGGGTGAATTTAGTGATGTTACCCTGCATAGCGGGCTAGCATCACCTAATTCACCCTCTGGGAACCTCATTCTGCTGAGGTGTAAGCAGAATGAGGTTCCCAGAGGGTGAATATGGTGATGCTAGCCCGCTATGCGGGTAGCATCACCAAATTCACCCTCTGGGAACCTCATTCTGCAAATTACAGGCACACTATTTCAAGGCTTGGTGAAGATGGTGATGTGTACAAGCCTGAATTTAGTGTATCTGACCTTTACAGAATGAGGTCACTCTGCTTAGGCCTCATCTTCTAGGAAGTATCTTAGTCTCAAATTAACATTGTTTTTAGTTACTTTTTCCCTTCTGTTGTGTTTCTACAGTAATCCCCTAAATAATCGACTCCTTAACCACAGCAGAATTATGGGTAATTTTTCAGGATTTAGTCGGAAATATGGCTTGTTGCCATTCATCGGAAAGCTCTCGCCGAGGGCAACAAACCATATTTCCGACTAAATCCTGAATGAAAGTGTCAATGACACTGTAGCTCAACTTGGAAAGGGAATAATTTAATGTATTACAGTCAATGGAGCCATTAGGAATGTGGAAAGTTGAATATCTAATACATGTTTATAGACATGAAGAGAAAAGTAAAATCCAAGATGGCTGCTGGCGGCCTTGTTTTCGGCCGAATGACCCCAAAATGAGTCATTCCCATCTACATGTCATCGTTAACATCCATGACAAATTTTATGACGATCAGACTAAAGGTACGACCTGTAGCCCATGCTAAAGAATTTAGTCATACAAAGAGTAAAATCCAAGATGGCTGCTGGCGGCCATGTTTTTTGGCCGAATGACCCCAAAATTACTCGTTCCCATCTACATGTCAATATTATCATCCATGACAAATTTCATGATGATCAGAAGAACAGTACGACCTGTGGCCCGTGCTAATGGATTAAATTTTTTAATCCAATATGGCCGCTTGCGGCCATGTTTTTTGTCCGAATAACCCCAAAATGACTCGTTCCCATCTACATTCCAATTTCAACAACCATGACAAATTTTATGACGATCAGACTAAAGGTATGACCTGCAGCCCGTGCTAAAGAATTTAGTCATACAAAGAGTAAAATCCAAGATGGCTGCTGGCGGCCATGTTTTTTGGCCGAATGACCCCAAAATTACTCGTTCCCATCTACATGTCAATATTATCATCCATGACAAATTTCATGATCATCAGACAAACAGTACGACCTGTGGCCCGTGCTAATGGATTAAATTTTTAAATCCAAGATGGCCACTGGCGGCCATGTTTTTTGTCAGAATGACCCCAAAATAACTCGTTCCCATCTACATTCCAATTTCAACAACCATGACAAATTTTATGATGATCAGACTAAAGGTACGACCTGTAGCCCATGCTAAAGGATTTAGTCATACAAAGAGTAAAATCCAAGATGGCTGCTGGCGGCCATGTTTGTCGGCCGAATGACCTCAAAATGACTCGTTCCCATCTACATGTCATTATTAACATTCATGACACATTTCATGTTGATCAGACTAAAGGTACAACCTGTAGCCCGTGCTAAAGAATTTAGTCATACAAAGAGTAAAATCCAAGATGGCTGCTGGCGTCCAGGTTTTTTTGGCCGAATGACCCCAAAATTACTCGTTCCCATCTACATGTCATTGTTAACATCCATGACACATTTTATGATGATCAGACTAAAGGTACGACCTGCAGCCCGTGCTAAAGAATTTAGTTATACAAAGAGTAAAATCCAAGATGGCTGCTGGCGGCCATGTTTTTTGGCCGAATGACCCCAAAATTACTCGTTCCCATCTACATGTCAATATTATCATCCATGACAAATTTCATGGTGATCAGACGAACAGTAAGACCTGTGGCCCGTGCTAATGGATTAAATTTTGAAATCCAAGATGGCTGCTGGCGGCCATGTTTTTTGTCCGAATGACCCCAAAATGACTCGTTCCCATCTACATTCCAATTTCAACAGCCATGACAAATTTTATGATGATCAGACTAAAGGTACGACCTGTAGCCCGTGCTAAAGGATTTAGTCATACAAAGAGTAAAATACAAGATGGCTGCTGGCGGCCATGTTTTTTAGCCGAATGACCCCAAAATGACTCGTTCCCATCTACATGTCATTATTAACATTCTTGACAAAATTTATGATGATCAGACTAAAAGTACGACCTGTAGCCCGTGCTAAAGAATTTAGTCATACAAAGAGTAAAATCCAAGATGGCTGCTGGCGGCCATGTTTTTGGGCCGAATGACCCCAAAATTACTCGTTCCCATCTACATGTCAATATTAACATCCATGACAAATTTCATGAAGATCAGACAAACAGTACGGCCTGTAGCCCGTGCTAATGGATTGAATTTTGAAATCCAATATGGCCACTGGCGGCCATGTTTTTTTTCCGAATGACCCCAAAATTAATTTTTCTGGTCTAAATGTTGATGTCAACAGCTATGACAAATTTCATAATGATCCGACGAAAGGTACGACCTGTAGCCTGCATTGTTGACGCCTTACGTACACACGCACACACGGACGACGGACGACAAAGCCATGGCAATAGCTCAAACTTTACAAAGTAAAGTTGAGGTAAAAATTACTCATAATTCTGCTGTGGTTAATGAGTCGATTATTTAGGGCATTACTGTATATCCTCTAATTTGCATAAGATAAAATGAATAATCGAGGAGACTATAAATGGGTGAACATCACCAACTACAACTGGGGAACGTCAATCTCATCCTAGGTCTTCCATAGCAGTTGAGGCCTAATCAGAATGAGGTCCTCAGAGGGTGAATTTGATGATGCTAGCCCACTGCAGACAGGACCGGACTGCCATCATTGGACCACTTTGGATTGGTCCACCCATGGCGGTCCGGTTCTGTACCGGGCGGTCCGGTTCTGTACCGGTTTGCGAACTTTAATAAATAGATGTATGCTAGCTTAACCCTTTGAACACTGATGCCCCACAGCGATGGACACCCTGACCCGGGGCTCCCAGTGGTATTTCCGCTTAAATTAGACAAGTGTCTAGTCGCATGGTGTTGATTATGTTTAAATTATGACACAGGTCTAAAACTTTACAGGTTTGTCTCCCATGGAACAGCAATCATAAGATTGCGAGACTTTGCCTCGCGGCAACTCCTTGGTAACGGTTGCTAGGCAACTACCCGGAATTGACTGGAAAATGTAAATATAGCTTATAGCGTCGTAATTCAACACCAATGATTACGTTTCTTGATGCATGTAATACCCTAACATGAAATTTGAGATATATCCGACCAGAATAGTGAACCAAATATCCCATTTATGGGTGGCAACGGTTGCTAAGCAAATACCACAAATTATCGAATGACATCATTGCACTAACCATTCAGTGGTATGTTTTGCCTTAATTTAGACAGTGTCTAGTCGCATGGTGTTGGTTATGTTCAAAGGGGACACCTACCTGAAACTGTGCAGGCATGCTATGCATGGACCACTGATCATTGTAAGATCTGGAGACTTTTCCATCCGATATCTCCTTAGATACGGTTACTAGGCAACTACCCGAAATTTGCAGGATAAACGAATTCTAGCTTATAACGTTGTAATTATACATCAGTGAATTGTGTTTCGATACAACCAATATCCTAATGTGAAATTTAAGATATACCTGACAAGAATCGTCAACCCATTACCTTATTGGCCGGGTAGCAATGGTTGCTAAGCAAATACCACACATGATAAAATACACCATTGTCATAATAATTAAGTTGAATTTTGCCTTATCTGGACAGTGTCGAGGCACACGGTGCTGATTATATTAAAATGGAGACACATGTCAAAAATGTGTAAGTATGCTTGTTTCTCAGGGATCATTGCGAATTGGGATTGCGAATTTGCCACGAATCTATTACAAAAGAAGGAACATATGGTAAAATAACATCAGATAATATTTATTTTGATGACATGTCAGTTGATAACATATTCCAAGTAGGATATAACAGTAATATAATTACCAACATAGTTTAACCCTTTACCCAACAAACCGGCCAAAAACGGCCAAATAAAGCTGCAACAGCCTAAATTATCTTGGGTCTGTCTCAATAAAACCATACAAATATGGATATCATTGGAACCGCGGCTCATTGACCACATTGTGATGGTTACAGATATGCCCTGTGCCAATGCATTCTCTTATATATGCGAGTCGACCATAGGTCGCCTCGCATATATAAGAGAATGCATTGGCCTAAAAAAAATCTTTTTTTAACACTTTTTACCATTTTTTCTTACATTCTTTAACAATTTTATAATTTTTAATGTGTTAAGCCAATGCATTCTCTTATATATGCGAGGCGACCTATGGTCGACTCGCATATATAAGAGAATGCATTGGCACAGGGCCCTTCTGTTGGGTAAAGGGTTAATAAAAATATGATGAGACTAAAGCTGTGTATTCTAATGTAGTGTCCTAGATAAGAATATAGTAGTTCCAATGTGTAATATGGTTGGTTCAACGCATATTGTACAAGAAGACATTACAAATTTATTGTGCGACTACACAGCGAAGAGACTAAGTACAGGTTACAGGTTCATATGTGTATGCCAAAACGTGACCATATATATACAGGTACAGGTAACACGATATAAGTCACACCTGCATTGAGTGCTTTTTATTACTGATAATTTAACCCCGTTTTTTTTTTAGACACAAAGTCGACTTGTGCACATATTATGGTTCCATTGCAATACATGATTGTATGACACAATGTATACGATACTTCGTCCATATTAAGATGCTGTACATAACTACAGCTTAGTAACTGCGCGACATGTTGTTTTAATGCATCGAAAGCCGACACGCTATATTCTTCAATAAGCACTTTTGCAATTTCGATAGCCGTCAGTTTGTGTCACGGGAGGTCACGGAAGAAGTCGAAGTTAAATAATTATTCTAACAGTACATGCAGCACCATGCAATGTCAGTACTATACAAGTGCACCGCTGGGTGGAGGTAATGCCCCCGACTGTACAATCAGAGAGGATTTTTCTTATTTTTGTGCAAATGCTTATTAAATGGCACTTTGTAAAGTTATGTTATTCATGAGTAAACAATCCAAAATCAAGTTATCATCTGGAAACCAAAAAAAGTAGCAGAAAACCAAAAAGGGGCGTAACTCTGGTAAAAATAGGCGGACGAAACCACGGCTATGGGGAAATCTTGTCCCCCCGGCTGGTCTATTAGCATACCAAAGATCAACTGAATTGAATTAGCGAAACGTTCGTAAGGGTCGACAATTTTCTAAGTCCAAAAAGGGGCGTAACTCTGGTAAAAATAGGCGGACGAAACCACGGCTATGGGGAAATCTTGTCCCCCCGGCTGGTCTATTAGCATACCAAAGATCAACTGAATTGAGTTAGCGAAACCAAAGTTATGAGTTGAAACGTTCGTACGGACGGAAGGACGGACGGACGGAAGGACAGACAGATGGAAGGACGGAAGGACGGACGGATGGAAGGACGGACGGACGGAGGGCTCCACTATATACCCCCAAATCTCCATCGGAGATCGGGGGCATAATAACAAGCAGAACCGCGTATATAATATAAGTACCGTGACGTGTAAACATGACAGTGCTGCATCAATGTGTCAGCTAGCTGTCTGTGGTATTGAAATCGGTAATAATATAATAATAATAGTATAACTATTATATACACTGGTATGGGGATGGATGGAACTGTATACCTCTCACGTGACACAAAATCCCGAATATCGCGATAGCAAAAGTGCTTATTACACGTACATAATTATATAGTTGTGAACCATTGTAATTAATTGAGAAATTATGCTTGTGTCATCATAATACATGATATAGACATATATTGAATCACAAACATTAGCGCATCCGTATAATGACCGTATTCCCCAATATATATCGCAATTGATGATAGTTTATATATAACAAACAGTTATTGCACTGTTTCGAGGTTGGAATAAGGAAACATCAACCATAATGTCTCCGTGGATATTGACTCCCTCTGCATGGGTGATAATTCCTCATGTCAACCTCAAAGCAATACGATCATTATGCAGTATACACACATAAGATGTGATATATTGTGATGCTACAGTTCAAAATAATGTATGTTTTACAGAAGGTTCCTTTATGGTGCATCATACTACTGTACTCCCGAGTAATTCAATACATCAATCTCAACCCTGGAGCTCCGTGGTCCAGTGGTTAGCGCGTTGGACTTGTCTTCGCTGTCAACACAGCGAGGCGAGTTCGCGGCTGGCTGGTGGTCTGTTATGAGTTTCCACACAGCAGTGGCTTGGCCGACTTGAGCGATGTGCATTGTTGGATTGTACACTGTTTGAATCTCGCGCCAAGTTGTGACCCTTGAGCAAGGTCGCTCGTACTGTGTCTGCTTTGCACCACCCATGCATTACAAGGGTACCTGATAATGAGCAGTGAAAGATCTTGTCAGTATGCTAGCCATATGGTATCCTCGCATACTCCCGGCTGTACCTCCCCCTGTCCCCGGGGAGCAGTAGATGGTTACTGAATGTTCAGGCTCATCAGGGTAATAATTGTAAAAACTTTGAGCGCTTTGGGCCTCATGGGAAAGGCGCTTTACAAATGCTATACATTATTATTGGCACGCGAGTTTCTTTCACCACCAAGGAACCAACTGGTTATCTACTTCCGTTTCAAATATGGTGTAGAAGGTTAATGGTCATGCAATGGAAAATCAATTGGTTCCAAATGTGTTTAGAGTATACCACATATTTTGAACTGTAACATCACATAAATAACATCTCATGATTTCAAAATGTTGACGCTCATCGCCAGTACTGGACTTTCTGGTGATAACTTCTCCAACAAGTAGACCCTTCCTTCAATCATATGTATCTTCTACACGATGATCACCAGAAAGAGGTCTTGGTTTGGTAGAAAGGATTTGTCTTCCCAGGATAATCGCGTCTAAATTGATTGTATCTGTATGAGCACAAATATTGTTGCCTGTAGCATCTGGTGATCTTTCTGGGAAGTGGTCACCAACTCCAATCAAATGCTGTGGGACAATCTGCTCGCGCGACTCCCGACGCTTGACTGTTGTCCGGAACTCATCCACAAGTTGTTTTGATATATCATCCAAGATTATCTGGAATATATCAAACCTTGACACAGTTTGGTGAAGAGCATAGTGCCAGTATATCTGACTAACACAATATTTAGAATAAAATTAACGTGGTGATACTCGTATAGATAACAGCATTTTAAATACACATGTAAATTAAGCTCACCTGCCAAATAATATATACGGTTAATACAAGCATCCCACATGTTTTTATATTTTATTCACCCTGTGTGTATATTGCCAACATTCAACACGCATGTGGGATAGAGAAATAAATGTCCGGGAAACCTATATATATGCAATATAACTCTTAGAACGGCATGATCCTCCATTTATATTATATGATTATACACATACACGTACCAGTACATGTATGCATGTAGGGGGTGTCTCGATGTTAATTATGTATCTCAAATAACAGAATTGCATTGTAAATGTTATTTAGTAATATGTATGCCGATGACAATTATATATATACATACCTGGAATGTCCTTGGCCTCTTGTTTGGTGGGTAGTGTGGAGAGATGCATCCCATCAATACGTATGCGTTGTAGCAAGACCACATGAACAATTTAACGAATAGTCTTTGTGGCCACCTGTAATGTCTTCTGGATTTCAGTAGATGCGCCATTTGGTCATTCTTGTCGCAACCACCCATAAATCGATTATAATCCACCACCAGCTGTGGAATCGGGATCGTTGAGGTAGACCCGTCCTTGTTTCTTCGGTCTACAGTTGACGCATTGCGGGGATCATGCATAGTTGAGATGAAATTGATTGGTTTCCGATCCATCCACACCAAGGCTGTAACGTTATTGCGGCACAGATAGTCGCTGTCGCCACGTTCCATTTCCCGTTTATCACGAGTTAACCTCTTTGGGTACAATTTTCGACGGCCATGATCGTCCCAATAGTAAATGTTTGTAGGTTTGTCAGCATATGTTCGCTGAGTCGCACGGAGTTGTAAAAACGGTCCATTACTAGTACATGTCCCTTGACTCTGTATATTGGCACCTTTCGAAAGTCTGTCAACAACGCTACCCGTCGCACCAAGGTTTTCCACTTCCGACTGTTTCCCGGTGTAAATTTCAGAATTCACTATATAACCGGTGTCGGCCTCACACAATAGGAAGGCTTTATATAATGCCCCACTTGATTGGTTTGTCCTTAATATATTGCTTTATTGCCAGACGATTCTTTGTGGGAATCATACCCTCGTCGAGACTCAGATATTGAGTTGGTGTGTAGTAATGCCTGGATATTGAGTTGGTGTGTAGTAATGCCTGGATATTGAGTTGGTGTGTAGTAATGCCTGGATATTGAGTTGGTGTGTAGTAATGCCTGGATATTGAGTTGGTGTGTAGTAATGCCTGGATATTGAGTTGGTGTGTAGTAATGCCTGGATATTGAGTTGGTGTGTAGTAATGCCTGGATATTGAGTTGGTGTGTAGTAATGTAGTAATGTAGTAATGTAGTAATGTAGTAATGTAGTAATGTAGTAATGTAGTAATGTAGTAATGTAGTAATGTAGTAATGTAGTAATGTAGTAATGTAGTAATGTAGTAATGTAGTAATGTAGTAATGTAGTAATGTAGTAATGTAGTAATGTAGTAATGCCTGAATTTTTCCAGAATGATATCCAACATGGGGCGCACTTTATATATTTTATCGAATTTGTCCACTGACGAATCCTGCTCATCGACAATGTGCAGGAACGTCCATAGTGCCAGAAAACGATCTCTATCCATCACCTGTCGGAAACCAGGAGTGTGAGAAATAAAATTCTTCCCCACACCAGACCAATAATCTTCGTAGCGAGGCTTTACTACCGAATTCTCTATCTGTAACCGAAGGCCAATAAATGCCTTCATCTCATCTATATCTGCGATCGAATATTTCCGAGCATAATAACCGTTAGGGGATTCTATTTTCACCTGTTCCGCCCGCAGGTTCGTTTTGTTGCATAATAATTTCCAAAATTCTTCATCGAGAAATAGGTTTAAATAGTCAATTGCTTTACTATCCATATTTTTGGATTCTGGCATGTTCTTGGGCCCAACATCATTTGCATTTAGTTTGAATGAACTGTCTGTCCGCAGGGGTGTATGATTTCGTCCATTCGGACTCGATGTTCTCGTTAGCTGCTGCAGCTACGCGAGGAGCACACCTAGCATAAACATGTGCTTGCTTCGTCGGGCAATTGTACATACCACTACTACTACAAGAACTAGGTACCGGTACAGCTCATCAGTATAGTCGTCGTCAGATTCCTCCGTCAGATCATCTGATGGATAATCTGGACAGTTGTCATAGGCTATCCATCGGCCATGTACCTTCTTTTTGACATATTTAAGTCATGAATTCAGTTTATATTTGTTCTGGAAGAATTACGAAATAGATGTCTGCATTTGAAGGGTGTTGTTTACATATGACGTAATATTGACAATCCGACGTCATTTCTTGCATTATGTTATAAATACCGGTAGATCTCAGGTGCGACGTACGTTTCCCGCCAATATATGCGCTATATAGCCTATGCCTATGTAGCAATGCGATGCCTATGTAGCAGTAAAATGCAAAATCCAACAATGTGCATGCACTCTAGTGTCTACACCTACTGGGTCTGACCCTGCTTCACCTCTCTAGAACACTGGCCGAGTTATTGCATGCTAGGGGCCATAAATGGCCATAAATCATTATAAGATGACCCAATGTTGTACTTGTTTTCCAAATATAATGGTCGACATACAGTAATATCAGCAGGCCTCCCTCCAGTGTGCGAAATATTAACTATCTCTCAACGCTGACTTGGTCCATAACGTACGTTGGAAATATGGCTTGTTGCCATTCATCGGAAAGCTCTCAATGAGAGCTTTCCGATGAATGGCAACAAGCCATATTTCTGACTAAATCCTGAAAAATTCACCATAATTCTGCTGTGGTTAAGGAGTAGATTATTTAGAGCATTACTGTAGGTCGTGAATCGCGATACAGTAGCCTATAGTTGGCAATATCTAACTCCAAGTAACTACACCCAACACCAGTACACGGTACGCATACATACATGTAGGAAATTGATCAATCTATCTGGAATATGTCAGCTGGCAATGCTAAGAACAAAACTCATGAGTGCTGAAAGACTTCGAATATTTGCACTCAACCCAATAATACATGTAGCTTGTGGGTGTAGAGGAAATGTGAACTACAGACTCTACAGTGGGTTACAGTCACACGTTTTAAGCACATTTGTTTGTTCTCTAACTTAATTCTATACAATGATGGAGAAAAGAAAATACACTACACATTTCCAATATGTGCATACAATGTATTATATATGATGTCCAGAGTTTAATTAAAAGCTTGCCCGGCAGTAACTTGAATCTTTCTGTAACACAAACACGTATACCAAAGTAAGATAGAACACATTTCCCTCCATTTAAGGTATTTTATAATGATTGGACCGGTCTAGGCAAGAATACCGGACTACCGAGAGCTGGACTGGACTGGAATGGACTGCCTCTTCACTGGACCAGACCACCACTGGCGTTCCGGTCCGCATCCCTATTGAATGTGCACACATTGGGCACCTCAATTATGCATAAGGCCTTAGATATGGAAAGTATCTTTAGTATCAAATTAACAAGTTTTTTAGTTTCTTTTGAAAGTTTCTTATTATTTTTTAGTTTAGTTTCTCTATATCCCCAAAATTGGCAGATGACACAATGCATAATCAGGGTGGCCAATGGGTGCACACCACCATCTTGGAACTTAAATCTGTGTCTAGGTCTCCCATAGCAGTTGAGGCCTAAGCAGAATTCCCAGAAGGTTCCCAGAGGGTGAATTTGATGACATTAGCTTACCATGTGGGATAGCATCACTAAATTCACCCTTTGTGGGGATCTCATTCTGCAAATGTCAGATTTCCAGGATTGGCCATTATCTGCATGAGAGACCATAAGTACCAACCATTTCAACTATAACATAAGAGTATTTTGCAAAACCTCTGTCCTTTTAAACTATTATTAATAGACCTTTAAAGGGGTACTGTACACTAAATCTGGCCATTTATGGGACCATTTCATATTATAATCATCAGAATATATGCAACAAATGAATGAATTTGAGACATGGATGAGTGCAAAATACACTCATTTGCCCTATGAACGATGTAAACAACAGGGTTCTGCATGGGACATCTATATCTGTATATTCAGGATTCTAATGCACTTAAGCCAATATACCCCCGGGAACATCACATATTTGCAGGGGGGTTATTCATCGATAACCTGTCGCAATGTATAGTCCGGCTCACCTCTTCAATATTAGATATTCCTACGCGCCAATATTGCCGTCAGCTGAATTCCTAATCTAGTCCATGCCCAATCCAGCTCCGTTCACTGTTCCGTTTCTCTCCATGACGTCACCCTTACACAGTACATGCCAGCGACATTACGGAGTAGATGTATAGAGTTGGCGCCAGGTCTACTGACTTCCATTACTAGCCCGTTGCTATATAAACAAACCAGCGGCGTCACTTTTGTCGACATTTGACAGTCAGTATACATGCATTCGCCCTGTATACATGTACTTTCAGAAAACACAACACCACACCATTATCCCATCAATATCATTGTCTCGATATCATTTGACCAAATTCTTGACATGAAACCGCAACAGACACGGCGTGAAATACATCTCATTGAGTAAACAATTTTCCATTGTTTCAATTCAACTTCAAGTTCGCGGTAAAATAAAAACCGCAATTTGTAAGTGCATGGTAAACATCTGAAAAAGACATTAGGTACATGCAGAAACTATTATTGTGCATATTTATTTCTATTCGAGGTGGCAGTTTTTCATCTTTATCAGCATTTTTAACGATAAGAGCGATGTTAATTGGGGACTTGGCTGAGTGTTTTCTATAGCTGCACATTTCGTTGATAATTACGAGGCATTTGTTTGTCTAAATAACGTTTTTAAATTCGAATGGGGATAACAGTGTGGTGTTTTGTGATTTCGGAAAGGTACAGGGCGAATATACTGTGGCAAATACCTGTTAATGGGCTCCGGCTCCGCTGTCGCCCATTAACTAAATTTGCCACAGTATAATCGCCCTGTACCTTTCCGAAATCACAAAACACCACACCGTTATCCCCTAAATGAAAGAGTTAATGACTCTAGCCATAAATAAATTTTCATTATAATTACCATGTTGTTTTACATTGTTCATAAAGTAAATGAGTGTATTTTGCACAAATTGCACTCATCCATGGTTCAATTTCATTCATTTGTTGCTTATATATATTCTGTTGAGTATAAAAGGAGATGGTCCCATAAATGGCCGGATTTAGTGTACAGCACCTCTTTAACCTCGTCACTGCTATTGATGTTGTGTGCTGGGCTGTTGACATTATTGCCATTTTCCAGTGGGAAACTATAACGGGAGTATCCGAAGAACCATAAAACTGACTCAGTTGAAAGGCTATTATTGATCACAATCGTGGAACATCATACACTGTTTGAAATGTCGAGATACAGAATTCCGATGCACCAATCTCTGAGTTCCAGTTATCTATAATGGCCTACTGCTAGTATGCTGAAATAGCACATGGTTTGCACTTTTATGTCCATGGACGTCATAGCAGCGAAGAGGTTAAATATCCTGTGCCAGTGCATACTCTTATTATCATCATCATCATCTTTATTCAGGAACGAGTCGCACTGGCTCTTAGTCCCCTGTTACAGGTTAATAAAATACAGATTGTCACAATCTACCATAATTAATGTTTCAAAAGTACATGTACACACTTATAAATATTTGAGTCATAATCACTTCAAGGTAATTATATTTGCACTATTTATCCTTTTCCCTTTGATGTGGAACTTCCGTGTTGGAAATGTCTCTCTTTTCATCTTTAATTCCGATCGAAGTGTAAACTGCTCCAAAAGTTCATCTTTTGTCTGAGTACTCTATTAAAATAGATTTTTTCTATGCTTGTAGTGTCTTTGTTATTCTTGTAATATTTTATTGCAGTTTGAATCATGTTGTTTTGTGTGGCTACAGAACTTGTTGTAATGTGTACATGTCTATTCTTGTTCTCCATTTTGTTGCCAATTCTTTTAAATGCGACTATGTCTTAAAAGTTGTCATTTAATTCTTTACAATTTGCTTGATCATTCACCACTCATGGTCTCTTCCCATCACTTTCGGGTATATTAACTACCACCATATTTCGTTGTTTTCTGTTGATCTACTTTCATATGCTGTTCTTCGATATATCTTTTGATATCTTTGTCCAGTTTGTTGATAATTCTTCTTCAAGATTTGATTGTATTTTCTCTGTTTGACTTGCTGTTCATCCAATAAATCCAAGTCTGAATTTACTGTGTCTGAAATTTGCAGAATGAGGTCCACAGAGGGTGAATTTATTGACACTATCCTGCATAGCTTAGGCCTCATCTTCTCTGGAAAGTTTCTTTATTATCAAATTTATATAGAAACTTCTTCACATAGATTCTATTTCTTTTTTAGCTTAGTTTCTCTATATCCCCAAATTCGCAGATGACAAATTGCAAAATCGAGGTTCCCAATGGGTGTATACATCACAATATTCACCATTTGGGAAGTTCAGTCTGAGTCTATGTCTCCTTTAGCAGATGAGACCATGTAGAATGAGGTTCCCCTCTGGGGACCTCATTCTGCAAATGACAGGCACACTAAACTCAGACTTGTCTGACTTGGTTTTCAGTTTTCCGCATCATTGATTCCACGTTATTGTCCATCTCCCCTCTGATTAGATATAACCTATGATCACTTTTTGAGAGTCTCTTCTCTATTCTTTGAATAAAATTTTCCATTATCTGCAATGGAGCTTTCCACAGAGGCCACACCCACAGCGGTAGTCCCGCCCACTGGTAAAAATACTTTATCCACATAAATATTGTCTGTTACCTGAGATCGACTTCCGAAGTGCACACATCAGCACTTAGAGCACAATCCCATTGTTGCAATCGTTCCCTGATTTTTGGTAAAGCACACCGATTCCCAAGGCTGGCGAATGAATAGTTCAATGATTACCCCATTGTTAGGCACACTCAACTCACAACAGACAAATCGCACGGTCGCTTCGAAGTAGCTTCAATTACCAGGGGCACGAACAGCGCTCTGCTTCCCCCAAACACACTGCCATCATACGCCGTTACTATGTATGCACCTCTAATATACTAAGCAGGCACATATATAGGGACGGCGTATAATGGGAGTGCGGGTGGGGGGGGGATGCACGTTCTCTTGTATAATAACTGAAGCTACATTGAAACGACCGCGCGATTTGTTTGTTAAGAGTGGCGCGTCTCGAACAATGGGATATCACTGAAATATTATGTTTGCCAGCCTTGGGAATTGGGTGTGATTTACCAAAAATACAATATATATACATACATCAACAGGACGAACGCAGGGGGTGGCAATAGTAACACATGCATTGGTTGAATTATTTATTAACTAGTAGAATAATTACATTTATTATAATTATTCCACAAAACTAATCCAGTTCCGAAAATATTCTCAGGACCACTAATCCAACGATGAAAGTAAACGAATTAACATTTACATTTAGAACCACTAAATAGTGATATATCCAATAATCCAACAGAATCACCACTTCACTATATAGCGCTCCACATATCCGATATAACTAACAATAGAACTTGTATCTGGAGAATCTGGAGGAACCAATGGACTATTATGGTAGTAATTTCGAAACAGTTTCTTGAAAAGGCGACACGTTTGTCACATAATAATGATGTGCAGCATTACCTTTGGCAAAAAGTAGTTGGTTGTTGGTTACAGGTCCAAATTCCATGTCATCATTCTGGGAGACAGACTTCTTCGGAATTCATGATCCACTTATACAATGTATATAATAATAGTAAGACACAATCATGCGACTTCCACATTTGACTTTCCAAACACATCTGCGAGTGACTTGGTTTGTGAAAACGCGTCACACGTTAATCCGTGTCGCTTCGGACATATTTATTCACATTCAACGGCGATCACTGCATGGGTAATCACGATGATTGGTGTGGCTAACGGGTCATTGTGTTCATCTCGGCCAGCGCACGGATTGTACGTCGTGTTCAACTTACGATCAATTGCGTATTTCGAGATAATCGCATTATGTGCGGTCAATTGTGATCTAAGTAATGGTCAGAGCACGCGAATAGTTCTTTACCAGAATAAATCTCGTCTCCGACTCGATTTATTCTGGTAAAGAACTATTCTTGTGCTCTAACCATTACTTAGATTACCCTTATGTTATGTTAACTAGCTGAAACAGACTCATATGTATATGATTCGTTCAAATTTGATCTTTTAACCAGTTTGATTTAAAAAAAATTATTTAGATTAAATTTTTTATTTTTTTTTTAGATTGAACTTTGATCTGCTGTTAAATAAAAACAAATAATAATTTGTTTTTGAAATTAAAAACAAATTTAAATTAAAAGTTTTTAAAAATAAATTAAATTTTTTATATTTTCTTTTTAGATTTTTAGATTGAATCTTTAAAATTTGTTTAAATTTTTTAATTAAATTATTTTTTTACTTAATTAAATTTTTTTTTAATTTAATTAATTTAGAAATTTTCTTTTTAGATTTTTAGATTGAAACTTCTTGCTAAAAATTCAAAAATTCGAAAAACAAATTTAAAATTTTGTATTTGTTTAAAAAATTTAATTTAAAATATAAATTCGTTATAACATCTGCCGTGGTACCCCGAGGCACCACACCAAATTTGGTTAAAATCGATCAAGGGCTCAGGAAGAAAAATTGCATACAGACCAGAACAGACAGACAGATCACTGAACTCTAATATATCTAAACCAGAGAACATACATTCGTTTTGCCATTAAATGTGAAAATTATGACAAGTGTCATGCTAAACGAAAAACATTGTTATAATCACGGATAAATTTATAACATCATGCCGCAAATATAAATCTCAGTATATTATGATTTGACAACAAAAAAGTTGTTTGAATATAGCCAATTTAACACTGAATGTATGCATGGATATCAAAATTCATGGCCTCTGTGGAAAACTCCATTGCTTTTCTATTTCATCCTTGTGTGTTGCCATTTTTGCAGTGTGTTTTTTATTACATCAAACTGAATGACAATTAAGTTTTTTATGATCTCTTCAATATTGTCAAGCCTATCTGATACTAATTTAGATACAATATCAATTTTTGTTTCAAGTTTTTTCCATTTTTCCTGGCTCTTCCTTGTTTTGTTTCTTTTCCTTTGAAGACATCTTTCTTGAATCCGGTAATGTTATTTATACTTTTTGAAGTATGATTCAAGTTTTTTCCTCAAAGTTCATATGTTCATTCAATCTCGTTCAATACTCACGGCTTTTTTCGCAAACTTCCACCCGTGTCCTTGTCCCAGTCATTTGATATAAGGTCACTCGACTCGAGTGTTAATTTAAAACTTGAACACTGCAAACTATCATAGTCTTATATATGCAAGGCTCCCATATTGTTAGGGTCAATGAATTCTCTTATACAGTAACGCCCTAAATAATCGACTCCTTAACCACAGCAGAATTATGGGTAACTTTTCGGGATTTAGTCGGAAATATGGCTTGTTGCCATTCATCGGAAAGCTCTCACTGAGAGCTTTCCGATGAATGGCAACAAGCCATATTTCCATGGAAGGGTTAACCAAACAGCTGACAATAAGTTCTGCTTATTTATTTATTCAGAACAAAAATCATATTGCACTAATAAAGGTCATGCCAGTCTAACAAAACTCAACTTAGTCTGAAGACTCTCATGGTTAAAATTATTTCAAACGAGAGAAATCTAGCCAATTCGCAGCAAGCGATGCGTTGGTTGACCAATGAATAGCTTCTTGCAAATTCAATTAATATTCACTTATTCATACAAGCCACACCTGAGGCATTTGACTGCAATCTCATGAAGTTATCATATAAACGACACGTTAGTGTCGCGTATCTTAACTGACCAAACATCGTATGTTCAAAATCACAACTAACATACGTTTATTCATATTGGGAAATGTTCAGACAGAACAAGTAAACATAACAGAATTGTATTTGCCAAGATATTAAAAAAATTATTATTTTCTCCTAACCTACGGATATTACGTCACGTGCCAAATAAGGATAAATTTACAACTTCGTAGTAAATTCCAATGCCGTATTGTAAACAAGGAGATGACGCAACATGACCGCGGTACAGCTCAATAAAATTTATATATAGTGTGCTCATCGCTATATTAATTGTCATTACATTGTGCTTTATTATATAGCATCTGAATCGCTGAACTTGTATTCTGCATATACAGTGAAGCAATTAACATTGAGAGAATTTTATTGCGCGGAAAAAGAGTGACAACTCTTAAATGTTACATGACCTCGGGCGCACGTGTGTATATCTATGTGTGTATCGCAATGATAAACACTGCCTTATGAATATTAATTAGTTTTCACAAAAACAGGGAATTTCCCCTTCATCTCTGAAATCAGATTCCATGCGAGTGTCGTCAGACGTAGTGACGAACGCAGGGGGTGGCAATAGTAACACATGCATTGGTTGAATTATTTATTAACTAGTAGAATAATTACATTTATTATAATTATTCCACAAAACTAATCCAGTTCCGAAAATATTCTCAGGACCACTAATCCAACGATGAAAGTAAACGAATTAACATTTACATTTAGAACCACTAAATAGTGATATATCCAATAATCCAACAGAATCACCACTTCACTATATAGCGCTCCACATATCCGATATAACTAACAATAGAACTTGTATCTGGAGAATCTGGAGGAACCAATGGACTATTATGGTAGTAATTTCGAAACAGTTTCTTGAAAAGGCGACACGTTTGTCACATAATAATGATGTGCAGCATTACCTTTGGCAAAAAGTAGTTGGTTGTTGGTTACAGGTCCAAATTCCATGTCATCATTCTGGGAGACAGACTTCTTCGGAATTCATGATCCACTTATACAATGTATATAATAATAGTAAGACACAATCATGCGACTTCCACATTTGACTTTCCAAACACATCTGCGAGTGACTTGGTTTGTGAAAACGCGTCACACGTTAATCCGTGTCGCTTCGGACATATTTATTCACATTCAACGGCGATCACTGCATGGGTAATCACGATGATTGGTGTGGCTAACGGGTCATTGTGTTCATCTCGGCCAGCGCACGGATTGTACGTCGTGTTCAACTTACGATCAATTGCGTATTTCGAGATAATCGCATTATGTGCGGTCAATTGTGATCTAAGTAATGGTCAGAGCACGCGAATAGTTCTTTACCAGAATAAATCTCGTCTCCGACTCGATTTATTCTGGTAAAGAACTATTCTTGTGCTCTAACCATTACTTAGATTACCCTTATGTTATGTTAACTAGCTGAAACAGACTCATATGTATATGATTCGTTCAAATTTGATCTTTTAACCAGTTTGATTTAAAAAAAATTATTTAGATTAAATTTTTTATTTTTTTTTTAGATTGAACTTTGATCTGCTGTTAAATAAAAACAAATAATAATTTGTTTTTGAAATTAAAAACAAATTTAAATTAAAAGTTTTTAAAAATAAATTAAATTTTTTATATTTTCTTTTTAGATTTTTAGATTGAATCTTTAAAATTTGTTTAAATTTTTTAATTAAATTATTTTTTTACTTAATTAAATTTTTTTTTAATTTAATTAATTTAGAAATTTTCTTTTTAGATTTTTAGATTGAAACTTCTTGCTAAAAATTCAAAAATTCGAAAAACAAATTTAAAATTTTGTATTTGTTTAAAAAATTTAATTTAAAATATAAATTCGTTATAACATCTGCCGTGGTACCCCGAGGCACCACACCAAATTTGGTTAAAATCGATCAAGGGCTCAGGAAGAAAAATTGCATACAGACCAGAACAGACAGACAGATCACTGAACTCTAATATATCTAAACCAGAGAACATACATTCGTTTTGCCATTAAATGTGAAAATTATGACAAGTGTCATGCTAAACGAAAAACATTGTTATAATCACGGATAAATTTATAACATCATGCCGCAAATATAAATCTCAGTATATTATGATTTGACAACAAAAAAGTTGTTTGAATATAGCCAATTTAACACTGAATGTATGCATGGATATCAAAATTCATGGCCTCTGTGGAAAACTCCATTGCTTTTCTATTTCATCCTTGTGTGTTGCCATTTTTGCAGTGTGTTTTTTATTACATCAAACTGAATGACAATTAAGTTTTTTATGATCTCTTCAATATTGTCAAGCCTATCTGATACTAATTTAGATACAATATCAATTTTTGTTTCAAGTTTTTTCCATTTTTCCTGGCTCTTCCTTGTTTTGTTTCTTTTCCTTTGAAGACATCTTTCTTGAATCCGGTAATGTTATTTATACTTTTTGAAGTATGATTCAAGTTTTTTCCTCAAAGTTCATATGTTCATTCAATCTCGTTCAATACTCACGGCTTTTTTCGCAAACTTCCACCCGTGTCCTTGTCCCAGTCATTTGATATAAGGTCACTCGACTCGAGTGTTAATTTAAAACTTGAACACTGCAAACTATCATAGTCTTATATATGCAAGGCTCCCATATTGTTAGGGTCAATGAATTCTCTTATACAGTAACGCCCTAAATAATCGACTCCTTAACCACAGCAGAATTATGGGTAACTTTTCGGGATTTAGTCGGAAATATGGCTTGTTGCCATTCATCGGAAAGCTCTCACTGAGAGCTTTCCGATGAATGGCAACAAGCCATATTTCCATGGAAGGGTTAACCAAACAGCTGACAATAAGTTCTGCTTATTTATTTATTCAGAACAAAAATCATATTGCACTAATAAAGGTCATGCCAGTCTAACAAAACTCAACTTAGTCTGAAGACTCTCATGGTTAAAATTATTTCAAACGAGAGAAATCTAGCCAATTCGCAGCAAGCGATGCGTTGGTTGACCAATGAATAGCTTCTTGCAAATTCAATTAATATTCACTTATTCATACAAGCCACACCTGAGGCATTTGACTGCAATCTCATGAAGTTATCATATAAACGACACGTTAGTGTCGCGTATCTTAACTGACCAAACATCGTATGTTCAAAATCACAACTAACATACGTTTATTCATATTGGGAAATGTTCAGACAGAACAAGTAAACATAACAGAATTGTATTTGCCAAGATATTAAAAAAATTATTATTTTCTCCTAACCTACGGATATTACGTCACGTGCCAAATAAGGATAAATTTACAACTTCGTAGTAAATTCCAATGCCGTATTGTAAACAAGGAGATGACGCAACATGACCGCGGTACAGCTCAATAAAATTTATATATAGTGTGCTCATCGCTATATTAATTGTCATTACATTGTGCTTTATTATATAGCATCTGAATCGCTGAACTTGTATTCTGCATATACAGTGAAGCAATTAACATTGAGAGAATTTTATTGCGCGGAAAAAGAGTGACAACTCTTAAATGTTACATGACCTCGGGCGCACGTGTGTATATCTATGTGTGTATCGCAATGATAAACACTGCCTTATGAATATTAATTAGTTTTCACAAAAACAGGGAATTTCCCCTTCATCTCTGAAATCAGATTCCATGCGAGTGTCGTCAGACGTAGTGAAAGTAATGAGAGTATGAGATGGAGTCTGGATATATATCAGACTGAGGCCATGCCTATCCTGCCAGTTACAGTAATGCCCTAGGTAATCGACTCCTTAATCACAGCAGAATTATGGGTAACTTTTCAGGATTTAGTCGGAAATATGGCTTTCGGATGAATGGCAACAAGCCATATTTCTGACTAAATCCTGAAAAGTTACCCATAATTCTGTTGTGGTTAAGGAGTCGATTATTTAGGGCATTACTGTATTACAAACAAGTCTGAAAATAGAGTGTCTGTGCGTGGCGGACTACTGTCGCCAAATTCACCCTCAGGAACCTCATTCTGCTATGGGAGACCTTGGATCAGATTGAAGTTCCCAAGTTGAAGTTGGTGATGTTCACCCATTAGTGACTATTTATAGTCACCTCGTTTATTCAATTTATCTTCTGCAAATTAGGGGATATAGAAACTGAACAGAAGGGAAAAAAGTAACTAAAAAACAATGTTAATTTGAAACTATAGACACTTCCCAGAAGAATAGGCCTAAGTTTTTTAGTTTCTTTAGAAACTACGTTAGAAAGTTTCTTTTTTAGTTTAGTTTCTCTATATCCCCAAATTGGCAGACGACACAATTCATAATCGAGGTGCCCAATGGGTACACATCACCATCTTCACCATCCGGGAACATAAATCTGAGTCAAGGTCTCCCATAGCAGATGAGGCCATGCAGACTGAGGTCCTCAGAGGATGAATTTGGTTGCAGTGAGCCCGATAGTGAGGGACAGTGTCACTAAATTCACCCTCTGGGGACCTCATTCTGGAAAAGTCAGACACACTATATCCAGGTTTGTCTGCTGACTACACAAATATGCAGTCTATAGTTGAGTTGACATAGTAATTAACTCACAGTTTTGTGTACGTGAAGACTCGCTTTCACCTTCAATCGCAACTTACCAGATTTTGGGACCTCATTCTGTAAATGTGACCCGCCATATCAAATCCAGTCGGAAGTCTGGATTTTTTTACCCTGTGCCAATGCATTCTCTTATAAATGTTTCTTACAATTTTTAGGACATAAAATAAAAAACATCCATTACCCTGCAGGGAGCCCCACACTAAAAAACAAGCAGGAAAAATTGCTTGTTGGTGGCATACGTGCTGGAATTTTTTTTTTTCACCCCCCCCCTGGATATACCACAAAAAACATTGAATTAGATACCCAGGAAAAATTCCCTAATTGTAAGCGATGCAAAGCATAATCGCTCACAAATTCACTTAAATTTGGAGTTGGGACCTTCACCTACAGCAATGTACATTATTAAAGAACAGATAAATAATGTAGAAATATATTTCCCGCGTTATTTTGTCGACTTTATAAGATTCCTTGTCAAAACTTTAAAAAGTTCCAAGGTTTTGTACTGGTGGAATATGATTTTACCCTGTGCCAATGCATTCTCTTATATATGCGAGTCGACCATAGGTCGCCTCGCATATATAAGAGAATGCATTGGCCTAACAATTTTTTATCATGATTCATGGCATGATCTACAATTGTCCAGCACCATATTTTGAGTCCTGGAGACTTATGAGGTGAGATCTAGTGTCCTCACTGCAAATCCCGGACCTGACAGGGCTCACAATGGAAACCAATGAATATTTCACAAGGATGTCACAGTAATAATAATTGATGACGATTCCATAACGTGTTTGATGATTAATTTAGAACCAATGGCACATACTTAATGGCCCATGTGGCACTATGATGAGAACGGATGTTACGGCTCCAACAATTAAATGTATACTTTTGTCGTCACACAACAACGATCAGAAAAGAGCTTTTGACAACCAAATAATCTGCCAGAACAAACTTAATTAAAAAAATATTTTCAACATGAATTCTGTCAATAACGATAGAAAACATTTAAAAGTGTCAACTCAAATTGCTCCAGTACATTTCACTTGTCACAGAAATTTAAATTGTCTTCTACCTGCGACTGTAACATGCATGGTCCAATAACCTTTGTGAAAACGCATGGGCATATCTCAAACTCTTTAGTATACGTTTAATCATTATGGTGTATGTTTGATCATAAGGGTTGTTGATTTAATATATATCACATTGACATCAATTGCCATTGATGTTGTTAAAGTTGCTCTGTTTGTTCCGGTGTAACAGGATATCTTCCCCCCACCCTGGACATCTCCCCCCCCCCCCCCCCCCATGTACGACTAAAAAATAATTTCACTCATTTGATATCGTTTGGTACTGAAATGGCCAGAAAAACAAAAGTGAAAAAAAAAATGTTTTCACGCATTTCACGACCAGAAAAACTTCTTCTTTTTTTTTCAAATGTCCAGGCTTGGATAATTCACCCCCCCCCCCCCCCCCACCCACATGACAAAAAAATCATTGTATGGTTTTATTGCTTTATATAGTTATGAAACAGCGAGAAATTAACTTCTTCTGAGAAAAAGTTTTTAGAGTCAGGGTTTGGGTGGGGTGGGGGGGGGGGGAAATGTCCAGGTCAGGATATCTTCACCCCCCACCCCCCCCACCCAGCACCTACATGACAAAAAAATCATCTTATGGTTTTATAGCTAATTTTGCTTTATAGTCATGAAACGGCGAGAAATTAAC